>JASPKZ010000825.1:2827500-3445000 GCA_030220185.1 Diploptera punctata | reverse complement strand
TGTCTGTCTGTCTGTCTGTCTGTCTGTCTGTCTGTCTGTTGTCTGTCTGTCTGTCTGTCTGTCTGTCTGTCTGTCTGTCTGTCTGTCTGTCTGTCTATCTATCTATCTATCTATCTATCTATCTATCTATCTATCTATCTATCTATCTATCTATCTATCTATCTATCTATCTATCTATCTATCTATCTATCTATCTATCTATCTATCTATCTATCTATCTATCTATCTATCTATCTATCGATCTATCTATCTATCTATCTATCTATCTATCTATCTATCTATCTATCTATCTATCTATCTATCTATCTATCTATCTATCTATCTATCTATCTATCTATCTATCTATCTATCTATCTATCTATCTATCTATCTATCTATCTATCTATCTATCTATCTATCTATCTATCTATCTATCTATCTATCTATCTATCTATCTATCTATCTATCTATCTATCTATCAATCATGTCGTAGCCCATTGCTGATTCATAGCCTCTCCTTTCTAAGGAGTTATTTGATCAAGTTAATTTTTTTAATCCCCAGTTTGTCCTTTTTTTGGACATTTCTGGTGTTCTCTCCTGGCATTGGCGTAATTGCAACCCACTTCTGAGGTTGCGGCGCCTGGAAGGTGGGGTTACGTTGCCCCGAGGATACGATGGGCGGCGATGATGATGATAGTGGTGCGCCAGGAGAGACCTTAATCCTAAGTTTAATCTAAGATGAATATGAATGATGATGATTGCGATGGTCATATGATGTTCGGGGACCGTTTGGTTCTTAAATGTTTCTGACATTTGTCTTACAGGTGAGGAAAAACCCCGATAAAAACCTCACCCAGGAAACTGTCCCGACCGGGGGATCGAACTCGGGCCCGCTGCGTGACAAGGCAGCACGCTACCTCGAGACCACAGCGGTGGACACCAAGTTTTTTTTACTTACCTTATTTGCTCAGAGATGTCATGGATGACATGACTCGGGACCCACGGTTTAAAGTCCGTCCTGGAGGACTTGCTCCTTGGATTATTCCGTCCTATAAAAATCCATCGACCGCGGCCGGGTTTAATTATTATTATACAGTGAAAAAAAAATACAGCGTGTCTTATGGAGTGGCTTGCATGCTTAAATGACCCCGATATCAATGGCGGCGGTAGCATTGCTGTCGAAAGGGTTACCCATGCTGGACAGGTCAAAGATGATAAGCCAAATAAAGAAGTGCCTTCATCATAAAATACAACCGTCAAGAAATACTGACATGGATTCCACTGGGGTAAAAATTTCCGGAGGTAAAATAGTTCCCCATTCGGTTTTCCCGGAGCTGTCTACTTTAGGGAATCCATGCCAAAGGCTCAAACACAGGGTCATGTTCCTAAGAACATGATATGTTAGACATTTTATAGCAGTGGGACACTGGAAATATTAACGCAGGAATTATATATATCATCCTTGGGTATAGTAGCTTTACAGGGTGTTGGATGACCAGGAGAACGTAGTCAGGAATCAGGAAGCTTTGGATTATGCTATGGGAATGTGGCTAGATCAACCTGGTATAGAGTCGCAGACAGTTGTTGGATTTATACGCTAGATCTGATGATGTCGATGAAGATAATGTTTTTAATACATCTCGACATAATCACTTTTAAACTGTACGGCTTTAAAAAGTTGCGTGATTTTATAATATTTATAAAAATTGCAATTGTTAATTTATTTAATCAATATAGTCGATTTTAAATTTGACGGCGTTATGCATCAACCGGCTATGCGCCATTATGTAAGTTTCGAGAAAAATAGTTTAAAGTTTAAGTCAATCTTCACTGTTTATTGTAGCGCCAAACTAACAATACAGGATATTGCAAGTTATTTTCCTTGCAAGTTTGTTTCCTTTAAGAGCGGGAACATTTGGGGCTTATGATGATCTTGTAGAAGATTTCCGGGCTGTTGACGTGGTCTTGAGGCTTGTAGTTCCCCGACATTTCGCCAGAGACTGCGTCCGGCATCCTCAAGGGTCTCAAGTCAACCCTTGAGGATGCCGGACGCAGTCTCTGGCGAAACGTCGGGGAACTACAAGCCTCAAGACACGGCCAACAACCCGGAAATCTTCTACAAGATCATAACTCCGGCCGTGAAAGCCTAAGTCAATATATCTGGGGCTTAGCTTATGACGCAAAATTTAGATTAGCATTTACGAAGATCTGGTTTCATAGCCGTTTGTTGTAAAACACAGAATCTCTGATAGGACTGATGGCGTTTAGATTTTTTTGATAATAATAAAGCTATATTTATAATATTAATTATAATATATTTGAAGATTTGGCGTTAATAGTGTTCCTACACTTACTTCATGAGGCAGTGCAACACATGATATCAAAATATATTTTTTTAAATGACGCTTAGCCGATTGATGCATAACATAGTCCAAATAAAACTAGGTCTATATAGAAGGAAGTAAATATCATGCAGCAAATAAATCTAATATAGGGAGAGAGAAATGGAGAAAGAATAATCATTTAGTTGAGGATACGTGTGTTAACATACAAAGAGGCTGTTTATTAAATAAAAAAATGAAATAATTCAATTATATACCGGTATGTTTTTTTGTTGCAGGGGGTGGTGATATGGTTTATAAGAAGAATCAGAGGACATCTTAATGAATGAAAGAAGCAGATGAAAATGGTGAGTTAATTTTTATACTTTTTGTTTAAAAATTATTGAAATCTTGGAAGAACTATTGTAGCGAGAAAATATTATAATTATACTGTATTATAGAAAAAACCTATTAGAATTTTAATATATATTGAAACTTTTTTTGTGAATGGTCTCAAAATTACGTAACTATTGTGATATCGCTTTTGATTATTGTGACATCATATTGACAGACATTAGTGAAGGACTAGCACATAAATTGCAACAAAGGCCTGTTTATAATATATATGTATCTGATATATTCAATATCCGTAATAATGACCATCTTTTTTCATAATTCCGAAAACTATGCTTGGCTTCATTTCCATCATCATAGAAATATGAATTATTTTACTCTGCTATTCGAAATTGTATTTATTTCTACGTATCGCTTCCATCTCCTATCCTCCAATCACAATTTGGGTACACGATCGCACCAAAACCTGCTACTTGATATCCCACAACACAGAACCTCCAATTACACTGAGCAACAAAAAATAAACTTTTTTTTTTGTCTCAGATAGAAAAATATGTGATTCTGTTAGTATTTTGTTCTCCTGAATTCAAATATGGTATCGGCTTTTCTCCATCATGCATGGTTTCCGAGAGACAGGAATTTAAAATTTCAAACACTTTAATATTTTCTACATTCGTAACTACACAATATTCGAACATTCGGACTCACCTAGAAAGTAAGAAATGACGATTTTCTGCTATATTTCGCCAGTGGAACATCCCTCTTGATGGTCCAACAATAATCGGCCAGCATATTAGGATTCCATTTGCCTTGATATCTCTTTTCCTTAGCTGAAATCTCCTGAGTTAGCTCATTTGGTTTTATTTAACAATGGACAAATGGACGAAAATCCATTAATTGAAATTGAAATAAAAAAACTGTGGGTGTTGGTGAAATTCTGAATACATATTTGAAAACACGATAAAAATGCATTAAATACAACTATTGGTACTCATGAGACAAAAATCATGTTGACCAGTGTTATTCTAATTCCTGTAACGTACCTACTGCTAGACTTTGTAACTCATTATAAGAAATTAGGGTTTGCCGGACATTAGTTTCCTTTAAAAAAATTCAAATCTCTCTCTCTCTCTCCTTTTTTTTTCGTTTCTCTACTTATATTACTAGATTCATTTAAATTTAATTTTAAGTTATATGTAGGCTATATTTACTTATTATATAGCCTATATGACCATTATCACTACAGCCCACATGACCTTATGTAGGCCTATATTTTTTATGTATTTAATATTTTTCACTGGTTCAGTGGAAGTGAAGGCCTTATGACTACTGTGACGTTCTACTAACTGACATAAGTGACGGATTGTCGGACAAACTGCAGCGTGTCCATAATATGTGTATCAGATTCATATTTAATGTTCGAAAATACGATCACATTTCTCCATTATTCCACGAATTGTCATGGCTACATCTAAAAGAGAGAAGAAAATCGCACTGTCTAATTCTCCTATTTAAGATCCTACATACCTCGATTTCCAATTATTTATCATCCCGTTTCCAGTATCTATCCTCAAACCATAACTTAAACACAAGATCACAACATAGTCTCTTGCTTAATATACCGCAACATAGGACATCACATCACTCCATGTCATAGGTTATACCATCTCCACTTCTCGCAACTGGAATTCCCTACCACAAGAAATAAGGGGCTGCCGGACATTGGCATCTTTTAAAAGAAATCTAAATTTATATTTGCTCTAAACTCGACTTCATTATTATCCAGTGTAAGATATATATATATATATATATATATATATATATATATTAATTGGTGTTTCCCGTATAATTTATCATATTTATATTATTATTATTATTATTGTTATTTTATTATTATTATTATTATTATTATTATTATTATTATTATTATCGTATCATTATTGTTATTACCCTATAAAATGTTGTTTGTAACATGACATTTATATTGCTACATTTATTGTATCTTTAACTGTTTATAATTAGTATAGTGTATATCTATATTTGTCGAATATTTATTTCTATTTGTGCTGGTTGAGTGGAAGAGAGGCCTTATGGCCTTAACTCTGCCAGAATAAATAAGAGTATTATTATTATATTATTATTATTATTATTATTATTATTATTATTATTATTATTATTATTATTATGACTTTAACTCTGCTAGTTTAATAATAAGGTGAATCTATCGCGTGTTAACTCATAAAAAGGAATGAAACATTTTTATATACCGTATAAAAGAAGAAAGGTTCGCCCTAATGGACATTGATTGTTCTTTAGTCTTTGCTATAGTTATTCAGCGATTTCGTGTTTCTTGGGCATTTCGGTATATGATATTGGTCGCACTGTCCGCCACACAATTCAAACACGCACTTCTCACTAGGTTCGTGATATTTCTTGATTCTGCATTCCTTATGATGAAAGCCGTGTATCGCATTAACATTTTTAAAATATGGTTATTGAAAATTCTCTCCAATTTGTGGAACAATTAAAAAAAATGGAAAATGAGAAATAGAACCCGGATAGATTAGTTTTTTTCGATGTGACTTCATTATTTAGGCTACCAGTGTCCGAAAACAAGAACCATTGAAAATTTTAACCAAATATCTAATCATAAGTAATGCCACGAGTGATTTCCAAATTATCGATAAATTCACTCCTCACTTCGTGAGCCGTGAATTTATCTAGAGAATTTGAAAATCAAGGGTGGTATTTGTTAGGACTATTTAACGAATAAAGTTAAGCTGTTTACTCACAAATCATTGTTTAACTATAGTTATTTTAAAATATTTATGTATTTAATGTAAACGGCGATGTTTGAAAACAAATCAGAAATGTGAGATTATGTTCATTCACGCAACTAGATCATATTATTTATTGCCAAATAAGACCGCAATATTGTAAGAATGTACCCAAGTGGAGAAATAATGAAACACATCGAACTATATATCATAATCAACATTACGGGTTATTCATTAATTTTTTTAGTAAACAACTCAGTAAAATCAAGCAATCTGTTCATTATTTGCTATATTCAATGTATTTGTTGGAGAAAAATAATGTTCTGTCCTGTTCAGAACATTAAAAAGGAGGAGCTTTCTTTATCACAAAAGCAGGAGCTGATAAAGAGAAATGAAAAAAAGAGCGAGGTGAAACACGACTGTCATTGGTTGTAAAACAAAATTCATTGAAACGTGATTGGTCATTGGCTAGCATTTGTGGCATGAGTTAAATAGTCAAAAATAATATTGACAAAGAGAGTAGAGAAGAATCTACATAAAATTGACTGAACTATGCATTAATCAAATATTTTTTACCTACAACAATTTTTATGACGCAAGATACAACAAACTCATCTTATTTGTTAAGAAAAACCTCATAATGTTACTTCCTGTTGTAATTTTAGGATAAAATCTGCCAGTTTAAATTAATTGTTATTATTATTTCAGATTTCATTATTCTTTGATACTGCAGTGCGTCTCATGAATCTAATTTATCAGCTGTTATTCTGCTTTACTCCATTTTACTCAATATCCATGTCTCACTGCCATAACATAGAAACTGTATTGCCAAGGTATTATATAAGCGTATTCTTGTACTTTTCTGTACAAAGGAAGGTTTCATTACCTTGTTAATTATTCCCATAGTCTTGGGAATCCCAAAAGCAATGTTCATTACCATTCTCGTGAGATCTGATCTCTGGGATGTCTCAAAGAGGGATGGAAGGAAAATTGTATGAATTATATTATTCTTTTAGTTCCTAGAAAAATCTCTTTTCTACTCCCCCTTTAAATTATTTTAAATGAAATGAAAATTATGTTCTGTGTCTAGTGTCAAGAAAAGGGCTAGGAGAAATGTTAGGTCGGTTAGAGTTAAGTCGTGTCTCAGACAAGTATTATTCATAAACTGTTAGTTGAGCTTCTGTTTTTAGCGGTTTTATTGTGTCGTGCAACGTAATCTGGAATTTAAAAATAAAAAGCAAAGAGGGCTGTGGTGCAGACAGCGCATTTTATCACGTTCGTGACGTCAGCATACTCTCTCCTCTCAATCTCATCTAATCCTTTCAGTAGGATCGTCTTCTTTCTGGAATAACTAACAATCCTTTTGTGAGAGAGTCGCTTGTTCGGGCGAAATAACAATACACAGACGACTCTTATAAGGTTTGAAGCTTAAATTGAAAGGGCACGATATTCCAGGATTTTAATCTTAGAATATATCTACTCTTAACACCAATACTTTAAACTGCCATCATACTGGATGGCACTCCGAATTCAATTTTATTCCATGGTGAAAAATATTGGATATTTGGATAATAATCTAAACTGGAGTTATTAAGTAAAGCAAGTGCCCCAGAAACTTTTCATAAGTAATGTCCAAATCATCGATAAATTCACGAGTCAATTCGTGACTAGAGGATTTGGAAATCAAGAGTGGCATTTGTTAAAACTATTAACGAATACGATTAAACTGTTTACTCAAAAATCATTATTTAAATATAGTTACCGGTATTTTAAAATAGTTATATATTTAATGTAAACGGCGATCTTTGAAAACAAATCAGAAATGTGAGGTTATGTATATTCACTGCAACTTGATCATATTATTTGTTACCAAATAGGATTGCAATATTTTAAGAATGCACTCTAGTGGAGAAATAATGAAACACGTCAAACTGTATAGTATAATCAACATTGTAAGTTATTCATTTTTTTTTTTTTTAGTAAACAACTCAGTAAAATCATGGAATCTGTTCGTTATTTGCTATATTCAATGTATTTGTTGGACAAAAATAATGCTCTGAATATTAGAATATTAAAAATAATATTAAATAGGAGGATCAATATTAAAAAGGAGGAGCTTTCTTTATCACAACAGCAGGCGCTGATAAAGAGAAATCGATAAAGAAGCGAAGTGAAACACGACTGTCATTGGTTGTAAAACAAAATTTATTTTAACGTGATTGGTCATTAGCTACCATTTGGGGCATAAGTTAAATAGTCACTATATTTCATTTCTTCACCACTTAAATTACATAATAGTCTACTTAAATATACACTAGTGCAGACACTTGTTATGCCATATTTCGACTAACTAACTCACTGACACACAATTTGACTCTTAGGTTCATAAGTTCTCTGTACATCCCTGTCCTGAGCTAATGTTTTCCAATAATCGCCCGTATAATTTATCTCTCTCAAATCATAATATTATTCTCTCCCACCTCATTCTTGGCCTACCTACTGGGCGCTTTCCCTCTGGTTTTCCTAAAAGACGCCTCCAAGCCCATCTCTCATCCTCCATTCGTGTCAAATGTCCTACACATCGCAGTCTACGAGACTTAATTTTTTTATTATTTCTGGTTTCCTATAAAGATCAAGTAGCTCACTGTTGCATAATCTTCTCCATTCGCCTGTCTATTTGGTCCAAAAATTTTCCTAACAACTTTATTCTCAAATATTCGTGATCTTTTTTCCTTCCTTAAATTAAGAGTGCATATAACTGGGAGAATGACAGTTTTATATATTTTCTGTTAATTTTTTTTGAGAGAACTTGGGATAAGAGTTTCTGTAATGCATAATAGCAAGCATTTCCAGAATTGAGCCTATGTTTAATTTATTTCTGCACCTTATTCCTGTTAGTAATTATTGCAGTATTTCAATTGAAAATGAAGCACCAGTAAGGACGCATTAGAGACACCACCAACGGTTTTTTATCCGTTGTAAATATTTGAAATTATTTTCTTTAATTCTGAATACAATATTTTTTTAAAAATATTATTTTAATTTGTGTTCAAAAACTGTAAGAAGGCAGTGTTTTGAAAATGCAGATTATAATTGTGACACATAGCATGTTTTTAGTTCTTCTTCTTCTTCCTTCCAAGATTTAGGCCAAGCCTGTTACGATCCTATAGAAAATTTTCCCTTATGGGAAATTCTCGTATAAGACTTGAAAGCATAATAATAGTCCCTTCGATTGGTTGCTGGCCAAAGGAAGGCAAGACCAGTGATGGGGCTGCCATCTTATAGCCTCTGGTCAGGCTTTTCTGGAGAAGAAAAGAAAATAAAGGAAAGACAAAATGGAAAAAAGGAAGGACTCCCTAGCCCTCGGATGCCCTAATAGCGTTGGGATCGAAAAACAAGAGTTAACCAAGAGAGGTTAGATAGTAAAGTTAAAAGAGTGCAAAACACAAGTAAGTGGAAGAAATGTTTTTGCACAGCTTGGGTACCTTGTGGTCGCCATCCACATATCCCCTAGATGAGGATCCCTGAGGGGATGTTTTCAGTTAAGTCTTGTAAACTTCGATGACAGGACATGTGGCACGAATGGAAAATAAAAGAGGAACATAGAAACTCCTTGTAGGAAAACCAGAGGGAAATCACCCTGTAGTTAAGCCAAGAATGAGGTAGAAGAATAACATTTACCATGATTGAGGGAAGTATATTATACAGGGGTTGATTAGAAATTATTATCTCAGAAGGGGTGTGTGGAAAGCGTGGCGATGAACATATGGGTTGGATAGTGTCGTGAGTTAGATTTAGCATATTTTTGTGTAATTTTTTTAAAGAGTGTTATGGAATTGTGGGGTGGGGGTACGTTGTTAGTAGATCTATTCTGAGAATCTCTGTGCTGCATATTAAATTGGATTCAGTTGCCGGAGGATGATACTCCAGCCTCTCGTCTTCCCATTCTCTATCTAATTTATAAATTCTTCTCGTGTTTTATGATTCTCTGAAAATAATATCCACACTTTGTTATATATTCGAGTTACGATTTAATTTTAAATATTTACATTCGTACATGGGCTGTTCAACTAACAATGATCATTATTTTTTACAGCCAGAATTTAAAACTAAAAAAATTGGTATGAATATAGTTGTTAGCTTAATAGGTCTTGTTAAATTAAGAGTCCATCCTTCGCATCCATATAACTGGGAGAATAACAGTTTTATATATTTTCTATTAATATATACATATTTTAAAATAACTATATTTAAATAATGATTTGTGAGTAAACAGCTTAATTTTATTCATTATTCTTGATTTCCAAATTCTCTCGATAAATTCACTCCTCACTTCGTGAGTCGTGATTTTTATCGATAATTTGGAAATCACTCGTGGCATTACTTATGATAATTCTGAATTTCCTCAACTACATTTTGAAATTTTAATTTATTGCGTATATATGTGTTTCTTTGTTTGTCATTTTTATCAAACCTAGGAGCGGATATAAAAATCTCATCTGTCCCGCTCGCAATTTTGATTTGATTATAGAATTTAGTATCCAATTTTCGATGCTATATTTCAATACTGATTTTGCAGTTACATGTGTAATCTCAATTTTTATATGGTTGACTTTGTTTACCAAAATTTATTTTATGACTCCATTTAGGCTTAATAGTATAAATATCTATTCATTACATTAGATATGATTAAGAATCAAAATACATTAGTTTGACTGGTAGGCTACGCCGCATAAAAAAGCCTCCCTCGAGCACAAAAAAATTAGCGTTAGAACACGGTAATTTTGTTTTACCATAAATTATTTTGACACAAATCAAGAAGTTCATACAATATATACCATACAATAACATCATCAATACTCAACTTATTTTTAGAATTATTATGAAAATTCCATCACATATTTCCATGGCACGACAGCAGCGAAGATCCAAGGTTGACTCAAATGAATGCTGTCACAAACAGATGACAGCTCAGAAAGTCACGTGATTAGTGACACAGTTCTTCAATGTTAGTTTTAATGTATTAAACGGATTTCGCTACTTCTTATTTCAAGAAGCACTCAGTTGCCCTCACGAGGTTGAGTGCACCTCGCTCCAGACCCTATAATCAAACAAAAATTTCTATGGTATAACCGGGAATCGAACCCGGGACCCTTGGGATGCTAATCAGATACTCTAACATTTCACCTCAGAGACAGTTACTTTTACACTTTACAGTGTCGGTATACGCATGGCTGCCCTGACTAGGATCCCACGTTTTAATCCTGGCGGTTCCAAAAGGTTGTTGGTGGGCCATCTAGGATTTTTTAGTTTTTCTCGGGGTTCTCCTGTTTCCCGAATTTGATCCCACCAACAATTCTCCCCTTCGCTTCCCTCCCCTTCATGTAATTTTCATTTCTCATTCATTTCATATCACCATTCACCTCATCTCATGTTAGGAAAAATAATTCGGTAGGCAATCCACAGGCGTTGAAAATATGTAGTTGCTGGGATCTATTAGAGGTCCCACCAGGGTGCCCCCTCATGACTTTATTATTTTCCATAAACAAAATTCATCATATTCTTTCTTGTGTCTAACTTCAGATCTACTTGAGATTCGTTTCCTAACTGTTTATTTCAACTTATCTATATATTAATACGCGAAGAAAAAACTTTGTACCCCTTTTCAAGCACATTGCGCGCACGGAGGAGTGTGATATTTGGTATAATTAAAGTTCATATAGAGAAGGAGTGCGGAATAATATGTGTAATATGTGTTACAAATAAATTAAATTAAACAAAATAAAATGTCTCTAAGGGATTTATGTGTATTACTCATTCATTTGTGTACTCATTTATTTGTTTACGTTCATACTGAAAGTGCATTGTTGCAAAACGAAAATCGTGCAGCAGCAATGTTAATTGACTTACAATCGCTTATTTATTATTTTATTAGTGGTTTAAAAAATTGAGTAAATTTTATTATTTAAATTTAAATTAAACCCTGTCAAATCTTGATTTCAGTAATTTAATTAGGCCTACATTTTTGTTATATTTACATATTCGCACCTACTTCCATTTGCCTTGACATAGAACATGGACGGGTCGGAGCGAGAGACAGGAATACATAATAGGCCAAATGCAAATTTAAATAGTATAAATAGTACACAAATGTCAAATGTTATTGTTGTTTAAATATGGCTTAGCTAAAATACGTATACCATATACCATATATTCCCTATCGTTCGTATTTTAAAACAAATAGAATATTAATGCTTAATGACATAATTGTGACAAACTTAAACATTTAACGAATTGTGGTCGAATTTCGACCGCTGGGCGATCACTAGTTTAGAATAATTTGCGTAATTTCGCAGTCATCATTCATAGCTCCCTCCATATTTGAATTTCTAATGGCGGCCCTGAAGTGAGCATCATAGTACTACACTGTTGTCTTATTTACACAGTGAATTAATTTAATTCAGAGTAAGAAATTCAACCTAGTATGAAATAAAATATTGTACAATATAAGGATGGAAGACTTTTACGTATGATTTGAAAACAAAAATGCCCTCGTATACAGACTTGGGAATAAATATTTCAATTCACACGTAAAACACTGCCTTCAATTCTTGCATCGTAATATACTATCATCATCAACAACAACAATCACGGATTAAGCCCATGTGGCTTGTTCCGGTGTCATAGATTCTCATTCAAAAAGTTTAACCCGTCTCTTTTTCGGTCTACCAACATTCTTGTCTTCTATTGGTTTGTAATTAAGTATAATTTTTGGAATCCGATCATCTTTCATTCTTTGAACATGTTTTTTTCCAGTTTTTTCTAGATTATTTTATTTTATCTCCGATTGAGGGTCTTTCCACTTTTCAGCGGTTGCCCTTTTACCAGCCGGCTGCTGGCCCTTCACATCCACATGTGTCAATCACAGAGGTAGATGATCAACAGCCAGTGTAGGGGTGACATGTGGTTAGCATGTCGAGTCCCCCAGCCGTTATAGCTGGTTCATCAACCTGGAGCCGCTACTTATTGTAGCTACCCAATTGCCTCACGATGCTGGGTGGGCACCGGTCCCATACTGGCCGAATTACCATGAGAAAATTTCTTCCCCCATGGAGACTCGAACCAGCGCAAGTCCCGTAGCTCTGCGCCAAGGCTTCCTACCTTAACCACTCGGCTAAAAGTTTAAAAATATTTAGCGGCCTATTTCTTTGCATTGACCTATATTTTTGTACACGTGAACATGATGTTTATAAGAAAAACAAATAGTGGAAACTGTTGAGGTATATAAATAAATAAATAAATAAATAAATAAATAAATAAAGAAGTTACCATTTCTGGCTTCTTCTCCTTCTGGAGCTTGACTAGTTAGCGCCTGCAACTCCTTCTCGAGGTCGACATGAGAAGTCTCCGAATCCCATGACAAAAATCCTGAAACACATAAATTATACCCTCATAAGTAAACTTGAAAATACAAGTTTAAGTAGATTTATTCAAGTAATGGATTCCTATAAAATTTTATTCATTCTCCATTCTCATGACAGGAACAACTTTGAAACTATACAGAGCAGAATGTATGATATAATATAAGAATAAGAATAAATTGCATTCACAAGTAAATGTTATACACAGTATTGACACCCGAAATGAGCAAGTGCTCTGCTCGGGTGCAGTTAAGTTACAGGAATAATACATAGGCTATAGAATATATATACAGTGCGATCAGTATGGCATTGGACGCAGACGCGGGGACGCGGAGATGTCACTGTCACTGCTGGCGCACTCGCGGCGGGAAACGGACAGCGTAGGATCGCTGTGTCCAATGCTCCTACTAATCGCACTGTACATTACAAAGTTTTAGTTAAAGGGAGAGAGAAAACAAAATACAAAAATTTAGGAGTCAGTTCCAAAGCAAAAAATAAAATCTGGCATATAACTATTAAAAAAATACAAAGGAAATAAAATAAACAAAAAATATAGAATATATTAATTCCAGACTGAAGAAGATAGTTAAATACATTAGGAAATTATATAAAACAGAACAAATTTAGGATAAAGTTTCTATCTATAAAATGCACTCTGACACACAAAGAATTAATAATGTAAAGGAGAATGGTACAAAAAATATTATATAATAGATTAATATCAAACTGAAGAGAGTAATTAAATATATTAGGTAATAATAAATCTAACTAACTCATTGTCACTATCGAACCCATAGGTTCATGGCCGTGAGAACATAATCTCTCCATACATCTCTATCCTGAGCCAATGCTTTCCAAACATCATCTGTATAATCTACTTCCCTCAAATCTTCTTCTTCTTCTTCTTCTTCTTCTTCTTCTTCTTCTTCACGGTTTAGGCATATTTACTAGCGTGTTCCGGCTCCAAATTGTTGCTGTTTCCATCTTTTCTTAGGTATTCCCAAACTTCTTCTTCCTCGTGGTGAGTAGCTGTATGCTGCTTTTGGTATTCTATTCTCAGTCATCCTTGCCAAGTGTTCTTTCCAGTTTGTTCTGTATTTTTCTATTGTTGTGTTTAATTCCTCTACTTTTAGTTGTTTTATTTTTGTGTTAGCATGAATAATATTATTCTCCCACCTCATTCTAGGTTTACCAACTGGATGTTTTTCCCCTGTTTTCCTACCAGAAGCTTCCATGCCCCTCTTTCATTCCCCATTCGTTCCAAAAGTCCTTCCCCTCACAGTCTACGAAACTTAATTGTTATTATTATATCTTGCTTCTTATAAAGTCTTCTCCATTCACCTGTCTGTTCATCTCTTTGGTCCAAAAATTTTCCTAATAACTTTATTATTTATTTTTTATTTAAATTTATTTTATTCGTAATTTCCTTCCCTCCCGTAAAGTAAGTGTCCACGTTTCGCATCCATATAACTGGGAGAATAACAGTTTTATATATTTTCAGATTAACGTTTTTTGAAAGGAGCTGGGACGACAAGAGTCCCAGTAATACATAATAGCATGCATTTTCAGAATTGAGCCTATGTTTAATTTCCAAGTTTAATAGGGAGAACGTTCATTTATGTAAATATACATGATATATTTTTTAATTATGTATACCTGAAACATGGGGAGAAAAAATGTCTTAAATCACTCCAAATATTCTAATTCGTAAACATACAACAAAATTTTAACTCTTACTAATGTAAAAACCAAAATGTATTTAGGCCTATATAAAAAAACCCTAGCTCTGTTAATAATTGATTTTTTCAAGAGTATCGGATTGTTAGTAAGAGCTCTAATCAATAATAATAATAATAATAATAATAATAATAATAATAATAATAATAATAATAATAATAATAACAATAATAATAATAATAATAATAATAATAATAATAATAATAATAATAATAATAATATAATAATAATAATAATAATAACAATGATAAAAATAATAATAATGATAATAATGATGATGATGATAATAATAATAATAATAATAATAATAATAATAATAATGATAAAAGTAATAATGATAATGATAATAATGATAATAATAATAATAATGATAATAATAATAGGTTCTAATTTTTTTTGTTCGAGGTCCTTTTACATTTTCGGGTTCTGTACCCATGGCTTGAAATCCTTCCATGGATTTTTTCCATCCTAAAAATCCATCGACCCCGGCCAGGTTAGAATAAATAATAATAATAATAATAATAATAATAATAATAATAATAATAATAATAATAATAGTAATCATAATAATAATAACAATAATAACGAATAAGGCAAGGACTTACTGAATCAATAAATTTTTATTTTTTCACTGAGATTCAGCTATACTTTCTCCTAAATGTAAAACTAAGATTAAAAACCGTATTTATTCAGATGTTAAATAAAATAATTGATAATTACACATTCACTTTGTATTTCGATATATTAGCAGATGTAACACCATAACTGTTAAATGAAGATATTTACTGAAGCGGAAGCATCCAGTCGATACTAATTTTCGACCAGAGAGATGAAAGGAAAATTAACGAAGCTCTGATTTGGAAATAAATACGCCACGGTTTAATTTCACAATTAAAAGTTAAAAAAATATACATTTTATACTGATATATTCAGTTGTCTGCACACACGTTAGAGAATGTTAGAAAAAAGTTGTCATTTATTTTTTGTTGTCGCTTGTTTTAGTTCTAACATGTCGTATTACATTCGTATGTTGATTCACAGAACATAAACAGATGAAAGTTGTACATTTTAAACAGCTTTTACAAGACAAACTGATTAAACTGTCAAACAAAAGTTTTATAGTTAACAGCAGTTGTTGCAAGTAATCTTTTCAAATTAAATTTTAAATTTCCTATCGAACTCTCCACCGGAACTATCGAAACCGGATATTCACGGCCACGCAGACAAAAGCTTTCCAATCATCCTAATCCTATTTTACAGTGTATAATTATCTCCCTACACCAGTACAACCCCACGTTGGGAAAAGATGCTCTCATGAGGGAGTTACTTAACCCAGTTAAAATTACTGTCTCTCGATGACATCTGTAGTGAAATAAGATTAACTAAACTAGTGTTTATTTATTTAGCTTGGTGGAGTTAAGGTCATGTGGCCTTCTATTCCACTCACCAGGACTAACACATGTTACATTCAAGTACAGAAATCACCATAAGATTAGATTCTAAATGATTAAAATTAAAATATAAAATTAAAAAATACTTACCTAAAAGGTCCGTCTCCTCAACTTTATTAGTTATTTATCTGTAGCGCTTTCGGGACTAGTCCCATCATCAGCAGGATTCAAAACTGAGGTTTCACTGAAGATCTGGTAGAGTACTGGGTGCGTTTTCATTGATCTTCAGTGAAACACCAGTTTTGAATCCTGCTGATGATGGGACTAGTCCCGAAAGCGCTACAGATAAATAACTAATACAGTTGAGGAGACGGATCTTTTAGGTGAATATTTCATAATTTTATATTTTAATTTTGAATAATACCTCAATGAAACTTCATCATGAATCTTATTAACGTTGGCTAAGTTATTAACTGAACAATAATAAAAATAATATCTAATAATACAATAAAGTTAAAGACAAGCACCCATATCCCCGTAGTGGGATGAATGGGAATAGTGACATACTGTAAGATCCCTGTTACAGGTGTTAGGAGCCCTTGCGGTAGTGGGAAGTTAGGTGTCAGAACTTACTAGACAATCACAGTATCAGCCGGGTAGTTATTGTTATTATTATTATAAAACTAAAATGAGTATATATCATACAATTGTTAATAGCATCATTACTTACGGAGCAGAACTTTGGCCATTAACAACAAAAACAAATAAGTATCTTTTGGCAACGGAAATTGATTTTATACGAAGGGCAGCAATAATTTCAAGAAGAGAAAAAAAATAGGAACTCAGTTATAAGGGAGAAAATGAAGATTGAAGACACTATTTTAGATTATATTAAAACTCATCAATTAAGGTTGTACGGACATGTCCAGCGAATGGAAGAGAATCGGCTTCCAAAATCTGTTTTGGAATGGAAACCTGAGGGAAGACGAGGCAGAGGAAGACCTAAAACCTCCAAGAGTCAGGGAATATGTTTATACAAGAAGGAGAAACATCTACAACCAGGAGATTGGATGGACCGACAAAATTGACAATTGGGAATCGGACGATATCAAAGACATTAATCAACCGATGATCTATCTATTTATTATTATTATTATTATTGAATATTATTTATATTCAATACCACCAGGTTATCATTACGACATTTTTGGAATTTTCCCCTGGAATCGATGTTATTGTAACTACTCACTTTGAGGTTGGGGCGCCTGAAAGACGGAGTTACGCTGCCACGATGATATATGATAGGTGATAATGTGGTAATGATGCGCCAGAAGAGGTCTTAATCCTAAACTTAATCTAATGGGGTAAATATGATAGCGATGGCCAGATAATGTTCGGGACCGTTTGGGCCTTAAAGTTTCCTGACCATTGTCTGACAGGTGAGGATAAACTCCGAGAAAACATCGCCCATGTAACTTCTCCCGACCGAGGATCGAACTCAGACACGCTGCGTGACAAAGTAGCACGCTACCACTCGAGACCATAGCGATTGACTTATTATTATTATTATTATTATTATTATTATTATTATTATTATTGATTTATTTATAAACAGGTTTACAATGTAATAAAACATCTTCCTGTGTACAAAGCTTTTTAAATTTTTAACTTATTTCTCTATTCTTCTCTACCTCCCTATTCCAATTCTTCCAGACGTATCTCCCTCATACCTCTTCCTATATCATCCATCCATTTCAAAGGTCGACCTCTCTTTCCTTTCCCAGGTGGAATGTATTCCAAAACTTCTCTGGCTAATCTTGTCTCTGTCATTCTACGTACATATGTCTGTATCTCACAAAATCTAATATTAAATGTTGGACTTTCATTTATTTTCTGATGATGGTATTTCTGATTTTTTCCAATTTAGAATGTCTAGTTGAGTGTCTAAAACAATCCATTTCAGTAGACATCATTTTTAAACTCAAATTTTTATTCAATTTCCAAGTTTCTGCATAGTATTATTACTTACTTACTTACTCACTGGCACTATCGAACCCGTAGGTTCATGGCCGCACGGACATAAACTCTCCATACATCCCTATCCTGAGCTAATGCTTTCCAATCATTCCCTGTATAATCTACTTCCCTCAAATCATAGTTAATGTTATTTTCTCCCATTTCATTCTTGGCCTATCAACTGGGCGCTTTCCCTCTGGCTGTCCTACAAGAAGCTTCCATGCAAGTCTTTCATTCCCCATAAGTGCAACATGTCCTGCCCATCGCAGTCTACGAGACTTAATTGTTCTTATTATATCTGGCTTCCTATAAAGACAATGTAGTTCATTGTTATGTAGTCTTCTCCATTCACCTGTTTGTTCATCTCTCTTTGGTCCAAAGTTTTTCCTAAGTACTTTATTATCAAATACTTGTAATCTCCTTTCCTCCCTTAAAGTAAGAGTCCATGTTTCGCATCCATATAATATAATTGATAGAATAATAGTTTATATATTTTCAGTTTAACGTTTTTTGAAAGGAGTTGGAACATCAAAAGTCTCTGCAATGCATAATAGCATGCATTTCCAGAATTGAGCCTATGTTTAATGTCTTTGTGCATCTCATTCTTATTTGTGATTATTGTTCCTAGGTATTTGAATTCAGCCACTTCCTCAAAATTTCCCTCATTTGTTATTAGCTGTCCATTTCCATTATATAATGTATTTCTACGTGTGACCATCATAGTATTATTACTATTACTATTATTATTAAATCTGTGATATGAAATGTTATTGTTAAGTCTGTAATATGAAATGAGTCCCGCGCCGTAACCGAGCGGTTAAGGTAGGAAGCCTTGGCGCAGAGCTACGGGACTTGCGCTGGTTCAAGTCTCCATGGGGGAAGAAATTTTCTCATGTTATTTCGGCCAGTATGGGACCGGTGCCCACCCAGCATCGTGAGGCAATTGGGTAGCTACAATAAGTAGCGGCTCCAGGTTGAGGAACCAGCTATAACGGCTGGGGGACTCGACATGCTAACCACATGTCACCCCTACACTGGCTGTTGATCATCTATCTCTGTGATTGACACATGTGGATGTGAAGGGTCAGCAGCCGGCTGGTAAAAGGGCAACCGCTGAAAAGTGGAAAGACCCTCAATCGGAATCGGATATGAAATGAACAGTTTTATTTTTGTTCCGATTTAATCAGAATATTTTTCTCCCTTAAAAATTTATTGAAGGATAGGCCTACTTAGGGTGAATTTTCGAGAAGTTATTGTAGTTTTTGCTGTAGTAGCTGTTGATGACAGGAACTAATATTTATAGTGACCCGTTGACCCGGGTTTTGTTTTAGCATGCGGTTTGTGCGCTATTAATTTTGTGTCACCTACACTCACTCCGACTCGAGTGCTTCATTGTAAATATAAGTCTAGTTTGACGTAATATTAATAACATGGCTTGTTTTATAAGAGCTTTTAATCAACTTGTTTCATTATCTCTGTCAAGTATATGCCATTTTAATCAAACTGTATACTCAGTACCTTTCTGCCGTTGTATCCATTCTGTTGGAGATTTTCCAAGAATTTGAGTCAGGAGTACCTATGCATAGGCTTACTGTATTTTCTTGTTTATTTTCCATATTTTTAACTCTCCCTTTGTAAGGAATACAGGTGGGGCATAAATACCTGATTGCTTTTTAAATAATTTTAACACTGTTGTTAGAAGATTTCGGGAAATAGGACCGTGGTCCATAACTGGCGTTTTTTTCAGACGTTTCTACCTGGACTACGGAGGGCATCTTCACTGTCGAGTTCATCTAGCCGAGAATTCGACCAAAGAACTCGCCACTGAAGATGTCCTTCGTAGCCGAGGGAGAAACGTTGGAAAAAAACACAAGTTATGGACCACGTCCTTATAGCCCGAAATCTTCTAATATCACGATTTCTGGCCGTGAAAGCCTGCATTTTATAATTTTACACTGTTTGCTTAGTCAAAAATATATTTGCGTTTTGCTGAAATATATATATATATATATCATTTTATGGAGTTTTAGATGACATTGTTCACTGATGTTTTTAGTGTTTGTTTTAGAAATTAGTATCACAGTTGACAGTATCCATATTCAACCAGAATGATACTTTCTATTCGCCTACACTATTTTCCGATCAATTCCCAATAAATTAGGGGGAGTAATTGCCCTCGTAATATCCATTAGTGGTTATCATTTGACAATGCAGTGCGATGGATTACAGGCATGTACTGGCACGAATTCAGGTAGTAAGAATAAATGCTGTTATATCTACTTAGCAGGATTTTCACAGTGCAATGTTCCCTCTAGGAACAGTGTGTACTGTGGGTTTGAAAATGTCATGAAGATGTTTCTATACAAGATGCTAAACTGTAAGTTTGTGGCACTTTTCAAAGTCTGCATGATAATTCTACAAAATTCAACTTGTTCATGAGATTAAGTAGCCAGATTTCATTTTACTAATCTTGATCAATCGGTATAGTAATATTTTTTTTTTACGTCAGATGATTTTTTTAATTTTAAGTATATGTTAACAAGCAGCTACTGAACCATGTCATATCAAAATGCATTAAATATTTTATAATCATAATTGCAAAGAAATAAACGTTATCTCAGTCAAAACATAAATTTATTAAGTCGACGTTTCAATCTCTTTATTTGAGATAATTTTCAAGACATGGTTGTTTATAAATTTATGATACATAGTTACCATCACCAAGACAATTATATATATATATATATATATAAGTTATATATATATAAGTTATATATATATATATATATATATATATATATATATATATATATATATATATATATACAAATTTAAATGAATAAATTTAAAATTCCAATTTATAATTAAAAATATTTTAGCGAGGAATCATATGTTCCACACCATTCATTTAAAACTTTTTGTTTATTTAATGCTGTGTTTTGTTATTTTATATATAGGCCATTTCTGCTATTAATCTTTTTTGGTAATTATTTTCTTTGTGTAAAATTGTTATGTCATTCCATTTCATTTTATATTTCAACATAAATCAAATATATAGCTATTGTACCAAGCTCACAGTGTTAACATCACATATCTACTATTAGAATAATCAGTGACGCTTTAGTTCGTAGTTACTAGGCAACAAAACCTATAGGCCTACTTTACATTCTAACAAAACATAAAATGCAGGTGTTCAACAAAACGTAAAATATACTTTAATGATGATTTCATATAACTACATGAATAACTCTTCCTTGACTTTAGTGGAACTATATAGATAGTTAGATCTTGGACTGCTTTTAAATTTTTTCCTGATGAACCGTGAAAATCACCTTCTCCGCTCATTTTTACTTTAAATTCACATATGAAGCTGCACCCAAAATTGCAGAACACAACAACGTTTGTTGATTGATCGCGTTTTTTTTTCTCATATTACTCTTTCTCTAAACATATGGTTTCCACACTAAATAAATTTCATTAAATGTACTAAATATACAACATATTCTAAAATACTCTGATCATAGATAAAATATTGTAGACAACACGTTACTAAATTAAGTTTAGTAACTCGTTGCTCTTAGGCCATTCCTTTCGCCGTGTTCTAACTTGAGCACCTCGTTACTAAAAATCTGCTTTTGTAACTAGTCGTCTAAATAACATTCAGTACCGTAAACCAGTTAAGGCGTTTAAAGAGACTATCGTGTATGCGGCCGTCGGTCAGTTAACTCGTTTTAGAGCGGGCGTGAACAAACCGCATTTATATTCGGCGCCTAAATATTGTGTTGGCTTAGTATGTCTTGGAGATCATAGATGGCATGTAAATGTACATTTTCTATTCCCGTTTGATACGTTTAACCTTGGTGAATCTCCTTTTATTTTTAAAACAAACAACACATGGAATTCGTTCACCCAAACCTGCCTCCAGGCTCCAATGCAGTCGTATATGTTTCTAGTTATCGCGCTGTTGTTTGTGCGTGAGTGAAACCATGGCGAAAGAAAAATATCTCACTGAAGAAGAATTAGTGAATATTTTGTATAATGATGATTCAGGTGATGAACTGATTCCTGAATTAAAAGATTCACAAAGTGAAAGTGAAGATGAACTTCCACTTCCTGAAATTGATACGCCGGTACCATGTGATGTCAATCACTCAAGTTATTTCACCATCAAATCCTACTAGGATATCTCCTTTAAGTATGTACAAAATTTGAATTTTCTAGGACTAATAGTTTGCGAATAATGGTCCATTATCTGAAGTACCGCGAAAAGGTAGCTGGGGTATTTAAATGACTGGCCGGTGGGTTTAAATGCCCTGCTCAGTGCCTGGTACTGAATGTGTTAAAATCGTCAGGCATTTATGCCACACCCTGTATAGAGGTAAAAACGATCCAGTTGAGGCGACTCTTGGGGTAGTGGAAATTAAGGTTCCGACCTTTCTAGATAATCTCCACGAGATGTCAGCCTGCGTGACGGCTGGCTTAAGTACCAGATCAGAGGTGGGGGTTATGCTCTCCTAGAGCACCGCGCCGGTATGCTCACACAAACAGTTGCCGACCTAAGCAGAGTAGAAAGAATGATATCCAGGACGCCATAGAGGAAAAGGATTGGCAGGAAAGGACTGCTTAGACAGAAGGAAATGAGAACAGAGAAACAACGAAAATTGTAACAATATGTAAAAAAATAACAGTCCTAGAAAGCCCTTGGTCCACTAGCCGAGTGCTATCCTCACATCCACATGTGTTAATCATAGAGGTAGATGATAATCTGCTGGCCTTATGTCCTTAGCTCTACCAGCTTAACTAAAGCATTATTATATTATTATTATTATTATTATTATTATTATTATTATAACCAGTATAGGGAAGACGTGGAGTCACAGCATATCGGGTTCCCCAGTCATTATAGGGGTTTTCTTTACGAAGCTGGATGGACACCAGTCCCATACTGGCCAAAATTCCATGGAAAAAATCCCTCATGATGATTCTAAGTTGCGCACGTACTGTATTACTCGCCCAAGTTAAGTTTGCACGACTAGAGGGGATCTGTGTTAGCACTAGTGTCGCAAAAGATCATTACATTAATTTAGTTAACGACTTATGAAGGTGTCGGATCATTTAAATAACAGTGTTTGCCATCCCTCTACTACCAGCCTCACAACACAACACTGGGACGGCAATTGGTAACATTTAATGAAGAAGGCAAAGGAGGGACATCTCAGTCCCCAGTAGTAATATAATTGCCGGGTTATTCATTTGGTCAACGACTGTTGCAGGTATCGGATCATTTAAAAAACACAGTATTTGCCAGCTCTTCCCTCCGGGACAAATAACACAACATTAGTGGATAGGAAATGGTAACACAGTAAAAGAAGGAAGAGAATCGACACCACACTCTTAGCATATTTTTTGCTTGCAGATTCAACTTGGGCGAGAAATAAATGTGGAACAAGGGATAATATCTTAAACCGCGAGACTGTAAAATAATAATGGAAATATGAACTATAAAATATTTTTCACCAATTTTCCCCTTAATTTTACAAGGGAACTGTTAACCATTTACTTAGTCTAATTATAGGTTATTATATGTTATTGTTATTATTATTTTTTTTCTTACCCTTGTCAAATTTATATTGTGTAGTCTATATCTATTATGTATCAATCATAATTCTTATTGTATGTATAATTTAACCCTGGTGAAGTGGAAGAGAAGACCTTACGGTCTTAACTCCATCAGGCAAAATAAAAAAAATAAAAAACCTTTTCCCAGAGAAGCGTTGTGATGTACCAAAGCCGTGTTCAAAAATTATCTGCTGCTTTTAACTGCAAGGCACAAAAATTGAAGCTAGAATCCAGCAATGGCATCCTACTATACGGAGCAAGTGGACTCCCTGCATGAGTAATAGAGGAGTGGAGTGAGGCGGGACGCGGCGCGGAGACAGATAGTAAGGGTTATCTACTCTACTAACTCACGAGTTGTATTATTTCGCTACAGTTTAAATGAGAGATTTGGAACTGGATTTTAATGACTTGCAGTTAAAAACGGCAGATATTTTTTATACGGCCGTGGGAATATCATACCCCTTCTCTGCGAGAAATTTCAAGGTAGGTTTCGACATCCAATGGTTGATATTGTAAGATATTAAATGAAACTTTTTCACTTATCTTCTAAAATCCACCTTTTTGACAAAATGCCCTTTTCCTGTGGTGTTATCTAAACGCTTACATATCTGTACGTATTGAATGTATCAATTAAAAAAAAAGCTATTTCCATGAAAAAGTGAATTGATTAGAATTTAACTGTTTGAGTTGACCTCCCTGTTTTGGAATGGGAGGTTCCAATCTCGCGAATTTAATTATTCGTAACATCCTGCAGCTTACAAACATCACCTTTGACCTTTACACGACCCGACATGTCGCAGCTGCAAAGATAATTGTTTTTGTTCGCGAATCTAACAATTGAATCACGGTTTACGTAACTCACGTTTTTTATCTCTTGATCTGACAATTTTATATGGAAAAGACATTTCTCAACAATGTGTAGCATTCAAATCATTCCTCCTAAAATAATATTGTTTTTTTTTTTTTTTTTTTTTTTTTGCATTCGGCCAATTTAATTTAACTCTAGAACAATAATTTACATTCTACTCTCCCTGAGACACACGTGCAAATCAATTTAAATCCTAATTTTGGTACTTTCAAAATCAAATTTGTTTTCCGCTGAAAAATCTTAATTGTTCATGTACAATATGGCTTTAATGTATGGTATACATTGCGACCAACCAAACGTACCAGTTGCTCGAATCAATTTTTAATTTCGGGTTTCAGGTGAATCACTATTTCTAAAGATCGGATTTCGCTGATTTTTTGAGCATACCTTCCTCGGTTTATTTTAATAGCATATACCGAGTTTCGTTGTGAACATCGTAAATTGGAGCCGCTAGAGTGATTTTACCTTTTAAAGTAATTGACATATGCCAAGTTTGATTTCAATGAAATAAAAATTGCGACTGCTAACAGCGTCGACGGACACCCATATAGGTAAAGGTAAAGTGATCCCACTACAGGCCTCAGCAGACTCTTGGGGTAGTAAGAGGTTAAGGCTCCCACTTTTTCTAGAAAGTCGGCACTTTATGTCAGCCGGGTTATCAGCCCTGCGTGACGGCCGCCTTTACCCCAGAACAATCATATGGTACTCATTTCCGTTAGAGGCTGAGTCGACCCCAGGGCCATAGTGCCGCTAGAAGGTTTGGGTCAGTTTAAAAATCCTGACCCCTCGACCTTCCGGCTTGTAGCGTAGTGCTTTAACCACTATGCTACGGCGTGCCCCTATATATATATATATATATATATATATATATATATATATATATATATATATATGCCATAGTGCCGCCAGAAGGTTTTGGTCATTTTAAAAATCCTGACCCCACCGGGACTCGAACCCTTGACCTTCCGGCTTGTAGCGTAGTGGCTTAACCACTATGCTACGGCGTGCCCTATATATAAAGAAATAAATATATATATATGCCATAGTATGCCAGAAGGTTTGGGTCAGTTTAAAATACGGCGTGCCCATATATATATATATATATATATATAGGAATATTCAAAAAGAAATAACAAACTTCAAACATTTATTTCTTCCAAACTAAAAAAAAATAGAAACACATTTCCAACATTCAGCTGGCCTCTAGTTACCGAATTCACAGCTTTAACAATTCGATGTCGCAGATTTTCAAAAGTGTCAGGCTTAGGGGGATAAAAACACGGTCTTGTATGTAAAACCCACAGATACAAATCACACGCGGGTTAGGTCTGGTGACCTGGGAGGCCACCGGCGATTAAATTGATCTTTTGCTCCTCCTCTTCCAGTCCAATGTCCTGGAATGGTGATATTCAGGTAACGTGGCGGACGTAGTTAGAGAAATGCGGCCGTGATCGGAACTTAAATTTTTCTCTTTCCAGGAACGTTGGAATTGTGTTTTTATTTTTTGTAGTTTGAAAGAAATAAATGTTTGAAGTCTATTCACTCTTTCTGAATAGCCCATATATATATATATATATATATATATATATATATATATATATATATATATGTATGTGTGTGTGTGTGTGTGTGTGTGTGTGAGTGTATCGAAGCATTATAAAATATTACAATGATGAATAAGAAGTTAAATCTACTAAAGTGTGTCCTGAAGAAGGACTAATCAACTGGAAGTAATTTTGGGATTTGCTTGACAAAAGAGAGAATTGGGTATTGGTGAATGGGATTTCTGGACTGTGTATTGAGGTCGAGCTCTTATAGAATCTGCTGTCCCTGGGATTTATTAGATTAGTGAGGTCTTAGAGGTGGTGAAGGGGCTGGGAGGTAGCAGATGAGACGGTCGATAAGACATCTTCACGCCAGCATTGCAGTTTCTTCCAATAAGTAACTTTTAGCAGAAATTGAAAGGGACGTAATTTATCTATCGGATTCTATTATTTCACAATGTTTCTTTTTTAAATCTACGTAACTCTACAAATGTAAAGAATGTTTTCCAAATAATTTTAATTTCCAACACGCTTGGGATAAATTTAAAGTGGTCAACAAAAAAATCATCTCCAACACATCTAGAATAAAACTAGAGTTATCAACAAAAAGAAAATAATTTTACCATCAAAAGCGTGGGGTGCTTTTTATGATTTTTACATTTTCTTGTTAGAGACTTTACTTTTACCAATATCTGTTTATTATCAAATATATTAATTGATATAGAGCACCCCACGCTTTTCATGGTAAAATTATTTTCTTTTTGTTGATAACTCTAGTTTTATTCTAGATGTGTTGGAGATGATTTTTTTGTTGACCACTTTACATTTATCCTAAGCGTGTTGGAAATTAAAATTATTTTTCATTTTTGAGTTCGGTTTTCTAATAAAGCGTGCTGTTTTAGTTTTTTAAAACTATTATTTATTTTTAGTTTAATTGATTGTCATAAACCGGAATCTCATGAAATTTTAATTGCTTAATACTCTTCTAAAAAATCCTCCGGACCGGATTTGAACCAGCGACCTATGGATTACTGAAATTATATACCACTAGTTCACCGCTCTACCAACTGAGCTCTTACAACGATTAACTAAAAAGTCGATAAGTCCGCAACCTATTATACAGGTTTTTATTTTATTTATTTTTTATTTTCTGATGATTCTGGCCAGGATTTTAGAAAAAAAACTGAAATGATTGTATTGTCATGGGTACTTTGCAAGTATACAAAGTTTCAAGTCGATTCAATGTTTTTATGTGGGTGAAAATCGTGTTCAAAGATTCCATTACATAGATACAGGTCCGTTACATAGATACAGGTCAAGCTAATATAAAGCGTGTAAAAAAGTCTTACTTTTGTATACCAATCAAATATTATTTAAAACTTTTAATTCCACACTTGTTATTTATTACTTATGGATTAATGGTAGCTAATCAAAATTATAATGTAGTTGAAGATTTATAGGTAACAGTGATTAATAACTCCAGAAGGCTGCCAGTGATGAGCATAATTTATTTCACAATCTATCACTTTCAGTATCCTGATGATACAGTATTATAGGCGATACCGAGGAAATACTAAGGGCCAACACGCACACTCTGTTGAGTAACACTAAGGAATTGGGACTGGAAGAAAACATCAATAAAACTAAATATGTGTTCGTACATTCCCGTTGGGGTCAGGATTTTTAAACTGACCCAAACCTTCTGGCGGCACTATGGCCCTGGGGTCGACTCAGCCTCTAACGGAAATGAGTACCAGACGCTTGTTCTGGGGGTAAAGGCGGCCGTCACGCAGGGCTGACAACCCGGCTGACATAAAGTGCCGATTGTCTAGAAAAGTGGGAGCCTTAACCTCCTACTACCCCAAGGGCATCAGGGCCTGTTGTGGGATCACTTTACTTTTACATATAAATGTACTATATAATGGAAATGGACATATAATGAAAAATTATGGACATTTTGAAGAAATTGCTTAATTCAAATTCCTAGGAACAATAATTACAAATAGGAATGAGATGCATAAAGAGATTAAACATAGGCTCAATTCTGAAAATGTATGCTATTTTGCAATACAGGGAATCTTGTCGTCCCAATTTATAAAAAAGTTAGACTGAAAATATATAAAACTGTTATTCTACCAGTTGTATTATATGGATGCGTGACATGGACTCTTACTTTAAGAGAGGAGAACATATTACGAGTATTTGAGAATAAAGTTCTTAGGAAACTTTTTGAACCAAAGAGAGATGAACAGGTAGGCGAATGGAGAAGACTGTATAACAGTGAGCTACACGATCGTTAACAAGAATCCAGTAATAAGAACAGTTCTCGTAGAATGGATGGGCAGGACATGTGGCACAAATCGGAAACGAAAGAGGGGAATGGAAGCTTCTCGTAGGGAAACCAGAGGGAAGACGCCCAGTTGGTAGACCAATAATGAGGTGGGAGAATAGCACTAACTATGATTGAGGGAAGTAGATTATACAAGGGATGATTGGAAAACATTAGAGCTCAGGTTAGTGATTTGTTGAGAGCCTCTGTCCGCGCGGCCATGAACCTAAGGATTCGATAGTGCCAGTGAGTTAATGAGTTAGTTATCAGCTCCGTAATTGTGCGACACACTTTGTTCACTGTTTATTTAAAAAGCTCACGTTATCACATATTAGGAACCATCGATCCTAGATACTGTCACAAATGATGGATTTCTTCCCGAAATAATAAAAGTTGACCATCCCCAATAAACCGAAAGGGCCCACATCATCCAATACTTAGAATTCACAGGAATTATTTCACTGTGTGATCCAAACTGATCAAAACCCATGCTCATTTGACAAGCTAGACATCAAATCGAACGTACACCACCATGTACAAATCCACAGATATAATAATATAATACTTGGTACAAACCAAGGATGCAAAATGACGTAAGAATAACTTATTACAATGAACAAAAAAGCAATGCCATCACAATTACATCGACCTGATTACAGTATAGAAATCACTGCACACTAGAGTGATTATAACAATAATTACAAAAAACCGTTATTAAACGCAATAACATTTATAACTCATAAACTCATCGACCTATATTCCAACCCTTATAACAACAGCACTTCTTAAGGAATGCAATCAAGAGGCATATCTCCGTGCAATGGGACGTAGACAGTTGAATCCCTCAACTGACTCTATAGACATTTCTGTAGATGACTTAAATGAACATTTTACCTCAATACCCATGACACCTCCAGACAACAAGACTAAAACAGACATTCTTAAAGACTTATCCCCATCCCCCCATATAGGAAGAGATAAATTTCACTTTAACGACATTTCGCCTATAGACGTTAAAAAAGCACTCAAGCGCATTAAATCCAATGCACAAGGAACAGATAACATCAGCATTTTAATGCTAAATAAAATCATTGACATTATACTACCCACAGTGACTCATATTTTTAATGCTTCCCTTATAACTTCTATCTTCCCTACTGTATGGAAACAGTCTAGAGTTCGGCCTATACCAAAAATAAGTACACCTGCTAACTGTAATGACTACCGACCGATTAGCATCCTTCCGACATTATCTAAAGCCCTGGAACATATTGTACATAAGCAAATGACTGAATATCTCCAAGAAAATCACCTCCTTGATCCTTATCAATCCGGCTTTAGATATGGTCATAGCACAACCACAGCTTTGCTAAAAATTACTGAAGATATTCGTGAAGCCGTGGACAGACGTCAATTGACTCCTTTAACCTTACTTGACTTCAGCAAAGCTTTTGACACAGTAGACCACGACTTACTTATGATAAAGCTCAAGCACCTACACTTGTCTGACAGCGCTGTATCCTGGTTCGACTCATACCTGCACGGTCGTCAACAATACGTTTCATTAAACTCTAGATCTTCGTCTTGGCGCAACGTGCCGGCTGGAGTCCCCCAGGGCAGTGTTTCTCGGACCTCTTCTTTTCTCAATCTACATAAATGACTTGCCAACTGTACTAAAACACTGCCGTTATCACCTCTACGCTGATGATCTCCAAATTTACCTACATTCACCTCCTCATTCTCTCTATAACAGCTTGACAAAAATGAATGACGATCTCATATCCATCTTTAACTGGTCTTCAAGTATCGGTCTAAATCTAAATCCTAACAAGTCACAAGTAATTATAATGGGACAACAAAGACTGCTTACAACCTTTGACATATCTACACTACCAAACATTACTATAAATAATATAATCATCCCTTATTCTTCTTCAGTAATAGATCTTGGACTACATCTAGACGCAAATTTAACCTGGCAAACACAAGTGAAACACATATGTAAAAAGACTTTCTCCATCTTACATTATCTTAGACGTTTAAAGAATTTTCTCCCAGTTTCGTTAAAACAAATCCTTGTGCAGAATCTTGTGTTACCACACTTCGATTATTGTGACATTATATATAATGATCTAAACTATGACTTGTCGCAGAGACTGCAGCGTGTTCATAATGCTTGCGTTCGATTCATTTTCAATATCCGCCGTTATGACCATATTTCCGAACACTTTAATAACCTCTCTTGGCTCCGTCTTACTGACAGACGTAAATTGCACTCTCTTTCACTACTTTTCAAGCTTCTGAATTCCTACATCCCTACTTACCTGGCGTCTAGATTTGAGAAGTTATCCTCTTACCACAATATTGACACTAGATCACAAGATAGCAGTCTGCTAACAATTCCCCTTCATAGCACTTCCTCCTATTCTACTTCCTTCACAGTAGCCTCTGCCCGCTCCTGGAATCTCCTTCCTCAAGATATCAGGGGTTGCCGCACACTTGGTACCTTTAAGTCACGCTTATACAGTTACCTGTTGTCTAATAATTAATTTTTCTCTATTTATTTAATTTTATACTATGTCATTAATCTTTTCCTGTTTTTTATATATATTGTACATATTATATATTTAATTCGTTAAATTTAGAGTAAATCAAAATACATTATAAATATTAATTGTATTGTATTCATAACTTGTAATCGTTTATATATATATATATATATATATATATATATATATATATATATATATATATTGTAATTTAGATTTAAGACTATTTTTTGTTTGTATTTTTTTTTAAACCTGGTTGAGTGGTAGACAAGGCCTTAAGGCCTTAACTCTGCCAGGTAAAATAAAGCTATTATTATTATTATTATTATTATTATTATTATTATTATATATTTTGACTGCTGTGATACTCTTATATTACTGACTTGAACGCTGAACTGTCGAAGCTACATCATGTTTATAAATTTTGCGTCAGATAGCTATGTTTTATAGTGTCTGAAAGTTTGGTCATATTTCACCATCCATTGAATCACTATCTTGGCAGACTGACAGAAGGACATTGATTTCTCTTACTATTCTATTCCAAATTATTCATATCTATAATCTTAGATGCCACCTCGCTTTTATCTTTTACTCTCCAGTCATACCGTCAACATTAGATCGCAGGTCAGTGGAATATTAAACATACCGTATCATAGAAGATCTCATTAATCTTATTCTTTCACCGCATCACATTCCCGTTATTGGAATTCACCACTAGTGGGAATTAGGAGCTGTCGGTCAAAAGTCTCTTTCAAACAAAAATTACATTTCTAAAAGCTCTACAATAGTAAGCCTGTTCCTTTCAGTTTTGTTTTTAGATCCCATGAGTTACCGGTATTTGATAAATTAAAATTTGTTTGTACTTTTATTTATGACTATTTTTTAAATAAAATCAATTTATTTTTAAGTGCACTTTTGTGTTAATAGTATTTAATATTAGCTTAAGACAAATGTCAGGAAGCTTCAAGGAGCAAACGGTCCCCGAGGAGGCCCTAACATTTAACTGATTTCTCGTTCGGGGAGGCCCTCCTTGTATAATAATAATAATAATAATAATAATAATAATAATAATAATAATAATAATAATAATAATAATAATAATAATAATAATAATAATAATAATAATAATAATAATAATAATAATACTTTATTTATTCTGCGGGCAGACTTTAAGGCCATAAGGCCCTCTCTTCCACTCAACCAGCACAAATACAAAGGGGAATATTTGACAAATATAGAGATACAACTATACGAATTATAAACAGTTAAAGACTACAATAAATGTAGCCAATGGAAATGTCATGTACAAACACACATGTTATAGGATAAAAACAAGAATGAGACTATAAATAATAATAATAATAATAATAATAATATAATAATAATAATAATAATAATATAAATATGATACATTATACGGGAAAACAACAATTAATAGATATACCTTACACTGGATAATAAGGAAGTCGAGTTTAGAGCAAATATAAATTTAGATTTCTTTTAAAAGATGCCAATGTCCGGCAGCCCCTTATTTCTTGTGGTAGGGAATTCCAGTTGCGAGAAGTGGAGATGGTATATGACATGGAGTGATGTGATGTCCTATGTTGCGGTATATTAAGTAAGAGACTATGTTGTGATCTTGTGTTTAAGTTATGGTTTGAGGATAGATATGGAAACGGGATGATAAATAATTGGGAATCGAGGTATGTAGGATCTTAAATAGGAGAATTAGACAGTGTGATTTTCTTCTCTCTTTTAGATGTAGCCATGACAATTCGTGGAATAATGGAGAAATGTGATGGTATTTTCGAACATTAAATATGAATCTGATACACATATTATGGACACGCTGCAGTTTGTCCGACAATCCGTCACTTATGTCAGTTAGTAGAACGTCACAGCAGTCAAAATGCGGCATCACTAAAGTTTGGATTAAAATTATTTTAAGAGTTGTAGGAAGAAAATGTTTAAGTCGCTTTAGGGAATGTATTATGGAGAAGATCCTTTTAGATGTTTGTTTTACTTGCACATGCCAATTTAAATTAGAATCTAAGTAAAATCCCAAGTTTTTAACGACGTCGGTATAAGGAATTTGTCTGTGTGATCAAAAAAGTATGTGTGTGATCTATAGTTATATTCCCTCCCTCGACAGGTCATGTCATTGTAAGGCCCGAGGACATATAGCATGTAAAAGTACCTATAATCTGCGTCTGTGTAATGGAATATTAGCTGCAGAAATAATTAAAGTGTAGAAACACATAATTGTGTCTTTATATACTGGTTGAGTGTAAGGTTAAGACCTCATGGCCTTAATTCTGCCAGTTTAAATCAAACTACTAGGTAACTCACTGGCACTATCGAACCTAAGCTCTCCATACATCCCTATACTGAGTTACTATTTTCTAAACATCCCGTGTATAATCTATTTTCCTCAAATAATTGTTAAAGTTATTCTCCCATTTCATCCTTGGTCTAAGAATTGGGCGTTTTCTCCCTGGTTTTCCGACAAAAAGTTACAATGCCCTTCTTTCAATTCCCATTCGTACCACATGTCCTGCCTTTCGCATTCTACTGGACTTAACTGTTCTTATTACATCTGGTTTCCTATAAAGATCATGTATAGTCTACTCCATTCGCCTGTCTGTTCATCTCTCTTTGGTCCAAAATTGTTGCTAAGGACTTTATTCTCAAATACTCGTCATTTTTTTCTCCTCCCTTAAAGTAAGAGTCCATATTTCGTACCCATATAATGTAACAGGGAGAATAACAGTTTTATATTATATTTTCAGTTTAACGTTTTTTGAGATAAGTTGTTACAAGATTCCCTGTAATGCATAATAGCATATTATTATTATTATTATTATTATTATTATTATTATTATTATTATTATTATTATTATTATTATGTAATTATTGTATATTTAAATCAGGAAAATTTTGTTTTATTTATTTAATGTCGTAGCGTAGGGCAGTACACTACAAGCCGGAAGTCGTTCGAGTCACGATAGAATCGGGGTTTTTAAACTGGTCTAAATGTTTTGGCAGGACCGTGGTCCTGGGGTCGACTTAGCCTCTAATGGATATGAGTACCAACAATTTTCTGGGGATAAAGATAGCCGTCACGTAAGACTGACAATCTGGCTGATATCTCGTGCCGATTCTTTAGAAAGGTTTAATTTTATTAATTTTTATATTAGTGTGGGTAGATTTTTTAAACTTTGTTAGAGCATAAGGTGTTAGGTTGACATCCTACCACCCCAAGGACCTCCTAAGCCGTGTTTTGGGATCACTTAAACTTTTAAAAACTTTAATACGGTTCTTTTGAACTTTTTATAGTTCCCAACTACTAAAAGTTTCATAAGATATTATCATCGTCATCATTAAGTTTCAGAAGTAGGTTATGTGATCTGTTCCTTCTCCATAATTCAAATCTGTTCCTTTCCATGAACATACCAAATTTCTTCTTCCAGTTGGCTTGTAGTTAAAAAAAGCTTCACAGAAATTCTATCGCTGTCCATTCTTAATAGATGGTCATACCGTTGTTATTTATATGAATCGGTAATTTCAATTAAACGCCTTCCAGTTTATAGTTCGAAGCTTGTATCTGTGTTTCTTGTTCGATATAGCAATCGATATCCTGCCAATGGGTAATGATAATCTCATTTCAGCTACCTCTGTTTTATTTGGTTTCATAGGATAGCACAATAAAAAGATTAATTGGCAATTCAACTACAACAATATATATATATATATATATATATATATATACAAATACCTAAGGTTTTTATTTCGACATTTCTGGTGTTCTCTCCTGGCATGGCGTATTTGTAACCACTTCTGAGGTTGGGGCACCTGGAAGGCAGAGTTACGCTGCTCCGATGATATGAGAGTTGATGACGATGGCAATGATGCGCCAGGAGAGGCCTTAAACTAAACTTAAGCTAATTAGGCGAATATGATATTGATGATGATGATGATGATGATGACCAGATGATGTTTGGGGACCGTTTGGGCCTTAAAGTTTCCTGATATTTATCTTATAAGTGAGGAAAAAACCCGAAAAAATCTCACCCAGGAAACTTGTCCCGAGCGGAGATCAAACCCGGGCCCGCTGCGTGACAAGGCTCGAGACCACAGCAGTGGACTCTACAACAATATTATTAAAAGTATTCAATGCACACTGGTGTGTGTTTTAAATTAAATTACATTAAATTTGGATTTAATAACAATTCCAATTATCATAAAATTTCAGGATTAAGCCATGTGACCTGTTTATTCTCCAGTATATATATATGGTCGACCATGGTGGACTAGTGGTTATGTTTCTTGCCTCTGGTCCCGATGGCCGCGGAATCAAACCCGGCCGGGGTTGATGGATTTTTTCGGTTGTTAAATTCCAAGGAGCAAGTCCTCCGGGAAGGGCTTTAAGCCTGGATCCCGAGTCTGAAGAATTTCAGGCTCGTAAAAGAAAAAAAATTTACCCACCTCTTTCATCCTGGTAATATCTTAATTGCCTACTAGATGTCTCATTGGGTGGTATGTTGACCGCATATCATTCATGGCATCTTTAGGGAAATAAGAGTAACTAAATTAACTTGATAGAGTAATTCCTAAGAAAGGAGAAGTTAAGGCCCAACATTGGGCTGTTAAGCCATTGTAGATGTATATATATATATATATATATATATATATATATATATTGTATATATATATATACATACAATTTTTTATTGTTATTTTTGCATTTATATTCACACATCCCACAGCTACACTCATACATAAAAATATTTCTGTAGAGAGACAGAGCAACTTAGATTACAGTTGCTGTCGAAGATATTTCTCAGATCGGATCGTAGGAGAGTGGCGTGCTGGGATCTTTTAGGACGGATCGAGAGTGATTCAAAACATGCAAATTTTTGGGTACAGTAAGGAAATTGAGGTATAGCAAAATTGGAGATCAGTAAGGATATATGTATTATCAATAAGAAGAATCTCAATATGGCCTTTGTTTTTGATCTTCAATTATATTGTATAATAAGTAGTCTTGATAAGTTGAATAGCCTGATAGTGCATTTGATGTCTGCAGGAAGTTGGGGGGGGGTATAAGCGCGCGCGTGTGTATGTGTGTGGGGGTGTGTTTTTTTCTCTTTTGGGTTAAATTTGTTTTCTAGCAATTTTTTAAAATTATTAATATACAGAATCAGATTTTTTTATCTATACACATGGTCTATCATGGATGAGGGTAGGTGTGTATTTTTGTGTATGTAGTGTAGACATCAATTTTATTTATATATATTCATTGTTTTGATACAGGTGTGTAGCCATGTAGGTATTTGTTTATATTATGATTATTTTTTATTATTCTTGGAAAAATAATGCACGTATGGACAAGCAGGCCCATGAGCAATGTAAATGCATATGTATTTTCTTTCTTAAAAAAAACAATAAATTCGAGAAACAATAAATATTGTAGTGAGATCACATATTTAGGAATAAAAATAAATAAAAATGGGAGTTATGAAGAGGAAATAAGAAATATAAATAATAATGAAAATTTGAAATTGCTTGCCTCAATGGAATATTGTGAGATAAAAATATAAGTAATAAAATAAAATGATTATATATCATACAATCGTTAAAAGCATAATTACTTATGGAGCAGAACTTTGGCCATTAACAACAAAAACAAATAAGTACCTTTTGGCAACGGAAATGGATTTTATACGAAGGGCAGCAAGAATTTTAAGAAGAGAAAAATTAGGAACTCAGTTATAAGGGAGAAAATGAAGATTGAAGACACTATTTTAGATTATATTAAAACTCAGCAATTAAGATGGTACGGTCATGTCCAGCGAATGAAGAGGATAGACTACCAAAATCTGTTTTGGAATGAAAATCTGAGGGAAGACGAAGCAGAGGAAGACCAAAAACCTCCTGGAGTCAGGGAATATGTTTATATATGAAGGAGAACATCTACAACCAGGAGATTGGATGGACCGACAAAATTGGCTATTAGAAATCGGACGATGTCAAAGACATTAATCAACCGATGATCTATCTATCTATTTCCATTATTACCACATAAAAATATTGTAAAATATTCTGTCTCCTTCTTCCTCATCCATATCTTGTATAAATCCCTCATTCTAGTGCGACTTCGTATTTTGTGCAATTAAAATTTAGTCTGTAAAACAAAGTTAAAAGAACACACACCCACGCATTTACACGTAGTTAATATATTCAAGTAAGGCAACTTATAATAATTAATGTAATCCTATTAGAATACACTGTGCGCGGGTGATAACTTCTCTGACACAGCAGTCATGCGTAGAGTCTAATCAGTCTTTTGCAGGCGACTTATAGATAGTCGTTTATTTAATACAATAATAGCACGCTTTCGGGCAAAAAAAAGTGAAGATCAGAATTTAATTAAACATTTTTCAGCTGATGTATTAATGGAGCAATATAGGAACAATTGGAGAGAGCATGTTCAGAAAATGAGAGCAGGCCTAATTAAAAAAAAAGACCGGAACAAATATTTTTACAGATTTTCACCGATCCTCTCTAGTAGACTCAAAAAAATGACCTACCTAATACAGACTTTCCACTTAACAGCAGTTCACCCTTGATTCCTGCTTTCCAGAGATTCCTAACTTACTCCCATTGTCCCTCTTCCATACTCCTCTTCATCATGGCATCATATATTCCCTCATACCATGTTCTTCTACTTCTCCCCCTCTTCCTTCTGCCTGGTACCATCCAATCCAACACCTGTTTAGGTCACTGGTCTTCCAACATCCGTTGTACATGTCCATACCACTGTAAAGCTCTCTTTGTTATCCTATCGATAACAGTCTCTTGTGCATGCATTTCTTGTCTGATATATGTATTTCGAATATGTTGTAACCTGGATATTCTCATACTTGTCCGTAATCCATTTCTGTCGCCAAGATTTTTTCTGCATCCTTTCATTTATTGTCCAGATTTCTGATCCTTATGTAAGTACACTTTCTATTATTTTCTATATAATCTCTTTTTTTTGTTTTTCTGGTCAAATTTCTATTCCATAAAAGACCATTCAGGGATCTAATCGCCTTCTTTGCACAATTTACTCTGTTAATATCTTTTTTTCACAAGTACCAGATTTATCTATTATAGATACAAGATATTTAAATTCTTCAACACGTTTAATTATCATATTATTTATTTGTAGGTCTTCTGAATTTCCTCCGATTACCATATATTCTGTGTCAATATAATTTATCTTCAGTCCACCTATCTAACCAAAATATATATGTTGACGATCTAATTGCCGCAATTTTTTATCAGAACCAAACTTGGCACATAGTAATCATTTAAAAAGGTAAGTTGAGTTTGATAGACAGCAAAATCGGACCATTAGGTGTAGAAGTTCACCTGAAACGAAAATTTAAAAATCGCTCGCTAGTAATTTATCTTCGCAACGAAACTCAGTATATTGTATTAAAATAAAATAAAGTTATTATCAAAAAGTAATTAAAATTCTACCATTAGAAGCGGGAGATTACCTGAAACCCGAAATTTAAAAAAAAAATGCTGTAGAAACCCCATGTTTGCTTCGTTGCGATGTATGTAATGCAATTTAATCAATTCTTAAATTGGCGATATATCCTATAAGAGAGATAGGTTTAATCTATTTAATATATTTAATAAAGTAAACTTAATGGAAAAATGAATCAGTATATATTATTTAAGTGTCCATCTCATGGGCTAGTGGTCAGCGTTACTGACTACTGTACATGAGGTCCCGGGTTCGATTCCCGGTCAGACCATAGGAATTTTTTCTCAAAGGTTGCCCATGGTCTGGAATTTAGATTAAGTTTAGGTTAAGAACTCTCCTGGCGCTTCATTATAATTTATCACCCATCATATCATCGGGGTAATGTAACTCCTTCTTCCAGGTGCCCCAACCTAAGAAATAGATTACAATTCTGCCAATGCCAGGGAAGAAAGCAAGAAACGTCATAAACGACAACCTGATGGCATTAGACAAAAATAAAATATTTAAGTTTCTCTCAAATTATATTATATGAAAATAATAATAACGTTTGATTGTGCATGATTCGTTTTCTCTGCAGTCCGAGAGTTCAAAATGAGCTGGATCATAAATTGAGTTTCTCCTATTCAACAAAAAAAAGTATATTCCGTAAAACAGCAAAAAAGGACCATTAACACGACTTGGTGAGAAAATCCCTTATATAATGTAGTTCCTGCATGACAGACGTTTGTTTAATTGTACTGTCTATATTTTATCTCTTTTAGATGATATTCCAGCTGAACGCCTCTAAAAATCAATTTCAGCAAAATTAATTTACTTATTGTTCTTGATTTCAATTCTTCGTGTTTCTGCACCGTATGTACTTATTGTATGAACAATTTTGTTTTTGATGATTTTTGTTTTTTGTTCGTATTCCGGGATAAATGGGCGTGGCCCTGTTTTCTTGAAACTCTACGTTTCGTCTACTACTGCAGTAGACATCTTCAGGAGATTCTGCGTGCTCTCTGTGAGTCTGCAGCCGAGAGCTGAGAAGTTCACAGAGAGCACGCACAATCTCCTTAAGATATGTAACGCAGTAGTACACGTAACGGCGAGTTTAAAGAAAACCATTTAGCCCGGCAGACGAACCTAACAGGAATCAAGACACCGGCCGTGAAAGCCTACAATTTTACATTTTTTTGAACTTATATTTTGATTCCATAGAAAACATATTTTTAATATCGCAGATTTTTCTTTCTCTCTTTAGTTTCAGTAGCATTAATGCTATTCAATTTTTAATGATGTTGTGAATACGATTAAATTAGTCCTGGTAATAAATAGTATATTGCGATACAAGTGAGATAAGCACTTGTTACTGATCGAGAAAAAGTTTGAAAGAAAAAAAACGAGGCGCTTGCGCCGAGTTTTTTCAATTTTGGAGATCTGTTACATGCTTACCTCATGTGTATTGCATACTATTTTTTGGTCGATGTGACTAATTTTTATTAAATATAGTAATAAATGTATTAAAATATTGGTTGGATGCAAATGACTTCTATGAGAAAGAAACATTTGGTGATCGTTGCTATGTAGCTTTTCATTTGTTTTATTATAAGAAAGGATTGTTGGCTGTGGAGACATTTTTATATGTAGTACCGTGATTAGAATCTGGTTGATAATTTTATTATGGAAGGAGTCATGGTAGATGATAGAGAAATTGAAGAAGCCTGGAGAGTGGGATGTTCTGCATTAATTCCGGAAAAGTCTAAAGAAAGGCACGAGTTAGTGTACAAAACTTCCAAGAAATGTTTTATTTTACTTACCGAACGTGTGCTTTTTGAGTCCATATCAGCATTGCGATTTCTTTTATTTGCATAGCAACCAGGTTAGATGTGGAACGTTGACTTACTTCCAGTAACAACAATATTGGTAAGTATAAGAAATTAGTCACATCGACCAAACAATATATTACAGCATTTGCCTTAACGACCGAGGAAAACTATGAAAAATCAGTCAATTTGATTGGCAGCAAAGTTTTGAACCTGGGGCTTCTGAAATGTGAGTTTCAAACTCTACAGTTTGTACCATACCGCTCGATAATGCGAATTTTAATTCAATATTGAGTGGGCAAAACTCCCTTCTTCTGGAGGGTTAGGAGGAAACAAATGAATGCATAAAGTAATTTCAAATTATTTGAAACTAATGCATGATGCAATAGAAAAGAGCATTGTGGAAGTGTACGGTAGCCGCAAAAACAAAAGGAAGATATTTCTGGCAGAGAGCAATCGTTGTTGAGCCATGACCTGCATTTGAGATGTTGCATTGTCTTCTCTTTTTTTCGTACATGACAAAATTTAGCAGTTGCAACTACTATCTCGAAAGTTTTACATACATAAAATAGGAGTAAAAAGATACGAAACCGACGTTAAGGGAAAGACAAGGAGTAGATTGAGAAAAGTGGCGCCCTCAACTTTCAGACGCTCTGTTAGAGTGGAGGGGGGGGGAAGCGGGACAGTTGGCAAGATGCCCACAGGCATTAATTTCAGTAGAAGAATGGGGAACAATTCCGGTACAGGCTTGATGATTGCTCAGGTTATTAGACTCATTCCTTTTCACTATGTGTAATAGTAAAACGTACAATATTTTTTCCATCACATTGACGAAGTTTTACCTCACGCTTTATGGGTATTTTTACCTGTCGGGAGAGGGGGATTTTAACTATGGATCACACGCATACTTTTGGACCACACAAGGACATTGAGACCTCCCTGAAAGAGGGATCGGCTCAATGTCAGGGCCTCCTCCGATACAACATAACTTGATTTAATTATAATTAATTTTATAAATTTTAATTTGCTGAGTATTCTTCTTCTTCTTCCTTCCAAGTATTAGGCCAAGGCCTGTTACGATCCTATAGAAAATTTTCCCTCCAGCGTTTCATAGGACGGCCCAGTGATCTTCGTCCTCTTGGTATATAATTATAAACAGCTTTGGGGATCCGATTTGAACTCATTCTTTCTAGATGGTGTTTCCAATTTAGTTGGTACTGTGTTAATATATTCCAAAATTGGCGTGTCTTTAATTCGTTTAAGATATCGGTGTTCCTTTTCCGATCCCATCTGGTGTAACCCGCTGTGCTGCGCATGAATCTCATTCCACAAGCCGTTATTCTGCTTTCATGTTGTCTTTTTTTTAGTGTCCTTTAAATATAATTATATGTTTTTTGTATTTATTATGCATTAAATGACCTCAGCTGTGGTCTCGAGGTAACGTGCTGCCTCGTCACTCAGCGGGCCCGGGTTCGATTCCCGGTCGGGACAGGCTCCTGCTTTTCGTTTTTTTCCCTCGCCTGTAAGGGTGAGAAAATGCAAGTTATTGTACACCAGATTAGTTTATTGTTCATTTGTTTGTTAGCGTGTTTTTGTAATAAGTTGCTAACACTGTCTGAGAAATTATAATACATATTTTACATCGTAAATATGGCGATTTTAGGTTATTTTGAGCTCAACTTCTCACTTTATTTCAAGCCATTTCTCACATTAAAAACAAAATAAACATATATATTTCTCTGAGGCAACGAAGCTCGGGTCATGCTATTGATATAAAACGAAAAAGCTATATTCTACAATATCAACGAAATCCGACCATTAGAACTGGGAGTTTATCTGAAACCCGAAATAGAAAATCCCTCTAGCAGATACCACCTTTGCTTTCTCGCATATATAATGACCGCAAATTGGACGTTCCGATGAATTTTCTTAGTTTAAGCAGTTCCTACGTGACGGACTTTTTAGTTTTTGTTCAAATGGGTTGCGTCTGATTTAACAATCAGAATGTTCCGTTTATCTTTTGTACTACTTCAGATTTTATCATTTGAAAATGGTACTGAAATTTATAGAGTAATCTTTCCACGACAATTTGCAGCGTTCGCTTCATTGACTCGATTATCCTTCACTGATTCTTAATTCAAACAAATGTTTGAGCTTCAGGAACGCAGGAAGTTGCAGTTTAAGCAATTTCAAATTCTCGGAATCGAAGAAAGAAAAATTCTTCGTGATTAAATTGACTTACATTATGTAACAAGTAAAATTTCTTACCAATTCGCTCATTATATTTTTATTGAAAATGCTTACATGTATTTTCTTTTACTCTATTATTATTTATAGACATTTTAACTTCAAAAGTCATATCGTGGCTGAAATCTTTCGTTGTATCCATGTAATGAATAAGAGGGATGTGGGCGAAAAGCTTGACAACTAACATTAATTAACTCACTGGATCTATAGAACCCGTAGGTTCATGGCCGCGCGGATGTAAGCTCTCCACAGATCCCTATCCTGAGCTAATGTTTTCCAATCATCCCGGTGTATAATCTACTTCCCTTTAATCATGGTTAATGTTATTCTCCCACGTCATCCTTGGACTACCAACTGGGCGTTTTCATTCTAGTTTTCCCACAAGAAGCTTTCAAGCCCATCTGTCATTCCCCAATCGTGCCACATGTTCTGCCCTTCGTAGTCTACGTGACTTAACTGTTCTTATTATATCTGGCTTCCTATAAAGACCATGTAGCTCACTGTAATGAAGTCTTCTCCATTCGCCTGTCTGTTCATCTCTCTTTGGTCCAAACATTTTCTTTTGGTTACTTTGAGTTCAACTTCTCACTTCATCTTAAGGTATTTCTTTCTTTTTTTTTGTAAAAATCATCATATGGCCCTGTATATTTCTCTCCGGTAACACTGAGCAACAAAAAATAAACTTTTTTTTTGTCTCAGAAAGAACAATATGTGATTCTGGTATTATTTTTTCTCCTGAACTGAAATGTGATATCGGTTTTTCTCCATCATGCAAGGTTTCCGAGAGACAGCCATTTATAATAATTTCAAACACTTTAATATGTTCTACATTCGTAACTACACACTATTTGAACATTCGGACTCACCTAGAAAGTAATAAATTACGATTTTCTGCTATATTTCGCCTGTGGAGCATCCCTCTTGATGGTCCAACAATAAGCATATTAGGATTCCATTTGCCTTGACATCTCTTTTCCATAGCTGAAATCTCCTGATGAAAGTGTTCCCCGTGCTCATCGCTCACTGCACCAAGATTTTTCGGGAAGAAATCTAGGTTTATTAAACTAATAATTATTTAAATCCATTAATTGAAATTGAAATAAAAAAGAAACTGTGGGTGATGGAGAAATTCCGAATTTATATTTGAAAACACGATAAAAAAAACTGCATTAAGTACAACTATTGGTACTCATGAGACAAAAATCATGTTGACCAGTGTAATTATTCAGATAGTGAAACCATAAATTGCTCTTTATTAGTTATTTATTTCAATTATTGCTGGTGTCATGGTGGCATAGAATCCCCGATTATTTTTTACCATTGATTTAGAATTAGAAGAAGGTTGAGACGGAAAGGACCAGTGATAGCGCAAAATCACTTAAAATAAATAAAAAAAAGTTTGTAAGAGTTTTCTGCAAGGGACAGAATCTGTCAAATTGGTAGACTGAAGGTAGACTGAAGGCAGAAGTGAGGTGTGTATGTGTGTGTCACCGAGAAACAAAAAGCGAAGTCTGTACCAGCTGACATGTTTAGGACGTTCCATGCAGAGGGAATCCCATGAGCTTGTGGGAAGAATACCTTTGCCAAAAGCACCGTGAAATAGCATCTTTGAAAAGTGTGGATTTTTTTATACGAAGAATGAAAGCTTTTATTTTCGAAGATAAGCTCTTCAACAGAAGTTTTGAATGTGAGTTATTTGTTTGTGGGTTGAAGATATAGTGAAAAGAATGAAGTGTTCTTTCTTATAGCTTACAAAATATCCGCTCAAGTCCATTGCTACCATATCGAATATTTAAAGTAGAATCTATACATTTATATGCAGAATTTGAAGAAAACAATGCCTTGAAAATAAGGTAAACTTTCTTATCTTGTATTCACTCTTCATGTAGGCCTATTCTATCAAATATATATTTTTTTTTGCAAAAACAGGCTCTTAGTTGACACTTCTTTCGTTGCAAATATGAGTTTTTATTGTTACTAGTGTTCGCCCATTGGTCGAAATTCGACCATAAATAAAATGTCGCCGCAGTTATTATCTCACTTTATATTATATTAGACATTGTTAATTTTAATGTACAGGTCGTTTTATCATCATATATCCACCCATCCATCCATAGTAATTCTGCCTGAGGGCAGGTCCTTCACTGCAATCATAGCATTTTCATGCTTTGCTTGCAGTTTTACTAGGGAATTGTAGGTGTGGTAGCTTCCCGTTGCTTTCCACACCGGTGAAGGATGCTGATGATGGCCATATGATTTCGAGGACCGTTTGGACCTTAAAGTTTTCCTGACATTTGTCTTACAGGTGAGGAAAACCCCCGATAAAAACCTCACCCAGAAAAACTGCCCCGACCGGTGATCGAACCCGGCCCGCTGTGTGACAAGGCAGCACGCTACCTCGAGACCACAGCGGTGGACTTACCTATTTCATCATCATCATCATCTGCATTCATGGATTAGGTCTGTTGACCCGTTCCGACTTCTGCCCATCTCTTTCTAGGTCTGCCCACATCTCAGGTGCCTTTAGGTTTGTATTTTGTTATTTGTGTTGGATATCTATCTTCATTCATTCTGTCTATGTGTTGCTTCCGTTTTTGTCTATATGTATCTATTTTATCAGTTATTGCAAATATTTCAAGTTCCTGTCTTATTTCTGTGTTCTTGGTTCTGTCTTCCTTAGTGCACCCTTTAATAGATCTCAGAAATTTCATTTCTGCCGCCGTTATCCTACTTAGATCTTGTTTCTTATGTATCCAGGCTTCTGATCCATAGAGCAGTACCGGTACTGCCAACATTTTATAAAATTTCAACTGGGTCTCTCTTGTTGTTTTGTTATTTAGTGATCGTTTTATCGTACCACATATTCCCTGGAATTTTGCTATTTTATCATTTATATCATTATCATATTTATATCATACATACCTATTTATATGTAGATATTAAATGAAAAAAAATCGCTGCGTTGTTTTTTCTCTCTCACATTCTGGTAAGTTTATTGTTCTCATTCCATTAAAAGACTTCAGGTTATTTGTCTCGTAATTCAAAAAAGTTCTGCCTTTAGTAGTTACTTATTAGCAGTGTAAAATGTATAGTTAGCATTCTGGTAAATCCAGTTTCATAAACACAAAACTACAGTCTATATTTGCTACCTGCTTTTAACAGCAGTGTGACTTCACGTTAAGGCCTTCTACGTGGATTTAATTTGCACAAAACTCCAAAATATCGTAGCTCTATTGCATTGTTGTTCTGTAGTATAATTTTTAGCAAAGTTATCAAAGTGTCAAAATTTTCAAAAGAAAAAATCCATCAAGGAAAAAAATTTCGTAAGTAAAATTTAAAAAAAATCAAGATAAGTTTGTTGTATTACTTTTAAACTGTATACATCTGTTAACTATTATTATCAGTATCTCTTCACTCATAAAATAGACGGTTTATTATGAGCGTAAATTATTAGTGCTCATTTTATATGAAACATTACACTGGTCAACATGATTTTTGTCTCATGAGTACCAATAGTTGTACTTAATGCAGTTTTTTATCGTGTTTTCAAAGATGTATTCAGAATTTCTCCATCACCCACAGTTTTCTATTTCAATTTCAATTAATGGATTTAAATAATTTTTTTTTAATAGACGTTTCTTCGTCCATTTGTCCATTGAGCGATGAGCACGAGGAACACTTTCATCAGGAGATTTCAGCTATGGAAAAGAGATATCAAGGCAAATGGAATCCTAAACTGCTGGCCGATTATCGTTGGACCATCAAGAGGGATGCCCCACAAGCGAAATATAGCAGAAAATTGTCATTTATTACTTTCTAGGCGAGTCCGAATGTATTATATAGTTACGAATGTAGAAAATATTAAAGTGTTTGAAATTATAAAAACCTGTCTCTTGGAAACCTTGCGTGATGGAGAAAAACCGATATCATATTTGAATTCAGGAGAAAAAATAATATCAGAATCACATATTATTCTTACTGAGACAAAAAAAAAAGGTTTCTTTTTTTTGTTGCTCAGTGTAATTTATTTAAAATTTTAAATAATACTTCTAAATATGAGTCCTACACTGCTAACTGCTATTTTACACAGCTATTTTTTTAAACATGTTACAAGCTTTTTGCGTGATAGTACGTTTTGTCGTACTTATAGCAATGACGACTAATGATTGAAAGTTCAACTTCCAACATTCATCAAAATCGGTGCAGTCGTTTAGGAGGAGTTCAGTGACAAACACACGCACAGAATTGTATTTGTATGTATTATTAGTTTTATAGATTTGGATAAGGCCTTCGATCGAATAAACAGACAAAAATTATGGGAAATATTACGAATGAAAGGATACCCGCTGTGCCTTGTTGAAACAATAAAGAAATTATATGAAGACACAAATATAATTATAGATACAGGATTCAAAAGAACAGATACAATCAAAACAAATACTGGATTACGACAAGGATGTAGTTTATCACCCACTTTGTTTAATATATATATATATATATATATAGACGATATTTTAAATAAATGGAAAGTTTTAGTGAATCCAGGAATAAGAATGGATAATAAAGTGTGCATAAATAATCTTCTATTTGCTGACGATGTAATCATAATAAAGAAAAATGAAGACGACTTACAGAAATCAATGCATGCATTAAATGAAATATGTAAATTATACGATCTAAAGATTTCTGTAAGGAAAACGAAGACCATGGTTTTTAGAGGAAGAGATCCAGTGAGATCCAAAATTATTTTAGAAAATCAAAGTATAGAACATGTGTCTAGTTTCAAATATTTGGGCTGTGATGTTGGCTACAATGTGGAAAGAGATATTGACTCCAAAATAAATAAATTTCAGACGGTGTGTGGAACAATACAGAGAACATCCAAAAATAAAATTAGAAAAGAAACCAATATAAAAATGTATAATGTTATGGCGGTTCCCACAATATTGTATGTGTGTGAAACTTGGGCTCCAGTGAAAAAACAGAAGGATAGAATACAGACGGCGGAGATGAGGTTCCTAAGACAAGTAAAAGGATGTACAAGACTTGATAGAATAAGAAATGAGGATATAAGAGAAGAATTGAAAGTACAAAGTACAGCCTTTATTGGATAAAGTCACGAATTACAGACAGAAATGGATTGATCACATGGATGGAATGAGTAAGGAGAGATATCCATTGTTAGCAAGAAATTATCAAGCAAGAGGAAGACGTGATGTTGGACGACCTAGAAGACGTTGGGCTGATGCATTATGAAGTCGGAACGGGCAATTGCCTAATCCCTGGAGTGATGATGATGATGATGATGATGTATGATTGGGTCCCTGTATGGTTTATATTCTACTCAGTAGGTGTCGCTGCGATCGAGTTACAGGATTTTTTATGTCAGATGTGTAGTCATCTGCATTATCGACATATTCTGCGCGACAACAATGTGAAGTCATCATGCACGCTTCTTGAGCCACAACAGATGGCTGTGAGAGGTTTCTTGCAAACTTATTTAATAATATATAATTACGTCTTAATTAGTGAATTTTATGGTAAAAAAGTAACATATTTTTATCGTCCGGCCATGAAACGAGAATTGAACGTTCAGGCAGGACATCTGCCGGATACGCTAATATATATATATATATATATATATATATACTAGAAGTCCCGGCCACGCGTTGCTGTGGCTAAGGTATACGTTAAAAAGTTTAATTATGTTGCTGTCTTTTAGCCAGATTACTTAAAACTAATACTTATACACGAAATTAATAATATTGAAAATAAAATAAACACTGAACACACTTAAATTATGAAAGAATCAATATTTGTAATTCAATTGAAATTCGCGGTTGCAACAAAAAGCACAGCCATTTGGATCTCTCTTTGTTAAATAATAAACCAATTTACCTTACACCGCCATCTGTTAGAATCGTATGGAACTCATAGATAATTATAACTCTTTGTTAAATAATAAACAAATAATTTGCAATAAAAAATAATGCGACTTTAAATTTAGTTATAAGCTACCCTAAGTCTCAAGTTGGGTCAAACTGCACACAGTGTGCAAAATTTTATTAAAATCGGTTGAGTAGTTTAGGATTCCATCGCGGACAAACAACGTGACACGAAATTTTTATATATTAAGATATATATAAATTTTTGTCATGGTAATTTTCGGTGTCTACTAGGTAGAATCGTTTAAGATCTGTAAAAAGAATTCGAACGTCTCTTGAATATTTTCATTACTTCGGAATCAATTAAAGAAAAGAAAAATAAAGGAAGAAAAAGGATGGAAGTTAATTTAACATAAAAATACATGAAGCATAGATAGACCTACATATAACGTTTAATTAACTTGAGTACTATTAAGTCTATAAAATGTTTCTTAAAGCTTCCTCGCTTTTTAAAGAAATGAATATTTAAAGAAAATGGAACTAGAGGGAGAAATGCGCATAAAGGAGGTGGTTTGCAGGGTGAATACTGCATTGGGCAGGGTGCTGTCATTAAAATGGTCGCAGTTGGCAATTCGCCTGTCATTTCAGTGCAGACTGCCTGTGCTCTCCATATCACATTGGTACTTACGTAAATAACAAACATTAGTATTTAGCGGGTTGATGATGTGATTTTATATATTGATTTTTATTGATAACCGCTGGGTCATAAAATATCACATTCTGGTCCCGAGGGTCACTGGTTCAAACCCGACTGGGAGGCACTGGAATTTTATGATGAAAAAATCATGGGTCAAGTCCTCCGAGAGGAACTTCAAAACGTGGGTCCTGAATTTCAAGAATTTTTAATATAATAAAATATTTTCTATCTACAATGGCATAAGAGACAATGTTGATCCCTTCTGCTGTTTTAGGAGTTACTATGCCAAGTTAATTTAGTTACGTTTATTTAGCTACAAATGTCATGAATGGTATGCAGACTAACACAATGAGACATCTAGTAGGGAACTAAGGTATTATCCTTCTAGGATGTGAAAGTTAGTATATTCTGCTTAGAAGCCTCCTTATTCAGGCAAAAGGTTTTTTACGAGTCTGAAAATCTTCAGACTGGGGACCACTGGCTTAAAGTCATCTCGGAGGACTTGCTTCTTGGGTTTTTCCATCTTAAAAAATCCATTGACTCCGGAGCCGGATTTGTACCCATGTCTTCACTTCTTATTGTATTCAGTTTAGAATGTCTGGCTGAACGTCATAAGAAATATATTTCTAGGGCTAATAACTTTGACTGCAAATTCTGATTTATTTTCCAGGTTTTCGATGCATATCTAGCCAAACTTTGGAATATATATAGTAGTTTCTTTAAAAATATTCTTGTTCCATTTGGCATTTAGATTTAGTATCCAGGTTTCCGCCCCATATATACCTGGACTTCGGACTACAGTCTGATATATATATATATATATATATATATATACATATATAGGCCAATATTTAAATACTCTTGTTGCATTATATTCCACTTCGCATTGAAGTTGCCGATGTTCCTTTGTTTACTCTATGTTTAATATTCTGCGTACAGAATTTTTATTAAGTAGAAAAAAGTAATTAAATTCGTGGCATGACAGCTCCGAAGAGTCAAAGCTGATTGAAGGGGTTGCTGTCATTAAACAGCTATTGCGACGCTACCTTTTGACATTATACTTAGTACTGCACTATCAGGGATTAAGTTGTGAGTTATGGTGTACGTACGTTTCCTCTCCTTTTCTTTCTTCCTCATTCTATCTTCCCAATTACATATTTTTCGTCTCTCTCTTTCATTATCTCCCTCACATAAATACATTTCGTTGTGATTCTCTCCTCTCTCGAACATTCTATATTTCTCCTTCATATGATTTTTTTCCCTTCCTCCACCTACTTTAACACATTAATATCTTTCTTTTAATCTAATATATACAAATCAATGTTTGTTTATTTGTTTGTTTGTATTCTATGCGCGTCCATACCGTTGATCCGATTTTGATGTGTTTTTGCAAAATGTTCAGGAGGTTCCGGCGATAAACACAGGCTATAAGAGAGTTATAATACTCAACCCCTTCACCCCTAAAAATCACCCTTTGTAGTGAAAAACGTGAAATAAAGTCCCTATATTTGACGCATAAATGGCTTACGCTGCGCAAACCATAACAAATACACCAAATTAATGCACACAGAATTGAACATCTCAAAAAACTCTAGAAAAAAGTCCGTGACAGCATATGTTTATCTTCTTCTTCTTCTTCTTCTTCTTCACTTCACGGGCTAGGCAAACATTGCCTGTTCCGACTCACAGTTGTTCTGTCCATCTTTTCTCTGGACTTCCTACATTCCTTGGACCTCTTGGCTTGTAGTTGAATGCTGCTCTTGGTAATCTTGTTACATTTATTCTTTCCACATTTGTAAACCATTTCTATCTATATTCTCTGATTTTCTCATTCAATGGATATATATTTAACTCTGTTCTTATATCTTCATTCTTTATCCGAACCAATCTTGTGCAGCCTTTTGTTCTTATAAGGAAGTTCATTTCTGCGCTCTGTATTCTACTTCGTAATTTTTTGGTCATTACCCAAGTTTCGCTCCCATAAAGTAATGCAGGAACTGCCAATGTTTTATAAAACTTCAATCTAGTATCTCTTCTTGTTTTATTCTATAATGTTTTATGTATAGTTCCGCATAATATGTTTATCTTCTACGGATAACTCACAATAACCATTTTTGTCTTTCATTGATGCCAAGTAGATCGGGATAAGCAGATTCCGGTCAAGCATAGCAGCTCAAGGCTAGTGGTAAAAACACATTAACATTTATTTAGGAGTAGCAGCGCACGCCGGGTATTAGCTAGTATATTATATCATCTCGCTTTTTCTCTCAGTATGTTTTATGTAACACATCATTTTTCTCTCCATCTCACGCACAATGTGTCTCTCTTATACCAGGAGGAGATATAGAGTTAACAGTGCACCCTGAATACCTGGAAACAATTGGTTGGTAGATAGAGTTAGTTGCATACGATGGAGTAGCTAGAGGGATATACAGTTATCTTCATGAAATATTCAACCGTGTAAAGCGGCGAAGTCATTATACTGCGACGTTTCTTTGTTCTCTGTCTGTAGCCTGAAGCTAACAAAGCCTGTAGCCTAACTTCTCAAGTTACACGGCTCGTGTGTCTGCTGTGTTAACAAGCACGCCGATTTCAGTTATGAAATAACCATTAAAATGAAATTTACTGGCGGCTTCCAATTGTTATCCGAAATCCCATATGTAGCTAATGTTAAAAATCTTATAACACGAGTTTTTGGATAATTTTTCATCATCATCATCATCAACAACAACAAGGATTAAGCCCAATGGCCTGTTCCGATCTCATTATAGGTCGAATTTGTCCTTCCATCTCTTCAATGGTCTTCCCAACAATATTCTCCCTTTTGGTTTATAATTATACATTCTTCTTGGTATGCGCTGTTCATTCATTCGTAATACGTGCTGAAGGTAAGCATTTTGATAGTATTTTATTCTTTCACAGAGATTAAATATATTAAGTTCGTTTTTCTTTTTATCGGTTCTTTGGTATCCTGCTATTGCTCTCAACGTTTTCATTTCAGCAGCCTCTATTTGTTTACTATCTGCCTTTGTAAATGTCCAGGTTTCACATCCATAGATAAGAGATGGGCCTGCCAATACTTTGTAAAATTTTAAAACAGTTTCTTTTCTAGTTTTATTCAATAAAGTACTTTTAATTGTGCCACATAGATAATTTAATCGTATTTTAGTGTGTTTATCTAAATTTCTGTCATTACCTAAATGACATCTCAAATAATTAAAATTCTGAACTTGGTCTATAATTACATTGTTTATCATTATTTTTGTTCTTATTGCACATTTTCCTTTCAGAGCTAATATTTTTGTTTTAGAAGTAGGTATTCTTAAATTGTATTTTAGAGAGATATTATTTAAAGTGTAAAGGAATTGTTGTAAAGCATTTTCTGATGCTGTCGTTATTTCTTGATCATCTGCAAAAAGCAGAGTTGTCAATAAATTTTCAGAATCTATTCATAGCAAAAATATGAAACTTTCATCGATCATTTGTGAAAAAATTGACTGGGATACTCTGCGACATGCTCATCTACAAAAATTCAAATAAATTAACAAAAATCAACAATTATTATAGCAGTCTGTGATTATGTTTATTTATTTTATCAAGAAACCGAAAAAAATAACGCTGTATTAACAATGGAAGCTGTATGTAAGAATGGAAGATGACAGATTGCCAAAAAATATATACCAATGGTCACCCCGTCAAAGAAATAAACATGGCAGACCAAGATGGAAATGGAAAACTTATGTCAGAACTATAATGAATGTTAGAAATTTGGAAGAAGGGGCTTGTAATGATAGAAATAAATTAAACTGAAAACGTCAAACCTTTAAGTCGGGGAAATCAGAAGAAGAGAAGAAGAAGAAGCTGTATGTAAGTAATTCTTAAATTGTGAACTTACGAAAAAAGCTAACAAAAATGAAGTTCGCTCGGCATCTACGTAAATCTAAATCACCTAATTTTATTCTTACATATACAGAACCTATTAATTCAGTTACTTGCGTGGGCATTATAATTATTCATACTGGTGGATCATAGGATATTATTATAAACAGAATTAAGAAAGAGAATGTCATGCTTTACAGTTTTACCCTGTCTGGAGAAGTAAATATTCTTCCAGAAACACCAAATTAAGAGCTTTCAAAAGTAATCTTAATGCAATGCCAAATGAAGTAAATTTAAACAGTTGAGTAACATCAGACGAGAAACCACAATGTTATTAAAGAGAAAAAGAGGGAATGTTTGAGAGAGAAGATTAATGATCTGGAAATTAAAGCATAGAAAGGAACATCGTAATATATTTTGAAATATCTACGAATAATAAGATTGTGTAAGCGAATGCTCGAATGAGGAAATATTTCAAGGATGTCAATATTGATACAAATTCATAATAAATTCTGTCGAGGTGAATAGTCATAAAGTAAAATAATAAATCAATAAACACGTTGGCAGGTGCCGTCGTCCTCAACTAGGTTAATTTTTTTAACTGTAGGCCTTTTACAAACCGGCTTTCATCTTCAGCAAAAGGTCAGTATCGCACACCCTTTTGCTAAGACGGAAACCAGTTTCTGAAAAACCTAGTTGAAGACGTCAGCACCTGCCAGGTTTTTATCGGTTTTAATATTTTACTTTATTTCAAGGATGCACAGAAATAAGACAACAACTAAAAATAGAGGAATTAAACTCAACAATAGAGAAATACAGAACAAACTGGAAAGAACACTTGACAAGAATGACTGAGAATAGAATACCAAAAGCAGCATACAACTATTCACCACGAGGAAGAAGAAGTTTGGGAAGACCAAGGAAAAGATGGAAAGAGCAGCAATTTGGAGCCGGAAGAGGCTAGTAAATAAGCCTCAACCGTGAAGAAGAAGAAGAAGAAGAAGAAGAAGAAGCTTCTGCAGTAAACATAATATTATGATCTGTATAAGATATACGTTTATTGATTAAATCCCTCAACGGAAAAACGGTGAAATGTTTTGTTTTGTTGTAATTGTAAGAAATTCGTTGTCCAGCCCTGGAGCAATATACCAAAACTTATTCCATTAAAACTGTATGTTGCGAGCGGGCAACCGCATCCACAGGCGTTCTCGGATACATTATACAAAACTTATTACAACAACGAAACACAGGTTTGAGGTCAGCATGTCCTATATTACATTATTAATTTTAATTAATGACCCGGTAATGTCAAGGTTCATTAAAGTTATTTATATATGTGCCTAGCAGCTATACACAGTCTAACTCTGCAGAATTATTTATTGTGAACAATACTTAACTCTCCAGTTCTCCTAACTAACTCACTGGCACTCTCGAGGTTCATGGCCTTGAGCTAATGTTTTCCAATCATCCCTTGTATAATTCGCCTTTCTCAAATCGTGGTTATTGTTATACTTCCACCTCGTTCTAGGCCATCTACTGGACACTTTCGCTCTAACTTTTCCATAAGAAGTTTCTATACCCTTCTTTCATTCCCCATTCGTGTCAGATTTCCTAACCATCGCAGTTTACGAGTTTTACTCTTATTACATAAGACTTGAAAACATAATAATAGTACCTTCGATTGGTTGCTAGTTATAATAAAAGTTTGGGAATTGTTAATCAAGTTATGAAACCATCCCTTGTACAAAAAAAAACACCAGATTACGTTTATATAACACTTTGGCTAGACCAGTGTTAACCTATAGTAGTGAAGCATGGACACTAAAAAGACAACATGAAAGCAGAATAACGGCTTGTGAAATGAGATTCATGCGCAGAACAGCGGGTTACACCAGATGGGATCGGAAAAGGAACACCGATATCTTAAAAGAATCGAAGACTACGCCAATTTTGGAATATATTAAACAGTACCAACTAAATTGGAAACACCATCTTGAAAGAATGAGTTCAAATTGGACCCCCAAAACTGTTTATAATTATATACCAAGAGGACGAAGATCTCTGGGCCGTCATATGAAACGCTGGAGTGAAAATTTTCTATAGGATCGTAACAGGCCTTGGCCTAATACTTGGAAGGAAGAAGAAGAAGAAGACTCGTATTACATCTGATTTCTCATAAAGATTTAAGTTTTTACCATGGATCCTCTGAAGTAATCCTCGCCCATAGATCTTAATGGGGACTATTTTACCTCAGTGGAAGCCATGTCCGCGTTTCTTGGCAGTTTAAATTTTACGGTGAAAGTTCATCACTCTTTTGACCAAGGTGCTTTTTTCGTCTGGCTTATCTCCTATAACCTGTTCGGTATCGATGATACTTTTGGCAGTAAAGCTACCGTCGACATAGTTCTCGGGGTCGTTTAAGTGCTAAAGCCGCTGCACCACGACAAGATAAAGATACCATCAGATTTCAAGTTTTTCATATTTCAGTTCCAAATTATTTAGCCTTTGTTTCTATAATTTATACTATGACAAGCGACAAAATGTTTGATTGTCTTATGCATCCATAATAATTGTGCCCGAAGGCAGGTCTTTCACTGCAATCATAGCATTTTCATGCTATGCTTGCAGCTTTACTAGGGAATTGTAGGTGTGGTAGCTTCCCGTTGTTTTGCACACCGGTGAAGGATGATGATGATGATAATGATAAGGATGATGATGATGATGTTGGCCGTATGATTTCGGGGACTGTTTGGGCCTTAAAGTTTTCCTGACATTTGTCTTACAGATGAGGAAAAAACCCGATAAAAACTGCCCCGACCGGGGATCGAACCCGGGCCCGCTGCGTGACAAGGCAGCACGCAACTTCGAGACCACAGCGGTTGGCGATTGCCTTATAACTATACTAATTCCTAGCTATGTTCCAGTTACACTGTAAACAAACTTGTACAAGTTATTACTCGATCGACTCCGTGGTGCTACTTTTACCCGCCATATGACTGAATTGTGTACGGAACTATCATCGATAGAAACATTGTTCTTAGGCAACATCTATTTCACGGGAAATAGGACTGAATACAAAGTAAGATAGTGCCATAATGAGGAATTGCATTTCTTATTTATTTATGACAAAGATTATATATGGCCCTACCTAATCAGACGTTTACATATTTTTCCATGGTGTCGATAAATATTCTTTATTTGCAATTTCATTACGAGCAGAATATATGTTCTATGCTGACTCACCTGTAAATTGTGGTGTTATTTTCACCGCATCCTCAATGGCTAATGTAAGATATTTGTTTTTACTAAACTGTTTGAAAACATTCAAAATAATTTATTTGTCTCCACTTTTTAAATATTTTAAGGGATTATACAGAAAACGGCCATTTTGAAACAATATAAATCCCAATGTATTCTGCATTGTGTGTGCGTAAGAATATAACAGTGTTTATTTAATCTATTCAAATTGTATTTATATTTTTAAGATTCTCCCACACAACTTATATACACATGTGATAGAAGATATATATTTTTATTATTTTCTTTTCTTTAATTCGAGTGTTAGAAAGCGACCTACGTGACAAAAATCAGATACAAGTCTTACTTCTCATTATACTATTTTCCAATCTGATCTTTTAATTAATAAAAATCTGATCTAAAATTTTAAGAAATGTTGTCTAAAATTTAATGTTGTGTGTATAATGGAATTTTGAAGTTTGATGCCGATCTTTATTCTCAAAAACTGGAATAAATTCATGAAATTTTGGAGACGAAGATACCCAACAATAGTTATTCGACGTAGAGGACAATCCGTAGTACGACTGCATTTTGTTCGCTGCCAAGCTACAGTATGTCGAATCTTGAATAAGAGAACTGTACAGCCCAATTTATCCGATCTTGGAGGCAAAGTCATAACTAGGGCTACGATTTTTATGTAATAAAAGATAAGATTGCAATGCAGATAGTATATATTATTCAACTGTTTGTGTGTGAATCCAAAACAAAAGAGTGTCAGAAGTCTAACTTATCATTATGCTACCCAACTGTTTGTATGTGAAACAAAAACAAAATATAGTCATAAGTCTAACTTCTCATTATACTATGTTGCAATCTTAACTTTTAGTACATACAAATCCTAGCCCTAAAATAACTAACTAACTCACTGGCACTATCGAACCCGTAGGTTCATGGCCGCGCGAACATAAGCTCTCCATACACCCCTATCCTGAGAAAAAATTTACCCATGTTGAAGCCATGTCTGTATTTCTTGACGGTTGTATTTTTACGGTGAAAGATCGTCACTCTTTCGACCAAGGTACTTTTTTCGTCTGGCTTATCACCTTCGACCAGTCCGGCATGGGTAACCCTATCGGCAGCATAGCTATCGGAATCATTTAAGCACGCAAGGCACTCCACCACGACAAGGTAAAGATACCATGGAGGGAAAAATCCTAGCCCCTAGTCAGAACAATTCATTAACAAATGAATATCACATATTCGAACATTGATTATGTAGGCCTATCATATATATATATATATATATATATATATCCATCCATAGTAATTCTGCCCGAAGGCAGGTCCTTTACTGCAATTATAGCATTTTCATGCTATGCTTGCAGCTTTGCTAGGGAAATGTAGGTGTGGTAGCTTCCCGTTGCTTTCCATCCACACCGGTGAAAGATGATGATAATGATAAGCAAGATGATGGCCGTATGATTTCGGGGACCGTTTGGGCCTTAAAGTTTTCCTGACATTTGTCTTACAGGTGAGAAAAAGCCCCGATAAAAACCTCACCCAGAAAAACTGCCCCGACCGGGAATAGAACCCGGGCCCGCTGCGTGACAAGGCAGCACGCTACCTCGAGACCACAGCGGTGGATATATATATATATATATATATATATATATATATAATATATATATATTTAGATGTTATAACTATATGTCAAAAATATAGTTATAACATCTAAATATATAAGCGTTACTGGTATAAAGTAAATATTCTCTTTAAAAATTTGCTTAACTGTTATGTTAGCCACTGGATGTCAGCCGGAACGATTTTCCGCTACCTCTTGTGTGAATTGAGAATACTATATACATAAGAAAAATGTATGTTCGTGTTGGAATACATGAGTAGCTCAGGTCGTTAGAGCGCTAAACGTACAGAGTTTAGAGACTCCGGTTCAAATCCCGACTCAAGCATTAATTTTTCTTTTCATGTCATATATATACACACACACACACTATGAAAACACATATTACAAATTGTATGGTAGTCCGATCAAGAACACGTATAATGACTTCTTCATGAACACATTATATTAAATATGGAAACCAGCTCTTGACTTTCAAAGGGAAATGCAACATGCAAAGTGGCATTAAATGGTAGACGATCATTAAAAACTTTATTCAGTCAAACAAGAAGCAAATGAAAAATTTTAAGTTCACAAAAAGTTTTAATCTGCAAGTGTTCATTAAACGAAAGGTTGTTCGCCTAATGATTTACGCAGTGTCGTGTTTCCAATGAGAACTTGGGATGCTTTTTAATCCATGGGGTGCAGTAATTTTTCTTGTCTATTTTAACCAGGAGAACTCCGTATCTATAAATCAAGCTGTCGCCCTGAATTGGACTATAGGAAATTACTGTACAATATCCCACCCCTGACACCAGTTTTAATTGCCTGAATTCTTCTTTCACATGAATTCAGCCAGTGGAAAAAATGTCACATGATTTCTGCCAGTGGACTTTGTAATAAAAAAAATCATAAAAATGTAATGGAGACATGAATTTTATGAATTTTAAGATTGTTACTGTAAGCTGAAATTACTTTCAAACCCATTGAATTGATTAAATCTACATCTACATTGGCGTAACATCCCAATGTAGGGCATTAGTCTCTCCTTTGTTAGGAGTTAACTAACTAACTAACTAACTCACTGGTACTATCTAACCCATAGGTTCATGGCCGCGCGAACTTAAACTCTCCATACATACCTATCCTGAGCTGATGTTTTCCAATCATTCCCTGTATAATCTACTTCCCTCAAATCATAGTTATTGTTATTCTCCCACCTCATTCTTGGTATACCAACTGGGCGTTTTTCCTCTGGTTTTCCTAAAAGAAGCTTATATGCATGTCTTTCATTCCCCATTCGTGCCACATGTCCTGCCCATCGCAGTCTACGAGATTTAACTGTACTTATTATATCTGGCTTCCTATAAATACCATGTAGTTCACTGTTATGTAGTTTTTTCCATTCACCTGTCTGTTCATCTCTCATTAGTCCAAAAATTTTCTAAGAACTTTATTCTCAAATATGTTAGGATTTACTTGGCCAAGATAATTTAGTTACACTAATTTCCCAAAAGATTGTCATAAACGGTATGTGGCCAAGGCTAAACTTTACAACCTGTGACCCCACTCTTTTAATTCCTTCATAACTAACTAACTAACTAACTAGCTCATTGGCACTTTTGAACCCGTAGGTTCATGGCCGCGCGGGCATAAGCCCTCCATATATATCCCTATCCTGAGCTAATGTTTTCCAATTATCCCCTGTATAATATACTTCCTTCAAATCATAGTTCATATTATTCTCCCACCTCATTCTTGGTTTACCAACTGGGAGTTTTCCCTCTGGTTTTCCTACAAGAAGCTTCCATGCACATCTTTCAATTCCTTCATAAGCTCCTGCCAAATCTTATTCTTAGGGTTTCATTTTTCAAATAATTTCCCACCATTTACAATGATTTTTATATGTTTTCTAACGATTATTTGAATTTATTTATTTATTTATTTTTTACGATATTAAATTACACGAAGACATAGCAGTCATATTGATTTTAACGAATATTCTGTGTTCCAGTACTAATTAATATGCTTTATTTTTAATTGATGATATATCTGTAAAAAAAAGCCTGTGATGCAGGGACTATGTATATGAAGTGAATTTCTTAATAAGCCGAATTTGTGGTCTGTTGTTGCTGGTTTACGGAATGTACTTATAGGCCCTTGGCCTATCAGCCTACTGCTGGCCTCACATCCACATGTGTTAATCTCGGAGGGGTGATATGGGGTCAGCATGTCGGGTCGCCAAGCCCTTGTAGCTGGTCTTCTCAACCTGGAGCCGCTACTTATTGTAGCTATCCAAATACCTCACGATGTAAGGTGGGCACCATACTGGCCGAACTTCCATGAGAAAATTTCTTCCCCCATGGGGCTAGAACCAGCGCAAGTCCCGAAGCTCTGCGCCAAGGCATCTTGTGTTAACCACTCGGCTACGACGCAGGAATGTAGGCAATATACCAACTACAAGGTTTTGTTGCAAAAAAAAAAAAAATTGCACCCAGGAAAACGTTGAAAATGTTCCCATTAAAATCTGGACTTTAAGTTAACCCTCACTCTTAAAAGTCTGATTTTGCTGATTAAAAAACTCGATATTACTTGTACATTCGTATTAAAATGTTATATCCGAGTTTGGTAGCGAGAAAACAAACATGGCGGACTCTATAGCGATTTTTATAGTTCGGATTTCAAGTAAAACCTTACTTCGAATGGTCGGATCTCGCTGATGTTTGGAGAGTACCTATCTAGTTTTATTTCAATAGCATACACCAAGTCTCGTTATGAAAAATCAAAATTTCTGCTTTTAAAATTTTGCTTCAGATTAACTCTTTTTTGCTGGTTAATGAACTCGATCTTACTTTTCTTAATTGATTGCTATATGCCAAGTTTTATTCCGAAAACAGAACAAAATAAGCGGTCATTAGAGTTTTAATTTTCTCTCTCTCTCTCACGCACACACCCCTCACTCACACACACACACACACACACACACACACACACACACACACACACACACACACACACACACACACACACACACACACACACACACACACACACACACACACACACACGCACACGCACGCACATGTATATATATATATATATATATATATATATGAGTATGAATATGAAAGTTTTCTTGGGTTTTCCCCGTCTTGGATTCAAGATCGGCCTCTGACCACTGATTCCGACGTTTCGGCATGATCCCACATGCCATTATCAAGGAATGGTAAGTTCGAGTCAATAATGGCATGTGGGATCATGCCGAAACGTCGGAATCAGTGGCCAGAGGCCGAACTTCAATCGAACACGCGGAAAAAAACTTTCATATATATATATATATATATATATATATATATATATATATAAAGATAAGGTGAGCTCAGTACAGGTCTTAGAAGGCTCTTGGCATAGTAGAAGGTTAAGGCTCCCATTTTTCTAGACAATCGGCACTTTATGTCAGTCGAGTTGTCAGACCTGCGTGACGGCCGCCTTTACCCCAGAACAAGCGTCTGTTACTCATTTCGATTGGAGGCTAAGTCGACCACAATGTCATGATGCCGCCAGAAGGTGTTTGTATCAGTTTAAAAATCCTGACCCCGTCGGGACTTGAACTGTCGACCTTCCGGCTTGTAATGTACAACCTTAACCAACTATGCTGCTACGTCCTTATATATAGGCCTATAGTAATAATTATTTATTTTACCTAAGGGAGTTAAGACAGTAAGGTCTTCTCTTCCACTTCACAAGGGCTAAATTATACAGCTATTAACATTTACGAATTACATTGAGCAACAAAAACGAAACTTTTTTTCGTCTCAGAAAGAAAAATATGTGATTATGATAGTATTTGTTCTCCTGAATTCAAATATGATATCGGCTTTTTTCCATCACGGAAGATTTCCGAGAGACAGTAATTTATAATTTCAACACTTTAATATTTTCTACATTCGTAACTACACAATATTCGAACATTCGGACTCACCTAGAAAGTAAGAAATGACGATTTTCTGCTATATTTCGCCTGTGGAACATCCCTCTTGATGGTCCAACAATAATCGGTCAGCATATTAGGATTCCATTTGCCTTGATATCTCTTTTCCATAACTGAAATCTCCTGATGAAAGTGTTCCTCGTGCTCATCGCTCACTGCGCCGAGATAATAAATGGACGAAAAAACGTTTATTAAAAAAATAATTATTTAAACTCATTAATTAAAATTGAAATAAAGAACTGTGGGTGATGGAGAAATTCCGAATACATATTTGAAAACATGATAAAAAAACTGCATTAAGTACAACTATTTGTACTCATGACACAAAAATCATGTTGGCCAGTGTAATATTAAGCAAGATTTGAGGGAGGTGAATTATACAGGGAATGATTGAATAACATTAGTTCGGGATGGGAGAGAGTATGACCGCGCTCCACCTTTTTAATATTTTGAACAGGTCAGAGCATTATTCTGCAGTGGCTGACTCTCCAACAGATACATTGAATATAGCAAATAATTAACATATTCCTTGATTTTACTGTGTTGTTTACTAAAAAAAATTAATTAGTAACCTGTAATGTTGGTTACAGTATACAGTTTGATGTGTTTCATTATTTCTCCACTAGGGTTCATTCTTACAATTTTGCGATCCTATTTGGCAATAAATAGCATGATCAAGTTGCAGTGAATAAACATAACCTCACATTTCTAATTCGTTTTCTAACATCGCCCTTTACATGACATATATAAATATTTTGAAATGCCGGTAACTATATTTAAATAATCGTTTCTTTAGTGAACACCTTAATTTTAATTGTTAAATAGTCCTAACAAATCCTCTAGATAAATTCACTCGTCACTTCGTGGCGAGAGAGAGAGAGGGTATGTCCGCGCGGCCATGAACCTCCGGGTTTGATGGTAGCCAGTGAATTAGTTAATGAACATTATGCAAGAGATACAAAGCAAGGAATCTCAACTTGGGAATGAAGAGGGAGATGTAGGGTTGTGCAACCTGACACTACTTTGCATTAGAGAGATGTTCAGTATGGAGATTGGAGTAACCGGAGCACAATGTTATTTAAGTAAAGTGGCGCCACACAGTGTCATGTTAAAGATTCAGTGAGACGCTAATGAATTGCATTTCGCAGAATAACCAAGATATTAGTAATCAACATCCGTAACGTACGAATTTCATTATGATCAATTCTTTTCGTAGACTGTGATAGACAGGATTTGTGGCACAAATGAGGAATGAAAGAGGGCATGGAAACCTTACGCAGGAGAGCTGGTTGAAAGCACCCAATATGTAGACCAAGAAGAAAGTAATGGAATAATTACGCTGAGCAACAAAAAAGAAACTTTATTTTTTTTTGTATCAGAAATAAAAATATGTGATTCTGATAGTATTTTTTCTCCTGATTTCAAATATGATATCAGTTTTTCTCCATCACGCAAGGTTTCCGAGAGAGACAGGCATTTATAATTTCAGACAATTTAATATTTTCTACATTCGTAAGTACACAATATTCGAACATCCGGACTCACCCAGAAAGTAAGAAATGACGATTTTCTGCTATATTTCGCCTGTAGAGCATCCCTCTTGATGGTCCAACAATAATCGGCCAGCATATTAGGATTCCATTTGCCTTGATGTCTCTTTTCCATAGATGAAATCTCCTGAGTTAGCTCATTTGGTTTTATTTTACAATGGACAAATGGACGAAAAAACGTTTATCAAAAAATAATTATTTAAATCCATTAATTGAAATTGAAATAAAAAAACTGTGGGTGATGGAGAAATTCCGAATACATATTTAAAAACACGATAAAAAACTGCATTAAGTACAACTATTGGTGCTCATGAGATAAAAATCATGTTGACCAGTGTTGTATTAACCATTTGCTAGCTTTCTTTTCTTTACAAATGTCGGCATATTCCTCATCAAACCATTTCTTGTTTTGCCTCTTTTTTTTAATAACCAAAGCTTTCGGATTCTGACAATTTAATAATATCTCTTATTGCCTTCCATTCTTTATTTATATCAGTTCCTTCTTCGTTTGCCACATTGTTGTCTGAAGATTCCAGTAATTCACATCTATAACAATTTTTATTTGGCATTCTTGCCGCATTTCATCATTTTTCATAAGTAATGCCACGAGCGATTTCCAAATCGTCGATAAATTAACGAGCCACGAAGTGACGAGTGAATTTATCTAGGGGATTTAGAAAACAAGAGTGGCATTTTTAGGACTATTTAACGAATAAAATTAAGCAGTTTACTAAAAATCATTATATACCGGTATTTTAAAATATTTATATATTTAATGTAAAGGGCGATGTTTGAAAATAAATTAGAAATGTGAGGTTATATTTATTCACTGCAACTTGATAATATTATTTATTGCCAAATAGGATCGCAAAATTGTAAGAATGAACCCTAGTGGAGAAATAATGAAACACATCAAACTGTATGTTATAACCAATATTATAGGTTATTAATTTTTTTAGTAAACAACTCAGTAAAATCAAGGAATCTGTTCATTATTTGCTATATTCAATGTATTTGTTGGAGAGTCAGTCACTGAAAAATAATGCTCTGACCTGTTCAGAATATTAAAAAGGAGGAGCTTTCTTTATCACAAAAGCAGGACCTGATAAAGATAAATCGATAAAGAGCGAGGTGAAACACGACGGTCATTGGTTGTAAAACAAAATTCATTGAAACGTGATTAGTCATTGACTACCATTTGGGGCGTGAGTTAAATAGTTACTTAAAAAAACTTGAAAATGTTTTTAACATAATTCCTGTAGGCGCCTATTAAAGAATCTACGTACTGAGTGACGGTGTAGCTCATGTGGATAGAGACTGGATTGTCACATAGGCGTTCCGGATCCGAATTTTGATAGGCCTATATCTTTTTTCTTTCAATAATGATTAATATTGTAATTACAATTATTTACGTGTATCATATTTCTCGATGCATTGAACACTTCATATTTTAAACGAATTACTTCTTAAAATATATATACAGTCAATATGCCCATTTCGCCAATTAATTTTTAAAACGGTCAACAAGTTTCCACAGTCAAGCTGTCATTCTCAAGACCAGATATTGACTGAAAACAAAATTGATAATAAATAATAAACAAATTCAGTTAAAAACAAACTTTGAGAATGGCAGCTTGACTGTGGAAACTTGTTGACCGTTTTAAAAATTAATTGGTGAAATGGGTATATTGACTGTATATATATTTTAATATTTGATCACCAAGAAGATCACTTGTGTATTGAATTACTTCTTCTTCTTCATCATCCAAGGATTAAGCATGTTGGCTCGTTCCGGTTTCATGAAAGCTAGAATTGTTAAAATTGTTCAGACTATATTCTGTGTGGGCGTCCAACATTTCTCCTTCCGCGTGGTTTATAATTCAGCAATAATTTTGGAAATTTTTCTTCTGGCATCTATCAACATGTTCTTTCCAGGCGTTCCTATATTTAATTATTCGATCTGTAAGTTTGAAAATATTTACTTCCTTAAACAAATTACTAATTAATTAATATTTGGGCCAAAAAGAGATGAACAGACAGATGCATGGATGAAACTACATAACGGTTAGCTGCATGATATGTATAGGAAGCCAGATATAATAAGAACAGTTAAGTCTCGTAGACTGCGATTTTTGCTTCATGTGGCACGAATGAGGAATGAAAGAGGTGCATGGAAGCTTCTTGTAGGAAAACCAGAGGCAAAACGCCCAGTTGATAGACTAAGAATGAAGTGAGAGAGTAACATATTCCATGATTTGAGGGAATATGCAGGGGATGATTGGGAAACATTGCTCAGGATAGGGATATATGGAGACCTTATGACCGTGCGGCCATTAACCTACGGGTTCGATAGAGCCTTGCGTTAGTTAGTTAGGTATTCTCACAATATTTTATTAAATTTGGTGATATGCTGAGCGTGTCTTGATGTGTCCCTTCAGGCTACTCCACCGACGTAAGTGCAGACTATATAGCAGGAAAATCGGCGAGGAGAAATTGTTAAGAATTGGCAAGTTTGAAACCAGCTAAAAGGAAACTGTTGACAAGTTTCTCTAACAGTACAAGTTTGTCAAAGCACTTCAAGGGAAAAACTAACTCCTATGTCTCTCCTCTCCTTCGTTCGCTTTGATATTGATAAAGCTTAGGTGGACGAATGGCTTTATTGTGTCTTGTTAACAATTTGGTAAACTTTCTTGCTCTGTTAGTTTCAGTAGAAGTACCGTATATCTTTATGACAGCTTAAATTCAACAACACGAAGCTACTTCACCTACCCCCGTAAATACACTTTCTTTCAGTCACAGGGCATGCCGCATGAAACTTAATAATATTAAGCTAAAAATAATTATTTTCTTTTTACAAATGCCCCAGGTTTGTCTTTCGACATTCCTGGTTTCTCTCCTGGCATGGCATACTTGTAACCCACTTCTGAAGTTGGGGCGCCTGGAAGGCGGGGTTACGTTGCCCCGATGATATGATGGGTGATGATAATGGTGCGCCAGAAGAGTCCCTAACCCTAAGCTTAACCTAAGATGAATATGAATGATGATGATGATGATGATTGCGATGGCCATATGATTTCGGGGACCGTTTGGGCCTTAAAGTTTTCCTGACATTTGTCTTACAGGTGAGGAAAAACCCCGATAAAAACCTCACCCGGAAAAACTGTCCCGACCGGGGATCGAACCCGGGCCCGCTGCGTGACAAGGCAGCACGCTACCCCGAGACCACAGCGGTGGACCTAAAAATAATAATTATTATATCTATTTGTATACAGATTTTCAAAGCTTACACATCTTTCTGTGCCTAAAGTTTTATTTTCCTACACCACTCGTCCCTATCCATCCACTCCATTTCCTCCAGTCTTTTTGTCCTCATTCAAGTTCTTATTTCTTGCATCCATGATTTTATAATAATAATAATAATAATAATAATAATAATAATAATAATAATAATAATAATAATAATAATAATAATAATAATAATAATAATAATAATAATAATAATAATAATAATAATAATAATAATAATAACAATAACAATAATAATAATAATAATAATAATAATAATAATAATAATAATATACCGCAATCTCTAAAGTCCTCAGCCAACTAAGTCCAATTCATATAATCGATATCCATTTCCCTAAGATCCATCCGAATATTATCTTCCCTACTACACCTAAGCTTTTCTAAAGGTATTTTCCCAAATGGGTTTCTAACTTACGAGTACATTTTGAAAGTACTTCTACTGTCACTAATTCTTGTACAATTTGAAAATATCGATTTCTAGGTTTAAATTTTATCTTTAGTAATATATTTCTTACTTTAACGCTGACTGTGTTTACAAAGAGACCTAAAACACGTCTGGGGAAAATAATCTTATATACTCAACCTAGGATTTAAGGAGAGATCAGGGCTTGCTTGGTTTAGGCTAGGGGCATGGAAATTTCTAAAAATTAGCGACGATCACGATATGCGAATATGTCCAATGTGCGGGAACTTTGAAGATGAGATACATATATTAGGAAAATGTAATGATTTAGAATATTGGAGACGTCAGTTATTACCGGAGAGATTTCTAAATTCAAATCGGGAAAGATTGGCATGCTACGAGTTATTGGTAAATCCAGAAAATTGGATAAACCTCGGTAAATTTCTGGACAAAACGCGGAAAATAAGGACAACACTCATTCATGAATAAATATATGTTATCAAAATGTAATACCATTAATTCTTAACAGTTATATATAAATTAGTTAGTGTATAATGCTATTGTGTTATTATTTAATTGTAATATTATTGTGTTTTCTTTATATAATTGTAATGTTAATGTTTTTTTTAGTGTATAATGCTATTGTGTTATTATTTAATTGTAATATTATTGTGTTTTCTTTATGTAATTGTAATGTTATTGCTTTTTTTGTTGTTTATTTTTCTTTACACTAGTACCAATTATTACTTTATTGTAACGGACTGTCCAACAGCACGTACGGCTTACTGCCCGTGCGACCCATATTTGTAAATAATATTGTAAATATCTTACTTTTTGTCAAATAAAGTCCTACTACTACTACTACTTTCCTTACCGGCTCTATATCGTGTACAATGTGTTATAGTCAAGTCTATTTGTAATTTTTTTTTAATATCTCTACAAGTAAATCCGGCGAATTGAAGGACATTCTTAATTTCATCAGATAAAATAAATTATTAATATTAGTATTATTAGGCATATTTATTTGGAATATTCCACACTGCAATCGTTCTCTTTCAACCAAAACTGATTTGTCACCCGATATATATATATATATATATATATGTTTAATGCATCTTCTCTAAAAACCGTTGCTTCCATATTTCTTTTTACTTCGTTCATTCAATGTTCTCTTGATCTACCTCTTCCCTTCCTTCATCTAGCCTCCCATTTAAGGACCTTCTTCGGAATATTGTCCTCTTCCATTCGTATGAAATGTCTATACTACCTCAAAACCCTTTATTATATTTTTCCAGTGTGTTCTTTTCGATCTGCAGACTTTTTATGTTCTATTCTTATTTTATCCTATCTTGAAATTCGTGTGATTTGTCTCCAAAAATCCATTTCTACCGCTGACAGTTTGTTGGGTTGTTGTCTGTTGACTATCCATGCTTCCGATATATATAGAAGCGTTACTGCTATAAGGTAAAATATTTTCATTAAAAAATGTCTTCTTGTTATAGTCTATAAGCCGTAGGATGGCAGTGCGAGCGATGTCCCTCTGCCACTTATGTTCGAGAATTGTACATAAGGAAACAAAAATGAAAGTTTTTATTGGAAAGCATGAGTGGAGAAGTTGGTATCTCACTAACGTATAAAGTTAGAGGTCTCACGTTCAAACCGATTCAGGCTCTTGTTTTTTTATTTTTATGTCATATTTGGCCTTAATTTCTAAATGTCAAATTTAATTATAACATCCAAATAAAGAAGCGCTACTGTTGTGGGGTAAAATACTCTCAATAAAAATTATTTCTTGTTTAAGAAGACGTAAGATGGCATTGCGAACGATGCCCCGCCGCGCCGTCTCTTATGACAGAGAATAATATATAAGGAAAGAAAAAAATAATGTTTGCACTGGGAAGCTTGAGTAGAATGGTTGGTTTCTTACTAACGGTATGCAATTAGAGGTATCGGGTTCAAATCCCGGTTCAACGTTAATTTTTCTTTTCATGTAATACGTGTGTGTGTGTATGTATATATATATATATATATATATATATATATATATATATATATATATGTCCACCGCTGTGGTCTCGGGTTAGCGTCCTGCCTTGTCACACAGCGGGCCCGGGTTCGATCCCCGGTCGGGACAGTTTTTCTGGGTGAGGTTTTTATCGGGGTTTTTCCTCACCTGTAAGACAAATGTCAGGAAAACGTTAAGGCCCAAACGGTCCCCGAAATCATATGGCCATCGCTATCATCATTCATATTCGTCTTAGGTTAAGCTTATGATTAGGGACTCTCCTGGCACATCATCATCATCATCACCCATCATATCATCGGGGCAACGTAACCCCGCCTTCCAGGCGCCCCAACCTCAGAAGTGGGTTACAAGTACGCCATGCCAGGAGAGAAACCAGGAATGTCGAAAGACAAACCTGGGGCATTTGAATATATATATATATATATATATATATATATATACATATAATAAATTGCTTTGTAACAAAGCCTGAAACTATCATCATCATCATCCGTCACAAATTAGGCTTTGAGGCTTTTGAAGACCTGTTTCGGCCCCATCTACGAGTAGCAGTCTTTTAAGAGGTCTCCTGGTCGACGATGTCCTTTTGAGTTTGTATTGCATCATCATTTATGAGATTCTTGAATTATCCATTCTTTTTACATGGTCTAGCCAGTTTAATTTATATCTGTTGAATTTTTCTTCTACTGATTCTACTTTTAATTGTTCTAAAATTTCATCATTTTTTAGAAACTATTATTATTATTATTATTATTATTAAGACCTCGAAACTCGTGGATGCAAGAAATAAGAACTGGATTGAGAACAAAAGGACTGGAGGGCATGGAGTGGATAAATAGAGACGAGTGGAGAAAGAAAATAAAATTTATTAATTAAATAAAAATAAAACGTAGTTTTATTTGATTTTCATATTTATTATATAATTCAGTGACAGCTGTTTCGGTACACTGTACCTTCTTCAGACATGTTAATAAATTATGAATTGTGTTCCAAGTGATCTAAGCAACAATACAACAATATTTATTTAAATTTTTAAATTTAACAAAGGGGATTCATTCAAATCAAGTTAAGAATTTAACAGTTTTTTACTACTTTTATTAAATTTATTAATTTCTACAGCCTCCAAAAGATCTAACTTCTTACCCTTATCACAAATATGTAAAATTTCAAAATTTGGATCGAAACAATGATTAAATTCGATCCAAATTTTGAAATTTTACAAATTTGTGATAAGGGTAAGAAGTTAGATCTTTTGGAGGCTGTAGAAATTAATAAATTTAAAAGTAGTAAAAAACTGTTAAATTCTCAACTTGATTTGAATGAATCCCCTTTGTTAAATTAAAAAATTTAAATAAATATTGTTGTATTGCTGCTTAGATCAGTTGGAACACAATTCATAATTTGTTAACATGTCTGAAGAAGGTACAGTGTACAGAAACAGCTGTCACTGAATTATATAATAAATATGAAAATCAAATAAAACTACGTTTTATTTTTATTTAATTAATAAATATGGATTTTCATCAAGTAAACACCAACTCAATTGATTAAGAAAATAAAACTTTAGGCACAGAAAGATGTGTAAACATTAAAAATCTGTATATAAATAAATTATTATTATTATTATTATTATTATTATTATTATTATTATTATTATTCAGAGTTTCTCGCGTTTTTCCTGCCAAAAACTTGAATAATCACTTTCCCCATAGTCGTATTTTCCATATCTCTTTTTTTTCATCATCTCTTTTGGTGCACATACGTGGTCAGACGGCAGATATTATCAAAAATATAGGCTGCACCGGATCTCATTCCTCGATGTGACATTATGTCAAACATTAGCAAAGGGTTATAATCTTGTTTGAACAAGTTCAAAATATTTTATGCATTCTGTATTTGTTCTGTTTGTGTATAAAATTTACATTGTTTGATTTTTACGCTTTTTGTTTCACAATGGCTGATGATAATGATAGTGTTTCTGCTACAGTTGTTTCAATTAGTTGTTCAGTTGTCAGGGACATGCATGTAAAACTTGTCAATTTGCTAACTAAATATTTTGTGTTTAACTGGTTGAAAATATCAACAAAAACATGTACATTCTTATACACTATTTACATTTACACGTCATTTATGCTCTGAGAATACAAATTAATTCTGGGCATGCATATATTCACGTTTCAAATCGCTTTCTCTTTATTTCAATGTATATATATATACACCGCCGTGGTCTCGAGGTAGCGTGCTGCCTTGTCACGCAGCGAGCCCGGGTTCGATCCCCGGTCGGGGCAGTATTTTTGGGTGAGTTTTTATCGGGATTTTTCCTCACCTCTAAGACAAATGTCAGGAAAACTTTAAGGCCCAAACGGTCCCCGAAATCATATGGCCATCATCATCCTTCACCGGTGTGGGAAGCTACCACACCTACAATTCCCTAGTAAAGCTGCAAGCATAGCATGAAAATGGTATGATTGCAGTGAAGAACCTGCCTTCGGGCAGAATTACTATGGATGGATATATATTTCAATTTTTTATTTATTATGTATTATTAATATTATTATTATCGATCAGTCTTATGGTATTGTGGTCAGAGCTTCTTATTAGAGTTTATGAGGTCACGGGTTCGAATACTGCTCAGAGCACAGGAATGTTTATTTAAAGAACTTTATTACTGTAGTCGCGCATGCTGTGGAATGTAGGTTAAATTTAAATTTGAGGAATCTTTTGAACTTCGTTATCATTTATGACCCATCATATAATTGAGACAATTTAACTCCGCCTTCCTGGGCACCTCAGAAGTGACGATATTAAAAGAATGACAGAAGAAATATTGCCAAACATTATTACAGATTGGACCCCAACAGAGAAGAAGAACAATAAGAAGAAAAAAAGAGACAACCCATGTAGACTTAGATAGAGGGAGTAAAAGTAGTCATATATACTCGAGGATTGGAACCGAACCGGGTGGACAGGGAGGAATGACGTTTGATTTGCGGAAGACGGCGACAGCTGTTATGACACCGGATTTGATTGATTATTATTATTATTATTATTATTATTATTATTATTATTATTATTATTATTATTATTATTATTACTAGAAGAAAATTTAGGGACAATTAAATACACTGAAGAATATAAGTATTTGGGAATTAAAATTACTAAAGATGGAAAACAACAAACAGAGATAAGAAACAGGATCAATATGGGAAAGTATGCTATATCTGCCCTAAATGGAATAGTATGGGACAAACATATCTTCAAAGAAACAAAAAAAAACTATTTTTAATACAATAATCAGAAGCATTATTACCTATGGAGCTGATGTGCGGGCTTTAAATGCACAAATGAAAAAAAAAAAAATTGCTCGCCACTGAAATGGACTACTGGAGACGTGCTGCAAGAATATCCAGGAAGGATAAAATCAGAAATTCATATATAAAAGAAAAAATGCAGGTACAATATTCAATATTAGATTTTATAAAGAAGAAACAATTAAATTGGTACGGACACATTAGAAGAATGGAAGAAGGAAGACTACCTAAGATAATCATGGATTGGGAACCACAGGGAAGGAAAAAGAAGGGTAGACCAAATATTACGTTGATTCAGGGAATCAAAGAAACTAAGAGGGAATGGGAAATAGAAGAAGATATATGGATGAACAGACAAGAATGGAAAAATGTGTTGAAACAAATGTGTAGTTAACTGTGAACATGGGTACCGGAAAAATGTATATTCATTGTAAAAGCCGGAATAATAAAAAAATAAATTATTATTATTATTATTATTATTATTATTATTATTATTATTATTATTATTATTATTATTATTATTACCTGCATTTGTTGATGCTGTTAATTTTTACCCGAAACGTTTCAGAAATTCTGTATACATTTGAATTCATGATTTTTTATGACACTTCGTGTAGGGCAGATGGATATTTCTCCCTTTAATAAGAACACTGAAGTGAGGGTTACATGTGTTGTTTTACATCGCAAGAGTTGAATCAATGTCTCTATGTATATGTTAACAAGAGTTTTAGCGCAGGAGAGGAAGCTAAGTGAGTTCCCTTTGCCAATACTTGCGATGCTACGCGACGGGGGGAAAAAAAACTTGTACTACAGAATATTTAGCAGTCTGATCACGTGCGGGCTCCCCCCTTATCACTCTTCCTGTTCCCAGTTCCAGAGGAAACTACTGTCCTTCGCCAAGCTTCTCAGTCCGATAACAGAAACAAGTCTGCGACTCCTGGGAGTCTAAAACGACTTGTCTTACTAGAATTCTTTACTATTGTGTAGGTGTGGGTCGTGACCAATTCTATGACCTTCTGGCTGAGTAATACAGACCTTTGTGTCCCATATATATCTTTAATTCAAAGCAATCTTACGAAATTTACTGTGACTTTGAATGTAAACGAAATAATTTAAAATAAATAAATAAATAAATAATAATATTAATACTATGAAGTGGATTATGAAATCAAAAAGGACTTAAAATTGGCAGGAATTACTAAAGAAGGTATCCCAAACAGAGATATATTTATAATTAAGGTGAATAAGTGGCAAGTTGACCAAGAGGACAAACCGAAGAAAAAAACTGGAACAACTTGGACAGATGATAGAAAACAAGCTCGTAGCAATGGAATGAAAGAAATTTGGGCTCAAAGGAAACGCCTCTAAGTACTTTGCGTAGTCCTACATGGGCTCATCCGCAATTAAAAAAAAATATTTATGTACATATTTTCAATGTTTACACATTTTTCTGTGCCTGAAGTTTTATTTTCTTTCTCCACTCATCTCTATCCATCCACTCCATGTCTTCCAGTCCTCTTGATCCCATTCTAACCCGCCAAAGCCTGTCCAAAGCCAGGTTAGGAAAGGGTTCAGCACGCTCGGCTGATAGTACCTTGTGAGGGCCCCTTATCTAGGGTGCAGATACTGCTGCCTCGCAGTTCGTCATTGGTTTGATAAAGGCTAGAGGAAGAAAAGCCTGCCCAAAAGTCACCTGGTTCTCCAGGTTAGGGGTTGATGCATCAGACCAGCTCCTTGTTCGTCACAAAAAAACATAACAATGCTAAAAAGCATCTTAGATTTAAAACCGGACGGAAATAAACGAAGACGACAAAAGCAAAGGAAAAGGACATTTCTTGTTGGAACAAGATTCATAATAATAATAATAATAATAATAATAATAATAATAATAATAATAATAATAATAATAATAATAATAATAATAATAATAATAATAATAATAATAACACTGTATTATTGTTATTACTTCATTTATTTTAAAGTATTTTCAAGTGTGTGTATATATATATATATATATATATATACACTTCATTTATTTTCAAGTGTATATATATATATATATATATATATTATCCTGTAGAATCTCGAATACAACACTTCAAGCGATATCCTCAACAACTGATCCCGCACAACAAGCCATCAGGAAAAAATGGAAGTGGGGAGGCCACGTCGCAAGAATACAGGACGACAGGTGGACAATAAAAACAACCATGTGGGACCCGTACACAGGCAAGAGACAGCGCGGAAGACCAAGACGATGATGGGCTGACATCTTCAAAGAACGAGCAGGGGCGCAATGGTCCAGAGTCGCCAGATGCAGGAAAAGCTGAAGAACGATGGAGAGACAACTGTGTATTAACTAATCACAGAACAGACAGTGTATACAAACCAAGTGCTACATCCAAGTCAACTTCTCACCACGGAGTAGCTCACCGGGTGACACTCTCAAATAGAGCTTAACCCCTGTACAGGGAGGCCTTTGCCCTAAAGGGACATATCAGGCTTTATTTATTTATTTATTTATATTATTATCCTGTACTCAAATTATCCAGCAATTAGCTAATACTCGGCGTGAGCTGCTACGCCTAAATAACTTAAATGTGTTTTTATGTTTAGTTGAATAAGTAAAAGAAAAATAATTATAAATGTGTACAGTAATTATTTTTAGATACGCCTACCCAGCGTTGCCCGGGAATGTACTTATCACGATCTTGTTAGCATCAATGAGCTGAAAGACAAAAATGGTTATTGTGAGTCATCTGTAACAGTTAGACATATGCTTGCCTGGACTTTTTTTTGTAGAATTTTTTGAGATATTTAATTCTGTGTATATTAATTTGGTGTATTTGTCATGGTTTGTCAGCCATCTAAGCGTCCAAAAGTGACTCTTTTTAGTACACCGATACACTTTTTTGTTTTAGCTCCGGCCCTATAGTACGTACGGTAATATGTTATATACGTTAATTGTCCCAGTAAAAATTCTCTAAATGATGGCGAAAAGTCAATTCAAATCGGCCAAGTAGTTTTGAGTCCACGAAGGACAGACAGACAAACCCAGACTCATTTTTATATATAAAGATTAAAACACGTAATGTAGAGTGTGTTAACCAACAAAATAAGATCAATAGGATTGGGGAAAATTTAAAAATATTTTGCCGGACGCAATTTTCATTTTCTTCGGAACGAAAGTCGGTATATGTCAATGGCATAAAATTATAAAAGTATTCTAAAAAACCAGAGAAATCCGGGGGGGGGGAGTTTCTTGAAAATCGTAATTTAAAAATCGCTCCCAGCGACCGCCATGTTTGTTTTGTCCCAAAATAAATGGATACATACTATTTAATTTTCATGATATCGTACCAGCAAAATTTGGACATGGTGAAGAAATTAGGGAAATTTCAACAGATATGTGGTTCAATAAGAATATATTTGAGAAATAAGACCACAAGGGAAACTCAATTAAAATTTTACAAAACAGTAGCCGTTCCAACGCTAACATACGGGTCTGAGACTTGGCCTTTAACGATTTCTGATAAACATAAAATTGAGACAATAGAAATGAGATTTCTCAGATCAGTTGCAGGTGTATCTCTAAGAGATGAAAAGAGAAGTCAAGATATCAGAGATGAATTACAAATATATAATATAAACGAGAGAATACACATAAATAAACGTAATTGGTTTGAACATATACAAAGAATGCCTAATAATCGTTTATCAAAGCAGCTGCTTCATTATAGGCCTCTAGGCCGAAGAAATGTAGGAAGACCAAAACGTCGTTGGAAAGACAACTTGCACATGCAGCATATATTTTGCACCGAGGAGCGGAACGGGCCAACCGGCCCATACCTTAAGGATGATGACGATGACGATTTAATTAACAAAATAAATATATATTCTGTAAACCAGCAAAAAAGGATCATAAATTCAATTCGCATAGTTTTCCCAGTTCCTGTGTGGCGGGCATTTTCACATAGATCTACGATGAAGAGCTATATTGATGCAATTAAAAGCAAGGACTGGTGTAACAATTTTCTGATAAAGCGGGTAGTATGTGGGCTTGAAAATAATATGGCAGTAAAAGCTGAAACTGCAAGTTAGAATGGATGACGGAGTGCATTGATGCAGAGGGTTGGATTTACATTATCAGCATCATATGCACTGTCCAGATAAGTTATCAATGTGATATCGCAGTTTCCTCAGTTTGTTCAGCCATAAATAAACGTTTAAATGACATATTAATCCACAATCAATAGGGAAAGAAACGACCACAAAACCACATTGAGTTTATCTCTTCATGTTCTACAACAATTTTTATTTCATGCGTTGTCTTATTTCAGAACTTTTTAATTTAAAAAACCGGTAAATGGAATATTACATTATTAGATCCTGTCATCATCATCATCATCATTATCATCATCATCATCATCATACGTCACAAATTAGGCCTTTGTAGACCTGGTCGTCGATGTCCTTTGGATTTATATTACATCATTTTTGGGATTCTTGAATTATCCATTCTTTTTACATGGTCGAGCCAGTTTAATTTATATCTGTTGAGTTTTTCTGCTACTGATTCTCTAAAATTTGTTTATTCTTTTTTTCGATATAAAAGAGTGTATCTTGCTGTCATTTTGAGAAATTTAATTTCCGTTGCTTTGATTCTGCTCCTGTCTATTTTTCTCAATGTCCAAATCTCACTTCCGTATAAAAGAGAGGGTAATGCTAAAGTATTATATATTTTTACTCTTGTGGTGCTAGATACTGTAATATTCACAACAAGGTGCCAACATATGTCCACGGTTATAGTCTCGAGTTTAGCGTGCTACATTGTCAAGCAACGGGCCCGGGTTCGATCCCTGGTCGGGACAAGTTCCCTTGGTGAGGTTTTTTTTCGGGATTCCTCATCACCTATAAGACAAATATCAGTAAACGTTAAGGCCCAAATGGTTCCCGAACATCATCTGGCCATTAATAGACTGTCATCATTATGATATTCATCTCATTATATTAAGTTTGGGATTAAGGCCTATCCTGGTGCATCATTTACCATCATATCATTGGGGCAGCGTAACACCGCCTTCCAGGCGCCCTAACCTCAATACGCAAATGCCAGGAGAGGATACCAGAAATGTCGACTGGAATAAAAAGTCTATCACGCAGGAACTAGAATTCTTCATTAGGTCGAATTCATGGTCCCATTTTCTGGTTTACGGAATACATATACTTTTGTTAATTTGGTGAAACTCAATTTCTGATGCCAGCTTATTTAAAAGTGTAGGATTGTAGTAAAAACGAATCATGCATAACCGTAAGTTATTACTATGGTTGTTTATGACCTTAAATTGTTTAAAACATGAACTATAATATTCCCTTAAAATTCTCTTCAAATGACCTAAAAGTATAGAAAAAGACCTAATGAATATTATAAACAATCATAATAATTAACTAATTAATAATTATTAATTTATTAATTAGAAATGGTCTAAGAGAAATAATGATTATTATTGATTGGGGTAACTATTCTAAAGCAATTTCTGTTCTTAGTACGAATATAAAATAATTAAAACATAATCACCACTAGGTCAATTTCATTTCTATTAAACTAATATGAAAAATACCTTAGTTAGCAATGCAATACACTACCATGGTCATCCTTAAGTTATCAAAAGTGAGCGATCGGCGGTTGTAAGCTAACATGGTTTTATATGGTTTATTGTGTCTTCTTAACATTTTATTAAATAGTTTTTAAGCAATGTTGATTCGTCTGGAACAGCATGTCCTATGACGTTCAAGGAAATCACGTAGTTTAGAATTGTTTAGTTTTTCTAGTTGAATATTTGCACCGACAAACACTTCACATAATTCTTTAAAAATAGAGATGACTTGCTATTTGACGTGGAAGCAATTTGTTTTAACAGTAAATGAGACACTTTTCTTTTGTTCACATTTTTAAGAGCCCGCTAATGTTTCTCGCGGCCGATATGTTGATGTACTGTGAAACGTTTATCTGCAGCGACTTTCATTTCGCACACGTTGAAAAATACACTCTCTTCAGTTGAAAATAGGCTACTTGTTCACCGATTTCTGTTACATAGTGTCTTGAACGGATAGCACTAGACGCTGTTTGTTTTGGAATTTTGCACTGCACGAAAATCAACACAACCATACAGAAACGCTACTCTAGTGAGACAAACGGAAATATTACAAATCGAAAGATTCTCGCATTGAAGGGGAAGTCCCGAATCAATCCACGTGGAGGCAGAGCACAGCGGTTTCACCTTATATTGAGGCAACGCACTGCGGTTTCTCACTAACTAGCCTAAGCAGAAAAAAAAGATAGAAAAAAAATCTTCTTCTTCTTCTTCCTTCCAAGTATTAGGCCAAGGCCTGTTACGATCCTATAGAAAATTTTCCCTCCAGCGTTTCATAGGACGGCCCAGTGATCTTCGTCCTCTTGGTATATAATTATAAACAGCTTTGGGGATCCGATTTGAAGTCATTCTTTCAACATGGTGTTTCCAATTTAGTTGGTACTGTTTAATATATTCCAAAATTGGCGTAGTCTTCAATTCTTTTAAGATGTCGGTGTTCCTTTTCCGATCCCATCTGGTGTAACCCGCTGTTCTGCGCATGAATCTCATTTCACAAGCCGTTATTCTGCTTTCATGTTGTCTTTTTAGTGTCCATGCTTCACTACCATAGGTCAACACTGCTCTAGCCAAAGTGTTATATAACGTAATCTGGTGTTTTTTTTTGTTACAAGGGATGGTTTCATAACTTGATTAATAATTCCTAAACTTTTATTATAACTAGTATTTTTTCAGGGATATCTTTTTCATCCCAGATAGAGAGATAATATCCAAGGTATTTAAATTGATTAGATCTCTCTAAAATTTTATTCTGGAGACAGATTTACTTTGTATGGGGTCCTTCCATGAAATGCCATAATTTGAGTTTTGTTAATTGATATTTCCATATTAAATTTGGCACCTATTTTTTGTAAATTATAAATTGATCGTTGCAAATCATTTTCGGAAAGTGCCAGAAGAGCTAAATCGTCTGCAAAAAGAATAGCATCGAGTTTGAGTTTCCTATTGATGGGTATATATCCTCGTTGTGTTTTCCTCCATTCGTTTATTAATTTATTCATATATATAATGAAAAGCACCGGTGAAAGTCCACATCCAGAAAAAAACATAAAATGAACATTTAACCATAGATTATTTAAAAACTGACGTATAAAAGTACGAAAAATAAATACAATTTGTAAAATGACTTTATCATAAAAAAGTGAAAAAAAAGCATTTTAATGACCTATAAAAACTTCATACATCTAACATATTTATTGCACAATGCACTTAATTATTAATCTGTATCGTCTCTGACAACTCCTAAAAAATACGACATTTAATCAAAATCCGGGCCCTAGTTATTACACATTTGAGTCTTATTCAATAATTTGACTTCATCTTCATCCACTTTAACCTCTCACCTTATAGATACTTCTTACATGCCACACGCAGGAGAGGAAATTACCTCTAGATCGCATATATACTTTTCTCGCCACACAAGGACATGGGGGGGGGGGTCCTCCCTAACTGAGTGTTCGATCATCTAATTGTCAGGAGCTCCTCCGAATCAAAACAACTTAAGGACGAACACCAATTTAAATAATATCTACGGATTCATTTTTCCATCACTTTATTTGAAATATTAGATAACAAACATATGTAGCTTATATTATAGAATACATTACCAAATTAAGGGTTAATTAATTTAGTATATATTGCGATGAATCTAGTATGGCGGTTGATAGGGTCAATTTTTATTTCGGGTTTCAAGAAAACCCCTACTTCTAGAGTCGTTGCTGATGTTTAGAGAATACCTTTTCCGGTTTATTTTAATAGCATATGCCGAATTTCTTTGTGAAACATCGAAAATTGCTACCGCTAGAGCGATTTTTAAATTTAAATTTAGCTGAACTCCTACACTTAATGGTCCGATTTTCCTGCTAAATGAACTCGACCTTATATTTTTTTATTAATCGCTATGTGCCAAGTTTGGTTTCGATAAAAAAATTGGAGCTACGAGCGTTAACACACACACACACACACGCACACACACACACACACACACACACACACACACACACACACACACACACACACACACACACACACACACACACACACACACACACACACACACACACACATATATGTGACTCGAAACACAAGGCTTAAAGTCCTTCCGGAGTTATTATTCTTTCGATTTTTCCATCCCAAAAATCCATCGATCCCACAATGTTTCAACCTGTGTCCCTAAGGACCGGAGGGAAACAACTTAATCCCTAGTCGAGGCCGATACAATGTCGATATTGATAATAGTCCAAAAAAAAATTAGGTGCTGTAATTTCATAATAAAGATATATAACTTAAATTATATAACCTTTAGCGAGTTACACGCTTTATGACTACATGTGAAATAAAGATATACAGCTCTCAAAACACCAGCAATCATTGAAACCATCGATATATACCAAAATATTTGGCATGAACACTTCCTTACAATGCCAAACTGAGATTATTCAACTACAGTCCCGCTGGGCGAAGAGACCCTGGACGATCTAAGAAGCGGAACAGGTCAATGACATATCCACGATTGTTATTGATGTTGATGATGAACTTAAATTTAATTCAACTAAACGGGCAAATTAATTTTCTATACATATTGAAAATTTAGCAGAAGTTTCAAGAAACATTCTAAAGGCTTTAAATACGAGTAAGGAAATTCCCGTTGTGCCAAACATCGTTCTGGCAGGACATCATTTGCAAGATATTGACAAAACCCTCACAATACTTCACAGAGAGAATAATCCAGCGAAAATAAACATATCAGAAGATACTGAAATCCTAAGGGAAATCAACAACAATTTGATTGTAAATTGGAACGCGACCGATACACACAATTCTCTCTACAAAATCATCACGCATATGCCAGTACATTATCAACAACAGACCTACCTTCTGATGAAAGGTTGAAAAGACGGACCTACAAGGCGCATAAGAATATTATAAGAATAAAATTGTATTCAGAAATTAATGTTATACACAATTTTGACACCCGAATGAGGAAGTGAACCTGCTCGGGCGCAGTTCAGTTACAGAAATAATACGTATAGAATATACAATTTACAAAGGTTTAGTTAAAGATATAAGAAAAATAAGATATATAATTTCACGAACCAATTTCAAGACATAAAATAAATTATTCTGGGACATAAAAATAAAAAAAATAACACAAGGGGAAATAAAATAAACTAAACAATATAGAATACATTAATACCGAACTAAGTTAATTAAATACATTAGAAAATAATATAAAAAGAAACAAATTTAGGAGAAAGTTTCAAAATAAAAAACGCACTCTGACACACAAAAAATTAACTCAAAGGAGAATGATATAAACAAAGCATTGTATAGCATATTAATGCCAAACTTAAAAAAAAAATAACTACATTAGGTAATAGGCCAAATATAAAACAAATTTAGCAGAAAATTTCAAAATATAAAATTCACTCTAACGTACACAAATAATGAATGGAGAATGATATCAATAATCTAATATATAAAAATTAATGTTTGTTTGTTTGTTCATATTTTATACGCGGCCATACCGTTAATCCGATTGTGATGGTGCTTTTTGCAAAATGTTCAAGAGATTCTTGGGATGAACATAGGCTATAAGAGAGTTGTGATACTCAACTCCTCACCCTTAAAAATCGCCTTTTGTAGTGAAAAACGTGAAAAAAGTAGCTCTTTGGACGCTTAAATTGCTTACGCTACCTAAACCATGACAAATACACAAAATTTATGTACACAGAATTGAATATCTCAAAAAGCTCTACAAAAAAGTCCGCGACAGCATATGTTTATCTCTTACGGATAACTCACAATAACCATTTTGGTCTCGCATTGATGCCGAGAAGATCGAGACAAGTACGTAGATTCCTGTGCAAGCATAGCAGTACATGGCGGGTATTCTTTTTCGGATAGCTCACAATAACGAATTTTGTGTTTTAGCTCATTTATGCCAAGAAGTTCGAAATAAGTAGATTCCCGGGCAACACCGGGTAATCAGCATGGGGAATCTTAAAATAATTACGATATTAATTTATAATGTTTTCATTCTACTTATTCAACTAATCATAAGAAGTACATTAATTTTTGTCTGTCAGCTCATTTATGCCAAGAAGATCGGGATGAGTAGATTCCTGGACAACGCCGGGTAAACAGCACGGGGTATCTAAAGTAATTACAATATAAATTTTTGCTTCTACTTATCAACTAAATATAAAAGCAACAATAATTTTCAGCGCACGCCGGGTTTGGCTAGTATCATATAAACACAATAAATTATAATGGATTAATATCAAACTGAACATACTTTTATAATTTTTATTATAATTTTAATATATTGAAATTGTAATAAAATTAAGGATGTAGACTACGGATGAATAGGCAGTACTTTAGATTCAATGTTGCATAAAACTCTGCTAATTGAAGTACCGGAGCACTGGCTAGAGTTGGATGAAGTGATTAATGTGTAACTAATTTCAAATTAATTGTCAAGTACTGTTGAAAGTTCGAGAAGGAGTGTCCAGACCAGAGAATGTTGTATAGAGGGCAAAGTTTCATAGCCACTTCATTTACATTGTTCTATGCGTCCAACCTTTGACTAACTTTCAAATACCACCTTTATCCCTTAGCTACATCAACAGAGACCACTAATTTCATTTCATTACTGTGCTCTTCGTCAGCAGTGGTAATTTAGTGGCTATGTTCCTTGCCTCTAGTCCCGAGGGTCGCAGGTTCAGACTGGCCGGGGCTATGGCTTTTTACTTACTTAATACAGGCTTTCCACGTTACAGCAGTTTGCCCTTGATTCCTGCTTTCCAGAGATTCCTATCTTCCCATTGACCATCTTCCATACCCCTCTTCATTATGGCATCATATATTCCCTCATACCATGCTCTTCTACTTCTCCCCCCTCTTCCTTCTGCATGGTACCATCCAATCTAACACCTGTTTAGGCCACTAGTCTTCCGACATCCGTTGTACATGTCCATACCACTGTAAAGCTCTCTTTGTTATCCTATCGATAACAGTTTCTTGTGCATCCATTTCTTGTCTGATATATGTATTTCGAATATGTTGTAGCCTGGATATTCTCATACTTCTCCTAATCCATCCATTTCTGTCGCCAAGATTCTTTTCTGCATCCTTTCATTTATTGTCCAGCTTTCTGATCCATATGTAAGTATACTTTCTATTATTGTCTGTATAATCTCTTTTTTTGTTTTTCTGGTCAAATTTCTATTCCGTAAAAGACCATTCAGGGATCTAATCGTCTTCCTTGCACAATTTACTCTGTTAATAATATCTTTTTCACAAGTACCAGATTTATATATTATATATCCAAGATATTTAAATTCTTCAACACATTTAATTATCGTATTATTTATTTGTAGGTCTTCTGAATTTTCTCCGATTACCATATATTCTGTTTTAATATAATGGCTTCTTAGGATGGAAAAACTCAAGGACCAAGTCCCTCGGAGAGGACTTTAAGCAGTGGGTCCCTAGTCTGAAGATATTAGGATCATGAAAGAAACTCAATCCTGAATAAAAAATACCTCTGAACAAAATTTAACAGATATTCACCCAAGTAATACCTTAGTTTCCTACTAGATGTTTCCTCAAGGAGATATATTGACTGTATGCCACTCGCTCACGTCTATAGATAAAAAAAATAAGCGTGGGTAAATTAGTCTGGTTAAGAATCTTCCCACTAGGGGAGTATCAGTGTTATGTAGTCTTCTGCATTCGCCTGTCTCTTCAATCTCTCTTTAGTCCAAACATTTTTCTAAAAACCTTATTGTCAAATATTCGTAAAATGTTCTCCCTTAAAGCAAGAGTCCATGTTTCGCATCCATATAATATAACAGGAAGAATAACATTTTTATATATTTTCAGTTTAATCTTATGGTAACGGATATTTCAATCTATCAATTAAATTATTAACAACAATATAATAGAACACGTTAATAACTCTTGGCTGCAACCTTTCTTACGACACATGTAAAGACATACATAAAATTGGTCAAAATTCCAAAAACTTATAGGAACAATAAAAAACACTCTTCTCCGAAAAGTACGTCTATATACAATTCTAAAATTTTATAAAACAATAGCTCTTCCAACTCTACTTGATGGTTCTGAAATCTGGACTCTTAATACAGGTAAATTAAATAGAATAGTAGCTGTAGAAGTGAAGTTATTAAGGCCTTTATGACCACATGCGTAAAGAAGATATCCGCAAAGCTCTCAACTCACCAGCAATAACTGTAACTATTCAAATATACCAAAATAATTGACATGAACACCTTCTTAGAATGCCAAACAATAGACTACCTCTGCAGCTACTGAACTACAGACTCACAGGGCGAAGAGACCCAGGAAGACCTAAGAGGAGATGGAGGGATCAATTTCTATCCTGAAGCGGAACAGGCCAATGTCCTAATCCATACCTGCAATTGATGATGAATTAAATTTTTGTTAGTTTGCCAAACTGGTAAAATATTTATATAAAAACTTGTCTAGTCCTTTATATCATTCGTAACATCTGCGTGTGAAAACATTTACGAAATGAAAATGTAAGGAAAGAACTTTGATCGTAACTCGGTACAAATATATGTGTACTGTATATCTCCTGAACTCCATCTCGTAACCAAGGCGAGTGTTCCCAGGGCTCTCTTTCTTGTTGCTTATTTAGAGCAAGACAAATTTATAGCGTGCTTTTAATTTTGCAGACGTACTGGAAACATTTCACTTGAATTTATATCCTGAATGGGCCGGAAAGATTAAAGTCGAAGTTGGAAAGCACAGGTCTTGAATACTTGCAGCAGTTCGCACGAGCACTTTCAAATAAGTATCTTAATCTTTGTTCCTTGTCGAACAAAACATCGTGTTTCTAATGTCTACTATATAAATCTCTGTTAGGTGTTAAGGATAAAATCATTTGGAACGTGGAAAACGTTTTTACCTCTTTTTTTCATAAGAAACTGATGGTAAAATTAAAGTTACCCCCTACACGGCTTAGTTGGCTCCTGGAATATTAGGAGGTTAACGTTTTTACGTTTTTAAATTAACACTGAGCAACTAAAAATATTTTTTTTTGACTCAGAAAGAAAAATATGTGATTTTGATAGTATTTTTTCTCCTGAATTCAAATATGATATCGGTTTTTCTCCATCTCACAAAGTTTCCGAGAGACAGGCATTTATAATTGCAAACAATTTAATATTTTCTACATTCGTAACTACACAATATTCGAACATTCGGTCTCACCTAGAAAGTAAGAAATGACGATTTTCTGATATATTTCGCCTGTAGAGCATCCCTCTTGATGGTCCAACAATAATTGGCCAGCATATTAGGATTCCATTTGCCTTGATATCTCTTTTCCATAGCTGAAATCTCCTCAGTTAGCTCATTTGGTTTTATTTTAAAATGGACGAAAGAAATAATTATTTCATCATCATCATCATAATGAACAAATTCGTTTTAGGCCATGTGGCCTGTACGGTAAATCTAGCGAAGATGGTCTTGATATTTTCACCGATGTTTTGGTCTTCCTTGGTCCCTATGTCCAGTTGGGGTATAGGCCTATTGGAATTATTTAAATCCATTAATTGAAATTGAAATAAAAAACTGTGGGTGATGGAGAAATTTCGAATACATATTTGAAAACACGATAAAAAAACTGCGTTAAGTACAACTATTGGTACTCATGAGAGAAAAATCAGGTCGACCAGTGTAATGAGTACGAGATGTTAGCCGAATTGTCAGGCATGTATGACAGCCGTCTTTATCCTAGAACATATTCTGGTACTTGTTTCTGTTAAAGGTTGGGTCGTCCCTAGGGTAATGATGCCGTAAGAAAGTTTAGACTATAAAAATACTGAACATGTCACACACACATGCATATATATATATATATATATATATATATATATATATATTTATTTATTTATTATTTATATACAAATGTTTAATGTTTACACATATTTCTGTGCCTAAAGTTTTATTTTTCTTCTCCACTCGTCTCTATCCATCCATTCCATGTCCTCCAGTCCTCTTGTTCTCATTCCAATTCTTATTTCTTGCATCCACGAGTTTCGAGATCTTCCGTTCCTTCTTCTTCCAGGTGGACACCATTCCAATGATTCCCTGGGTAATCTTTTTTCTTGCATTCGTCGTACGTGCCCATACCAATTTAATTGCTCATATCTTATATGTCCACCGCTGTGGTCTCGAGGTAGCGTACTGCCTTGTCACGCAGCGGGCCCGGGTTCTATCCCCGGTCGGGGCAGTTTTTCTGGGTGAAGTTTTTATCGGGGGTTTTCCTCACCTGTAAGACAAATCTCAGGAAAACTTTAAGGCCCAAACGGGTCCCCGAAATCATATGGTCATCATCATCATCCTTATCATCATCATCCTTATCATTATCATCATCATCATCTTTTACCGGTGTGGAAAGCAACGGGAAGCTACCACACCTACAGTTCCCTAGTAAAGCTGCAAGCATATCATGAACATGCTATGATTGCAGTGAAAGACCTGCCCTCGGGCAGAATTACTATGGATGGATGGATATTTTATATAATCTACTATTGAATATCTAATATTCACTTTTTCTCGTATGACAGTATTTCTTATTTTCCTATAATTTTTAACATCTTGATGCTCTCCTCAAGAAATCCATTTCCATCGACATAAGTTTTTGTTCTAAATTTTTGTTGAATTTCCAAATTTCAGCTCCATATATGACATTACTTCTCACTATTAAATTATATATTTGTAACTTTTTTTTGTGGTTATATGTCTGTTCCATAAGACTCCATTCACCTTTGCTGTTATTGGTCTGCCTTTATTTATTGTTCTTAATATCATTTATTTGTTTATCCTCTTTAGCTACTTTTACTCCCAGATACTCAAATTTTTCACATCCTCTAATATACCCCTATATATAAGGTAAAGCGATGGCACTACAGACCTCTTGGGTTGTAGATTGTTAAGGCTACTACTTTTTATGGACAGTCGGCGCTAGATGTCTGTCGGGTTGTCAGCCTTGCGCGACGGTCGCCTTTACCCCACAAAAGTATCTGGAACTCTTTTCAGTTAGGGGCTGAGTCGACTTGAGGGCCATGGTGGCACCGGAAGATTTAGGGCAGTTTAAATATCCTATCCCCACCGGGACTCAAAACACCGACCATGTGGCTTGTAGAGTATTACACACACACACTCACATGCACACACACTCACATGCACACACATTCACACACACAAACACAAACACACACACACACATATATGCATAGCCCAATATTGAGCCGTACCCTCTCCTTTGTTAGGAGTTGCTAGATCAAGTTAATTTAGTTACCTTATTTGCCGATAGATGTCATCAATGGCATGCGGTCAACATACCGACCCAATGAGACATCTAGCAGATAACTAAGGTATTACTAGGATGATGAGGTCGGTAAATATTGCTTAGAGACCCTTTTATTCAGTCTTAAGGATCTTTTACGAGCCTGAAAATGTTCAGACACGGGATCCATGGCTTAAAGTTCCCCCCGGAGGACTTGCTCCTTGGATTTCTCCATCTTAAAAAATGATCGACCCCGTCGGGTTTGAACCAGCGTCCCTCGGAACTGAGGCAAAAAACATAAGCACTATCCCACCGCGACCGACTATATATATATATATATATATATATACAGGGTGTTTCGAAATTCAATGCTCAAACTGCTAGGTATGATGCAGAAGGCAAAAACAAATATATTTTGTCAAATAACCATGTGTCGGAAATTCGTACGTATTGAGTACGGAGCATGCGAACGTAATACGGGAGTGCAGAAGGAGATACAAAACAAAGAATTTCTTTTAAACCGTTACACTAAATGATTTGAAGTACGTAAATGTTGTGACATCATACTTTTCAACATTGAGTAAGGAAGTAAGGATGTAATTGGGTGTAATTCAAATAAAACAATGTTACATGATTACATTACTTTAATGCCCTGACCAACGTTTACAATAAATGTTCGAAATGAGCACCATTTACCTCGTTGCAGAGCCGGTACCGACGTAGTAGAGAGTCCCTTGTCCGCTGGAAAATGTGTGGCGTGTTCTGTAAGTTTGTTGCCGCTGCAAGAATTCTTGCTACGAGCTCCATCTCAGATTCAACAGGGGAAGAGTATACTTGGGTCTTCATGTAGCCCCAGAGAAAGAAATCCAATGGAGTGAGGTCCGGGGATCTTGCAGGCCAATTTACAGGTCCATCCCGGGCCGATCCACCTATTCCCAAAAGTGTTGTTTATTGCGGCACGCACTGGGTCTGCAAAGTGAGATGGGGCCCCATCATGTTGAAACCACATCCTCCTCCTGATATGGAGAGGTACATCCTCCAGTACAGTCGGCAGGTGAACTTCTAAGAACAGTCTGTACATTGGCCACCTGAGTCGAGGAGGCAACATGTAGGGCCCAAGCAAGTAGTCTCCCTACGATACCGGCCAAAATGCTTACAGCAAATCTTCTCTGATGACCCCTCAAAACTGTAGTACGCGGATTGTCATCCGACCATACATGAGAGTTGTGTGAATTGTACATACCATCTCTAGTAAATTGAGCCTCATCTGAAAACATCACAACTTCAGGAAACAGAGGGTCTTCATTAGTTTGTTGCAGAAACCAGCGTACAAATTGAAGACGATGTGGGTAGTCATCTGGTCCCATGGCCTGCACTCTCTTAAGACGAAAAGGATGAAGTTGCTGTTCATGCAACACTCTCCATACAAAACTATGGTGAACACCGAGCTCAGAAGCAATTGCTCGTGTACTTGTCTCTGGATTGCGTTCAATGCGTAACAGCACGTTTTCGTCAAAGTTAGGTGTACGAACAGTACGTGGTCTGCCTGCATTAGACCTGCTTACCACCAATGTGCCAGTATTCCCTAGTCGATCGTGGATTGAAGTAAAATGTACGATAATCCGGACATCTTCGTGCAGGGTAACGTTCGCGGTACATTCTCTGGGCTTGCCGACTATTACCCTCAGCCGCACCATAGACAAAGTGCATTTCTCGCAGTTTCTCTCCATGAGTAGCGCTCCATGTTGTTGCTTAGTCCGTTACTCAGTTACTAGTGCTGTTTACTTACTCAGTGTCGAAGTATGGCATCACAACGCACTGCACACTTCAAATCAAGTACAGTATTTAGTGTAATGGATTTGTAAAAATAATTGCTCATTTAATATCTCCTCCACTCTCGTACTACCTTCGCATGCTCAGTACTCAATACGTACGAATTTCCGACACATGGTTATTTAACAAAATATATTTGTTTTTGCCTTCTGCATCATACCTAGCAGTTTGAGCATTGAATTTCGAAACACCCTGTATATTTGTTTAACTATATTTTTTAAATTTAGCAATGAAGGCCAATTATGACATGAAAATAAAAATAAATGCCTGAGTAGCTCAGTTGGTTAGAGCGCTATCATATAGTCTCGGGTTCAAATCCCGACACAATCATTTATTTTTCTTTTCATGTCACATATATATATATATATATATATATATATATATGGTATGATAAGAAAAATAAATGCCTGGACGGGATTCGAACCCGGATCTCTGAGTCTGTACCTCAGCGTGATATTCATTACACCACCAGGCAAATCCAATTCAAACACTTATTTTTCTTATATATGTATTATATTCTCCATTATTACTAGATGTCGCGAGAACTCGGTCTTCACTGCCATTTAGTAGCTGACTGTAACAAGTGTATATATATATATATATATGTATATATGACATGAAAAGGAAAATAAATGTTTGTGTGTGTGTGTGTGTATATATATATATATATATATATATATATATATATGACGTCCACCGCTGTGGTCTCGAGGTAGCGTGCTGCCTTGTCACACAGCGGGCCCGGGTTCGATCCCCGGTCGGGGCAGTTTTTCTGGGTGAGGTTTTTATCGGGGTTTTTCCTCACCTGTAAGACAAATGTCAGGAAAACTTTAAGGCCCAAACGGTCCCCGAAATCATATGGCCATCATCATCATGATCATCCTTATCATTATCATTATCATCATCATCATCATCCTTCACCGGTGTGGAAAGCAACGGGAAGCTACCACACCTACACAATTCCCTAGTAAAGCTGCAAGCATAGCATGAAAATGCTATGATTGCAGTGAAGGACCTGCCTTCGGGCAGAAATACTATGGATATATGACATGAGAAGCTACCACACCTTCATTTCCCTAGTAAAGCTGCAAAGCATAGCATGAAAGTGCTATGATTGCAGTGAAAGATCTGCCCTCGGGCAGACTTGCTATGGATGGATATGACATGAAAAGAAAAATAAATGTTTGTGTCGGGATTTGAACCCGATATATATATATATATATTCATACTATAAAGCATGCTAAACATAAAAATATAGTTTTGGAAATATGGATGGGTATTTGATATGGTGGTTGTTGATGTGATATAAGGTGTTTGATAAGCAGGGTGGCTCATTAAACATTCATGTGTGTTAAGTATGCATAGACATGGATTTGCTCTCAGATTGACATGTCGTGTCTCTCCCTGGGAATTTTAAACAGAATAGTTCTGACAATCCATTGATCACTTTATTTGCGGCCGGAATAGAGTCTAAAAAATTTCGTTGAATATTTATTTAGCATTTTCATTTTGACCGCCCATATGTGTATCAGTTGTAACGGGTGGTTTGTATGAGGCGCGGTGTACAGCAATATAGTTCCTAGTTTCAGATATTGGAATGTGAGATTCGGTTGTAAAAAACTGAAGTAGCCGCCCAGAAGAAGGTTGTAACCCTATTTTCTTTTTCGAAACTTTATTTTTACATGCAAAAATGTCCCACGGACCATTAACAACCTTGTTCTATGTAAAATTCACCTTCAGAAAAATAATAAATCCGGTTCAGAACCTGCGCGTAAATTAAGTGAATTTTTTATCAAGTGGAATTTAGGTCTGATTATCTTGTTTCACAAAATATATATTTTCTTTTGTTAATTCTTAAATTGGATAAAGTCAATTTCTTATGCCAGATTATTTAATCGTGTCGGATTACAGTGAAAACAAACCATATATAACCATAAGTTAGGCTATTATCTATTCCATATTATTGTATCATTTCCCCTTAGACATAAATTTAGGCTAAATAATTTATAATAATTCACTTTCTTTGCTTTATTAATCATATAAAACGAATATCTTATAGAGTATATTGCCAATTTAAGGGTTAATTGAATTGTATGGGTACAGATAGATGGATAAGAGAGTTTCGTTAGTGAAAAGTTTACGAGTTTGAAGAACTGAGTTATACAATAAAATTGTGAGAAAATACTCTTATAGCAGAAAATTACACATATGTTTACAGTGAGGTATTGTGAAAGAAGTAAAGGAAATTTGGAAATTGACTGTCTCCTCTACTCTTATATTTTGTACTAGATGTACATCATCAGATGTTTAGAGTATGAAAATCGTTTACAATTCAATATTATTAATAAGCTGTTAGTTTACGTTGATGATGTAGTATTATTATGAGATATCGAGGAGGTACTAACGGTGAAACGCACACTCCAATGAGTAACAATAAGAAACTGGAACTGGAAGTAAACATTAACAAAACTAAATAATTATATGGTCACAACATATATATACATTATATATATATTGGAAATGGACAGTTAATGAACAAATGAGGGGAATTTTGAAGAAGTGGCTGGATTTAAATACGTAGGAACAATATCTACAAATATGAATGAGACGCACAAAGAAATTAAACATAGGCTCAATTCTGGAAATGCATCATATTATGTATTACAGCTACTCTTATCATCTCAACTTCTTTCAAAAAACGTTAGGACTGTAATGAAAATATATAAAACTGTTATTCTCCCAGTTAAATTATAAGGATGCGAAACATGGATTCTTACTTTATGGGAGGAGAAAAGATTATAAGTATTTGAAAGTTGTGCGCACGCGGAGCGGTACTTGACCAAAATAATAAACCACAATAACTGCTACCTTTAATCCGGGATCGGGTTTTGTAATTGCTGTTTCTATTAATGTGGATCTGATTTCCAAAGAAGTTATCTATCGGGAAGTAGCTTGCCTTGGGCCCATAGAAGGCAGCCGTTGATTCATCTTTCTTTCTCTGGTATATATATATATATATATTAACATAGAAGAATACTGATTTTTAAATACATACAGTGAGTGAACAAGATAATAATTGTGTTTCAGGAACGCTAAACAGCATAATAGTTAAGGAGCTCGGAATAGTTTCCTACTTGAGTGATTTTCCGTACAGGATAGTAAACAACTACGTATACTTGAATGATGAAACAGGGGCGTTGTTTAAAAGATAGCATTTAATATAAACAAGTTGGCTGAGTAAAAATAAATTAACAAAAATAATAGTTCTTGATCCTACGATCAAAATAGCCATACAGATAAATAAATAAACAACATACCATACATCACGCAACACTCATACTTGCGTCCGAGTTTCAGGGACCACCTCTTCCCTGGACTGCCGGACTAACTCAAACAGGCCCCTTCTTGGCCTCAGATCAACTTGTCTATTTAGAATTCCAGTCGCATCGCGACCTGGACTCGGATTCCAATCTTGAATCCGTTTAAACAACAAAACGACGACTGCTAGGATGATCGAATGATACTGTTCTGTTAGTGCACCACGTATATGAAGGTTCCGAGGTAGAGGGGAGATGCGCCGTAGACATTGCGCGGCAGGAAGGGTGAAGAGGGAAGGGGTAGCTACAAGGAGAACAGGATATTGGCATAGTTCATAAATATTCCAGTGTAGGGAGGAGAACGAAGCTACCATACTGAGCCGAAAAATGCACTTTCGGTTCAATATCTCCTCCTGCGCCCTCCGGGTAAAAGAAAACAGTCCATAAACTTCAAAACAATGCCAGGTAGAAAAATCCCACGTTGGGAGGGGCACATTGACACTATCAGATTCCGATCGGTAAACTTCATCACCATTTTCCATCGTCCCCAAAATCACAATCACCACACTCGCTTCTACGTCGACTATACAGGCGCTGAAAATAAATTCCATCCTGGCTCAGTCGCCATAGTACAACTCCGCGGTGTTCCAGGTGAAGAACAGGGTGACGATACCATAACTAGATTGCCGGATCGCAATCGCGCTCAACCGCTATCCAGGAATCTGTAGTTACAGAACCACCATGTCGGTCAGCTGGGCACTCGGGGTCGGCCGGATCCACCAAGTGCTCGACTGCCGAACATTCCAGGCTGCGCTGCTATGCCAATATTAAGGAAGGGTAAACTGAAACAAAAAACAGGCAAAGACAGGAAAACGGAACCTCAAACGTTCTAGTTTAACATATGACATAGTACAAAATGTTTTCGCAACAAAACATACTTGGATTTAATCCATTACAGAACTTATTCTCACTAACGTGTTGTATTATAACGTGGCCATCGACGCTTACTAATTTCTAGTTACCCTTGTTTTAGAACTTAGTCTGCGTCTTATTAACAAAACTTGGACCACATATACCGAAACTCACTCAAGAAGCTCCCACAAACAAAAAAATGGCTCAATCAGCTCATATACCGATGTCCAAAAACTAGCTTTCCTAATATCCAGAACATATATATAAACTACGCCGAAACACTCTCCAGAATATAGATCTCGTAACATGTTTACATTACCTTCAATATCCATACCTAGTAAACTCAATTCTCGGACCAAATTGTCCTTAGATATTACATCTATCCAACTAGGCATGTTTACAAAATACAATGAACAAAAGATGTAAACAACTATAAGAGAATGTAGTTCAGTGTGCATAAGTCACTCTCTGTTTACATACAAAGAGAGATGAATCAATATCATTTACGTGAAACAGTTCAAACGCGTAAATAAGTACTTTTCAATAACTTTTACATAGATACTAAGTATCGAAAACAAATAGTTATCCACGGGGTAATATCTCTGAAAAATGTCGACCTCCAAATGCTTTCTAATTCCAAAATTCATTTACGACCATACAGAGTATAATATATCCTTGTTCTGGCACTTGAATCCAAAACTCCAAAACTTAAGTTGAAAATTTTAAATCGATACCCACTTGAACCACTGTCAATAGAATACAGCATATCTTTCCAAGCCGAAAGAAACAAAACCAGACGCTCTGTTACCATTTGTGCGGGCAAGAAACCACGCAACTGCTACCATTTGTGGGGTTTGCGAACCACACTATAAATAAACCACGATATTGCGACCATTTGTGCGCACGCGGAGCGGTACTTGACCAAAATAATAAACCACAATAACTGCTACCTTTAATCCGGGATCGGGTTTTGTAATTGCTGTTTCTATTAATGTGGATCTGATTTCCAAAGAAGTTATCTATCGGGAAGTAGCTTGCCTTGGGCCCATAGAAGGCAGCCGTTGATTCATCTTTCTTTCTCTGGTATATATATATATATATATATATATATATATATATATATTAACATAGAAGAATACTGATTTTTAAATACATACAGTGAGTGAACAAGATAATAATTGTGTTTCAGGAACGCTAAACAGCATAATAGTTAAGGAGCTCGGAATAGTTTCCTACTTGAGTGATTTTCCGTACAGGATAGTAAACAACTACGTATACTTGAATGATGAAACAGGGGCGTTGTTTAAAAGATAGCATTTAATATAAACAAGTTGGCTGAGTAAAAATAAATTAACAAAAATAATAGTTCTTGATCCTACGATCAAAATAGCCATACAGATAAATAAATAAACAACATACCATACATCACGCAACACTCATACTTGCGTCCGAGTTTCAGGGACCACCTCTTCCCTGGACTGCCGGACTAACTCAAACAGGCCCCTTCTTGGCCTCAGATCAACTTGTCTATTTAGAATTCCAGTCGCATCGCGACCTGGACTCGGATTCCAATCTTGAATCCGTTTAAACAACAAAACGATGACTGCTAGGATGATCGAATGATACTGTTCTGTTAGTGCACCACGTATATGAAGGTTCCGAGGTAGAGGGGAGATGCGCCGTAGACATTGCGCGGCAGGAAGGGTGAAGAGGGAAGGGGTAGCTACAAGGAGAACAGGATATTGGCAAAGTTCATAAATATTCCAGTGTAGGGAGGAGAACGAAGCTACCATACTGAGCCGAAAAATGCACTTTCGGTTCAAAGTAAAGTTCTTAGGAATTTTTTTGGATGTAAATAGGCAGGCTAATGGAGAAGACTACATAACAGTGAGCTACATGATCTTTATAGGAAACCAGATATAGTAAGAATAATTAATTCTCGTAGATTACGACGGGCAGGACATGTGGCATTAATGGGGATTGAAAGAGGGGCATGGAGACTTCTTATAGGAAAATCAGAGGGGGAAACGCTCAGTTAGTAGACTAAAAATGAAGTGGGGGAATAACTAACTATGATTTGAGGGAAGTAGATTATACAGGGAATGATTGGAAAACATTATCTAATGATAGGGATGTATGGAGAGCTTATGTCCGCTTGGCCATGAACCTATGGATTCGATAGTGAGTTAGTATAAATTTTTGTTAAGTGAAACTAAATAAACTCGGCCTGTACCTAAACACCGTTACTCACATGACAATGTTAATACATTTAGGAAACAGGACTAAAAAAGAACAATTTTCTTGCTATCATCACATGTTTCTGATTTTTATCACCAAGTTATAATGTTATGAATCATTTTCCACTTTGCTAGAGTTTGAGAAAAACTGTTGAGAAAATACAACATAATGAAAATAAAAAAATATCACAAAGAAACGGAAATTACACGATTGTGATACGCGATGCCGTTTAGCAGTTGTGACCTCCAGGGGGAAAAAAAAAGTAAGGAAATGTAAAAGCCTGAGTGAGCGTAAAAACACCATAAATTCATGTTAGAAATTCTATAGTGAGCTTCAATGTTATCCTGTTCCATTTTTTACTGCCATGCCTCCTCCAACAAAAAGTAGCTCTTTGAAATTCAACCAGATGATATTACCAAAGTTTGCATGCTACCGTATAAACAAAGGTTTCACTTTTACACGCGCGCCTTTAACTCTATTTCCGTTATATTTCCTATGGACAATTTGTATCATACGTTGCAGCCTATATAAAAATCCAGCATAAAACATAAACCAACTAATTAACTCACTGCCACTATCGAACCAAGAGATTCGCGACCATACAACATAAACTCTCCATATTTCCCTGTACTTATATAATACATAATGCAGGCTTTCCACTTTATAGCACTTCGTCCTTAATTCCTGCTTTCCAGAGATTCCTTTCTCCCCATAACTCATTCTTCTATACCACTCTTTGTCATGGGCATCATATATTCTCTCATATCATGACTTTTTGCTTCTCCCCATCTTCTTCTCTCTTTCAGCCTGATACCATCAATCAAAGACACCCGTTTGAGGCCCCTGTTCTTCCCGACATCCGTTGTACATGTCCATACCACTGTAAAGCTCTATCTTCTTCTTCTTCTTCTTCTTCTTCTTCTTCTTCTTCTTCTTCTCACGGTTTAGGCTTATTTATTAGCCTGTTCCGGCTCCAAATTGCTGCTCTTTCCCATCTTTTCCTTTGATCTTCTCAAACTTCTTCTTCCTCGTGGTGAATAGTTGTATGCTGCTTTGGGTATTCTATTCTCAGTCATCCTTGCCAAGTGTTCTTTCCAGTTTGTTCTGTATTTCTCTATTGTTGTGTTTAATTCCTCTACTTTTAGTTGATGTCTTATTTATGTGTTGTGTTTTTGTATCTGTTCTTTGATATCCTGCTATTGGTCTGAGGAATCTCATTTCAGCAGTTTGTATTCTGGCAGATTGTTGTGTTGTCACTGTCTATGTTTCGGATCCAAAGCTCTATACATCCCTATCAAGAGCTAAATTATTTCCAATCGTCCTCTCTATAATATTTAACCTCCCTCAACTAACCAACTCTCTGACTCTATCGAACCCTTAGGTTCATGACCGCGCGAACATAACCTCTCCATATATCCCTATCCTGAGTTAATGTTTTCCAATCATCTCCTGTATAATCTAATTCCCTTAAATCATGGTTAATATTATTCTCTCACCACATTCTCGGTCTACCAACTGGGCGTTTTCCCTCTGGTTTTCTCACACGATGTTTTCATACCCCTCTTTCATTCCCCATTCGTGCCACATGCCCTGCCCATCGCAGTCCACGAGACTTAACTGTTCTTATTATATCATTAACCCCCCCCTCAAATCATATATCATGTTATTCTCCCACCTCATTCTTAGCCGTTCCATTGGACGCTTTTCTTCTGGTTTTCCATGTTTCTATGCCCCTATTTAATACCTCATTCGTACCATATGTATTCCCCATACCTGTCTGCCAGACTTAACTGTTCTTATTACATGTGATTTCCCATAAAGATAATAGGCCTGCTGTTCGTCTCTCTTTGGTCCAAAAATGCTTCCAAGAACTTCATTTTCAAACACTCGTAATATTTTCTTCTCCCTTAAAATACGAATCCATGTTTCACATCCATATAATGTAACTGGAATAATAATAGTTTTATATATTCTTCCTCTAATAGCGTAATAACATACGGTTCTATAATTGAGCATAGGCCTATGTTTAATTTCTCTGCTTGTAAATATTGTTCCTAGGTATTTGAATTCATCCCCTTCTTCAAAATTTCCTAAATTTTCCATTAAATTTGTAATTCCGTTATATGAAGTATTCCCAAGTGAGACCATAGGCCTATAGCCTATCAATTTTATTGATATTTGCAACCACTCTCATTTCTTAGTGTAATTTAGTAGTATGTGTTTGTTGCGTTTTAGCAGATATTCGCTTTAGTCTAATAGTACATCATCAATATAGTTTTATTCATAATTACAAATAAATAAACGTTATCTCAGTCAAAGCATAAATTTATTAAGTCGACGTTTCAATATCCTTCTGTGAGATAATTTTCAAGATCTCGCATAATTACAAATAAATAAACGTTATCTCAGTCAAAGCTTACATTTATTAAGTCGACGTTTCAATCTCCTTATGCGAGATCTTGAAAATTATCTCACAGAAGGATATTGAAACGTCGACTTAATAAATTTATGCTTTGACTGAAATAACGTTTATTTATTTGTAATTATGAATATTAATTACTCTCAGTGAAAAATATTTAAAAAAATACTATAGTTTTATGTTATCTGGCAGAGCTAAGGCCTTAAGGTGTTTTTTGGTTTATTTTTGCTTTATTATTATGACTATTTTTTCCTTATATAAGAGGGTTTCTTTGATTTGAATTGGGACTTTTATTTATTTTTTAAATTTTGAATATGATTTTAAGAAAAACATTGCTCTTTCTGCCTTAAGACAGTTTGGATTAATGATAAGTATTCTATCTTTAGTAGTGGTAGACTGCTCAACCAGGTTATAAAAAAAAAGAACAATAACACTGGTCAACATGATTTTTGTCTCATGAGTACCAATAGTTGTACTTAATGCAGTTTTTTTATCGTGTTTTCAAATATGTATTCGTAATTTCTCCATCACCCACATTTTTTTTATTTCAATTTCAATTAATGAATTTAAATAATTATTTTTAATAAACTTTTTTTCGTCCATTTTTCCATTGTAAAATAAAACCAAATGAGCTAACTCAGGAGATTTCAGCTAAGGAAAAGAGATATTAAGGCAAATGGAATCCTAATATGCTGGCCGATTATTGTTGGACCATCAAGAGGGATGCTCCACATGCCAAATATAGCAGAAAATCGTCATTTCTTACTTTCTAGGTGAGTCCGAATGTTCCATTATTATGTAGTTTACTAATGTAAAAAATATTAAAGTGTTTGAAATTATAAATTCCTGTCTCTCGGAAACCTTGCGTGATGGGGGAAAAAAAAGCCGATATCACATTTGAATTTAGGAGAAAAAATACTATCAGAATCACATATTTTTCTTTCTGAGACAAAAAAAAAGTTTATTTTTTGTTGCTCAGTGTAATTATTCTTATATCTAAATTACAATAAACATAAATACTGATTACATGGTATATTATTTACAATTTAATTATGTTGATTTACTCTAGATTTAACGAATAAAAATGGAAATAAAAAGTGCTATGACATTTAATTGTTGTGGAGAAAAATTAAAATTAATTTTTAACAACAATAAGCGTGACTTAAAAGTGTTAAGTGTGCGTCTACCCTGATATCTTGAAGGAAGAACTTCCAGGAACGGGCGGATGCTATTGCGAAAAAGGTAGAATAAGAAGAGGTGCTGTGGAGATGGATTGTTGACAGACTGTTATCTTGCGAAAGGCTTCCCTCAGAATCTTACTTCAAACTTCTCCAACCCTGGCAAACAACCACCAACTTTTAAATCCAAAGGACCTCATATCCTGTAATATTCTATTCATCTTAAATTTGGTATCCCAAACTTCCGTCTTCCTTCTGCTTTGTTTGTAAGTCTCTTTATGTCTTGCATGGGGCACGGGTGCTCCCTAGAGGACGTTTCTGAACCAAGCTAAATTAGTTATACTTATTTACATTTGTAGACTTCAAAAATGCATACAATTCAATTAAGAGTGAAAAGTTTTATATAGTATCCTGCTGGAGTTTGGAGTTCCTAAACTCTTAAGACTTATTCGATTGTGTCTAAATGGCACAAAGAGTAGGATGTGTGTAGGCAAACAGTTTTCGGATACTTTTGATATTTACAATGGGTTAAAACAAGGAGATGCACTATCCCCTCTACTATTCAATTTTTTTACTTGAGCATGCCATCAAATCTTTAGCAGGTGATGAAGGCCTATAACTCAATGGTATTAATAAGCTGTTCGTTTATTCTGATGATATAGTATTACTAGCCGATAGCAAGGAGATACTGAGAGGCAACATAACACTAAGAAATTAGGACTGGAAGTAAACACCAATAAAACTAAATATATGATCACACATAGAAGTACATTCTATAATGGAAATGCGCAGTTAATGACAAATGAGGTAAATTTTGAGGAAGTGGCTGCATTCAATAATTACAAATAAGAATGAGATGCACAAAGGCTCAATTCTGGAAATGCATGCTGTTACGGTTTACAGGGACTCTTGTCGTCTCAACTTCTCTCGAGTAAACAGTAAACTAAAAATATATAAAACTGTGATGATCTTGAAGAAGATTTCCTGGCTGTAGGCCATGGCCTTCTGAGGCTTGTAGTTCCCCGACGTTTTGCCAGAGACTGCGTCCGGCATCCTCAAGGGTTGTCATGAGACTGGCAATTTTGTCCACTGTCTGTCCTATTTATACCGTTCACCGCGATAGGACAGACAATGGACAAAATTTCCAGTCTCAAGACAACCCTTGAGGATGTCAGACGCAGTCTCTGGCAAAACATCGGGGAACTTCAAGCCTCAAGACCACGGCCTACAGCCCGGAAATCTTCTTCAAGATCATCATAGCAACTCCGGCCGTGAAAGCCTAAGTCAATGCAATATATAAAACTGTTAATTCTCCTAGTTACATTATATGGATGCGAAACATTGACTCTTAATTTAAGGAAAGATAAAAGATTACGAGTATTTGAGAATAAAATTCTTAGGAACATTTTTGGACCACAGAGAGTTGAACAGACAGGCGAATGGAGAGGACTACTTAACAGTCCATGATCTTTATAGGGAACCAGATATAATGAGATGAGTTATGTCTCGTAGACAGCGATGTGCAGGATCTGTAGCACGAATGGAGAATGGAAGAGGGACACGGAAAATTCATGAAGGAAAACCGAGTGAAAAACGACCAGTTGGTAGATCAAGAATGAAGTGGGAGAATAACAGTAACCATGATTTGAGGGGTATCGATTTTGCTTGGAATTATTGGAAAATATTAGTTCAATTTAGGGGTGTAAGGAGAGCTTATGTTTAAGCGGTCATTAATCTACGGATTCAATAGTGCCAGGGAGTTAGTTATTTATCTACATATGTCAATGAGTGATACGCGGTTAGCACATCGTCTGAATGAACCGTCTAGTAGGTAAATTTATTACTTCGCCCAAAATTGGATAAACTTGGGTAAATTTCTGGATAAAACGCGGAAAATAAGAACAACACTCATTCATGAATAAATATATGTTATCAAAATGCAATAACATTAATTCTTAATAATTATATATAAATTAATTAATGTATAATGCTATTGTGTTATTATTTAATTGTAATATTACTGTGTTTTCTTAAGTAATTGCAATGTTACGGTTTTTTAGTGTATAGTGCTATTGTGTTATTATTTAATTGTAATATTACTGTGTTTTCTTTATGTAATTGTAATGTTATTGCTTTTTTTAGTGTATTATGCTATTGTGTTATTATTTAATTGTAATATTATTGCGTTTTCTTTATGTAATTGTAATGTTATTGCCTTTTTTTTGTTTTGTTGTTTATTTTTCTTCACACTAGTAGCAATTATTTCTTTATTGTAACGGACTGTCAAAAGCACGTACGGCTTACTGCCCGTGCGACCCATATTTGTAAATAATATTGTAAACATCTTACTTTTGTGTAATAAAGTCCTACTACTACTACTACTTCGGTGGATGAAGGTCGAATCTTGTACAGAGGACTATCTTATTCAGGCTACGGGCATGAAAATCTTCAGACTCCTCGCGAAAGTCTTGTCCCTTAGATTTTTCCATCCTAAAAATCCACCGAACCTGGCCGATTTTGAACCTGCGACACTCGAAAAAAGGCAAGGACCATAACCACTAGGCCATCGCGGTCTACTTCCTTCTGGTTTGCTTTCCATAATAATTTTCTAATTATCTCACTTTCATCCATTCTTTGTGTGTGTCCTTCCCATCTCAATCTGTCCACCTTAATGATGATGATAAAGATAATAATAATAATAATAATAATAATAATAATAATAATAATAATAATAATAATAATAATGGGCAGACCCTTCAAACGTTGGATTGATACCATAACAGACCACTAGGTCTATCACATGAAAGGAATAATAATAATAATAATAATAATAATAATAATAATAATAATAATAATAATAATAATAATAATAATAATAATAATAATGGGCACACCCTTCAAACGTTGGATTGAGACCTTAACAGACCACTAGGTCTATCACATGAAAGGAATAATAATAATAATAATAATAATAATAATAATAATAATAATAATAATAATAATAATAATAATAATCATCATCATAATCATCATCATCATCAATCCATAGTAATTCTGTCCGAAGGCAGATCTTTCACTGCAATTATAGCATTTTCATGCTATGCTTTGCCGCTTTACTAGGGAATTATAGGTGTGGTAGCTTACCGTTGCTTCCCGAAGGACGATGATGATAAAGATAAGAATGATGATGATGGTCGGATGATTTTCAGGGACCGTTGGGCCCTAAGCTTCCTGACATTTATCTTACAGGTGAGGAAAACCCCGAAAAAAAAAACTTAACCCAGGAGCCTGTCCCGACCGGGAATCGAACCCGGGCCCGCTGCGTGACAAGGCAGCACGCTACCTCGAGACCACAGCGGTGGAATAATAATAATAATAATAATAATAATAATAATAATAATAAATAATAATAATAATTAATAATAATAAATACAATTACGTCATTCTTATTTATATCCTTTAACTAGGCCTACATCCATAAGCTATGTGTTGGCTTATCTGTTATGTATGTTATGTATTTTCTATAGAGTTTCATATTCATTTTTAATGAACTATGGAATAGTGATTATGTTGCTATGGGTCATGACCGTGAAATTCCAAGTCAGCATTTGTCTTGAATGTAAAAAAAAAAAAAATCAGATTGGTCGGCACCAGGATTTGGAACCAATACCTCCCGAATATGTGTCTTAAACCTTATCGCCTAAGCCAGCTAGTTCGGTACTATCATGTTATTTCGGCTGCGTTTATGTAAAATATTCTCAAAACAATCCGGTTGGTAACAAACATGTTCTATCCTTTTGAAAATCTACGAACCAAATTTAGGGAGAAATCTAATTATAGATTTGAATTTTTACTAAAGTAGATTATTATTACAATATTTGGAACTTTGTAAATAAATTGTTTTCGCAAGTGTTAACAGGATAATAATGAGGATATGTGAAGTTGGCAACAACATTGTGAGGTCGCGACCCCGAAGTGGAGATCAATACATGGCCACCTGCTGTGCTGTACCAGGAATAGAAATGCTGGAGATCGATAAGACCTCGCCCACCCTATATCAACCCTATTTTTATTCCAACTCCCTTCATTAAATCCATGTCACCAAACTTAATGACAATTCTATATGAATAAACATGTGGGTGCTTAATGGCTGTTTGATGAAGTACTTCAGGCAAATTCAGAATGAATTTAGCCATTCAGATTGTTACCATAAAAAATATTTCTGAAAAAGTTTACAAATTTTCATCGACCCTACGTTGTAGACACTAAAAATGACCATGACATTTTCTTTATTTTCTAGACATTTGATTGCTTACTCTAGTACTGGGTGAGTTTTTTGGGATTTTTCCTCACCTGTAAGATATATGTCAGGAAGCTTAGGACCCAACGGTCCCCGAAAATCATCCGGCCATCATCATCATCATCCTTATCATTATCATCATCATCCTTCATCGGATTGGGAAGCTACCACACTTATAATTCCCTAGTAAAGCGGCAAAAGCATAGCATAAAATGCTATGATTGCAGTGAAAGACCTGCTCTCAGACAGAATTACTGTAGAATAGAACTCTAGTACAAAACTGAATAGCACAGGTGAAACAACAGCGCATTGTCTAACTCATCGCGACTTTCAGAAATTTTGTTAGATAAATATTTTCTATTTGTTATTTTTTAATTAACATATATATATATATAACTTATAGGTCCACCGCCGTGATCTAGAGGTAGCGTGCTGTCTTGTCACACAGTGTTCCCGGGTTTCCCGGGTGAGTTTTTTTCGGGGTTTTTCCTCACCTGTGAGACAAATGCCAGGAAGCTTAGGGCCAAACGGTCCCCGAAAATCATCCGACCATTTTTATTATTATCATCATCATCCTTCACCGGTGTGGAAAGCAAAGGGAAGCAACCACACCTATAATTCCCTAGTAAGCTGCAAAGCATAGCATGAAAATGCCTTAACCCATATTGACTTTCAGAAATTTTGTTAGATAAATATTTTCTATTTGTTATTTTTTAATTAACATATATGTAACTTATATGTCCACCGCTGTGATCTAGAGGTAACGTGGTACCTTGTCATGCAGTGTTACCGGGTTTCCCGGTCGGGACAGGCTCCTGGGTGAGTTTTTTTTTCGGGGTTTTTCCTCACCTGTGAGACAAATGTCAGAAAGCTTAGGGCCCAACGGTCCCCGAAAATCATCCGGCCAATATTATTATCATCATCATCATCATCATCATCCTTCACCGGTGTGGAAAGTAAAGGAAAGCAACCACACCTATAATTCCCTAGTAAAGCTGCAAAGCATAGCTTGAGAATGCCCTGATTACAGTGAAAGATCTGTCCTCGGGCAGACTTACTATGGATTGATATAACTTATATATGTATGTGTGTGTGTGTGTTGTGTGTGTATATGTGTGTGTGTGTGCGTGTATCTGTAAGCTCTAACGGCGACAATTCTTATTTTTTTGGCACCAAACTCCGTATATATATCCATAGTAAATCTGCCCGAGGGCAGGTCTTTCACTGCATTTTTTTCATGCTATGCTTTGCAGGTGTACTAGGGGATTATAGGTGTGGTAGCTTCCCGTTGCTTTCCACACCGGTGAAGGATGATGATGATGATAATGATAAGGATAATAGTGATGGCCGGATGATTTTCGGGGACCGTTGGGCCCTAAGTGGCCTGACATTTGCCTTACAGGTGAGGAAGAAACCTCACCCAGGAGCCTGTCCCGACCGGGAATCGAACCCGGGCCCGCTGCGTGACAAGGCAGCACGTTACCTCGAGACCACAGCGGTGGACATATAAATATTATTCAATTAAGAAACGTAAGATCGATATCGTTGTAACTGAGAATAAATTTTTGGACCAAAGAGAAATGAACTGACTGGCGAATGGAGGAGACAACTAGCAGTGAGCTACAAGATCTTTATGGAAAACCAGATATGATAAGAACAGTTAATTCTCTTAGAGTACGATGGGCTGGATATATGGCACGAATGGGGAATGAAAGAACGACATGGGATTTCCCTGCAGGAAAACCAGAGGGAAAACGTTCTGTTGGTAGACCAAGAATGAGGTGGGAGAATAACATTAAGCATGGTTCGAGGGAATAGATTATGCAGGGATGACTGGCGTATCAGCCCAATTTTAGGCCCTAGCATCTCCTTTGTCTGGAGTTATCTAGCCAAGTTAATTTCGTTTCCGCTTATTTCCCAAAGATGTCACGGATGGTAAGCGGTCAACACACCGACACAATGAGACATCTAGCAAGCAAGTAAGTTATTACTAGGATGAAGGAGATCGGTAAATTTTGATTAGAGGCCTTTTTATTTAGGCTTAAGGATCTTTTACGAGCCTGAAAATCATCGCAAACATATAGGCTTATGTAGTTATATTAGCATTTACTACTAGCCCCAATTTCTTAGTGTTATTTAATATAAGATACTAGCTAATACCCGGCGTGCGCTGCTACGCCTAAATAAATGAAAATTAATGTGCTTTTATGTTTAGTTGAATAAGTAAAAAGAAAAAGTAATTATAAATTTATATTTTTTAGATACCCCGTGCTGATTACTCGACGTTGCCCGGGAATCTACTTATCCCGATCTTTTTAACATAAATGAGCTGAAATAGGAAAATTAATGTGTTTTATGTTTAGTTAAATAAGTATAGGCAAACATGTATATCGTAATTATTTTTAGATACCCCGTGCTGTTTACCCTGCGTTGTTCGGGAATCTACTCATCCCGATCGTCTTGGCATAAATGAGCTGAAAGACGAAAATTAGTGTATTTCTTATGATTAGTTCAATAAGTTTAATGAAAAATAATTATAAATGTAGGATATATCGTAATTATTTTAAGATTCCCCGTGCTGATTACCCGGTGTTCCCCGAGAATCTACTTATCTCAATCTTCTTGACATAAATGAGCTATAAGACAAAATTCGTTATTGTAAGTTATCCGTAAAAGAATACCCGCCATGTGTTGCTATGCTTGCACAGGAATCTACGTACTTCTCTCGATCTTCTTGGCATCAATGAGAGACAAAAATGGTTATTGTCAGTTATCCGTAAGAGATAAACATATGCTGTCGCGGACTATTTGTAGAGCTTTATGAGATATTCAATTCTGTGTACATTAATTTTGTGTAGGCATATTTGTTATGGTATAGGCAGCGTAAGCCATTTAAGCGTACAAAGAGCTACTTTTTTCACGTTTTCCACAACAAAGGGCGATTTTTAAGGATGTAGGAGTTGAGTATCACAACTCTCTTATAGCCTATGTTCATTCCGGGAATCTCCTGAACATTTTGCAAAAAGCCCCCTCACAATCGGATCAATGGTATGGCCGCCCTTAAAGTACGAACAAACTAACAAACAAACAAGTATTCATTTTTATATATTAGATGTGTTAGCTGTAGCATTTTCTCGCTATCACTTCACAAACATTAAATAAAAAGAGTGAGAAAACTGGGTGTAGGTGTTCATCTAGTTAGAAGCAGAACATACGTAGAATTTACATCACACGGTTAAGTTTCCACTACATCCATCATCCGGGAATGGATGGCTGAGTTCCGTGACGTTATTTAAAAAAAAAGCGAACTCAAGTTGGTTTTATTTCTATTGCAGCTACTTGTATGTTGTTCATACTTTAGATTAATCATCTTCAACGTCACTACAGCACTACCTTCATAACCGAGCAACTAGTTCAATTAATGTTTTATTCGGTTCATTTAACCTCATCTCTAATTCAAATTCAATCAACTTTATACTTACGTATTTTTTAGTGCGTGAAAATTCTTCAGAGAACAGATATTCAACGGTGTTCAGAAATTCCCGTTATAAACTTCCAGGACTTTTAGAGAGAAATGAGTAGATATAATTTTGAATAGGAACTTTTGTCCGGTACAGTTCACATGTATTAACATCCATTTTTGGGTTGTGAAAGAGGGCGATATTTGGAGAAGGATAAATTGTAAATTGTATGAATTATATGAGTGCCTCAGTGCCATTGGTGCCTAACCCACAATTAAAAAAAATATGCTTGGTAGATGCATTTGAGGTAGGTGGAATGAAGATAAATTATATTAAAACAGAATATATGGTAATTGGAGGAAATTCAGAAGACCTACAAATAAATAATATGATAATTAAACGTGTTGAAGAATTTAAATATCTTGGATCTATTATAGATAAATCTGGTACTTGTGAAAAAGATATTATTAACAGAGTAAATTGTGCAAGAAAGGCGATTAGATCCCTGAATGGTCTTTTATGGAATAGAAATTTGACCAGAAAAACAAAAAAAAAAAGAGATTATACAGACAATAATAGAAAATATACTAACATATGGATCAGAAAGCTGGATAATAAATTAAAGGATGCAGAAAAGAATCTTGGCGAAAGAAATGGATGGATTACGGAGAAGTATGAGAATATCCAGGCTACAACATATAAGAAATGGATGCACAAGAAACTGTTATCCATGGGATAACAAAGAGAGCTTTACAGTGGTATGGACATGTACAACGGATGCCGGAAGACCAGTGGCCTAAACAAGTGTTGGATTGGATGGTACCAGGCAGAAGGAAGAAGGGGAGAAGTAGAAGTACATGGTATGAGGGAATATATGATGTCATGATGAAGAGGGGTATGGAAGATGGACAATGGGAAGATAGGAATCTCTGGAAAGCAGGAATCAAGGGCAAACTGCTGTAAAGTGGAAAACCTGTATTAAAAAAATGTTTTTCCCTGTAATTGCATTAGAAATAATCACCTCTGTAAGAGCCACATCTGCATATAAAATTATGGATGAGTTAAAATAACATAAAAATGTTATAGGTAGATGTGGCTCTGACAGAGAAGATTATTTCTAGTGCAATTACAAGGAGAAACATAATTTTTTTAAATTGTGGGTTAGGCACCTATGACACTGAGGCACTCATATAAGGAACCCGATTTAGTGAAATATATAATAAAATTAATAGATTGGCCTGGGCTGGACATTTGATGCGTATAGACAATAATAAAACTTAATTAAATAAAAATAAAACTTAGTTTTATTTGATTTTCATATTTATTAAATAGTAAGATATAACTTCCTAGGTTGCGAAATATCATACACATCAGAAACAGATATAAATAACAAAATAAATAAGTTTAATTATATAACAGGTACACTAAAAAAACTTTGAAAAATAAAGCCAGGAAAGACTCTATAATGAAATTATACAAGACAATGGAAGTGCCTATTATTACTTATGGATCCGAAACATGGACAATGACAACACAACAATCCCAGAATACAAGCTGCTGAAATGAGATTCCTCAGACCAATAGCAGGATATCAAAGAACAGACAAAAAACACAACACAGAAATAAGACAACAACTAAAAGTAGAGGAATTAAACACAACAATAGAGAAATACAGAACAAACTGGAAAGAACACTTGGCAAGGATGAATTAGAATAGAATATCAAAAGCATCATACAACTATTCACCGCGAGAAGAAGAAGCTTGGGAAGACCAAGGAAAAGATGGAAAGAGTAGCAATTTGGAGCCGGAACAGGCTAGTAAATAAGCCTAAACCGTGAAGAAGAAGGATTAAAAAATACCACTAGCCACAGTTCTTCTCTTCACCCATATACTCGTAAGATGGCAGCCTTTAATAGTTACATTCATAGACTTCTAAATATCCCTCTTTCACCCTTGAAATATAATAATGAATTGAATATTATTAAACAATTAGCTATTAATAATAACTGCAATCCTAAAATTATAGAATATTTAATTAAGAAAATTCATTACAAAAAGCAATTAACAAAGTTTTCCTTTACCCAAAGAAAACATAAAGAAATATGTCGTAATGTCATACATAGGCCCACTTTCAAATAAAATATCTAAACACTTTAAAAAGTTGAACATTAATGTGGCATTTAAAACTAATAAAACTTTACAAAATATAATAAAAAACAATAAAACCAAAATAAAAAAATAAAAATTATCAGTTGTATATAAATTGAAGTGTGGCACATGTGACAATGTCTATATAGGACAAACTGGTAGACCTTTTATCTCTCGGATAAAGGAACACATGAGAGCATATAACAGAAATTTAGAATATTCAAAATATGCTAACCACCTATTCCAATTTAATCATTGCTTCGATCCAAATTTTGAAATTTTACATGTTTGTGATAAGGGTAAGAAGTTGGACTTTTGGTGGCTGTAGAAATAAATAAATTGAAAAGTAGCAATATACTGTTAAATTCTCAACTTGATTTGAATGAATCGCCTTTGTTAAATTAAAAAAAAAATAAATTATTGTTGTATTGTTGCTTAGATCAGTTGATATGTACTATAATAACACAATTCATAATTTGTTAACATGTCTGAAGAAGGTACAGTGTACCGAAACAGCTGTCACTGAATTATATCTTAATAAATATAAAAATCAAATAAAACTAAGTTTTATTTTTATTTAATTAATAAATATGGATTTTCATCAAGTAAACACCAACTCAATTGATTAAATAATAGAACTGTTAAATAGATCTACATGGTACAACCACTAAAAAACCAGAAAAGTTAGGAGACCAAAATTAAGATGGGAGGATAATGTTTTGCAGGATAATAGAATTAGTAATAATTAGAAATTGGATCGGCCGCGGTGGACTAGTGGTTATGCTCCTTGCCTCTGGTCCCGAGGGTCGCGGGTTCAAACCCGGCCGGGGTCGATGGATTTTTTAGGACGGAAAAATCCAAGGAGCAAGTCCACCGGGAGGGATTTTAAGCCGTGGGTCCCGAGTCTGAAGATTTTCAGGCTCGTAAAAAATCCTTAAGCCTGAATGAAAAGGCATCTAAGCAAAATTTACTGAATTTTCCCGTCCTAGTACTACGTTGGTTTCCTAGATGTCAGTATGAGGCGGAACGCTAACCACGGACCACTCAAAATGACATCTATACGAAAACAAGTGTAACTAAATTAGTGTGGTTCAAATTCTTCCCTGTAGGGGGAGAGCGCCTAAATCTGTGTAAAGGGAAAACATAGGCTTACAATACAAAAAAAAAATAGAAATTGGAAGAATTTAGCAGCAAATAGAGAAGTCTGGAAGAACATTCTGAGGAAGGCTGGGTCCCAAAATTGGTTGGAATGCCATAATGACGATGACAATGAATCTAATAAACTGCATCAGCAGGAAATTAAAACAACTAAGTTTGTAATAATTATATGAACATGGAGATGCTGGCGGAAAACAGTCATCAAGCTGATGGTAATTTCACTGCATCACGTGACAAAAAAACTTTACCATCGCAGATTGTTAGATGTAATTAGCAACACATTCTACGCAATTTATATAACTTCCCGCTAATTGCGGATATTAATTATATTTTAATTTTTCTTCCTACCTTGTCAACCACGATAACTCTTTTAACAAATTTAATAACAGTTTATTTAGCTCGTAAAACCAAATTAATTTAGTTACTTACGTCATTAATGTCTCAGTCAACTGCAACACTCACCTGCAACAGACAAGACGTCACAATTAGTAAAATAAAATCGTGTCAATAAGAATAACATAGAACCCTGCGGTAACCAGTAACAATGATTGATCACCATCGGGGAGTGACGGGCTTCTCTGGGGCCTTACTCGTCTCACTTCAGGCTGCACAATACAACATATTCAAATGAGATTGCTTATCCTCGCCGGAATTGTCTTCTGTGTATCAGCATATCTGTGGCTCTCAATACCAGCATTCATTACAAAACTGGCTGTCAAAATATCAAAATTAGGTCTACATAACCTAAATACACATTTTTACCATGGACACATAATAACACTGTTATATATTCCGATCTTGTAATATTAATTTCTACCTGCTACAGTGTTCGCAACCATAATAAGAATTTCTTATTTTACCACTGACTTTTAAAAATAATTAACGCTAAATTTAGGGTTGTGGTCTCGAGGTAGCGTGCTGCCTTGTTCACGCAGCGGGCCCGGGTTCGATTCCCGGTCGGGACAGACTCCTGGGTGAGGTTTTATTCGGGGTTTTTGCTCACCTGTAAGACAAATGTCAGGAAGCTTAGGGCCCAACGGTCCCCGAAAATTATTCGGCCACCATCATCATTCTTCACCGGTGTGGAAAGCAACGGGAAGCTACCACACATATAATTCTCTAGTAAAGCTGCAAAGCATAGCATGAAAGTGCTATGATTGCAGTGAAATACCTGCCCTTGGGCAGAATTACTATGAATGGAAATTTAGAGCCTATATAACTAATCAACTCACTCACTAACACAATCGACTAGTACAAACATTCATTTTTCTTGCATTGCTCAATTAAAAAAAAAGTAGTAGTAGTAGTAGTCTAATGCCCATTAGCTTGGATGTGTTCCATTTGCTTTCTTGCTTCCCAATAGAGTCCTGCCAGAGTTCTTGTAGGTGACATCTTCAGAGCCTCACAGCTAGCAAGATGATCTTTGTTCATGGTAGTGTTATTGTCTTGGCACAGGATGCAATTTGGAGAGTTGAAGATTCCAATTTTATGGAGGTGTGCTGCCAGGTAGTCATGGCCTGTTAACAGTCTGAATGTTGCTACTGCTTCATGTCTTGGTTGTTCAGGTATTAAGATTTTATTCTGCCAGATAGCTGCCCATGGTTTCTCATTACTTTGTGATTTGAAGTGCTCCATCAGTTCTTTCTGGAAGTTTCTTTTAATTATAATGTTTGCAGAATGGTAGGGCAGGGATTGATTTGTTTTCTGTAAAATTTTGGTGCCCTTTTTTGCCAAAAGATCTGCCATTTCATTTCCATGTACCCCGCAATGAGAGGGGATCCATTGGAGCTGGATAATTTTATTTTGTTTGGTCAGTAATCTTATGATCTTTTTTATTTCCAATACTTTTCTGGAGATTGGAGAGTTATATGTTGTTATAGCTTGTATAGCTGATGTTGAATCACTTAGTACAACTGCTCTCTGAAATGTATTTAAAAAAAATATATATATATAACACATATATACCAGTATATATATATATATATATATTCTAGGATTGAAAGATAGATCAGAGATCGCTTAGTTTAGGTTGGGACATGGGTTATTTCTAAAAAATACTGACGATCACGGTATGCGACTATGTTCAATGTGCGGGAGCTTTGAAGACAAAATACATATTTTAGGAAAATATAACGATTTGAAATATTGGAAGCGCCAGTTGTTGCCGGCCGGAAATGTTTCCAAATTCAAATCGTGATTGGCATGCTAACCCACAAAATTGGATAAAAGTGAGTAAATTTTTATTAAAATGTAAAATAAGAACAACACTCATTCGTGAATAAATAAATATGTAAGCGAAGTGTAATATTATTAATACTTAATTAATATTTAAAAACAACTCCTAGCGCCTACCAGCTGGCTGCTGGCCTGACATACACATGTGTTAATCTTAAGGTACGTACACATATGCGCGCCGCGCGCGCACTGCGCGTGTTATGTTCGTCGAAATGATTAATTTCAACGAACCTCCTGCGATCCATAGGAAACCCATAAACCTTCAGTAGACATTTTGCAGAGCAGGTGTAACCAACCATGTCTCTATCGCGTTAAAAATCGGGACTGTCCCGCCAAAATCGGGACGTCTGGTCACGCTTATTACTTATTACATCTTATAATTTTATTTATACTTTTTCAAATATTATAGCATTAAAGGAATTTAAAAATATATGATTTGTATATAGGCTATATATGTTTAAAATTATTAAGAATCTATCTCACCATAACATGACCTTAATTTTTAATAAAGATGTACATGATTATTATACTAGAGGTACTTTATTGCACAAAGATACTAGTTTCTCAAAAAAAAAGGTATAAAGGGATTCGTTATGCATTAATCAACCATTACAATAACTTACCTATTGAATATCAACATTTCACGAATGTTAAACATCTTTATAATTGTATTAAAAAAAAATTTTCTCATTGCTTTCTTAGTTAATTTTGTTAATTTTATTATTATTAATATTATCCTGTTTAAATATTGTATTTATATGTGTATATATATATATTGTGCATCTATAGTAGTTTGTATTACTTAAACTTATGCCTGAATTTGTTTTCTTGTTTTTATTGTTAATTGTTTTATGGCCATTATTTTTTGTATATTGCCCCATAACATGAGCAATCTTGCTCTTTGGAGTCTTTGAAGAAATAAATAAATAATTAGTAATAAATGTGTTTATATATTGTATTGTTTTGTGATACTTCATACATAATATTATGAAATGAACGTCTTAAATAAATAATGTTTTCTAAATAATTTTAATTTATTCATACAATTACAGCACACACGAAAAAAAAAACACATGACATTGAAAAAAACAGGCATCTCCTTTCAATGATTTTTAAAAATGATCCTTATGTTGAGGATCCCACAATAATTTCTTGCTTCTATAAATATCAATAAGTTTTAACATGTTTTCCTCTTACCACTCCATACTCAAATAATAGGTGCGCACCGAAAACAACGAACCTCTCAGGTACCCGTCCAAATATAAACAGCGAACCATCAAAGTGTTCGTGGAAAAAACCGACAATGATTGGATCGTGGTGAGAGACGCGCGCGCGCCGTTCGCGCGCACCTTAAAATCCCGTCCAAATCTGACGAACTTGGTGCGGCGCGCGCGCCGTTCGTGTTTGCGGCGCGCAGGTGTGTACGTACCTTTAGAGGTTGAATATCAACCAGCCAGTGTAGGGGTGACATGTGGTTAGCATGTCGGGTCCCCCAGCCGTCATAGCTGGTCATCTCAACCTGGAGTCGCTACTTATTGTAGCTACCCAAATGCCTCACGATGCTGGGTGGGTACCGATCGCATACTGACTGAAAATCCATGAGAAAATGTCTTCCCCCATGGGGGCTCGAACCAGCGTAGCTCTGCGCCAAGGTTTGGTTGCCTTAACCACTTCGCTACGGTGCGGGATTTAATAACCATATCTAGCTTAATGAATGTATATTGTAATTGTATTGTTAACTATTGCTTAGTGTTTTTTTGTTTTTTTATATTATTACTAAACATAATTTATTGATAATTTATTGATAAGATTGTCAACAGCACGCACGGCTTCCTTACCCGTGCGATCCATGTATGTAAATACTATTGCACCTTACTTTTAATCTAATAAAGTCCTACTATTACAACAACTACTACTACAACTCACTGATACTATAGTACCCGGAGATTCAAGCTGTCCATACATTCGTAACCAGAGCTTTGCATACAGCAAAAGTTAATAAAAGAAAAATTGAGTTCGTTAACCAGCAAAACTGGACTATTATGAACAGGGATTCACGTGAAACTAAAATTTAAAAAATTACTCTAGCATCCACAATTTTTTATTTTTCGCGACGAAACTCGGTATACTCCATTTAAATAAAACGAGAAAGGTATTTTACAAACATCAGCGAAATCCTCCATTAAAAGTGGGTGTTGATCTGTAAAACGTAATTGAAAATCGTTTTAGCGGCCGCCCTGATTTTCTCGCAACATAACTGGATACATACGATTTAATTAACAAAACAGACATTCCATAAACCAACAAAATTGGACCATACATTCGATTTACTGAGAAATTCGCTTAATTTATGGGCGACTGACTTTAGCTTCGTTTCATTTTTGCCATTACTTCATTTTGGACCGTCACTTTAGAAACAATCTGTGCATGATGATGATGATGATGATGATGATGGTCATAATAATAAATTATAAATCTAACAAAGATGTCAGTGTGAACTAAATTTTTAAATTCTCCAACCATATGCAAAGTCATGAAATTTGAAGTTTTAGTTTTGTATAAATAATAGCAACGGTTATAAAATCGTGCCAGTGGGTAAAGCTGTGAACAGGTTAAAAAGCAGTGATTTAATGTTGCACCTGATTTTAATTTTACACATGAGCATGTCGACTGCCAGAGTCATCAGGTGTTTTCCACTTTAACTAAATAATGTGACAATAACAGCTCTGCAACGTCATTGCGATCTTGTTTTGTCAAAATTATGCACCGTTCTGTTGTTACAAAACAATTCTAGTCTATCTGCGAAGGATTCAATGTGAAATACACATACAATGTTTGTTCAGTTATTGACAACCACTTCAATTTCCATAGTCAGCGACTTCAAGCAGCAGGGACTTCCTTGAATTGACATTTTTTTTCCTATTCCATCAAATACTGTAACCGGAAGAATCACGTAAGAAAGAAAATTATGCTCCACTCTGTATATATGTTTATATCACTTTTTAAGTCCGTCGCTGTTGCGTAGTCGGTAGAGTACCTACCTTCCACTCCCCCGGCGACCCGGTTTCAATTCCCGGCTGGGTAAGGGATTTTTAAATCTCAACCTTGGGACTGGGTGTTTGTCGTGTCCTACGTTGTACCCATTGGGTTTAATTGCTAAAAAATCACTTTTTAAGGGATATTCTATGCCAGGGTAACACCTGTGAATATTCGATCGGTGAAAAAGTGACTGCTAGCGTCTGTTGGCCAACGTGATAACACACATTCCTGCTAGAGCCAATTGTCATCATGTTTATTAACATATAAGGGATTTCATCCTAGGTGTCCATTTACATTAATATGCAAGTTCATTGTTATATTCTGATGTAATATATGTTTGCCCTGGTGAGTGGAAGAGAAGGCCACATGGCCTTAACTCCACCAGGCTAAATAAATAAATCTAAATCTAAAATGTACCGGCAAGCATCTGTTTTATATAATACAATTTTGCTTTCCATAAGTTCCATATGAAGTTGCTCTAAAACTATTTCATTTTATAATCTAAATCATGTGTACTGAGCGGTCCTCATATGTAAGGTATTTGGATGTTTATCGGTAGATTTTATATCTAATAATAAGAAATTGGGACTGAAAATAAACATCAATAAAACTAAGTATAGAAATACATTATGTAAAGGAAATGGACAGTTAATGACAAATGAGGGAAATTTTGAAGAAGTGGCTAAATTCTATCACCTGGGAACAATTACAAACAGGAATGATATACACAAAATTAATTAAACATTGGCTCAAATTATGGAAATTCATGCAATTATCTATTACAGGGACTCTTGTCGTTCCAATTTATCTAAAAACATTAAACTAAAAAATATAAATTGTTATTTTCCCAGTTATATTACATAGATGCAACAAAACATGAAATCTTATTTCAAGGGAGGAAGAAAATCTTAAAAATATTCGAAAATAAGTTCTTAGGAAAATCTTTGAACAAAGAGAGATGAACAGACAGGCGAATGGAGAAGTTTGCATAACGGTGAGCTACAGGTGAGCTACATGCAGATGTAATAAGAACAGAGTAGCCTTTGCAGATACCAGATTTTAATAGCAAAAAACAGAAGATGAAATACAAAGAATGCTAATATAACTTAATGAAATATAAAAAAATACAACATGGAAATATCCTCACAAAAATAAAAAATAATGGCCTTCAAGGGTGCTCATCCAGTTCCGACAAAGATAATATTAGAAATTAAACCAATAGAACAAGTAGTAACATATAACTTCCTAGGTTGCGAAATATCATACACATCAGAAACAGATATAAATAACAAACGAAATAAGTTTAATTATATAACAGGAACACTGAAAAGAACTTTGAAAAATAAAGCCAGGAAAGACTCTATAATGAAATTATACAAGACAATGGAAGTGCCTATTATTACTTATGGATCCGAAAGATGGACAGTGACAACACAACAATCTGCCAGAATACAAGCTGCTGAAATGAGATTCCTCAGACCAATAGCAGGATATCAAAGAACAGACAAAAAACATAACACAGAAATAAGACAACAACTAAAAGTAGAGGAATTAAACTCAACAATAGAGAAATACAGAACAAACTGGAAAGAACACTTGGCAAGGATGACTGAGAATAGAATACCAAAAGCAGTATACAACTATTCACCACGAGGAAGAAGAAGTTTGGGAAGACCAACGAAAAGATGGAAAGAGCAGCAATTTGGAGCCGGAACAGGCTAGTAAATAAGCCTAATCCGTGAAGAAGAAGAAGAAGAACAGTTAAGTCTCGTAAACTGCGATAAGCAAGGCATGTGGCACGGATGAGGAATGAAAGATTGGCATGAAAGCTCCTTCTAGGTAAATCAGAGGGAAAACACCAAGTAGGTAGGGCAAGAATGAGATGGGAGAATAACATTAATCGTGATTTGAGGGAATTAAATTATATAGAAGATGATTGAAAAACATTAGCTCAGGATAGGGATGTATGGAGGGCTTATGTCCGCGCGACCATGAACTTTCAAGTTCGATAATGCCAGTACATGGTTATCCATAGATTTTGTGTATAGTGTGATTGTTATTGTAATATTATATGTAGTATATTGAGATAGGGTAGTTAATAGAGAGAGTTACATCAGATATGTGCTCCATTTTAATCATTTCACAGCAACGTGGACGGTATGACAGTTCCGTACGTGATTGAGAATTGTTGTACTGCTGCACAGTACACAGGCATATTGTGTGTGGCCTAAATTAACTTCCCGTTAGCTTGCTGCAAGCGTATGTAGCAGCATATTTCCTTATCTATATTCCTACACTGTCAACTATCCTTCCAAGTTATGGGTCAACACATTTTAATATAACTCCATCACTAACTTATTTAGGTTTAGATCGTATGAACCTGTTCCTATGAGATCTCAAAGATGTGGTTGGCCAGTCCATCTTAATTTTATTCTTCCTTTATATCTACGTCCTTTAGATTGATACTAAATATCTAAATAACTAACTCACTAGTTCTATCGAACCCGTAGGTTTATGGCCGCGCGGACGTAAGTTCTCCATGCATCCCTATCCTCAGCTGTTTTCCAATCTCCTGTACAATCTACTTCCCTCAAATCATGGATAGTGTTATTCTTCCACCTCATTCTTGGTCTACCAACTGGATATTTTCCTTCTGGTTTTCCTACAAGAAGCTTTCATACACCTCTTTCATCCCCATACGTGCCACATGTCCTGCACATCACAGACGAGACTTAACTGTTCTTATTATATCTGGCTTCCTATACATATCATATAGCTCACTATTATGAAGTTTTCTCCATTCACCTGTCTGTTCTTCTCTTTTTTGGCACAACAATTTTCCTGAGAACTTTATTCTCAAATACTCGTAATCTTCTTTCCTCCCTTAAAGTAAGAATCCATGTTTCGCAGCCGTATAACATAACTGGAAGAATAACTGTTTTATATATTTTCAGTTTAATGTGTTTTGAAATGAGTTGGGACGACAAGAGTCCCTGTAATGCATAGGCCTAATAGCATGCTTTTCCAGAATTGAGCCTATGTTTAATTTCTTTGTACATCTCATTCCCTTTTGTAATTATTGTTCCTAGATACTTGAAATCACCCACTTCTTCAAAATTTCCTTCTTTGCCACTGTTGTCAATTTCCATTATGTAACGCATTTGTATGAGTGAACATATATTTAGTTTTATTGATGTTTACTTCCAGTCTCAATTTCTTAGTGTTACTCAATAGAGTGTGCGTGTTGGCCCTTAGTTAGATTGATAATGCAAATTTAATTTAGGAAAGCGAGGTAGGTCCATTATTTGGACATGTTGTAATCAATTGCTTTGATAAATCTGAATTCCTTCAACTAGATTTTGATCTTTAGGCGGCTCCGTGGCGCAAGCAGTTAGACGCTCGCCTCTCACCGCTTAGGTCCCGAGATCGAGTTTCGGTCACTCCAAGTGGGTATAGTGGTAGATAAAACGGAGCTTGGGCAGGTTTTTTTTCGGGATTTCCCCCGTTTCCCCCCCTACAATTTCATTCTACCACTTTCTCCATACTCATCTCATCCATTTCATTTCATTTCGTTCATCTGCAACCCTTGTCATTCACAGACCTCTATATAATTTATATAGGACTTCATCTCATCCCTCGACTAGGCACGAGTTGAGGATATTTTAGTTTTTACACGCTTTATATTAGCTTGACTTGTATCTATCTATCTATCTATGTAATGGATTCTTTCATCGTAATTTTCACCCACTTAAAATCATTGGATCGACTTGAAACTTTGTATACGTGTAAAGGACCCGTGACAATACAATAATTTCATATCTTGCTTCTAAAATCCTGACCAGAATCATCAGAAATCAAAAAAATCAAAACTGGTATAATAGGTTGCGGACTTGTCGACTTTTTAGATAATCGTTGTAAGAGCTCTGTTGATAGAGCGGTGAACTGTAGTGGTATATAATTTCAGTAATCCATAGGTCGCTGGTTCAAATCCGGCTGGGAGGATTTTTTAGAAGAGTATTACTTTTAGCTCATACTACAATAGTATAGAATTTAAAGATATTTACATTTTTATCTTATTCTGTAAAATATTAAAACTAAAAATTAAAAATAAATAATAGTTTTAAAAAACTAAAACAACACGCTTTATTAGAAAACCGAACTAAAAGAATGAAAAATAATTGTATTATTATATTTTGAACTTCCACTTACTACAGTGTCAGGCATCCACTCTGCTACTCTAAAGTATAGATACGAGAAGCATAATCCAAACTTTGTTTTGCTATGATGTTTTAATTTAGTATTATTAGTTATTTGTTTACTCGTAATTATGGACAATTTCTGTTAAGTCCTCTACACTTGTATAAATAAAAAATAGGCCTATTTTCAACTTTTAATTTATCTCGTCTTTCCTTATTTCTTTGCTTTTTCCATTTTTGTCAAACTTAGAAGTTGACATAAAAATCTCGTCTGTGCCGCTTGCAATTTTGATTTGATTTTAGAATTTAGTTCCAATTTTCTCTACTATATTCAGTCCTGATATTTAGTTACATTGTAAGATTAAAAGTGTATAAAACACTGGCTCTTCCAACTCTTTTGTGTGATAGTGAAGTATGGACGTTGAAACAGAAGGATATACAGAAACTTAGATCTGCTGAAATGAGATACCTTCGGAGGACTGCAGGATACACAAAAATGAAGACATCTTAGAAGAATTACACATGGAACCTTTAGAAAACAAAATTTCTGATTATAAGTCAAGATGGATGCAACATGTTCATCGAATGGAAGATTACAGAATACCCAAACAAATGTTAAGATATCAACCTGCAGGAAGAAGAAGACCAGGACGTCCACTCAAAAGACTTTTGGATGGTGTTTCTCTTGAGGCCGAAACAGGTCAACAAATGGCCTAAATTCGTGAATGTACTATGATGATGATGATGTGTAATCAGAATTTGGTTGTGGTTGACATTTGTTTATTAAAACTTATTTTTATGACCCCATTTATGCATTGTATTTCTGTAACTTTATATCTGTGTCGTTTCTTGTATCAGATACCAGGTGACCGAGGTAATTAAATTCAGAAACTTGTTCTACCAGTTTCCTGTCTAATTCTATTATAACTCTTCGTAAGTTTTTTCTACACATATGAAACCACATGGAGCTTTAATAAATTTTATAATCTTTTCATCTATATTATAGGAACACCCATTGATTTTGTTTTTTATGAAGACATTTTCAAATCGAACTGATATAACATGAATTGTTAATTTATTTTCATTCAACTCTTTTTCCATTGCATTCTTACCTTATCATGGTAGAGTGGCTTGCGTGCTTAAATCACCCCGAGAGCTATGCTGGCGCGGCGGTTGTATTGCTGCCGAAAAGGTTATCCATGCCGGACATGTTGAAAGCGATAAGCCAGACAAAAAGAAAAAACCTAGGTCGAACGAGTGACGATCTTTCACCGTAAAAATACAATCGTCAGAAACGTGTACATGGGTTCCACTGGGATGAAATTTTCCTGAATTGAAACTCATTGGGTTCTCCGGATGAGGAGTACTTCAGGGAAACCATGCCAAAGGATAAAGTCATGGACATGTTCCTAGGAACAATGAATGTTAGTGCTTTAGAAAGAAGAGCGTAGAAGCTCCTTGTAGCAAAACCAGAGGGAAAGCTAAAAAATTGCAGATTTTTCAGCAGTTTTTACCAATTTTAAGAGCAATCTTCGAAAATATTGTACATTTCGAGGATTTCCAAAAATCTCTGCCCAGTAAGCAAGCCAAGAATGAGGTGAGAGAATAACATTAACCATGATTTGAGGGAAGTATATTATACAAGAACAGCGGCTCTGTGGCGCAAGCGATAGACGCTCGCCTCTCACCACTGGGGTCCCGAATTCCAGTCTCGGTCACTCCATGTTGGTTTCGTGGTGGACGAAACGGAGCTTGATCAAGTTTTTCTAGGAGCTTCTCCCATTTTCCCCTGCTACAAATTTCATTCCACCATTCCTCCATACTCATCTCATCCATATCATTTTCATTTCGTTCATCTGCTCCTGATGGTGCGTCAGGCGTGGTTGGCCGGCACCCTTGTCATTCACAGACTTCTATATATGGGGCTTTATCTCATCTCATCCCTCGACCCGACTCTTTGTTGGATATGGGTTTAGGACATTATTATTTTATATTATACAAGAGTTGTATGAAAAAATTAGCTCAGGATAGGAGTGTATGAAGAGCGTATATCCGCGCGGCCATGAATCTAACAGATCAGTGAGTGAGTTAGTAACCATTTTTTAAATATTGTGACGTCATCGTGTGTAGAACAGCGAAATGTAGTGCGATTTTAGTGAACTAAAAGTACATGATCGGAGTCTATGGTTCTTATTAAATAAAATAAGAAAAATTGTATTCTAAACTCCACCTCTAATACTTTGTCAATTTAATTAAAGTGTTGTGCAAAAATATACGTGAAAATCCGCATGGTGTGCCCTTGACTGTGTCAGATAAGATTTATCTTAACGATAGTTATGCAGAGATTGTAGTCACGAAACTCATTAATGTAACCAAAATATTGTCTGAAATATTCTCTTTCCGTGAGGTGCAGTGTATAATCAATAACTGCAAGCAACAGTTGTACCAAATGCTAAACACGATAATCAACTCTCTCTGCTTTCTTTTTTATTTCACTTTAACTTAGTTTAATATATATATATATATATATATATATATATATATATATGAGACATGAAAAGAAAAGAAAAAAAACTTCTTAAATGCATCCATAAGGTGAGAGGCTCAACTGCGTTAATGGAATGGAATTATTATTAACAGTGGTTGGAATCCATAATTGACTATATATATATATATATATATATCCATCCATAGTAATTCTACCCGAAGGCAGATCCTTCACTGCAATCATAGCATTTTCATGCTATGCTTGCAGCTTTACTAGGGAATTGTAGTTGTGGTAGCTTCCCGTTGCTTTCCACACTGGTGAAGGATGATGATGATGATGATGATAAGGATGGTGATGATGATGATAAGGATGGTGATGATGATGACCATATGATTTCGGGGGCCGTTTGGGCCTTAAAGTTTTTTCTGACATTTATCTTACAGGTGAGGAAAAACCCCGATAAAAACCTCACCCAGAAAAACTGCCCCGACCGGGGATCGTACCCGGGCCGCTGCGTGACAAGGCAGCACGCTACCTCGAGACCACAGCGGTGGACTATATATATATATATATATATAGAATTAATACGTGGAAGATTGTTAGGCCAACATTTATTATTACTATTATTATTTATTTAAAAAGTGTACACAAATAAGGTTTACCGAAATCTAATAAAATGTAGGCCTACTTGACAATAGACAAGGAGAACATTATATTACATAATTATTGTATTATTATTATTATTATTATTATTATTATTAAAAATTATTGACAACAGAGATGGATTTTTTTGGCGAAGAGCATCAAGAAAATCAAGAAAGGAGAAAATTCGAAACCAGAAAATTAGAGAAATAATGAATGTTAAACTTAATAACATAGAAGTAATATAAGAACGAAGATTGAAATGGTATGGACATCTGAAGAGGATGGAGAATAATAGAATCCCAAGAATGAAGCTGGAATGCTGAAGGCAGGAGGAGGAGGAGGAGGGGAAACCCAGGGAACATAGGATGGATGTAGTGAGAAGAAACGTTATCAGCAAAGACCTCAAAGAAGAAGATGCTGAGGATAGAAATCTGTAGCGAAGCAAAATACATTTGGGCTGAAGGATAACTACTGTAATGTAGAGAAAATCCTTAATAAAATAATAATAATAATAATAATTATTATTATTATTATTATTTCTTATATGGTAAATCCTGCCTGTATTATTCAAATTAGGTTTTTAGCATAGTTCATTTTTCCGTAAGACGGGGACCTGGATTCACAGAACAGGATTATGGTGTCGGGAGGATTAACAGAGAGTGGTGCAGAGATAGGGATTTATGGAGGAATTGGAAAACGACTTTATTGCAGAGAAATTCCTAATTAAGAGTAGAGAGATTTATTATTATTATTAATAATAATAATAATAATAATATTATTATTATTATTATTATTATTATTATTATTATTATTATTATGGTTTGGCCACGTAAGGAGTATGTTAGATGATAGGATACCTAAGATGATATTAAATTTTTAAACGCAGGGCAACAGAAGAAAGGAGAAACCAAAAGAACAGTCGATTCCAGGAGAGTGTATGAATATAGTTTCGAGAGGATTAACAGAGAGTGATGCAGAGATTAAGAATTTATGGAAGAGTAGGAAAAGACTCTATTGTAGAGAAATTCCTAATAAAGATGAGATTATTATTATGATTATTATTACTACTACTATTATTAAAATGGTTTGGACATAAAGAATGTGTCAGATGACAGGATACCTAATATGATATTAAATTTTTAAGCGGAGGTTTACAGAAGAAAGGGAAGACCAAAAGAATAGTGAATTCAAGGAGGGCATAGGGGTATGGTGTCTAGAGGATTAACAGAGAGTGATGCAGAGAATATGGATTTATAGAGGAGTAAAATTTACAATGGGTTATAGGAAAGCTCTGTATTGCATATAAATTCTTAATAAAGTTTATAATATTTTTTTTTTCTTTTTCATATATATCAGTATTGGAATTGTTTTCATGTCTCATGTATCGTGTTAGTTCTGACATGCTGCTCATCAAACATAGCACATTGTGTGATTAATTTAATTACTTTTCATTCATTATGACATTCCATAGTTTCACAGGATACATCATAACTGCCTCCAGGCTGCAATAGAATACCCAGCGTAATATTGACTTTCCCAAACAAAAACAAATCAAATTAAAATTCAATGGATGTTGTGAGGGATTCCCAGAATTCCGTTATTAATTTCAATAAAAAATTTATACCACAAAAAATGGATAAAGGTTCAAAAGAATCACCCTTATAGTACGTACGATTATCTCATCAATTATGGACATTTCTAGTGCCCACAAATTAGTAGAACTGATACAAACTGCATTTGTTAACCGTCATTGTGGGAGCGAGGTAGATATGTAACGAGAGAGATAGATCTGCGCTTGCGCAGAAACTTTTTTTTTTGAAGGTTTCATTTCTAACAAGGAAAATGTCAGCCATTGCATGCAGAAACCTATCTTGAAATTTCTTCCAGAGAAGCGTTATGATGTACCAAGGCCGTGTCCAAAAAAATATCTGCCGTTTTAAAGAGCAAGACGAAATTCGAAGCCAGAATTGAGCAATGGCAACCCGCTTTACAGAGCAGATGTGTATCCCTGCATGAGTTCCAGAGTGAAGTGAATGTCTTTCCAGTAAATGATGGCATCATTCATGATCTTATGTCTACTTAATAAGGTGAAATTTAAATAAATAATCGTTTTAAAAACTAAAACAACACGCTTTATAGAAAACCGAACTAAAAAAATGAAAAATAATTTTAATTTTCAACATGCTTGGGATAAATAATTTTACCATCAAAAGCGTGGGGTGCTCTTTATCAATTAATATATTTGATAATAAACAGATATTGGTAAAATTAAAGTATCTAAGAAGAAAATGTAAAAATCATAAAAAACACCCCACGCTTTTGATGGTAAAATTATTTATCCCAAGCATGTTGGAAATTAAAATTATTTTTCATTTTTTAGTTCAGTTTTCTAATAAAGCGTGTTGTTTTAGTTTTTTAAAACTATTATTTATTTTTTATTTTTTAGTTTTAATATTTTAGAGAATAAGATAAAAATGTAAATATCTTTAAATTCGATTCTATTATAGTATGGGCTGAAAGTCATCATCATCATCTTCATTCATGGATTAGGTCTGTTGACCCGTTCCGACTTCAGCCCATCAATCCGGCTTTTCTTCTGCTGAAGTTTATGAGTAAGTTATTTTTTACTAGTAGAGGTTACCAGCCTCTAGCCAAACCCCTCTTCCTGGAGGGCAGGGAACTGGAATTTCGGAGTGTTCGTCTCCTAGAGAAGTTGCCTTCACTACGGCTTTGGGGACTTCTCTTCTCCCCACGTAACCCTGTGGACGGGGCCCTACCCAGGTACTACCCACTGGGCGAGTGGGACCTGGAGCTCACAAAAGGGCAGGGGCGCCTACTCCCTGGAGTGGACCTCTATCAAGGGTTCCACTCTGTTACCCTATGGGCTGAAAGTAATACTCTTATTAAAAAACCTCCCAACCGGATTCGAATCAGCGACCTATGGATTACAGAAATTATATACCACTAGAATATACCGCTCTACCAACTGAGCTCTTACAACGACTGACTAAAAAGTCGACAAGTCCGCAACCTATTATACCAGTTTTCATTTTTTTGATTTTCTGATGATTCTGGCCAGGATTCTAGAAACAAAATATGAATTATTGAATTGTCACGGGTCCTTTACAAGTATACAAAGTTTCAAGTCGATCCAATATTCCTAAGTGGGTGAAAATCGTGTTCAAAGATTCCGTTACATAGATACAAAGACACTTTTTTTTTATTTTCTGACGATTTTGGCCAGGATTTTAGAAAACAAATATTAAATTATTATATTGTCACGGGTCTTTTACAAGTATACAAAGTTTCAATTCGATCCAATGATTTTAAGTGGGTGAAAATCGCGTTAAGAGATTCAGTTACATAGAGGTCAAGCTAATAGAAAGCGTGTAAAATAGCTCTAGCGACCGCCATGCTTATGTTTTTGACAACGAAACAGGATGTAACAATTGAATAAGAAAATATCGAATTCATTAACCAGCAAAATCGGGTCGTAAATTCGACTTGCTGAGAAATTCGCTTAGTTTAACCAGTTCCTTTGCAACGACTTTTATAGTCTCATATGTGTATTAAAATTCAATATAGGGTTAGATATACCGTACATTACACTAGAGTTTCCGAAGATTGACATGATTCTAGGCTATTCAGAGAAAGATAAAAGATAAATTACCTCTTCAGATCCTTTGTATACTGTATTATACAAGACAGTTTTACATTTTTCTCAGTCTATAAACAACTTGAAATAGACTTCATTAGTTTTGTCATGATGTTATATAATTGTGGTTCATGCTCATATTTTCATTTTATTTAGGCCTATAGCTCTTGGTTAAGATTTGGTCCCCACTTAATAAATTGTTAAAACGTAATTAGATTGTAATATTCTCCATTCGCCTGTCTTTCATTTCTCTTTGGTCCAACATTTTTCCTAAGAACTTTAATATCAAATATTCAATTTTTTTTCCTCCTTTAAAGAAAGAGCCCATGTTTAGCACCCATATAACTGGGAGAATAACTGTTTTATATATTTTCAGTTAATGTTTTTTAAAAATAAGTTGAGATAACAAGATTCCCTGCAATGCATAATAGCTTACATTTCCAGAATTGAGCCTATGTTTAATTTCTTTGTGCATATATAAGTACTTGTTCCGTTCCTTAAACCAGAAGCCGAGATTAGAAGCACTAAGCATTTACATTTTATGTCCGGTATTGTTATACGGTACCAAACTTGGGCCCTTATTGAATGACAATGTAAAACCATTGCAATATGCTAAAGAAAAATGGAGAGGAAAATACTTGGCATAATCACTGATAGATACAATATCAAATTAGAGACCACAAAACCTCACTACATCAAAAAATGTCACACAACGCGCTACAGTGATAAAATGGAAATGGGCTGGTCACGTAGCGAGATAGCAACAATGCAGATGGGCACATGAACCACCATGAGAGACCCCTATACAGACAGAAGTTCACAAGGCAGACTCAGGCGCAGATAGGTAGACGATTTCAAGCAAGAACTAAAAATTCAATGGTCCACCACCGCTCTCAATAAAAGTGTGTGGAAGGAGGCAGTGAGTAACAATCAGTGTCTAAACATAAGTACAACCAATGTACTAACAGAAACACATGTAGTCAATGTACCCATTTCACAATTAAAAATTTAAAAGAGTCAACATGTTTCGAAAACGAAGCTGTCATTTTGAAGACTAAATTGAATTGGGTACATTGACTACAGTTTTACGATTTTATCACCAAGAAGATCATTAGTTTATTAAACATACTAACAGATCCAATTTGTAAGTTGTGAGAAAGAAGGCAAAAGTGCATCATTAAAAAATCAAGGACCTTGGGTCCAATCACAAACTGCACAATATTGCCAACCAAAAATCACAAGAGTAGACTTAGAACAGTGTTATCCGTTCATGTGGAGTTGCTCCCCGCATGAACCACATGATATTTGAGTTCATTTCTCTTGTAGGAGGCCCTAGCCCTTTGTGGGACAGAGTGGCTTATTCATTCATTATTCATTCACTCATTCCGTTATAAAATGAACTAAAAATAAATTATTTCACATTACAAAAATGAGTTTTATAGAAACGATACAATTCAATTTTCATTTAATTTTGTCTATTGATAATAGTGACAATCGCTTTCTTTTTATCTTTGTTACAGATGATAATGCAGATGATTGACATCCATTCATAATTGTGAGTTTATGCATTTAATAATGTTTGAAGGTTATAGGATAAAATAAACCAGGCAAGTCACTTTTTCCTTGAAACCTAGAAAACGCTCTTTTTTGTTATGTGACTTCCATATTTCTTTATCTCAATGCCAAAATTTGAAAGTAAATAATCCAAGACTAACCTGTATATTTTACTGATTCCAATTTCTAAATTAATTGTGCTTTCCATAGAGAATATAATGAACCACAAATTCCACATCGAAAAAAAGTGACTTACCTGGAATTTTCCTTACAGCCATCATTTAACATAATTTCAGATGATTTACTTTTATTCACATTTTATCTTTAAATAGTCCCAATAAATTTTACATTTCATACAAGTAAGTTCATTCTGATAATATTTTAGGGGTTAATTTTGAATTAGTTTCGAATTAGTATAGTATCGTACTTATCAATATTTATAAGAATTAAAACTACTGAATCTTTGACATACAATTAAATCAAATGATGTACACTTAGCAACAAAAAGAATGGGCCTACTCTTGAGCTCGAATATTTTAAGTTCTAACGCGCGATTCACACGAGTAAACTAATTGCACAGTAGAGCTACAATACGTTTCCCTTTCAAGCACAAATAGCCAGCCAACGCTTAGCTCAGTGCTTAGTGGCTTCATTCGTATGCGAAAGGTTACAAGTTCGATTCCCGATGAGGTTAAGTTTTTTAATTGTTAAAAAATGCTTTCTATTTTATTCTGTCTGTCCATTCTTAAAGAAAAAACGTACTAACTATTTGGAAGTATTACTGTTTCTTATTATTATTATTATTATTATTATTATTATTATTATTATTATTATAATAATAATAATAATAATAATAATAATAATAATAATACTTTATTTATTCTGGCAGAGTTAAGGCCATAAGGCCCTCTCTTCCACTCAACCAGCACAAATAAAAATAAATATTCGACAAATATAGATATACACTATACTAATTATAAACAGTTAAAGATACAATAAATGTAGCAATGTAAATGTCATGTACAAACAACATTTTATAGGGTAATAACAATAATGATACGATAATAATAATAATAATAATAATAAAATAATAATAATAATAATAATAATATAATAATAATAATAATAATAATAATATAAAATATGATACATTATACGGGAAACACCAATTAATATATATATATATATATATATATATCTTACACTGGATAATAATGAAGTCGAGTTTAGAGCAAATATAAATTTAGATTTCTTTTAAAAGATGCCAATGTCCGAAACAGGTTTACAATATAATAAAACATCTTCTTGTGCCTCATCAACGCTTCGGTCATAAATTCTCATTTAATACATTAAATCTGACTTTCAAATCATGAAACGTGTATTATTATTATTATTATTATTATTATTATTATTATTATTATTATTATTATTATTATTAAGCACTAGGCTTTTACATTTCTAACGAACAAAAATATATTCATTGCGCTGAGAAATAACGTTGCGTTTTTCTGGGCCGTGGCCAAGAGGATTGCAGTTCCACGAATTTTCCACAGAGATTGCTTCTGACAATCTCAGGAGTTATAATTCTGTCCGTGAAAGCCTAATTAATATCTACTCAATGTGTTTTGATTTTATAGTATATAGTGGACAGATTTAATTTGACAGGTCATGTCAATGAGTAATAGTAGAAATCAATCCATCCATCCATCCTATGGCTTTTACTCGTTTTAATAACGTAACATATATCAGATACGACATGGTATTAAGTATAATTCTGACGTTGAGAACCATAAGGGTCTAAAGTACACCGTAGTCGATTTTGAGATTTTAGCCTGTATGCCTGCTCTTAACATCTGTTACACCTTATGGTGAACCAACTTTATCTGTGCTTTACCCTTACATTGTAAATATATGAACATTTAAATTTTTTTTAAAGTCTTTATGTGACAGCATGCTCCACTACAGATTTCTGTAGTACTGCATGCCTTGGTTTACTTTTGGCAATATTAAAATATTTTAGATGAGTTACCTCACCGATTTCTCTGATATTCACTTCCATATGGGCCCCTATGTTTCTGTGGTTTGGGCCCTTATGGTTCTGAGCACCCCACATTCTATCTGTCCTAAAATTACCGCCACAGTGTCAATATGAACTGTACTGAGTTTGCTGATGATACGGGCAAGTGGAGGGACTTATGAATGCAGCATTGAACCTGCGGATTCCGCAAGTCATAGAATTAGTTAAATATTTTTTGCGCTATAGTGCGTTTTGTCGTACTTACAGCAATGGCGACCATGATTGAAAATTCGACATTTCGGGGTTGCCAACCTAAATAACTATACTGTAATAAAATAACTCCATTCATAGTAATTCTGTCCGAGGGCAGGTTTTTCACTGCAATCATAGCATTTTCATGCTATGCTTTACAGCTTTACTAGGGAATTATAGGTGTGGTAGCTTCCCGTTGCTTTCCACACCGATGAAGATGATAATGATAAGGATGATGATGGTCGGATGATTTTCGGGGACCGTTGGGCCCTAAGCGTCCCGACATTTGTCTTACAGGCGAGGAAAAAACCCGAAAAACCTCACCCACGAGCCTGTCCCGACCGGGAATCGAACCCGGGCCTGCTGCGTGACAAGGCAGCACGCTATCTCGAGACCACAGCAATGGACATAAAATAACTGTACTGTAATAAAATAACTATACTGTAATATTACATATTGCAAACACGCGTGTGGAAAGTAAAACCACTGTCTTCTATATATACTACATACAATGTCCATCTATAGTAATTCTGCCCGAAGGCAGGTCCTTCACTGCAATCATAGTATTTTCATGCTATGCTCGCAGCTTTACTAGGGGATTGTGTAGGTGTGGTAGCTTCCCGTTGTTTTCCACACCGGTGAAGGATGATGAGATGATGATGATGAGATGATAATGATAAGGATGATGATGGCCATATGATTTCGGGGACCGTTTGGGCCTTAAAGTTTTCCTGACATTTGTCTTACAGGTGAGGAAAAACCCCGATAAAAACCTCACCCAAAAAAACTGCCCCGACCGGGGATCGAACCCGGGCCCGCTGCATGACAAGGCAGCACGCTACCTCGAGACTACAGCGGTGGACACGTACAATGTATATACACAAAATATATATCCAAAAGGCAGTGTTAATATACATTATATGAAACATATCACTGCATTTTAAGTGAACTGAACTTTATTCGAAACAATATAAAACAATAAATACGTGCTTCCCGCCATTTTATCACTAAATTGGTATCACGGCTTCCTGCTGTTTCGACTAATAAACATTGCCCACACTGTTAACCCTTAAATTAGAAATGTATCCTTTTGGATACATTGATTTCATTTATTTAATATTGTTTTTAGATCAACAGAAAAACACGCGAGTAGAAAGTGCTTAAATTTATGTCAAATTACACAATAATGTATAATAATAACTCTGTTTAACATGAATTTATTTTCCTTGCGGTCCGGAACATTTAAATAACTGGCACGAGAAAATATTGTATTGACAATTTGAGGGTTAACATTAGTCAATTGTTTATGAACGCAAATATTTCCAACAAAGATGTTATCATTTTACTATTATTTAGTATTTTGAAAACACCATCGCGCAAAAAAAATGATATATGTTATGAATACATAGTCTTTATATATAGATTTTTTATTGTTTATAGATTATTTTAATTATTCAAGCAAAGTCTTTTGAAATAGAGTTTAGACATTCAAAGTCTGTTGAGATAGAGTATAGACATGATATAGTTCAGAGCAAAGTCTTGTTTAAGCTAACTGTAAACATCCCTACATTTAGTTCGTTGGAATGTTAGTTGGTACAGTTAGGGTGACTTGAGGTCATTTTTAGTATATAACACTTGAGAAGTGAGGGTCTCGTGTCTGTCTGTGTGTGTAAACGGCTGAAGGGTAAGTCACCGACCATTTTTCTTAATATGTAGTCCATTTCTTTTATATTTTGAATCAAGTACAATTAACTGGTTTGATATTAAATTTTAAAAAAGGGATATAACATTTTTAATCATGTAGATTAGGTTAGATTTATAAATTCCACAACTCCCTCTTCTCTCAAACCCCGGAAAGTACTGTAGTTTTTAATATAGGCTTAGATTAGATTTAGGGCTAGAATACTAAGGGTTTCTAATTATTTATACTTTAGTAATAAAATAGTTTAAAATGAGACTCCATTTGTTTATTTCAAAACATGTATACTGTACATCCTCATACTAACGCTCGGCTAGACAAACGCTACCAGATTTTCCAAGTCCCTGAGGTCCTTTAAGCCTAAGAAATCCAGTTGGGTTTATAATAATATATAACGAACGTTTGTGAAGTGTTTTACAGAATCTCGGAAATTAAAAATCTCGGTTTTTAAACATTTTCCTCGATTCTGTAAAAACCATTCCTAACCTCGCATCGTAATTATACTACTACATAATAAAAATGCTAGGTTTCGAAAACAGAAAAAAAAATCTGCACTTAAAGAAGCAGATCGTGTTGGTGCGTGAAGCTAGGCTGTCTTTATGTTACGGAATGTGTCGAGTTTTGCAGAGCTGCGTGATCACCGTCATGCTGATGGTAATAAGGGCGTGAGTTTCCTTCCGACCCAGACTTTCTGGCGCCGCGTCGGTCTCCTTCTAGACGTCAAAATGCTCTTAAAGAAATAATTTCTTTATTCTCTGTTAAGTTATAATGTTTGTGCCAAAACAATATGAGCCTCAATCGTGAAGCTTTACACTCGTATTGATGCGACAAAATGTTCTTTCTATGATTAAATTAGTTTTTTAAAAATATTTTTAGCGAATTCCGAAGAAATGAAGGTATTGAAATCGATCTCATGAAAAGATTAAACAAATAAAATAGTGTCTTCACCAATCGTATCTAGCAGACACCGAAAATGAATATGGCAAGAATTTACATAGATAAATTTTTGGGTCAAAATAGAATATAAGGGATTCAGAGCAAAAGTGAACCTAGTCCAAAAATTGAAAATCCTAATTTTATGTGAATTTGGCTTCAAAATACCAATAATTATTCAGAGCAATAGTGAACCAAGTATTGTATTTATCCATTTCCACTGTAAAAAAATAATATTTAGTTCTTCAGCTACATTTAAATATATACCTAATATTTCAACTTTATATATATATTAATGCCACCGGTTTTGTCCTTTTAGATATTTCTGGTATTCTCTCCTGGAAATGGCGTAATTGTGACCCACTTCTGAGGTTGGGGCGCCTGAAAGGCGGGGTTACGATGTCCCGATGACATGATGGATGATGATAGTGGTGCGCCAAGAGAGTCCCTAATCCTAAACTTAATCTAAGATAAACATATGAATGATGATGATTGCGATGGCCATACGACTTCGGGAACCGTTTGGGCCTTAAAGTTTTCCTGACATTTGTCTTACAGGTGAGGAAAAACCTCACCCAGAAAAACTGTCCCGACCGGGGATCGAAGCCGGGGCCCGCTGCGTGACAAGGCAGCACGCTATCTCGTGGCCACAGCGGTAGACCTTCAACTTTATATTAGTTTTCTCAAAAGAATATAATATGAAATTGATTCGCTTTTACTCTGAACCCCTCATATATGATAGAAGACACCATACTAAGGAACCTATGGCCGGAAGTGCATAGTTTTCGTGTTTTATTTTTAAAAATGTGCATTTCATAACAAGGAATCAAATCGTTAGAAATCCATAGTTTGTGTGAGCGACTTTCAATTTCATGAGACACACGTTGATGGTGACGCTAGCTAGCACTACAATGAAACAACTGCCTGGAGTTTGTTGTCCATTAATTAGAGGATGTGACTGCAACTGGACCTTCTCACTTCGATATTGACGTCATTCAGCACCTTGATCATATATTTCCTAATCGTTAGATTTGAAGGGCAGATCCTCTCCATGGCCAGAACGTTCGCTGGATCTCACTCCTCTGGAAGGCGTACCAAACCCCTCTATACACTGACGAAGAACTACTTGGTAGGGTTCTAGCTGCCAGTCTGACTTACAGCAGACTCCAGTAATATTTCAAAGAGTTTGACAGAATTTTCTGCGCCGGTGTCATATCTGCATAGAGACTGGTGGTCGCAAATTTTAACAATTGCTGTAATCTGTAAGGTATTGTTACTGTTTTCTAATGTTACGGCAAATCGTGCTATGGAATGTACGTGGTTTTTTGCAATAAATAGTATGGATTCTATTAAACTTACGTTTTTTTAATAATACGTTAAGTACCATTATGTATTTCCGGTCATAGATTCCTTATATAGAATTGTTCAGTTTGATGTCCTCTGTTACTCGTATATATCCAATTTTTACCCAAAGTTTGAAGACACTCTATATAAGAGCAGCCGTGTGGGGGTTGATAAACACCGAAATTTGAACCCAAGACTTGAATGCGAGTCTGTCACTCTACCATTAAGCCAACTTGTTAATAACATAATATATTATTATTATTATTATTATTATTATTATTATTATTATTATTATTATTAATTGGTGACCAGTCATATAGGGGTTACATGTGGTCAGCGTGTCTAATCCCCTAGCCGTTATAGCTAGTTTTCTCAATCTGGAGCCGCTTCTTATTGTAGCTATCCAAATTCCTCACAATGCTGGGTGGGACACATGTCCCATACTGGTCAAATTCCATGAGAAAATGTCTTCCCCCATGAAGATTTGAACTAGTGCAAGTATCCGCAGTTGTGCAGCGATGATTGATGCATTAAATCGCTCAGCTACTGGGCGGGATGTTAATTGGTGAACTGTAATAAGATAAAGTGTTAAATATATTTTACATTTTGTTAGCGAGATTTTGAAGTGAAATCGTTCGTGGATTTAAGTCTGAGGTAAGTTATGTATCAACATAGTTCCTATGTGACGGAAATTGAATTCTCAGATTGAAATTGGATTCTGTTAGGAACGAGTATACACGTAATAAATACGTTAATGCTAAAAAAAATCCATCCATGCGAATTGACGGTTTCTATTTCAAGATATATTTTTATTTTATTCTTATTTATGGAAGCTTGTGTTTTTTAATGTAATATCGCATCTCGAATCTTGGTGTATATCTTCCATGAGCAAAACTGAATCGTGATCATTTCTGAATCTATTTTCATGCTCTCAATAACGCCTACTTTGACCCCAATTCCAGCACTCCTTCCGCCTGTGTTGTCCTTCATAGTCTTTACTTGTCGGTATACATAGCGAATTATAATGTCGCTCTCTCGCAATTGGCTATAGCGGGAACATGTGTTATCACATTGGCTAACATGACGATAGCAGTCTGATGTTCTTCGATCGTTTATTCACAGGTAGCACGGAGCATAGAATAGCCGGAATCTGTTCCAAATGATTTAATTTGTTGCATAGGTTATAGTATTATCGGACCAACGTATCTGTGCCCTTTTAGCCCTACAGTGGTTCTTAGATAAGTTAACGCTTGTATTTACTCCATTCCATGCATTTCCCTCCCAGAACTTCAAACAACAGCCAGGATAACTTTTCGAGTAGTGATGTTGCCAAACTTTCCCCAAACAGTGTCATGGCTCTTGAATATTGAATCATGTAAGGTTACTTATTACTTCTTTATATTTAGATAGGTCTAATGACACTGATTGGCTATTATTATTTGCTTAATAATATTTGTTTCACCACTCCGTGCTACAATGTTCATGTTGACTGCAAGTACAAATAACATATTCCCCAAGAAGGCTAACAAATGTGAGTTGTGGGAGGGGCGGAAGAAAAGAGAGAGATAGGAATGCAGGAGAAAAATGATTTACCAAGGCAGTAAAGGAATTATCTTACGGGGACACAGATCCGTTGGTCAGACTATACAATGGAAAAACAGTCGCCACGTCATCACTATTCTCTATCCAACGTAAGAAGCACACTTTGACTTTTAACTTCCGAATGTATTACTCCGCGTAGCATGTGTAAGAGTGCAGGAGAACTCTGTCAGCTGTGTTACAAACCGATAAATTAATGCACAACAATCGTTTTAATTTTTAATGTTGCAAGTCTGTGATTGACACATGTGGATGTGAAGGGCCAGCAACCGGCTGGTAAAAGGGCAACCGCTGAAAAGTGGAAAGACCCTCAATCGGAATGTTTCAAGTTGTATTGACATTTTCAATGATATGTCGATAACTAATTAAATTATAATTGTTAATATTAAACAAATTAATTCAAATCAAACATTTAAATTGAAATAACCGAGTTAACATAAACTACCCAACAGCCGCCATATTTGTAACTGACATTCAACTTCCTCTCAAGAATCGTTCAGTTTCAAACAAATGCGAATTTTTAGTTAGTCTCCGACCTTCGAAGAAATATGTAGGTACGAGTATATACTGTATTCTGATCAACTATAGTTAACATATATAGCTTTAAATACGTAATTATATGAATCGAGTACATAATATATATTTTTTTTTTCGGTTCCGCTGAACTGTGCTTTGGTCATGAACGAATCGCAGTAACTGCAGCAGTCATGTGCTTCGTGAATTACCCGCCCATTTATTTTCCTGAAGTGTCTTTCTTAGGCTGGACAGAAAATAGTAAAGCAGAATTTTAATATTATAATAAATATGAAAGTTAAAGTTAATAATTTTGTGTTTTAAAATTCTTTTAATATTTAAATATAACTTAAATAAATAAAATCATCTAAATAATTCATTGTTGGTTATTGTTGAATAAAAATGTCTTAGTAACAATTAAAGACATTGTATTACATAACAGTCTTTGTAAAGAATGCTTTTAAAAATTGTTTTAAGTCATTATTGTCAAAATTATAAAGCCTTCTGTTATAACTGTAATAAGAACACCTGCTTAACTTAATATTCTTAAATGAAAGTAAACTAAACTCTGATTGGATGTTAAAACAATTAACTTTATTGTTTAACAAATCAATTTAAACATTATATTTAAAGGACTATTAACCAATAGAATTTAAATATAACATCATGTGATGTAATAATGGTCTTTAAAATTATAAAAGAATTACACTATTCATTCTGCATACAACTTTCCACAAAGATAGAACAAGAAGAGTTCTCAAGATAAAATGTAATAGTTAATACAAGAATAATTGATTCCAGAAAAGAAAAGAATTTATTTTTAATTGATAGTGAAGAATAATACCACTTACATTTACTTAATCTGCTGGGAACCTACAAAGTGAATAAATTTGTAATTATTTCTACAAGAAACATTTTTTATCATTTTGAAGTGTTTTCCTATCCAGCGTACCAACTTCCGACCTTCAGATGAGAATCCGGCTCTACCGAAAATTAAACCCAACCTGAACCAGTAATTCTTTTTGGGACACCAATCCTTCTTCAAAATAATAATAATAATAAAAATAATAATAATAATAATAATAATAATAATAATAATAATAATAATAATAATAATAATAATAATAATAATAATAATAATAATAATAATAATAATAATAACGATGATGATTTATTTTAGCTGGCAGAGTTAAGGCCATAAGGCCTTCTCTTCCACTCAACCAGCGAATAGTAAAATTGTACAAGAATTACGTACATATTACAATTTTAAGATAATTTTAAAATACATACTAAACAAAATACAATGATGATGTAATCTAATATTAGCTAATACTAACAAAAACATAGAATATAATAACATTAAAATGATATAAAGTAAAGTAAGTAACTTCCTAGATGATTATTACATGTTTGTATATAAAATGTTACTACAACATCGGGCATGAAGAGAATTACTGCGTCAAAATGTCACCGCAATGTGGGACAAAGCAATTACTTCTTCAATAGCCAGTGGTATTTGATGAATCCACCTGCATGCAAACTCAGCCTTCATCCCCGCGCTGGGAATTTCTTTTACAGGGGCAACGTGATCTGCACAGGAGCAAGCAAGACGGTACGGACGCGTGTTACTTGGGCAGAACTTTATGTAACAAGAGTAGTTAAATTTACTGTACGTGCTGACGAAGAAAGGCAAATCTTTGAGCACAACAATTAGCAAATTCGTGCTTAATCGTGAGTTGTGAATCATGCACGTGAAGGCATGCCGTGCACTGTTCATCATCATTCTCGTTTCATATTTTTCCTTATTAAAAAAGGCTACAGTTTCTTTCCAAGAAATTATGTGCGGAACGTAATGCCACATTTGCATATCTAAACGTGATCATGTTATGTAATTTTATAATTAGATACCAATCCTCCCGTGACTCTGGCTAATAATATTGTTTTATGTCAATGACCCCGGGGAGTATAAAATATTTCAACTCAATGGTGCTATCGTACCCGCAGGTTCATGATCACGCGGGTGTAAAATTTTGTATATATCCATATACTGAGGTAATATCACACCGGTTAACGCAACTAGAATTACCTAACTAATTCCATGGTTGGCCATCTCACATCCACAAGTATTAATTTTGGAAGTGAAGAATCGTCCAAGCATATAGAGGTAACATGTTGTCAGCATATCGAGTCGCTCAGCCTTTGAATATGGTTTTCTTAACCTGGTACCTGTACATATATTTTACACTAATTAACTCACTGGGACCATTGCGTGTACTCATGCTGTAATTTTCACGAATCTCATTTCACTAGAAGTTATTCTGCCGCGCCGTAGCAAAGTGCAGGTCTTGCTAAGGTTTGTTAACCGTACTCTGGCATTTGTCTTAACTACTGAATGTTTCATTACTGAATTTATTATTCCCATTGTTTTATTAAAATTAATTATTTTATTTTATATGTCTACTTCATTTCAAATATGTTAATTAATTATTTTATTCAATGCTCCAGGTTGTCATTTCGACATTTCTGGTGTTCTCTCCTGGCATTGGCGTAATTGTAACTCATTTCTGAAGTTGGGGCACCTAGAATACGAAGTTACGTTACCCCGATGATATGATGGGTGATGAACGATAATGGAGCGCCAGCAGAGTTCTTAACCTAAACTTAACCTAAATTGTAGACCATGGTCAACCACAGGAATACTTTCCTTTAAGGTAAAATTCCTATAGTTTGACCGGGAATCGAACCAGGGACCTCATGAATGGTAATATATATATATATATATATATATATATATATATACAAAATTCGTGTCACGTTGTTTGTCCGCGATGGAATCCTAAACTACTGAACCGATTTTAATAAAATTTTGCACACTGTGTGCAGTTTGTTCCAACTTGAGAATTAGGGTAGTTTATAACTAAATGTATAGTCGCATTATTTTTGTATTACAAATTATTTGTTTATTATTTAACAAAAAGTTATAATTATCTGTGAGTTCCATACGATTCTAACAGATGGCGGTGTAATTATCTGTGAGTTCCATACGATTATAACAGATGGCGGTGTAAGGTAATTGGTTTATTATTTAACAAAGAGAGATCCAGATGGCTGTGCTTTTTGTTGCAACCCCGAATTTCAATTGAATTACAAATATTGATTATTTCATAATTTAAGTGTGTTCAGTGTTTATTTTACTTTCAGTATTATTAATTTCGTGTGTAAGTATTAGTTTTAAGTAATCTGGCTGAAAGACAGCAACTTAATTTAATTTTTTTACGTCTACCTTAGCCACAGCAACGCGTGGCCGGGACTTCTAGTATATATATATATATATATATATATATATGTCCAAGAAAGGTAAATGAATTTACTCTTTGCAGTATTTTTGAATCTGTACAAATTTTGTTACGTACAGGATATTTTCATAAGTAGGACTATTTAACGAATAAAATTAAGCTCTTTAGTAAAATATAATTATTTGAATATAGTTACCGGTGTTTTAAAATATTTATGTAGTTAATGTAAACGGCGATGTTTGTAAACAAATTAGAAATGTGAGGTTATGTATATTCACTGCAACTCGATCATATTATTTATTGCCAAATAGGATCGCAGTATTGTAAGAATGCACTCTAGTGGAGAAATAATGAAACACATCAAACTATTATAATCAACATTATAGGTTAACCATTTATATTTTGAATAAACAGTAAAATCACTGAATCTATTCATTATTTGCTATATTCAATGTATTTGTTGGAGAAAAACAATGGTCTAACCTGTTCAGAAGATTAAAAAGGAGGAGCTTTCTTTATCACAAAAGCGGGAGCTGATAAAGAGAAATCGATAAAGAGCAAGGTGAAATACGACTGTCCTTGGTGTAAAACAGAATTCGTGGAAACGTGATTGGTCATTGACTACCATTTGCTACATGAGTTAAATAGTCCATGAAAAACCACTACTTTTAGTTGAATGCAGGCTTTCACAGCCGGTAATCATAATGTTAAGCGATTCCGGGCTATGTGGCCGTGGTCCATCATTGGTGTTCCTACTGGACATTCATATTCACAGTCGAACCTCCGACCAGGAAACAACACCTTGAAGTATTCGCCACTGAAGATGCCCTCCGCATTTGAGGGAGAAACGTCTGGTAGGAACACTAGTAATGGACCACGGCCACATAGCCCGGAATCATTTAATATTATAGCCATTACTTTTATGCTTACTTACTTACTTAGGCCTACTCACTGGCACTATCGAACCCGTAGGTTCATGGCCGCACGGACATAAGCTCTCCATACATCCCTATCCTGAGCTAATGCTTTCCAATCATTCCCTGTATAACCCACCTCCCCCAAATCATAGTTAATGTTATTCTCCCACCTCATTCTTGGTCTACCAACTGGGCGTTTTCCCTCTGGCTTTCCTACAAGAAGCTTCCATGCAAGTCTCCCATTCCCCATACGTGCAACATGCCCTGCGCATCGCAGTCTACGAGACTTAACTGTTCTTATTATATCTGGCTTCCTATAAAGACCATGTAGTTCATTGTTATGTAGTCTTCTCCATTCACCTGTCTGTTCATCTCTCTTTGGTCCAAAAATTTTCCTAAGTACTTTATTCTCAAATACTTCTAATCTCCTTTCCTCTCTTAAAGTAAGAGTCCATGTTTCACACCCATATAATATTACTTTTATGCTCTGTATTAATTTTAGTATTATACTAACTAACTCACTCACTGGATCTATGGAACCCGTAAGTTCATGGCCGCGCGGACATAAGCTCTCCATACATCCCTATCCCGAGCTAATGCTTTCCAATCATCCCCTATATAATCTACTTCCCCTAAATCATCGATAATGTCATTCTCCTACCTCATTCTAGGTCTACCATTCATATTACATACTAACTCTTCAAAAAATGTTAATTTATATAATGTTGAAATCTTAGTGAAATGAGTTTGACAAACTTAGGAAATGTATGAAGAACTATTGTATACGACGCAATCTAGTCTTACGTTAATACCGTTTCAGGATATCTGAGAGAAATGAAGCTTTTTTAAATGTTTGGAATTAATGTGCTCTTCTCTTTACACCTGCTCTCTGTAATTCCATTATCTAATTTTACATAACGACCAATTAAATTAGTCATAAAAGCAGCCACGTTACAGATGCGGTAATGAAAGCCAGAATACGTACTTTAGTGCCAGGTGCGCCATACTGATTGTCATTAGTATATGCACAACTTTCATTATATAGTCATTAACAAGCCCATTTACAAATTTTAAACTTTATCTCTTTTTAATATTTCTTCTCCATTCCAAAATATGCTTCTCGCTGGATATATCGTGCTGGCACAGGGAGCGGCATGCTTGCTTCCTAAATCAGTGGGCCCATAGGAGGAGTTGAAAATTTAAATTCTAAAATTAATTAAATTTAACGAAATATTTTACAACATGTGACGCGAATTCCCCCCACCCCAACTTCCAATCATACACCATACGCATGCGCCAAGAAATGCGAAGGAATCACGGGATGCAGCCAACATATACACGATATTTTAACGAATGTAAAAGCTAACCTAACGGAATTCAAGTACTCTAACCTGTGAAAGACCAATCTAAAAGCTAACCTAACGAAATTTAAGCACTTTAACCTATGAAAAAATGCAATGCCCAACCTAAAAGCTAACCTAACGCAATTTAAGCACTCTAACTTGAAAAAATGCAACGCCCAAAAATAAATAGTAATTTCTGAAATTTGAATTATATGTACACAGTTAAATAGTACATATTCTATGTCGGCTGTACTGTAACATGTCTTTGTTCTTGCATGGAATAATCGTTAAAATCAATATGGCTGTGACGTCTTCATGCTACGTAAATAGCATAGAAATATATATTGAAGTAATCGTCAGGAGTAAAAATCATTGTAAACGCTGGGAAATAATTTGAAAAATTAAGCCCTAAAATACAAATTGACAGGAGTTTATGAAGGAATTAAAAAAGTCGCGACGCAGGTTGTAAAGTTTAGGCAAATTTAATTGTAAAATTTTCAATCTCGGGTTTGGAAATGTGGTGATATACAATTTTTAATCGCTAGATTGTGCACCAGATTCCTGCATTAAATTGCAAATCCTTCCGAGTAGTCCTACGTATGTTGAGAAGGCACCAGGTTCAATTGATAGCGATTCGTCCGTTGGATTGGAATGTTAAGCCTGGTGACCCCCTTGGTGCTTTTCGATAAGAGTAGGTACGAGCCGACACTGGATTTCATCTTCTCCCTTCTCTTCATTATCGTCCCTCATACAACATTTTATACTATACAACCACATAAATATACACTCATCTTACACTCCTCTCAGTGCATACTACAAGAATGCATTAGGGCCTATCATAAGTAATGCCACGAGTGATTTCCAAATTATCGATACATTCACGACTCACGAAGCTTTTGTTAGGACTATTTAACGAATAAAATTAAGCTGTTTACTTACAAATCATTATTTAAGAATAGTTATTTTAAAATATTTATATATTTAATGTAAACGGCGATTTTGAAAACAAAAGAGAAACGTTTATTATGTTTCATTTGTTCATCACTGCAACCAGATCATATTATTTATTGCAAAAGGATCGCAATATTGTAAGAATACACCCTAGTGGAGAAAAAATGAAACACATCAAACTGTATATTAATTAATTTTGATGTCCTATGATGTAAATATGTCAATTATATTTTTCTGGAACGTAAATACCTGGGAAATAATACGTTTAAGAAAGTGCAAACAGTTTTTTTTGTGGTATAATCAATTGCTACAAATATTTTTTCTATTATATCCCGCAAGTACTATCTGGTTACATTCGTGCACTATATATACAATCTGGGAGCCACTTGCATTCTAGGATTCTTACATCTTCATATATAAATTGTTATATTCAACGTGTTTCTTAGAGAGTCAGTCACTGCAAAATAATGATCTGACCTATTCAGAGTGTTAAAAATGAGGAGCTTGATTTTAGTATGATAAAATTAAATTGATAAAATAGAGGTGAAAAAAGACTGATAGGTTGTAAATCAAAATTCATTGAAATGTGATTGGTCATTGACTCCCATTTGGGGCATGAGTTAAATAGTCTACATAAAGCGGTCTTTCGTAGTGGTGCATACATTTAAAATAACACCATGTATCTGCCCAGCGCAGAACCCGATGCACAAAAAGTGGAGTGGGTGGTATTAAAACACACTCACACTTTTCGCTGATTATATATAGAACCTAGTGGAGGTTCACCACTTTGGCCAGGGATATGGGTACATAGCTGAGTTCTGTCATATGGCTCAGAGGCTGTCTCAGATGCTCTGGGAAACATAAAGTATCAAACTGCACTCAAACTACACCTAAGTCGAAACTGTCAACAAGAACAAGCTGCAAGTTATAGACAATGTCCAGAGTTCAAGAAATATCTTAACTCAAGGCCAGAAACAACATTTAAAGTGAACACAACAAAGGAAAAATCAACACCAAAGCCAAACACAACTCAAGAAAACAACAATTTCCACCACCTCCCTCAGCTCCCACACCCATCTTAAACCCAGAAAGCCTTTTCCAACAACTCCTAACACTCCTAGCAAAAATCCTACAAAATCCACAATTCCTGCAGACTACTGTTACATTGCTAACTAAGTTAACAACTTCAAGTCCTTAAACTTTAAAAGAAAAGAACCTCAAGACAAATGTTTAAGGCCAAGAAGCTTAAGAACAATTCCACGACTAACATAATTTCTGCATAGGAGTTGATCACCCTTACTTAAAGAACATCCAGCAAGAATCTTCATCAAAGAACATCCAACAAGAATCTTCATCAAAGAACATCAACAAGAAGCTTCATCCAAGAACATCTATAAGAAACAGCTAGGAGAAGATGATTTTCCATAGGTCTACAAAATTACACCCAACTTAAAGACAAACACCTGAAGATCTCAAAAGGGTCGATGCCAACACCACACATTATACACACGGCCGGGTGTCGGGTTTCAATCCCCCCACGGAACAAATTTTCTTGGTGATGGTTCATTCGGGGTTTTTCCTCAATTGCATATATTGAAACTTTAAGTCCGAAAAGTGGTCCCCGAATATCATCTGACAATCATAATTATATTATTCGTCTTGTTTAGAATGAATTCTATGAATGAATAGTGTGTGTCGTCTTACATGGGAGATGCCCGGATTGAGTTTATCTCTCATTTGGGTAGGTCCTCCATGTCCTTGAGTGATCCAAAAAGTATGTGTGTGAACCAAATTTTAAAATCTCTCTCCCGACAGGTCGTGACACTGTAAGGCACGGGTGACGCATGTCACGTAAAAGTACCTATATGATAGAGAAAAAGAAGAAGAAAAAGAAAAATTATTTTAGCAAAGGCGCTGAATCAGTGAACGGAGGAAATAAAAGAGAGCATCTCTCTTGAACCTTTTTTTTCATTACGATTTTTCTTTAGTGCAGGTATCTTCTTAATTTTCGATGTAGAAATTACAATCAAATAATTATCTTCTTGTATCTTGTAACCCCATGTTTCCCTTAACAGAGATTTAGGCGCTCTCCCCCTACAGGGTAGAATTTGAACCATACTAATTTAGTTACACTTGTTTTCGTATAGATCTCATTTGAGTGGTCCGTGGTCAGCGTTCCGCCTCATACTGACATATAGGAAACCAAGGTAGTACTAGGACGGGAAAATTCGGTAAATGTTTGCTTAGATGCCGTTTCATTCAGGATTAAGGATCTTTTACGAGCCTGAAAATCTTCAGACTCGGGACCCACGGCTTAAAGTTCCTCCCGGAGGACTTGCTCCTTGGATTTTTCCATCCTAAAAAATTCCATCGACCCCGGCCGGGTTTGAACCCGCGACCCTCGAGACCAGAGGCAAGGAGCATAACCACTAGTCCACTGTGTCCGATTTTTTCAAATAATTATATGAAACCAAATTGAGATGGACATGCATGCGAATGGAGAAAACTTCATAACAGTGAGCTACATCATCTTTATGAGAAAACAGATATAATAAGAACAGTTAAGTCTAGTAGATTACAATGGTCAGAATATGTGGCACGAATGGGTGTGAAAGAAGAGCATGGAAGCTTTTTGTAGGAAAACAGAATGTAAAATGCTCAGTTGGTTGACCAAGAATGAGGTGGAAGAATAACATTAATAATGTTTTGAGGGAAGTAGATTATACACGGGATTATTGCAAAACATTAGCTCAGGTTAGGGATGCATGGAGAGCTTATATCAGCACCGCCATGCACCTACGGTGAATTTGATAATGTTTATGTTGTACATATAAAACGGTTCATCCTGTACGTGGTTCAAGAGTATTTGACGTAAACTTGACAAGATGTTAAATGTACTGAGCAATTAGCCGAAGTGGTTGAGAGGGAACAATGACAACAGCTTGACAAGCAATGCAGAGAATGCACAGCATCAAATAATCATTAGAACCAAGTTATGTTGCAGTATTGTAGCGTGACTCCCTATTCTCTACCTGTTGTGCATTAAGTTCTCGTTACTCTATTTTAAGACATTTGTTGGTTTTCCTCTTATACAGGATATTCCGAAACTATTCGTTCAAATTAATATACGACGTAGAGTACATCAAAACATATATATATATATATATATATATATATATATATATATTTCCATAAGGAACATATGGTCTAAGAAGTCAACTTGTAATGTTAGAGAACATTTTGTTATAGTGCTGACGTAAGCTGTTATGTGGGTCAATGTGGCCCTGTAGCCCGGCCACCCAGATTTCTTCTTCTGGGACATATGAAGCAGCTAGTGTATGAAACCGTTGTGGAAACAGAAGAAAACCTCGTTACTAGAATTGCCGTCGCTGCTGGGACCATTGCGGACATGCCAGGAATCTTCAAACGAATATGACAGTCAATGAGACGATGCACTGCGTGCATTCAGGCTAATGGTTGTGCATTCGAGCAATTCCTGTGATGCTTCTGCTGTAATTAGCATGTTAAACTATCTTCTGTATAATCGTCCCTAACTTTACAAGTTGACTTCAGAGACCATAAGTTCTTTATCGAATTATATTTGTTTTGATGTTTTGTACCTCCGGTATTAATTTGAACGAATAGTTTCGGAACACTCTGTATAGAGTCCCCCAAAAAATTGTAAGTCAGTCGTCAATGTAATCTATTACTCGGCAACGTTATCTTCCAATGCGGAAAAACTGGGAACTAAAAGAATGTGGTAAGGGTGAGTAGGAGTTTGTGGTAGTAGACCCTTGCCTCAGGTTGCAGTGACAGTGTTTATTATCCGTCAGTCGAGTATAGTCTGTTGTTAGTGACAATGTCAAGTGCGAAAGTTAGACCTTATATTCACAGTATATACCTGTCTGTACTCTGAATCTTACACAATATCTATGGCTAGAGCATGGAACTCACTTCCCAGTCATGTCAGGGACTGTCAATCGCTATCATTATTTAAATCCAAATTAACTGATATCTTAAGTTCGACACAATGAAAACATTAACTACATAACAACTATATAGAGCATTCTATTAATAATCATGTAGGAAGCTACTTACTTTATTTTATATCATTTTAATTTTATTATATTCTATGTTTTTGTTAGCATTAGCTAATATTAGATCCATCATCATTGTATTTTATTTAGTCTGTATTTTAATATCTTAAAATTGTAATATGTACGTAATTTTTGTATAATTTTACTATTCGCTGGTTGAGTGGAAGAGAAGGCCTTATGGCCTTAACTCTGCCAGCTAAAATAAATCATTATTATTATTATTATTATTATATACACATTTAAGTCTGACAGACAGTAGTTGGAAATCAGTGCTGATTTAATTTCTCTGTACGTCACATTATCCAGAAACCCGTAGGCATACAAACTCCGATGATCTTTTATTAACTTCATCTCTTATTTCAAGTAGGTACCACTATATTTGCCACTGATTATACCACTTGACCAGTCATTCGTTGTACCAACGGCGGAAGGAGACACTTTCCCCTTCTTCAACACTAGCGCCAATGCTTCCCTCACCGGTTAAAACGTTAATGTGGTCGAGTAATAGGGACTATGAATGCTCGCCTCTGGTTCCAAAGAACGTCTATTTATTGTAAATTATTACTACAACTTCCATTACTATAGATAGGTTTTACTTTACAGCTCGAGGTCATGCAGTTATCCCTACAGCTATTTAGAGAGGGTTGTTTCTTTCAGTAGCCATTCCCTAAGGCAACTAACACCACGTGCTTTACGTCGCTGGTGCTGGTGCGAAACGCATTCCATTCTACAAATCAGTGCAGTCCTCTGATGAAGTTCGGGACGAGGTACGAGAGGGGAAATCCAACCAAACACGCTCACAAATGAAAGGACAATCATATGTCACGCAAAGTGGGTTTATTTCAGGCGTTTTATTTTACTTATTCAACTAAGATCAGCTTCATGGGCTAGTGGTCAGCGTTTCTGACTACAGTTTATGAGGTCCTGGGTACGATTCCCGGTCAGACCATAGGAATTTTTCCTTAAAGGGAATTATTCCTGTGGTTGCCCATGGTCTGGATTTTAGGTTAAGAACTCTCCTAGCGTTTCATTATCATTTATCACCCATCATATCATCGGAATAACGTAACTCCGCCTTCCAGTTGCCCCAACTCAAGAAATGGATTACAATACCGCCAATGCCAGTGGAGAAAGCCAGAAATGCCATAAAAGACAATCTGTTGGCATAAAAAAAACTTATTCATCCAAACGTAAAAACACATTAAATTTGCTTAGGAGTAGCAGCGCATGCCGGGTATTAGCTAGCATTGTATAAAATACTGGTAGTTGTAATGAATATAGTTAGAAATGGTTTGATATTTTCTGGCAGTTGAAGGAAGACATTCATTCGCTTGTATTTACAGAAGTGCGGGTGCCCATGGCCCTGTGTAATGCGGGCATTGTAATCACTGAACTTTGTAGAAATGTTTAAAATCGTGTTAGGAGTGAAATTTCGGCATGAACCTTGACCGGAGACCCAGTAGCACGCCAATCCGCACTCGTGGCGTGCACCACTTTATCACGTGATCAATACTTTGCTGCGGTCACCTGCTCTTTGTTACGCGAGCTAACAATGGACAAGGTCTACTGAACAGAGCTTAAGGTATTAGAATATCATTGATATTATCATAAAAGAACGTATCTATCGCAGGACCGACGACTTTTATTTTCATATAGGAAGGAAATCCGTCCTTAAATTTTTTACTTGAACTGGATCGAGATATGGAGAACCTCGGATTGAGAAGTATAGGGTCCATCCATAGTAATTCTGCCCGAAGGCAGGTCCTTCACTGCAATCATAGCATTTTCATGCTCTGCTTGCAGCTTTACTCGGGAATTGTGTAGGTGTGGTAGCTTCCCGTTGCTTTCCACACCGGTGAAGGATGATGATGGTAATGATAATGGTAAGGATGATGGCCATATGATTTCGGGGACCGTTTGGGCCTTAAAATTTTCCTGACATTTGTCGTACAGGTGGAGGAAAAACCCGATAAAAACCTCACCCAGAAAAACTGCCCCGACCGGGGATCGAACCCGGGCCCGCTGCGTGACAAGGCAGCACGCTACCTCGAGACCACAGAGGTGGACTAAGTATAGGGTAAAGGGAGGTAATTCGTGGTATATGTAATTTCGTGATAGTTAATTTTGAAACATTGTCTTCTTCTTCTTCACTTCTTGGTTTAGGCAAGAGTTGCCTGTTCCGTCTTCAATAATAGATCTAAGATCATCTCTTCCGAGGACTTCCGACATTGTCCCGAAGTTAAAATGCGAGATAAGTATACGGAGTGTCCCATTCAAACCTCCCACATTTTAATGAATCATAACTAACAAAATATGCGGAATTATGAAATTAAGCCGGTATTAAACTCAAAGAATTTTCATTGTCACACATTGCCACACACTAAAACACCTCTACATGTGCACCATTAGTAGCACGAATAATATGAAGTCTGTATTCGATTTCGTGCCACGTTCTGTCCAACATGTCTATTGGTACTGCTGCAATTGTGTCAAGGATACGGGTTCGTAAATCATGAAGATCTGGCACTAGAGTCGCAAACAGACGGTCTTTTACATACGTCCAGAGGAAGAAGTCCAGTGAAGTGATGACTTGCGAGCGTGGTTTTATGTCATTATTGTCCAACATGCGACAGATGAATTAACTGCACAATGAAAACAAAAATTCTTTGAGTTTCTCTTTCTTTTAATGCCAACCTCATTTCATAATTACGCATACTTTGAGAGTTACGATTAATTAAAATGTGGGAGGCTTGAATGGGACACGATGTATATCGAGGTATACGACTAAAGGCCATATCTTTATATAACATACTTTTTAATTTCAGTATTCTACCACATCATCGCCTAATTATTTATCACGCCGCTTCATCAGACTATCCGACACACATAATCTTGACACTCGATCCCATCAGCACATTGTCCTTTATATCCCTCCTCATCACACTGTATATTATTCATTATCTTTTACGGTCTCACTTACCAAAACATGGAATTCCCTTCCGACCTATGTCAGAGACTGTCAAACTATAACATCCTTCAAAAACAAATTAAATAATTATTTAATAACAAACTAACTTATACACCTCACTGATAGTATTCTTTTAACATTTAATACATTTTAATTATCTATGAAAATAATATTAAGATTAACAAATATTTTCTTTTGTTTTGTTTTAAATATTGTAAAACGTAAAATTAGTTTTCTATATCTCATCATTTTTCTTTTGTTTTATATATACATTAGACAGGGACAATTTAATATGTCTTGCTTGTATACATTTTATTATTAGTTTTAGTCTTAATTTTAACCAACATTAACTAGCTGCATTATAGATCGTAATATAATAGATATATTTTTGATCATATTTTTATTTAGTATTTAATATTAGAGTTAATTGTGATTGTTATATTCTGATGTAATATATGTTTGCCCTGGTGAGTGGTAGAGAAGGCCACATGGCCTTAACTCCACCAGGCTAAATAAATAAAATAAAAAAAATAAATAGAATGATAATACTGTACCTAGATTTCGAAATTACTACACGAAATTACCAATATCCTGAAGTACCTCAATTTACCCTATCTGTAAACCAACAGTCGGCCGTGGTGGGCTAGTGGTCATGTTCTTTGCCTCTAGTTCCGAGAGACGGGGGTTCAAACCCGGCCGTGGTCGATGGATTTTTAGCATGGAAAAATACAACAGATAAGTCATCCGGGATGGACTTTAAGCCATAGATCCCGAGTCTGAATATTTTCAGGCTCGTAAAAGAACGAAAAGCCTGAATAATACGGCCTCTGTGCAAAATTTACCAACTATTACATCCTGGTACTACCGTGGTTTCCTAGATATCACTATGAGGAGAAACGCTGATCCCGGGCCACTCATTGACATCTACGTGAAAACAAGTGTAACTAAATTAGTATGTTTAATTTCTCCCCTGTAGGGGGAGAACACTTAAGTTACGTTGAGAGACACATTCACTTACTACTATTAATCTGTAAACTAAGAAGATAGATTGTATGCTTTTAAATATCTTGTATATTGGTAATTGTCCACCGCTTTGGTCTCGACGTAGCGTGGCTATCTTGTCATGCAGTTGGCCCGAGTTTGATCCCCGGTCGGGACAAGTTTCCTGGATGAAGTTAATTTCGGGATTTTTCTTCACCTGGAAGATAAATGGCAGGAAACTTTAAGGCCCAAACGGTCCCCGAACACCATCTGGTCATCATTATCATCATTCACCTCATTATATTAAGTTTAGTTAAATACTTTTCCTGGCGCATCATTACCGTCATCATCATCTCTCATATTATCGGCGCAGCGTATATATATATATATATATATATATATATACCGAGAGATACTAAAAACCAACAGATTATATTAAATATCTTCATTTTTTAATGATCTTGTAGTATGTTTCCTGCAGTCCTACGAACATATCTCATTTAAGCAGATCTAAGTCTCTGTATATCCATTTGTTTTTGTTTCAAAGTCCACTTCGTTTCCTTACAAAAGAGATAGAAGTGTCAGTGCTTTTAATTATTATTATTATTATTATTATTATTATTATTATTATTATTATTATTAATAGCACAGGACCACGATGAGATAGAATATATGGCTAAAAAACTAAAAGAAGAATATGAAAAATGGGGACTTTATATAACATTGAGAAAACTAAATACCTGTGTATAGGAGAAGAAATGGAAAACATAAATTTCAATAATGGAGAAGAACTAAAACCTAGTATTGAATGCACTTATTTAGGAACAAAATTAGACCATTCAGGCGATAACACAGTGGAAATTAAAAATAGAATCGCACAAACAAAACAAGCAAAATATTACAAAAAATAGAAAATTACAAATGTATCAAACCATAATTCAGAGCATTTTAACATATGGTGCTGAAGTCTGGCAAATTCCTACCAGGGAAACGAAAAGAATTTTAAGTACAGAAATGGATGTTTTACGAAGATCAGCTGGAAAATCTAGAATGGATAGAATACGAAATAAAGAAATAAGGGAAATTATGTGTGTACAGGAGGAGCCGGACATCATAGACATCATAGAAAAGAAAAGATTACAGTGGTATGGTCATGTCAAACGAATGCCAGAGCAAAGATTGCCAAAAATTGTTATGGAATGGATCCCAATGGAAAGGAGGAAGAGGGGAAGACCGAAGAAAACTTGGATAGAAGGGGTACAAGCAGCTATGAATATCAGAGGAATGGAGGAAGATCAATTGATGGATAGAGAGGAATGGCGTTTGGTTGCCATGATACCGGATGATGATGATGATGATGATTATTATTATTATTATTATTATTATTATTATTATTATTATTATTATTATTATTATTATTATTATTATAAAAAGAGGATCAGTAATGGAAGAAAAAAACATAGGAATGTTAAACTCTATATCATGGAGTAAAACATCATTAACATAAAAAACAACTCATTCATAAGTCCATTCTGGAAAGTATAGTGTTATATGGATCGGAAGTTTGGACAATGACACAACAACATGCCAACAGAATTACTGAAGTTACAATTGATTTTTGAAGAAGAGCAGCCAGAAAATCTCGACTGGAAGAATTAGAAATACTGAAATTAGAAAATGGATGAATGCAGAAAGAAGTATAATGGATGCGACTGAACACAGAAGGCTAATATGGTATGGGCAACTTAAGAAGAATGCAGGATGGAAGACTACCAAAGGCCATCTGTACATGGAAAATTGAAAGAAGGAGCAGAATAGGAAGACCAAGAACAACCTGGAAGATTAACATTCAGAATTAAATGAGAAAATTTGGTGTAACGGATGAAGACACAGAGGACAGAGAACAATGGTGTACTTTAATTAAAGGAAATTTGTGAAGGTGTATTACAAACTCATAGTCCATAAGTCCGTAATCATTTATGCATTTTTAAAACTCATATTGATAATTAAGATTGGTTGGAGAAAACCCTCAAAGATGGGGAAAATTCTGGAAATGAAATTATTATTATTGTTATTATTTTATTTATTTTTTCATTGCGGATGAGCCCATGTAGGACTACGAAAGTACTTAAAGGCGTTTCCTTTGAGCCCAAATTTCTTTCATTCTTTTGCTATGAGCTTATCTATCTACCAAGTTCCAGTTTTTTGCTTCGGTTTGTCCTCTTGGTCAACTTGTCACTTATTTACCTAAATTCTAAATATATCTCTATTTGGGATATCTTCTTTAGTAATTTCTGCCAATTTTATTTTGACTTCATTAATTCACTTCACAGTATCCACTGGAGCTTTACTTCTGTTTTTCGTAGAATTCCATTATCTGTTTTGCAAGCCTATTTGAGATCATTCGTTTAATATGGCCATACAATTTTAACCTTCGTTTTTTAATATCACTATGAATGTCTGTATATATTTTTATTTCCTTTTTACTTCTGAGTCTAATTATTATTATTATTATTACTATTATTATTATTATTATTATTATTATTATTATTATTATTATTATTATTATTATTATTATTATTATTATTATTATTATTATTATTATTATTATTATTATACATTAATTCACAATTGGCAGGACAGGTCCACTACAGGAAAATCCAATGAATGAAAATAAGGGAACATGTTTTGATCGTGCTTCATGTTAACCACGTTAAGAATGTAAAACATGGATATTGTAGGGAAAAGTGAAAGATTGACAAGTGACGTCAGATTGCGAATCCTGCTAACTGCCAGAAGACGACGTGCTAATAGCATTGCTAGAGCACAGTGCTGCGACATCCATCACTTTGCTGTTTCATCGCTGTCAAGTCTACATGACTTTCTACCAAAATTGTTTTTTCCACATAAATAGTGATTTTGATGCATATTGTACAAGTCAGCATAAGCGATGATCTATTAACCCAGAGTTTCCCAACCGGTATGTCGCGACATAAAGTTGCGTCGCGCGGCCAATTTATTTATTTTATTTTATTTTTTCCAATGCTCCAAGTTGTCATTTCGACATTTCTGGTGTTCTCTCCTGGCATTGGCTTAATTGTAACTCACTTCTGAAGTTGGGGCGCCTAGAAGGCGGAGTTACGTTACCCCGAGGATATCCATCCATAGTAATTCTGCCCGAAGGCAGGTCCTTCACTGCAATCATAGCATTTTCAATCTATGCTTGCAGCTTTACTAGGGAATTGTAGGTGTGGCAGCTTCCCGTTGCTTTCCACACCGCTAAAGGATCATGATGATGATAATGATAAGGATGAAGATATTGATGGCCATGTGATTTCGGGGACTGTTTGGGCCTTAAAGTTTTCCTGACATTTGACTTACAGGTGAGGGAAAACCCCGATAAAAACCTCACTCAGAAAAACTGTCCCGACCGAGGATCGAACCCGGGCCCGCTGCGTTACATAGCAGCACGCTACCTCGAGACCACAGCGGTGGACCCCGATGATATGATGGATGATAAATGATAATGAAGTGCCAGTAGAATTCTTAACCTATACTGAACTTATATTCCAGACCATGAGCAAGCACAGGAATAATTCCTTTTAAGGAAAAATTCTTATGGTTTGACCGGGAATCGAACCCGAGACCTCATGAACAGTAACCAGAAACGCTGACCACTAGCCCATGAGGCTGGTCAAATAGGGCCACATGTAATATATCGCAACATTTTAGAAATAAAACTATTTTTTTTGTTCAATGCCACCATGTTGTCACTTCGACATTCTGGTATTCTCTCCTGACATGGCGTTATAGTAACCCACTTCTTAGGTTGGGGGTAACGCTGCCCCGATGATATATGATAAGTGATGATTAGGGCTGAAAAAGTATGGTTTACATTCTAGGCTGCTTGGTATTTAGACCTCTGTGTTTACAAACTACAAGTTGACACGCGGTACTCGGGACAGACTTATAGTACAGTCCGCTTTGTGTAGGAATGGACTCATATTTGCACAATTTTTGTTTCGGTATTCTGATACAACCACACGTCACGTAAACAGGTCTATTATTGAGGAGAGTCGAACATACGCACTCTCCGCTCAACAAAGACACACATTTTGTAAACAATGTGTTTAGAAATTAGTTACTATCCTGATACCGATACTTTTTTTCAGTCCTAGTGATGATGATGGTAATGATGTGCTAGGAGAGGCCTTAATCCTAGGCTTAATGAATAATGTAAGACAAATGTCAGGGAAACTTTAAGGCCCAAACGGTCCCCGAAATCATATGGCCATCGCAATCATCATCATTCATATTCATCTTAGATAAGCTTAGAATTAGGTACTCTCCTGGCGCACCACTATCATCATATCATCGGGGCAATGTAACCCCGCCTTCCAGGCGCCCCAACCTCAGAAGTGGGTTACAAGTACGCCATGCCAGGAGAGAAAACCAGGGATGTCGAAAGACAACCTGGAGCATTTGAAAAAAAATGAATAATGTTAATTTTGGGGACTGTTGGGCCTTGTTTTCTGACATTTGTTATACTGGTGTGGAAAACCTCCGAAAATACCATCATCTAGAAAACTTGTCCCGACTGGGGATCGAACCCAGGCCTGCTGCGTGACAATGCAGCACGCTACCTCGAGACAACAGATATGGATACTCTAAAAATAAAATCTGAATAACTTTATACTCTCATAAATAAAATTAAACTAAATTCTGATTGGAATTAAAAACACATACCGGTATCTCATATGACCAATCGGATTTAACCTTATATTTAATAGAATTATTGCTCATATAAATTAAGAATAATAAGTGACGTAATAATAAACTTTACATTTTATCATGTTACATTTATTCATTTTGTATCAACATTTTGTACTGAACGAAGTAAGAATAGCTCTGCAGATAGAATTTTATAAACCCTCCCGTTCTAGGATGGTGAAAAGTTTCATTTTGTACATTAATTTGGTGTATTCGTTATGGTTTAGGCAGCGTAAGCCATTTAAGCGTCCAAAAATCGACTTTTTTAGTGCACCGATGCCCATTTTTTTTATCTCCGGTCCTATAGTACATACGGTAATATGTTATATACGTTAATTGTCCCAGAAAAATATCTAAACGATGGTAAAACCCCATTCAAATCGATCAAATAGTTTTTGAGTCCATGAAAGATAGACAGGCTCACATTCGTTTTTATATATAAACATTTCTCTGATGAAGGAATTTGTTCTAAATCTAGGAGATTTAGCGTTTGGGAGATATAAAATATCCCACGTGTATTCTTTTGTTAGAGGAGGATTCTAAAACAAAATGTTAAAGTGTAAATAAAACAACAAATTGCACATTCTGATTACAGTATTCTCAGTCACGTAGCTTGACCAATATAAAAACTGGCGCTGTGTGCTGAATACTGCATCACGTTCTCAACGGTTTGCTTTCCAATTACTTCTATCAAATAGGCTTTTAGAGGAACATTTGTGTTTTGTGGCCAAAAATACTCGTCCTTTGATTGTTTCTCTATCCAAAAAAAATGTCATTGTTAAGTATTCATTCACTATTTCATCAATTCATTCAATTTCATTGAAGCTTTTGCCCAAAGACAGTACGTTCAACTGCATAATTAATATTCTCCACTATTTTCTATGTTCTGTTTTTTTTATATCTGTCTGCATATTTTATCATGCAGTATTTACTTTGAAGATGAGATACATATATTAGGAAAATGTAATGATTTAGAATATTGGAGACGTCAGTTATTACCGGAAAGATTTCTAAATTCAAATCGGGAAAGATCGGCATTCTACGAGTTATTGGTAAATCCAGAAAATTGGATAAGCCTCGGTAAATTTCTGGACAAAACGCGGAAAATAAGGACAACACTCATTCATGAATAAATATATGTTATCAAAATGCAATACCATTAATTCTTAATAATTATATATAAATTAATTAGTGTATAATGCTATTGTGTTATTATTTAATTGTAATATTATTGTGTTTTCTTTATGTAATTGTAATGTTAATGTTTTTTAGTGCATAATGCTATTGTGTTATTATTTAATTGTAATATTATTGTGTTTTCTTTATGTAATTGTAATGTTATTATTATTTTTTCTTTATACTATTACCAATTACTACTTTATTGTAACGGACTGTCAACAGCACGTACGGCTTACTGCCCGTGCGACCCATATTTATAAATAATATTGTAAATATCTTACTTTTTGTCTAATAAAGTCCTACTACTACTACTTAAATTAGAACTAACTGACACTATCGAACCCTGAGAAATTAAGAGACAACAAATTGTCCATTTTCATATAGATACACACATTATCATCATCATAATCATCACCATCTTCAACGTTAACGTTAAGATAATGATTTACTGGTCTCTTCATATTTTGTTGTACTTTCTTGGCTCAACTCCAGAATAGGTTACTCTCTGTTTTTCCATACAACGTTATGACTTACGACACTGTTGCAGTACGTATATTTTTTTGCATTTTTAATAACATTTCGTAGTGTTTTTAAACATTTTTCAATGATTCTTAAAATCATATTTTACAATTATTAAATATTTGTATATGTACGCAAAATATAGTAACTAGCTCTGTGCGCATGCGCGAACCCTTGATGAAACTTCCGCCAGATAGAAAAGATATCTGTAAAATCAGTGTGACCAACATTTGAAATTAATTCCAAAACATATTTTAAGAAATTCACTTAATTTTGTTAGGTTCCGATGAAACAAATTGTTGTACATCAGATCAATTTATAGTTTATTAAATACTATGCATATAATTTGTTTTGTTACGTTACGTTACGTTACTTACTTACTTACTTACTGGCACTATCGAACCTGTAGGTTCATGGCCGCGCGGCCATAAGCTCTCCATACATCCCTATCCTGATATAATGCTTTCCAATCATTCCCTGTATAATCTACTTCCCTCAAATTATAGTTAATGTTATTCTCCCACCCTTTGGCATGGGTTCCCTGAAGTAGTCCCCGCCCGGAGAACCGAATGGGGGACTATTTGACCTCCGGAAAATTTTACCCCAGTTGAACCCATGTCCGCATTTCTTGACGGTTGTATTTTTACGGTGAAAGATCGTCACTCTTTCGACCAAGGTTTTTTTTTCGTCTGGCGTATCACCTTCGACCAGTCCGGCATGCGTAACCCTATCGGCAGCAATGCTACCGCCGGCATAGCTCTCAGGATCATTTAAACACGCAAGCCACTCCACCACGACAAGGTAAAGATACCATGGAGGGATTTTGTTACGTTAGGAAGGGGAATGTTGGTGTACATCTATTTCTTATATATATATATATATATATATATATATATATATATATATGTTTGATGAAATTTATTGCGGAGGTTGGTTATATCGATTTCACAGATATTTCCTGCCACATGGCTGAACATTCACTAAGTGTTCGCGCATGCGCACTGCGATTCTGTAGAACAAATAATTGAGAGAGTGAGTGAGCGACTTATTCTGAAGTTTTTCAGACTTCTTATAAATTTATCTTGCCAAATGATATGTACTGTAAAGTTGTTGGTCCATAACAAAGACAAAGTGTTCTCAATTATTTATATTTCTTTCATATATCTTAGCTTTTTTATATAAAACTTTGTATCTGCTACTACCCTTAAAATTTAATTTTTAAATACTGTTTTTGTGTGTTTTTTTTTTCATTATCAAAGCCTCTTACCCTTATAACAAAGATGGATTGCCAGACTTTTCTAACATTTTAACAGCGGACATACATATAGGCTACTGGACGAAACGGAGCTTGGACATGGTATTTTTTCGGGGTTTCTCCCGTTTTTCCTGCCACAAATTTCATTCCACAATTCTCCATGCATATCTCATCCGTTTCGTTTCATATCGTTCATCCGAAAATGTCGGAATAAATATAGAAGTAAGCATGTTATAGAAAGGTGGTTCTAATAATAACATATAGTCCGTGGAATCCTGTTTCTACAAAGAAAGTTGATCCATAAAATGAAGCATCAATTGTAAAGAGAGCTTCAAATTATGCTTGTAGGGCTGTAACGGTCATTCAAAGACCTGTATAAATGATAGGGGCTTCACCTCACTTCTTCCCCGACCCGACCGTGAGTTGGAAACGAATTGATATCACTTACATTTTCGATTTTTCTATGTATTATGGGAGTTGTTGAGTTTCAACGGAAGTTCTTCCTTCGATATGGTTTTTGTTCTGACTGTACTGAAGCTCTTAAGGTTCCAAGAGCTGAATTTATAATCAATATGTGACGTACTTAACATCTTTGATGTCATTATAAATGTCAATGAACTCTCAGCTATTCCAATGTTATTTTGTGTATCTTCTAATAAGGAGAGATAGAAGTTTGCTGATTGCCAAATTACTGAATTGTACAACAAAAACTTACGTGCTTAGGTATACAAAATTTGGGGATAATATTCCACCATCGTAAATTAAATAAAAATGAAAATAAACACGCAATTATTGTTGCAGTATTGCATAATTACCTGAGAGAAATATATATCCCCGAAAAAAAATGTGAAAAATTTGTTAAAATAAAGTGAGAATTGAGCTCAAAGTAACCTAAAACCAACATATTTATAATGTAGAATGTGTATAAGTCATTGCTCAGACAGTGTAGTCAATTTATCATAAGTGATGCTACGAGTGATTTCCAAATATCGATAAATTCACGACTCACGAAGCGAGGAGTGAATTTATCTAGAGAATTTGGAAATCAAGAGTGGCATTTGTTAGGACTATTTAACGAATAAAATTAAGCTGTTTACTCACAAATCATTGTTTAACTATAGTTATTTTAAAATATTTATATATTTAATGTAAACGGCGATGTTTGAAAACAAATGAGAAACGATTGGTACGCTTCATCTGCTTCTTTTGTTCATCACTGCAACCAGATCATACTATTTATTGCCAAAGGAACGCAATATTGTAAGAATGCTCTCTAGTAGAGAAAAAATGAAACACATCAAACTGCATATTAATTCGTTTCTGATGACGTATGATGTAAATATGACAATAATTGTCATATAATTATAAAAATATAATTATTATATTTTTCTGGATTATTACCTGGGAAAAAATACATTTAAGAAAGTGCAAACAGTGGTTTATTTTTTTATTGGTATAATCAATTGCTACAAATGTTTTTATATTACCTCCTGCAAACGCTGTGTGTTGACATCCATTCACTATATACACAATTTGGTAGCCGTATTTCTTACAGAGTCAGTCACTGCAAAAATAATGGTCAAACCTGTTCAGAATATTAAAAAAGGAGGAGCTTTCTTTAATATGGTAAATTTAATATTGATAAATATTTGGTGAAACACTACTGTCATTGGTTGTAAAACAGAAATCATTGAAACGTGATTGGTCATTGACTCCCATTTGGGACATGAGTTAAATAGTCACAAAAACTCGCTAACAAACAAGTGAACTCTAAACTCGCCCAATTTCGCACCCTAACATGCCCATCTAACACTAACTTGCTCACTAATGTAAGTGTACTCTTGAGATAGAATCCCCTTATATGTGAGCAATCATGTTGGCAATTGGCTCTAGCGGGAACATGTGTAATCACATTGGTCAACACGACGCTAAAAGTCACTTGTTATTAACAAATATTCTGTGTTCCAGTGCAGCCAATATAGAGTCTGTTCTAACTTACATAAACAAAATCAGCATGTATTTGTCATAGGTTGAAGCACTTAAATTGTGTTAAGTTAGCTTTTATATTGGTCTTTCACAGGTTAGAATACTTAAATTGCGTTAGGTTAGCTTTTTGGTTCGTATTCCGTGATTTCATAGTGTAAACCGCTTCGCGCATGGTGTGTGGAAGGAACTTAGAAAAGATCCGTGTCACAGGTGGTAAAATATTTCCAAAATTTCTTCCCATATGGGACCCGAAACAGCGTAAATCACGTAGTTCTGCATCAAGGCACCATGCTTTAACCGCTCGATACGGGGCGGGACGGGGGAGGAGAACAATGATCCTAAAATAAATTTGCCGTGTTAGGGTCTTAACCTGAACCCATCTCTACTAACCTATCAATACATTTAAAATCAATTTTGAAACACCGTTGAGGTTATTGTGTAAAAAGTTAAAATATTAAATGTTGTACCTGAATTAACAGGTCCGCAACAAATTAAAATTCATTAAAGTATTGAAGATCTTTCAGAACTTCTTATTCGATCCTAAGCAGCTGGGTAGGTACTAACCTAATCATAAGGTAGTAGTAGTAATAGGACTTTATTAGACAAAAAGTAAGATATTTACAATGTTATTTACAAATATGGGTCGCACGGGCAGTAAGCCGTACGTGCTGTTGACAGTCCGTTACAATAAAGTAGTAATTGGTAATAGTATAAAGAAAAAAATAATAATAACATTACAATTACATAAAGAAAACACAATAATATTACAATTACATAATAATACAATAGCATTATACACTAATTAAGTTTTGTATAATTATTAAGAATTAATGGTATTGCATTTTGATAACATATATTTATTCATGAATGAGTGTTGTTCTTATTTTCCGCGTTTTGTCCAGAAATTTACCCAAGTTTATCCAATTTTCTGGATTTACCAATAACTCGTAGCATGCCAATCTTTCCCGATTTGAGTTTAGACATCTTTCCGGTAATAAATGACGTCTTCAATATTCTAAATCATCACATTTTCCTAATATATGTATCTCATCTTCAAAGTTCCCGCACGTTGGACATATTCGCATATCGTGATCGTCGCTTATTTTTAGAAATTTCCATGCCCCTAGCCTAAAACAAGCAAGCCCTGATCTGTCTATAAATCCTAGGTTGAGTATACCAGGCTAAATAAATCTATTCTATTCTATTCTATTCTATAAGATTCTTTTCCCCAAACGTGTTTTAGGTCTCTTTGTAAACACAGTGAGCGTTTTCCTGTACATTCAGCGAAAATATCTTGTTGGTTTATATCTAGGTACCTCCTTATTTTTCTCCACACGGTAGAAAGCGTCACAAACAACGACATACAGTTTTTTTTCCCCTCCGATCAAAATAAAAACTATTACGTTTTCCTAAGGAAGTCTAAGGATATTAAGCCTTAATCCTGGTTTACTCGCCTGATTTCCAATGAAATCATAATTGAAAAACCATTTCCTGTGCAAGCAGGAAGATTACAATATAGATTTATGAAGATCCTACGTTCTAAGCCCCTTCAAAAGTATAAATTATTCAGAGAATTAGATAGAGAAAGAAGATTGCACTATCTTTGTGTTAACTGGCTTTGAGGTGTAATCTAATCCTTTTTCATTTTGGAGCACGTAATAGAAATATCCTAGGAAATAAAAAGAGAAGATCCTGGCTCCAGGGAACAGAGCTTTTGTTGACACAACTTGCCTCTCAGATTGTTTGTCTGCGAGCAAAATAATGAACCCATTCTACACAATGAACTTTCCCAACAGATAGAGACATTGATGTTCCAATCATCTTAAAAGTAAACTATAAGTTTTCAACCAGAAATAAAGTGTACAGTATATTCAACTTTGAATACCATATCCTATTTTCTTCACGTGCATTGTTTTTTTATTTATCGCAAAAGAAACGTATATATCTTGACTATCCCTATTATTACCATTCCTGCATTAGTCTACCTCTGTGATACGATCTTGGTTCAGACACGGCAGACTCGGGTTGGATCTCCGGCACGAACAAGTTACCTGTCTGTCTGTCACGTGCGAATACACCATGTCGGGAAAGGGAGTTACTTAACATGGACTATTTAACTCATGTCCCAAATGGGAGTCAATAACCAATCACGTTTCAATTAATTTTGTTTTACAACCAATCACAGCCGTGTTTCACCTCGGTATTTATCGAATTATCTTTACCAACTCCTGCTTTTATGATAAAGAAAACTCCTGCTTTTTTAATATACTGAGCAGGTCAGATCATTATTTTGCAGTGACTGACTCTCCAACAAATACATTAAATATAGCAAATAATGAACAGATTCCTTCGAACTACACATTTGATTATTACGTGTTCAATAATTGTGTTTTTAAATAATGCTTTTACTGAGTTGTTTCCTAAAAAAATAATTAATAACCTATAATGTTGGTTGTAATGGGGGCACGCCGTAGCGTAGTGGTTAAGACACTGCGCTACAAGTCGGAAGGTTAAGGGTTCAAGTCCCGGTGGGGTCAGGATTTTTAAACTGACCAAAACCTTCTGGCGGCACTATGACCCTGGGGTCGACTCAGCCTCTAACGGAAATGAGTACCAGACGCTTGTTCTGGGGGAAATGCGGCCGTCACGCAGGGCTGACAACCCGGCTGACATTAAGTGCCGATTGTCTAGAAAAAGTGGGAGCCTTAACCTCCCACTCTCCCAAGGGCCTCCCGAGGCCTGTAGTGGGATTACTTTACTTAATGTTGGTTATAATATACAGTTTGATGTGTTCCATTTTTTCTCGACTAGGGTTCATTCTTACAATATTGCGATACTATTTGGCAATAAATAATATGATCAAGTTGCACTGGATGAACAAATGAAACATAACCAAACATTTCTCATTTGTTTCCAAACATCGCCCATTTATATTATATATATATATATATATATATATATATATATATATATATTGAATAACTGTATTTCCTAATGATTTGTGAGTAAACAGCTTAATTTTTACTTCCTTTGGCCAGCAACCAATCGAAGGGAATTATTTGCTTTCAAGTCTATACGAGAATTTCCCGGGGAAGGGAAATTTCTATTTGTGAGTAAACAGCTTAATTTTATTCGTTAAATAGTCCTAACAAATGCCAGTCTTGATTTCCAAATCCTCTAGATAAATTGGAAATCACTCGTGGCATTATTTGTGATAATTTAGTTATACTTGTTTGTAGTATTATTCGCTAATATAATACCGATAGATTACTTATCTAATATTTCTAGTCGGGATTTTACGTAAGAAAATCTAAGATTGCAATACTAATAATATACATTGTGACGCGTCGTAATAACAACGTTTAAATTTCGCGGACAAAGGCGAGAATAGTGGTCTCGCATAGGTCGGAATAGATTTGCAAATCCCCAACTCGCGAGTCAAAAGACCCGCGCAGACCATCGAAATGTTTAGGATCTCATTCCAGATATATCTATGAACATCTACTTCCCCTGTCTGGAAATTTCGGTGGCCAGAAGGTTTTACGGATAACTCACAATAACCATTCTTATCTTTCAGCTCATTGATGCCAAGAAAATCGGGATAAGTAGATTACTGAACAACGCGGGGTAATCAGCACGGGGTATCTAAAAATAATTACGATATAAATTTATAACTATTTTTCTTTTTCCTTATTCAACTAAACATAAAAACACATTTCATTTATTTAGGCGTAGCAGCGCATGCCGGGTATTAGCTAGCAGTACATACAAATCCTGTTTCTACTAATATTGGAGGAAGTTGCAGTTTTTTCAAAAGAAAATCATATCTTCAGAATTCTTCTCCTTCTTCTTCTACTACAAGGTTTAGGCTATGCAGCCTGTTCCGGCGAAGTTAAAAGTGGAGTCCATCTTCTGCGTGGTCGGCCAACATCTCTTGTTCCTCTGGGATTATACAGGAAGGTTCTTTTTGGTATTCTTTCGTTGTTCATTCTCATTAAGTGTTCTGTCCATTTCTTATTATTTTCGCTAATTTTATCTTCAATTTTTATATATATTTAATTCTTCTCGTATAGTTTCATTCCTTATTCTATCCACTCTTGTGCATCCTTTCACATTACGTAAAAACAGCATTTCCGCAGTCTGTATCCTGCTTTTATCCCTTGATTTCATTATCCAATTTTCACTTCCATACAACAACAAAGGAACAGCCATTGTTTTATATAATTTAAGTTTCGTATCTTTCCTTGTTTTCCGACCTAAGGTTCTTTTTATGGTTCCACAAATAGCCTGAGATTTATTTACTTTATTTTCTATATCTTTATTTTCTCTATAAGTTATATCACATCCTAAATATTGGAAATGTGATACTTGTTCTATTATTTTGTTATCCTGTACAATTTTTGATCTAATTCCATATTTACCAATAAATGTCTCTTCAGAATTAAACCCAGGTAATGCTATAAGTGAAGTTATGGATTTTTTTCGTTGGATATAAAAGTAGAATGTTTTTATTAACGTCTACGACCCAGGGCACATCTGCATTGCGACGTTTGTTAAGAGGATTTCCGTAACAAAGCAAAGAACGAAAGTGAAATTTAAAAGGATAGAGGAAGGGAAGAGGGGAAAACAATGAGAAGAGAATTTCAACGCAAGACTGTTGCACGTTATACAAAATTTCATTAAATCTCTGCATGAAAACTTCTACAGCAATATCCTATTACATAATTACAAGCGCATTCTAACAAGTCACTTCTTGTTCAAGTTTATAAAATGTCTCATTTTGTAGAAATGTTTCTTCTTTTCAAAAATATTTTTAATTAATCATACGCAGAATGTAAATTAGAAATTCAAGGAAAAATTGGAGACCAAACTAAGAAATGTATATAGCATATTTATTTTCAGATTTCATAAGCAAAGTAATGGCGATCCATGGAAAATACCCAGTAAGAACAAAAATAGTAATAGAAGATAAGGTGTTGGAACAGGTTTCACACTTCCAGTATTTGAGCTGCGATATACTCGTAACTTATGAAGGTGATCAAGATATAGGAAAAATACAGAAATTTCAACATATTTGTGGAACAATCAGACGAGCACTGAGGAACAAAGTAAGAAAGGATACGCAGCTAAGATTTTACTCGACGATGGGAGTGAGGCCTGGGTCCTGAAGGCAAAAGAAAAAAAGTAAAATTTAGGCAGCGGAAATGAAATTTCTACGAGATGTGAAAGGTTGTACAAGAGAAGAACATATTAGAAATGAGAATATCAGAGAGGACTAAAAGTACAACAATTTCTTTAACAAATAGAAGAACACAGGGACAATTGGAAGGAGCATCTGCAAAGAATGACAGAGGATAGGATACCAAAGATGACACTGACGTATAATCCTGTAGGACGAAGATCGGCGGGAAGACCAAGAACGCGCTGGGCTGAACAGATGTGAGATCGGAACAGGCAAATACCTAATCCGTGAAGGATCATGATGGTGATGATATCATAAGCAATAGGAGTTTACCATTAGAGATCAAGAAATATACAAAGTAACGAAACAGCAATGACTGGGGAATCATTGATAGATGGTGGAATACATACCTAACAAGGGGACTGTCAACTATTCTATGCCGAAGCTTATTTTGAAATTTCTTCTAGAGAAGCGTTGTGATGTGTAAAGGCCGTGCCCAAAAAAAAAAAAAAATCTGTCGTTTTTAAATGCAAGACACTAAAATCAAGAGCCAAAGCTCTCATTTAAACTATAGGGCAGTAATACAACTCCTGTATTGGCAGACTGGAAAATCCTCACTACCCATCGTCCGTCCAGCGTCCCGCCTCACTCCAATCTGTGTTTAACCCATGTAGGGATATATATCTGCTTCGTGCTGTGGGCTGCCATTGATGGATTCTGGCTTCGATATTTGTCCCTTCCACTTTATAACTGCAGATACGTCTTTTAACATGGCCTTGATACATCACAACGCTTCTCTGGGAGAAATATCAAGGTGTGTTTCGGCATGCAATGGTTGAGAGTTCACGTGTAAGAATTGAAACTAAAGTGCGAATTTATAAATCGGAAGTATGTCTTGTCCTTTCATATTCTTAAGAAACAACGGTCGGAATACCAAAACAAAAATGTTGGAAAAACAATGAATGTTTGATATTTATAAAAATTGTAAGGAAAGAAGATATAATAGAATAAGAAATCAATACATGAATATTCGGGAATTATGTGAAATTCGACCAATAAATTAATGGGTATTAAGAACTAACTCAGTGGCTCTATTGAACCCATAGGTTTATGGCCGCGCGGACATGAGCTCTCCATACATCCCTATCCTGAACTAATGTTTTCCAATCATCCGCTGTATAATCCTATTTCTCAAATCATGATTAATGTTATTTTCCCACTCCATTCTTGGTTTAGCAGCAGGGCATTTTCCCTCTGGTTTTCCTACAAGAAGATTCAAAGCCCTTTTTTTTATTTCTATTCGTGCCACATGTCCTTCCCATTGCAGTCTACGTCACTTATCTGATCTTATTATGTCTGGTTTCCATATAAAGATGATGTAGCTCCCTGTTATGTAGTTTTCTTTATTCACCTTCTGTTCATCTCTATTTAGTCCAAACATTTTCTTAAGAACTTTATTTTCAAATTCTCATAAAGTATTCTCCTCCCTTAAAGTAAGAGTACATGTTTTGCATCCATATAAGTGGGAGAATAATAATTTTATTCATTTTCAGTTAAACTTTTTTGAGGGAAATTGCGAAGACAATAATCCCTGTAGTGCATAATAGCAAGCATTTCTATAATTGAGCCTCTGTTTAATTTCTTTGTACATCCTGTTTACGTCTATTTGCAGAATTTCGCATGAATATTCTCAACTGAAACAATTATTCCATGAAAATTACTTTTTTTTTTGGCGCAAGTTTTTAATTGGAGGAAGGAACAGTTGAATTCAATACATAATTAACATGGTTGTAATTTTCAACAGGAAGATTACGTTAATTGGGAAATGGGACTACTTTTCCATCCCCCTGTGGGCGGTTAATTGATAATTCAGTTACACCATGTAGCTATAAATTAAATTAACATAGGGGGCGCTTAAACGTTATGTATAATTGCAACCACACGCAAATCTGTATGTTAGTATTCATGATTTGTAATAGATGTTAAATATCTGTATTATTACTATGCAACATAAACACAACTAAGCGAATATCTGAACATAAATATGTATATAATCAAACAGTATTATACAAATATTAGTCCTAGTAAAGCTATTAGATATAGTTAATGAAGCCCGTGTGAAAATTACACATCGATTTTAAGCAAAATTCGCAATTTTAATGGAATTTATCATAGAGAAGCTTTCGAATAGAGGGAAAACTGCATACAGTGACATATAAAAAATTTCGGTCGTTTACGATGAACTACAATGAGCAAACTACAATGGTAGCGTTGTTTCGTAGTAACAGAATATGTAACTAAATAAAACAAATGCAAAGCACACGGCGTGTTCACTCGGGATTATAGGAAATTAGCCATTTTGTAAATTTAAAATTTTAACTGATATCCTTTCGTTCTATGTAGACGGTACTGTAAAAATTATATATTATCAAAAGTTAAAATCATTACTTAGATTTTATTTTACTTTAATTTGTAACTAAATTCAAGCTTGTTTACGTTTTTTATGTGAATCTATTTTCAAAGATAAACCTACTAGAAGTGATAAATTACAATGTAGCAAGTTTACAAAATTGTCATTAATATTTTACACAATAAGATAAACATGTAAATATTTTTAAATCAGATACTATTGTAGTATGAGCTAAAAGTAATACTCTTCTAAAAAAAATTCCTCCGGGCCGGATTTGAACCAGCGACCTATGGATTATTGAAATTATATACCACTACAATCCACCGCTCTGCCAGCTGAGCTACCAGAGGATATAACATTAATTTCTTACAACGATGGACTAAAAAGTCCATACGTCCGCAACCTATTATACCGGTCTTAATTTTTTTGATGTCCTGATGATCCTGGCTAGGATCTTAGAAAACAATTATGAAATTATTGTATTGTCATTGATCCTTTACAAGTATACAAAGTTTCAAGTCGATCCTATGTTTATAAGTGGGTGAAAATCGTGTTGAAAGATTCCGTTACATAGATACAGGTCAAGCTAATATAAAGCGTGTAATAAATAATAGTTCTAAAAAACTAAAACAACACACTTTATCAAAGAACCGAACTAAAAAAATGAAAAATAATTTTAATTTCCAACACGCTTGGGATAAAATTAAAGTGGTCAACAAAAAAATCATCTCCAACACATCTTGAATAAAACTAGAGTTATCTACAAAAAAAGAAATAATTTTACCATCAAAAGCGTGGAGTGCTCTATATCAACTAATACATTTGATAATCAACAGATATTGGTAAAAGTAAAGTCTCTAAGAAGAAAATGTAAAAACCATAAAAAGCACCCCACGCTTTTGATGGTAAAATTATTTTCTTTTTGTTGATAACTCTAGTTTTATTCTATATGTGTTGGCGATGATTTTTTTGTTAACCGCTTTAATTTTATCCCAAGCGTGTTGGAAATTAAAATTATTTTTCATTTTTTTAGTTCGGTTTCTAATAAAGCGTGTTGTTTTAGTTTTTTAAAACTATTATTTATTTTTTATTTTTAGTTTTAATATTTTACAGAATAAGATAAAAATGTAAATATATTTAAATTCGACACTATTGTAGTATGAGTTGAATATAATACTCTTCTAAAAAAAAAACCTTCTCTACCGGCTTTCAACCAGCGACCTATGGATTACTGAAATTATATAGGCTACTACGAAAAGTTCACACCGCTCTACCAACTGAGCTCTTATAACGATTGACTAAAAAGTTGACAAGTCCGCAACCTATTATACCAGTTTTTCATTTTTTTTTCTGATGATTCTGGCCAGGATTTTGGAAACAAAATATGAAATTATTGTATTGTCACGGGTCCTTTACATGTATACAAATTTTCAAGTCGATCCAATGTTTCTAAGTGGGTGAAATCGTGTTAAAAAATTCCGTTACATAGATACAAAGACACTTTTTTTTTTTTCTGATGATTCTGGTCAGGATTTTAGAAACAAAATATGAAATTATTGTATTGTCACGGGTCCTTTACAAGTATACAAAGTTTGAAGTCGATCCAATTATTTTAAGTGGGTGAAAATCGCGTTGAAAGATTCCGTTACATAGATAGATAGATAGATAGATACAGGTCAAGGTAATATAAAGCGTGTTAAAAGAGCAGTATTAACAAGCCCTTCACTCCAAGTAACAACATCAGACGACAGGAAGTGACAATATCATAAGAGAAGAGAGAGAATCGACAGCACACTCTTAGCATATTTTCCGCATGCAGATTTAATTTAAGCGAGTAATAATATACCTAACCAACAAATTAACTAATTCACAGGTACTATCATCATCTTCTTCTTCTTCTTCCGAATGTAGTGTTAGGTGATGATGCCCGTTCTGCGACTACAAAAACTGATCTTTCCATCGGTTGAAGGGTCTTCCGAGGTCTCTTTTGCCTTTAGGGTTGAGGTGGTAAATCATCTTTGGTAAACGTGAATTTGACATTCTCTGGACGTGTTGGCCCCATTGCCGGTCCCAAGCCCGGATGAGAAAGGAGGAGGGGGAGGAGTAACACCTCGTAAAAAAAAACCTTGGTTCAGCTGGCCCGGCTGATAGTATCATGTGAGGGCCCCTTGCCAGGGAACGGTGAAGACCTCAACGGCAATGAAGGCGGAGAGGGATACCCTTAATACGGCAGATTTGGCGGAAGAGGCACCCTACCCTCACTCAGGGAAAGAGAGGGGAACCGCTGCCTTGCGGAGAAGGAGAAACTTCAAAGGCTAAGGGAGCATCCCCTACAGAAAAGCATGCCTGTCCAAGAGGCATTGAGGTGGCAACCCCACCACTGGACTTACCCAACTATAGGCCGGTAACCTATAATGGGGAAATCTTTAAATACTCGAAAGACTACAGGAACAGGTACTATCGAACATGTAAATTCATGGGCTTGCAGACATAAGCTCTCCATACATTCCAGTCTTGAGCCAACGTTTTCCAATCATCATGTGTATAATTCATCTCCCTGAAGTCACGGTTAATGTTTATTTCCCCACCTCATTCTGAACGCTTTCTCTCTGGTTTTCCTACATTGAGTCCTAATGCCCCTTTTCCCCTTCCCATTCGTACCACATATTCTTCCCATCCCAGTATACGGGATTTAATTGTTATAATTACATCTGTCGTCTTACACGCCGAAACATCGTTGGGAGGGACATAATTTTGTGTAATGGCCCAGAGAAGCAAAAATGTTAAATTCGGCCTTATTCATTCTTTCAAACTTTAGATTAAAGACTTCGCGTATTGTATGTTTATCGTCGTTCGTATGTACATTCGTCATTTGTTGCCGGTTTGAGATACAATAAAAACGATATCGAACAGAATAGGAGGGAGTAGCCACAATGCAATATCTCTAGCTATTTTCTACCCACAATGTTTGGTAAAAGAATCGCTTGCGGCAGTTTTAGGAAGAATGGAATTGATGGAATCCTACGTAGTGATGCATCCAATAGAAGTTTATTTATCTTTACTCACGCATCATCTTCATGAAAAGATTTCCAGTGACCAAATTTTCTACACTCTTTTAAAAAAAGGCACATGTTACCATAATTGTATGAATAATTGTAATAATCTGAAATGTACACATATTATATTTAAATAAAGAGAAGCCTGATGTCCGGTTTTGGTCCTCCCAATGTAGAGTCATCCGAAAGTCAAACTTGGCAAGGTCCCGCGTGATCGACTATTCCGATTGAGGTTCTAAGCGGTTTCCCTCAATCCAAAAAGTAAATGCTTGAATAGAACCCAAAAACGCCCGCTTCCGACTTCACTCTGCTAATTAACTTCAAATTTTAATTTAAACCGGGGATAATGTATTTTACAGGAACCCGGGGTTCTACCAATTAAGGAGGACCAAAATGGATCGCTCACCGCCAACACTTAAATGATGGCCACAGAGCTTTCCATCTATCTATCTATCTATCTATCTATCTATCTATCTATCTATCTATCTATCTATCTATCTATCTATCTATCTATCTATCTATCTATCTATCTATCTATCTATCTATCTATCTATCTATCTATCTATCTATCTATCTATCTATCTATCTATCTATCTATCTATCTTCTATCTATCTATCTATCTATCTATCCTTTTTTCTTCAAATTTGTCTTCCCAGTCCCGGTCTTGGAATCTATTTTAATTTAATAATCTTATTTAATTTTAATACTTGATTATGAGCAACAAATTATGTGTCTCATTGACGTGATTGCACTGATTATGTGTCACTCACTGACATATGTAGAGAAATACTCATAACTAAATTAACTAGGTCAAGAAACTTCTCTTAGGGAACACCCATATCTCCATATCTCCATGAGAGACGTATGACATACATACATTATTCCATTATCGGGGAATGTAACAACATTTCTAACCGGACATGAAATTATATATTTCTATAGATTTAAAATCAAGGACTCCTTCGTGTGTACGTGTGGAGTAGCACATCTTTTATTTGAATGCTCTAAAGTAGAAAATGAAATAAACTTTTTTCATAATCACAATGTTAAGAAAATACGGATGTCGACTTACAATGAGCAGAAATTAGCGAGTGAATACACGAGTGATAAAATCGATAAATTTAAACCGAATCCATATGCTAAGCAGACAGACTCTCTCAAGACACTGTTATCAAAAGACAAATTACCAATAAGCCATAACGTAAAACACTAAACTATAGATTAGGCTAACTAATGTCGGTATCATAAACAAAGCATATATTATGTTATAAGGCATGTAGTATTGCACCCATTTTAATGGAACAAGCCGTAAATTTGTATATATATATATATATATATATATGAATAAGAACTTTTCTTGGGTTTTCCGCGTCATGGATTCAAGTTCGGCCTCTGGCCACCGACGTTTCGGCATGATCCCACATGCCATTATCAAGGAATGATAAGTTCGAGTCACAGGTTTAGGTCTTGTATAATTAAAACATAGAGTTTTCGCTGTGGTCCGTTTCCGAAGACGTATATATATATATATATATATATATATATATATATATAGGCTACATACAGTATCAAGTGTAAACAATTTTAACAAATGATAGCCCAGTTCTCTTCTGTTTGACATCCAGGGTTCCCATTTCAAATTTGTCTACAACTTCTCTAAGACATAGAACTATCATATCAATTCATACTCCTATTTAATTTTAAAACAGACTATTTAACTCATGTCCCAAATGGTAGTCAATGACTAATCACGTTTCAATGGATTTTGTTTTACAACCAATGACAGTCGTGTTTCGCCTCGCTCTTTAACGATTTCCCTTTATCAGTTCCTGCTTTTGTGATAAAGAAAGCTCCTCCTTTTTAATATTCTGAATAGGTCAGAGCATTATTTTCCTCCAATAAATACATTAAAATATAGCAAATAATGAACAGATTCCGTGATTTGACTGTTGTTTACTAAAAAATAAATGAATTGCCTATAATGTTGATTATAATATACAGTTTGACGTGTTTCATTAATATTATCCATTAGGGTGATTCTTACAATACTGCGATCCTATTTGGCAATAAATAAAATGATCAAGTTGCAGTGAATATACATAACCATACATTTTGATTTGTTTTCAAACATCGCCATTTACACTAAATATATAAATGTTTTCAAATACCGGTAATTATATTTAAATAATGATTTTTGAGTAAACAGTTTAATTATATTAATTAAATAGTCATAACAAATGCCACTCTTGATTTCCAAATCCTCTAGATGAATTGTAAATCACTCGTGACATTACTTATGATTATGAGTTTCAAATATAATCAGTTATAACAAGTGATATCTCAGATATTTTCTTTATGAGTTCGCTATTTCAAATTGTTTGTCTGGAACTTTTCTATAACCCGTAGATTTCTTCGGTAAATTTCACCTACACCCTGTATGTCTTAGGAATGCATATATCTACAGTGACCATTCTCAATAATTAAACAGATGTGTGTGTTTGCCATTGAGTTACAGTCTCTATGTGTTTACTTTATCGAATATGCATTCACTGTTTAAATACGAATAGTGTTTGCAAACTCTAAGCATTAAAATGTCCATCGGATTGCTTGGTAACCGATTGTATACATATGACATCGTACAATACAATGCGGTAACCAAATGTCTATACAAACGTCTACATTAAATACCCCGTACATAAAATCATCATCATCATCATCATAGATAATACCACGAGTGATTTCCAAATGTTCGATAAATTCACGAGGAACGAAGTGACGAGCGAATTTACCTAGAGGATTTGGAAATCAAGAGTGGCATTTGTTAGGACTATTCAACGAATAAAATTCAGCTGTTTACTCAAAAATCATTATTTAAATATAGTTACCGGTATTTAAAAACATTTATATATTTAATGTAAACGGCGATGTTTGAAAACAAATCAGAAATGTGAGGTTATGTATATTCAGTGCAACTTGATCATATTATTTATTGCCAAATAGGATCACAATATTTAAGCATGCACCTTAATGGAGAAATAATGAAACATCCCAAACTGTATATTTATATAAACATTATAGGTTATTAATTTTTTTGTAAACAACTCAGTAAAATCAAGGAATCTGTTTATTATTTACTGTATTCAATGTATTTGTTGGAGAAAATTAATGCTCTGGCCTATTCAGAATATTAAAAAGGAGGAGCTTTCTTTATCACAATAGCAGGAGCTGATAAAGGGAAATCGATAAAGATTGAGGTGAAACACGACTGTCATTGGTTGTAAAACAAAATTCATTGAAATGTGATTGGTCATTTACTACCATCTGGGGCATGAGTTAAATAGTCACCATAATCATTATCATCAAGATCTCTTACGTTTAGGTCGATTAAACCTGTTCTTTCAGGGTGTGGTTGGTCAGTCCTTCTTAATTTTGGTTTTGCCCCATCTCGAAGCAATGCTAATTTAGGAAAGCGAGATGGGTCCAATCTTTGGACATGCTGTAAACAGCTGCAACAATTTCAATCATGTAATCAATTGAGTTGGTGTTTACTTGATTAAAAGCCATTACTAATTTAATTAAATAAAAATAAATCTTACAATTTTATTTGATTTGTCCACCGTTGTGGTCTCGGGGTAGCGTGCTACCTTGTCACGCAGCGGGCCCTTGTTCGATCCCCGGTCGGGACAGTTTTTCTGGGTGAGGTTTTTATCGGGGTTTTTCCTCACCTGTAAGACAAATGTCAGGAAAACTTTAAGGCCCAAACGGTCCCCGAAATCATATGGCCATCGCAATCATCATCATTCATATTCATCTTAGGTTTAAGCTTAGGATTAGGGACTCTCCTGGCGCACCATTATCATCATCATCACCATCATATCATCGGGGCAACGTAACCCCGCCTTCCAGGCGCCCCAACCTCAGAAGTGGGTTACAAGTACGCCATGCCAGGAGAGAAACCAGGAATGTCGAAAGACAAATCTGGGGCATTTGAAGAAAAAAAATATTTGATTTTCATATTTATTAAGATGTAACATGTCTGAAGAAGGTACAGTGTACCGAAACAGCTGTAACTAAATTATATCTTAATAAATATGAAAATCAAATAAAACTGTGTTTTATTTTCATTTAATTAAATACATTTCAATTATATTTTGAACTTTTAATTTATCACGTAGGCCCTATATCTGTGTTACTTTGCTTTTCCAGTTTTGTCAATCCTAGGAGTGAACATAAAAATCTCATCTGTGCCGCTTGCAATTTTGATTTGAATTTAGAATTTAGTATCCAATTTTCGTTAATATATTTCAGTCCTGATTTTACAGTTACATCGTGTAATCTCAATTTGTTTCGGTTGGCATTTCTTTACAAACATTTACCGTATTTTATGACTCCATTTATCACATTGTATTCTGTAACTTTATCTCTGTTATCATTTCTTATAGGCCAATCAAATATACACTAAGGTAACTGAGGTAATTAAATTCAGAGACTTGTTCTAAGATTTTTCCATCTAATTCTATTTTAATTCTTCGTAAATAGAGGCTGCTGAAATGAAGATGTTGAGAGCAATAGCAGGATACCAAAGGACCGATAAAAAAGAAAAACTAAGAACAGAACTTAATATATTTAATCTCTGTGAAAGAATAAAATACTATCAAAATGCTTATCTTCAGCACGTATTAAGAATGAATGAACAGTGCAAACCAAGAAGAATGTATAATTATAAACCAAAAGGGAGAAAAATATTGGGAAGACCATTGAAGAGATGGAAGGACCAATTCGACCTATAATAAGATCGGAACACGCCGTTGGGCTTAATCCTTGTTGTTGATGACGAATTCTTCTTAAGAGATTTCCACACTTGTAAGAGGAATATACAAATTGAAACCAATATGCACCAGAACAGCTGGACGCCCAATATATATATATATATATATATATATATATATGGCAGGATGGTGTTATAAAATATATATTAATAATGAATATTGGAAATTGGCCTGGATAGATCCAGGTGGAAAAGATTGTTGAGGAGGCCAAAACTTCAATGAGATTGTAGGTCGCCTACTAAAGAAGAATAAGAAGAAGAGGATTTCCACACATACACATAGATTCTGTTTTTTGGGAAGAAATGTCCAAATCAAACTGTTTGCCGATATTATTTAATTGACATGCACCCATTTGTAATTGAGTTTTTCTATTATCAATGTTGAAACGTTCACATAAATAACTGATATGGCATCGATTTATGATATGTGGGACTCAAACAATGGAGTAGTTTCATCAGTTTAGAGACATCCTATGCTTAATGTTTACAACAGAGAAAACATCAGACCAGACATGTTTAACTCTACTTGTTTATAGTTTGGAGACGTTAATACTGCAGTTTTTATGAAGAATGGATATTATTTTCATCTGCAGAAAATGTCTGTTATCAATGGGATATTTTACCATTGTCTTCAGCAGATTATACTATATAAATAATAGTTTTAAAATACTAAAACAACACGCTTTATTAGAAAACCGAACTAAAGATGAAAAATAATTTTCATTTCCAACACGATTGGGATAAAATTAAAGTGATCAACAAAAAAAAATAATTTCCAACACATCTAGAATAAAACTAGAGTTATTTTATAAAAAATTATCATCAAAAGCGTGGGGTGCTTTTTATGGTTTTTACGTTTTCTTCTTGGAGACTTTACTTTTAACAATATCTGTTTATTATCAAATATATTAATTGATATTATTTTTTTTGTAGATAACTCTAGTTTTATTCTAGATGTGTTGGAGATGATTTTTTTGTTGACCACTTTAATTTTATTCCAAGCGTGTTGGAAATTAAAATTATTTTAATTTTTTAGTTAGGTTTTCTAATAAAGCGTGTTGTTTTAGTTTTTAAACTATTATTTATTTTTTATTAGATATGATCAGTTGATTTAATAATAATAATAATAATAGCTTTATTTTACCTGGCTTTGGCATTCACTAGAAAAGAATCCACGATCTAATTAAAATAGGGATATTTTTTATATACACAATTTATTAAAAGAATTATTACAGCTCTTTCGGGCGGCTTCGTGGCACAAGCGGTTAGTCGCTCGCCTCTCACCGCTTGGGCCTCGATATCGAGTCTCGGTCACTCCAAGTGGGTTTCGTGGTGGACGAAACGGAGCTTCGGCAAGTTTTTCTCGGGGTTTTTCTCCCGTTTTCCCCTACCACAATCCTTCCTTCCACCTTTTCCCCATACTCATCTCATCCATTTTCGTTTCATTCGTTCATCTGCTCCCCGTGATGGTGCGTCAGGCGTGGTGCGGGCATCCTTGTAATGCACATACCTCTATATAGGGGACTTCATCTCATCTCATTCCTCGATCCGATCCTGAGTTGGGACACGAATTTAGGATATTTATTTATATTTTTTTACAGCTGTTTCTGTAAACTGTACCTTACTCAAACGAATAGCATTTATTTCATAAAATATATTTTATATTCATAATTTAGTCACCATAATATAATTACATCAATTCCAAAATAGTAAAAGTAAAAATATGGACAAAATTATATTTCAGACGTACAGGCATTTCTAGCCATTTTCAGGAGTCAGTTTTAGCCACTTTTTCTCACTGGGTGTTGGCAACCCTGTTCTTGACATGCCTACTGTGAGCTTTCCCTCTGGTTTTCCCAAAAAAAGTATTCGTGCCTTTCTTTCATTCTGTGATGAAATGCGGACATGGCTCCCACTTGCAGTAATATTTTCCAGAGGAAAATATAATTATATATCTGTTGTTCAGAAAGCAAAGTAAAGTTTGATCACATTAGGAGAAATATTGAAATGGTGCCAGGATATTGATTGCCAGGAAATTTCTGACACATTACGTTTAAATACGTTTCCATGTATAAACTGGTTGTATAATGGAGCATTCTTCATACCAGTGTTGACGGCATTTTGCTTCCAAAAAGCTTGGAACAAAGCGCCAGTGTTGTGGATGTGTTACAGAATTAATAAATCACTGTCGAAACCATGTCTGCATTGTGAAAAATCCTTTTCAATTTTGTATTTCACAGTTAGTTAGAACTATATTTCTGTTTGATGTAAACAAAATTTACCACAATACATGAAGGACATACAATATAGGCTATAAGCCTGTGCTACTATATAATAATAATAATAATAATAATAATAATAATAATAATAAAATAATAATAATAATAATAATAATAATCTCACAACCGAACCATGGCAATGCGAACATAAGCTCTCCATTCATCCCTATCCTGAGTTAATGATTTTCAATCATCCCCTATATAATCTATTTCCATCAAAGCATGGTTAATGTTATTCTCGCACCTCAGTATTGGTCTACCTACTGGGTGCTTTCTTTCTGGTTTTCCTACAAGAAGCTTCCAAGCCCCTCTTTCATTTCCCATTCGTGCCACATGTCCTGCTGCCATCGCAGTCTACAACTGTTCTTATTATAACTGGTTTCCTATAAATACCATGTAGCTCACTGTTTATACCCTTCTCCATTCACCTGTCTGTTCATCTCAGTTTGGTCCAAAAATGTTCCTAAGAACTTTATAATCGAATACTCGCAATCTTTTTTCCTTCCTTAAAGTAAGAGTCAATATTTCGCATTCATAGGCCTCTAATATAACTGGAAGAATAAGAGTTTTATATATTTCCAGTTTAACGTTTCTAAGAGGACTTGGGACAATATATAATAATAATAATAATAATAATAATAATAATAATAATAATTCTCGTATAAGACTTGAATGCATAATAATAGTCCCTTCGATTGGTTGCTGGTCAAAGGAAGGCAAGACCAGTGATGGGGCTGCCATCTTATAGCCTCTAATCAGGCTTTTCTGCAGAAGAAAATAAAATAAAGGAAAGCAGAAATGGAAGAAAGGAAAGACTCCATAGCCTTCGGATGCCCTAATAGCGTCGGGGTCGAAAAAACAAGAGTTAACCAAGAGAGGTTAGATAGTAAAGTTAAAAGAGTCTAGTATAAGTAAGTGGAAGAAAGGAAGAAATGCCAGATCGATTAAAGATGAAAGTAGGAGCAAAACACAAGTATGTGGAAGCAATGTTTTGCTCAGCTTGGGCACCGTGTCGCCGCCATCCACATATCCCCTAGATGAGGACCCCTGAGGGATCCGCAAAGCTGTTTATAATTATATACCAAGAGGACGAAGATCTCTGGCCCGTCCTATGAAACGCTGGAGGGAAAATTTTCTATAGGATCGTAACAGGCCTTGGCCTAATACTTGGAAGGAAGAAGAAGAAGAAGATAATAATAAATACAATAATAATAATTCAGTTTCATTATACGCAGTTTAACCTCTCGCCGTATAGGTACTTTTACGTGCCAAAGTCACTCAGGCTTTACTTTGGGAAAGGTATTTTAACTATGAATCATACACCAAACAAGAACGTAGAGAGCCTCCCCGAATGAGGGTCAACACAACATTAAGACGAAACACACCACACACACACACACACACACACACACAACACCACACACACACACACACACACACACACACACACACACACACACATACACACACACACACACATTCATACTAGACATGGCGAATATTATAATTATAATTATGATGGCCAGATGATGTTCGAGAACCGTTTGGGCCTTAAAAGTGGCCTGACATTTGTCTTACAGGTAAGGAAAAACCCCCCAAAAAATCACCCAGGTAACTTGTCCCGAGCGGGGATCGAACCCGTGCCCGCTAGGTTTTGAGGTAGCGACGCTACCCCGAGACCACACAGCGAATATAATAATGATGATGATGATAATAATAATAATAATAATTACGATGGAAGGATGTCACCATACCCCGGACCTGTAATGAATGAACACGCAACAAGCTGCCAGCTTTCATGCGTAGAGGAAGAAGAAGAAGAAGAATAAAATCATGAATGAAAGAGGGACATGGAAACTTGTAGGAAAACAGAGGAAAAGCGCCCAGTAGATAGGTTAAGAATGAGATGGGAGAATAACATTAACCATGATTTGAGGGAGATAAATTATAGGCCTATAAGGGAAAATTTGAGAACGTTAGTACAGGTTAGGGAAGTATGGGAAGTTTATGCCCGCTGTCCAAGAACGTATGGTTTCGAATGTGCCAGTGAGTTATTATTATTATTTTATTATTATTATTATTATTATTATTATTATTATTATTACTATTATTATTATAAATATATTTGTTACTGGAAATGCATTATTAGATCACAAACGAAGTAGGCCTACTGTTGTTAGAAAGAAACTGAACTTAGAACCAATCACAACTTTAATAGAGGAATATAGAATAAATTGGTTATCCACGTCCAACGAATGCCAAACACTAAGATGGCAAGAACTGTTTTGTATTATAATCCGAGAGGAACAAAAAAATATAGATTGACCTTTAGAGAAGACTTGAACAATTTTGAGTCGGAGTAGACCAACATATATAATTCTTGAAGACGATGATGATGATAAATATCTTACATTCTGAGTCAACTTGATTAAATTAGATTAGATTAGATTTATTTAGCCTGGAGGAGTTAAGGCCATGTGGCCTTCTCTTTCACTCACCAGGACAAACATATATTACATCAGAATATAACAATCTCAATTAACTCTGATATTAAATACTAAGTAAAAATTTGATCAAAAAGATAATATCTATTATATTACGATCTATAATGCAATCAGGTAATGTTAGTTAAAATTAAGACTAAAACTAATAATAAATAGTATACAAGCAAGACATATTAAATTGTCCCTGTCTAATGTGTATATAAAACAAATGAAAATTATGAGATATAGAAAACTAATTTTACGATTATACAATATTTAAAACAGAACAAAAGAAAATATTTGTTAATCTTAACATTATTTTCATACATAATTAAATTTATTAATTGTTAAAAGAATACTATCAGTGAGGTGTATAAGTTAGTTATTATATAATTATTTAATTTGTTTTTTAAGGATGTTATAGTTTGTATTCATAAGAATTTAAACTTGGAGGAAGAATACAAATATGATGGAAGTTCTCTTTACATGACTGAATGGACGGTCAGCTGTCTAGAGCCTTGTTATATTACTCTAAAATAAGATATATGAATACGTTATAATAAAATTAGAACACTGCTGTCATGTATCTTGAAATTGAATGGAGATGAAATGCAAGAGTTGGCAACATTGCTGTTTGAGGCGCTAGTGAGCTGTCAAGTTGCTAACTTGTTACTTGACGGATTAAAAACGTCACCCAGAAAATGTTTCAGTGGAGAAAAAAAGTATAAGCTAAATTCACAGCTTGCTTGGGAAATTACTTTTAAAGTGCAACATGCTATTCTTAGTTTCCACATAGCATGTCTTTATTTTCTGACAAATAAGAAATCCAAGTTTTTACCAAAGGTTAGTAATTTACGATCGATAAATTTTCAGCGTCCCTAAAATTTATCAAATGGTAATTGTCTATTATCCTATATCCCTCGGTATCTAATATGATAAATTTGGCATTTCTTCTTCTTCTTCTTCTTCTGGAATAACTCCAAATCAGTGTGATCGATGGTATCATATTCGATGACTTCAGAGCTTCTAGCTCTCTCTCTCTCTCTCTCTCTCTCTCTCTCTCTCTCTCTCTCTCTCTCTCTCTCTCTCTCTCTCTCTCTCTCTCTCTCTCTCTCTCTCTCTCTCTCTCTTTAATTTTCTTTTCGTTTTCAACTATAGACGAATTTTAGCACCAATTAAAGGGCAAAAACTTGGTTGAGACGGAAGGTATCATGTTTATGTATGATACTTTGCATAAAACCCCCTAAAGGCCACCTAAAAATAATTTTTCTCTTGAAAAGTTGTTATTTAGACCCCTGTGAAACCATTAAACCTCAAAATAAAATTATAATTGATAAAATCTCATTAAAGACACACATAAAAGGCCCTGAATTTTTTTTCTTGTTAGTTGCCTTACAAAAAAAATCTTTCGGAAGATTGGGCAATGACACAACAACATGCCAACAGAATAACTGCAGTTGAAATGAATTTTTGGAGAAGAGCTACCAGAAAATATCGAATGGAAAGAATTAGAAATTAGAAAATGGATGAGTGCAGAGAGAAGTATAATGGATGAGATTGAACACAGAAGACTAATATGATATGGACACGTAAGAAGAATGCAGGATTGACGACTACCAAAGGTCGTCCATACATGGAACATTGAATGAATGAGCAGAAAAGGAAGACTAAGGAAAACCTAGAAGAATAACATTCAACAATCAATGAGGAAATTTGGTGTAACGGATCAAGACACAGAGAACAGAGAACGATGAAGAACTTTAATTACATTGTATTACAAACCGATATTCTATAATTCCGTAGTCATTTATGTGTTTTTCAAAAACTCATGTTAATTAGGATAATATTAAATATTATTGCAACAATGGCCATGTAGAAATATCTCGTTTATGCGTTCAATTGTTTTCATGTCTTACAAAAGTCTGTTATTGAGGTTCCTACGTTTTTGCACTGTAATAGGTATAATCGGTCGCAGTGCGAGTCACATACTGCAGTTTGCACTTGCACTTTTCTTCTGAGTTATGGCGTTTTACTGTTGTGCATATCCGGTGGTGGAAACCATGGACCGCGACTCTTGTCACGGTGTGTCTGAGATCGTATCTGACTTCTGTCCATTCCCTGTAGATCGTCGCATCCGTTGCGTATAACTCAGACCACATCTGTTCTCTCTTCTCGTTGAGTTCCCTCAGTTCTTTGTAGGCATCTGTTGCCGGTACGAGTAGGTCCAGGTGGAGTTCTTCTATGAAGAAAAGTTTCTTTTTGCGCGATAGTGCGTTTTATTGTAATTACAGCAATGGCGACCATTATTGAAAGTTGAACTTCCTACATTTCGGGATTGCCAACCTGAATAAGTATACTGTAATATCACATTTACACCCACGTGCGGCAAGTAAAATCACCGCCCTCTATGTATAGTACGTACAATGTATATACAAAATATATGCAAACGGTAGTATTAATATACATTATACGAAACAAATCACTGCATTTTAAATGAACTGAACTCTATTTGAAACAATATAAAACAATAAATACGTACTTGCCGCCATTTTATCAATAATAATGGTCTCACGGCCTCCTGTACTTTCAACTATTAAACATTGCCCACACTGTTAACGTTACTCAATTGTTTATAATGAACGCACATATTTCCAACAAATATGTTATTATTTTACTACTATTTATTATTTTGAAAACACCATCGCGCAAAAAATAATGTACAACGCACGTTTGTGAAGTGTTTTACAGAATTTCGGAAATTAAAAACATCGCTATAGCTCGGTTTGTAAACATTTTCCTCGATTCAGTTAATACCACTTCCCAACGTCGCATCCTAATATACATTATCAATACGTATGTTAGGAGTGAAGGTATGTATTTTAATACGCTTATTGCTGTCCTTAGAAAATGTGTTTTGACTTTCTCTAGTTCCTCCAAGTTTTAATATTATAATGATATTGTGAAAAGAAAAATTAATGTCTGAACCAGGAATCGAACCGTGGACCTCTAATTCTCCAGACTACTTTGCAGCCCACTACACCATTCGAGACTTGACACAAAGATTAACAATTCTTTCCACATATACAAATCTATAATTCTCGTTTCGTTTTCTAAGTTTGACTTATTTAAGTTCTTCCAAATCACTTCTAGTCCATAGATCATAAATGGTTGATATTAATTATTAAGATTGGTTGGAGGAAACCCTTAATGATGAGGAAAATTCTCAATGAATAAAAACAATCTTGAAGCTCTGAAGGTATCGAATAGGATATCACAGATCATGGCAAGTTGGAGTTATTCGGGAAGCGAGAAAAAGGAAATTGAACGCCAAAGGTGTCATATATGATACCTAGGAATATAGGTATAGGAGGTTAAACTACGTATTTATAATGTTGCAGCACCTGTGTCCTCCCTAGGATTAATACATTCTAAGGGACAAGACAATTTATCTTGCTAGATTAAACAAACGAGATACAAGGTGACAGAAACTTACCCTGTAATTAATGATACACAGCATTTCTTAAAGATATACACAACTGTCTCAAGTTAAGCTCCATTGAGAAAGTTCTCTTCGGGGACTAATTGTAGACCACAACATTAAAAGCATTAATTATCATCAACATTTTAGAGAAGAATAGTTCCATTATAACATAGACAAAGTACTTAATCACATCTGCATTTTAATGGCGGCGGTTTCATTGTTCTGCATTGTGCTGGATATACTCGAGGGAAGAGAGTTTTTCTTTTGAAGAAAAGGGTAGTGTTTGATTAGTGAAGTCGTGGAGGGCACGTAAGTGAAGAAAGCATTGCTAGAGGGAGCTTTGATTAGTGAAATGTGACTTGCTAAATAGAAAGGAAGGGGTGGGCACGATGAAGAGAGAACAAGGAATATATTAAAATGTGATGGGAATTTTCATTTGAACAGAATACCTCATTTTAAACGTAGAAAACCAATTCAAAAGGCATTTATATAACCTATAATACTTTCTCCCACTCTCTCTCTCTCTCTCTCTCTCTCTCTTATATATATATATATATATATATATATATATATATATATATATGTCCACCGCTGTGGTCTCAAGGTAGCGTGCTGCCTTGTCACGCAGCGGGCCCGGGTTCGATCCCCGGTCGGGGCAGTTTTTATGAGTGAGGTTTTTATGTTTTTATCGGGGTTTTTCCTCACCTGTAAGACAAATGCCAGGAAAACGTTAAGGTCCAAACGGTCCCCGAAATCATATGGCCATCATCATCATCATCATCCTTATCATTATCATCATCATCATCGTCATCATCCTTCACCGGTGTAGAAAGCAACGGGAAGCTACCACACCTACAATTCCCTAGTAAAGCTGCAAGCATAGCATGAAAATGCTATGATTGCAGTGAAGGACCTGCCTTCGGACAGAATTACTACGGATGGATATATATATATATTTCGATATTATAATATTGAAATAAAGAAACGTTCCTGCTATAAAGTAAATCTTCTATTTAAATGCGTAGTTGTTATAGAAACAATGAGATGGTAGTGCAACTGCGATGACCTGCTGCCTCTCATGATAGAGAATTATATATAGTGAAGAAAAAATGAATAAACAAATGTTTGTGTTAGGATGCCCGAGTGGCGCAGTTGGTAGCGCGTCAACATATAGAGTTATAGAGGTCTCGGGTTCAAATCTCGGTTCAGGTGTTCATTTTTATTTTAATGACACACACACACACACGCACACACGTAATTCCAATTTACATAAATAAACATAAAATGAAATAAATAATCAGGATTAGTATGCCCTAAAAACCGGGTTTGAATTCGCGAACATACCACTAGTCCTCCGATAGCTGTAAAAATAATAAGTAAAGCAGTAAAAAGAATGGGAGGATAAAATAGAATATTATGTTCCAGGACTGACACCTGTCGAAGTTGTGGACGCAAGAAACTGTCAAAAACAAAAACACACATCATCAACTAATGGACGCGAGAAGCCATTCATTGCCTTGATTTGTAAGTCAGACGAATTTATAGCCTATATTTTACTTTATTTATTAAATTTTAAGAAGACTGATAATCAAAAAATTATAATATCTGATTATAAATATCTGATTTTATTATATTCAACGCTACAGGACACAAAGGAAAAGGCCAATTAGACATCCAAATAAAAGATGGTATGAGTCCATAACAGATCACATAATCTAACACATAACTAGATTATTATTATTATTATTATTATTATTATATTATTATTATTATTATTATTATTATTATTATTATAATAGTTCCCCGCTGTGGTCTTGGGATAGCGTCGCTACCTAATCATATAGCCTATACTAGGTATTCGATAGGTAATGGCAACATTGTTGGAATCAGCGATTCTTTGATGTATAAATCTGTAACATTGAAAGTCTCTAAGTAGCAATATTTTGTGAATAGGCCTACATTCACTGTTTCTCATATTCAATATGTAGTAACGCTCTAAAAATATTAGAATTTACTTAGAAGGTGAAAGTTGGGAAGTACTCGAACATCCACCAAATTCACCAGACATGAGCCCTTGTGACTATAACTTATTCTCAAGATCAAGATCAAAGATCCTCTACGAGATATTCGATTTCACTCAAGAGATGATATCCACAAAGCTCTAGATTGATCAGATGAGAGAGATATCCAGAAATAGTGCTGCAGATGAAGTGCTCCTTGTTCCAAGGATTTGGCAAAGTATAGATGACTTGGAAGAGACTATAAATGAAGTTCGCAATTTAAAAAATAACCTAAATATTTTTGTGATGTTATAGCGTGTACTTATGGAATACCAGAGAATTGGAATCAGATATATAATATTTTGATTATGGGTTTCTTTTACCCCTTTTCATACACGATACCTATAAATCCTGTAGATTCCATGGAGATGAATGACATAATAAGGATGATTCTGTAAGATCATGTAAAAATTAAACAAGACATAGGGTATGCTCCACTGAACAATTTGAGGTAGAGAATCTAGGGTCCGAGAAGCCAGCCTATGGAGGTATGGAAGTAATCTTGTCTATCACAGTTCTAGAAAATTGTTAAATATAATGATTAAAAATAACGAAATAAAAATAAATGTTTTCCTCTTACTAATATTTTTATAACTAATTATTGTTTTAAATTCTTTATGAAGGGCACCTAGGATGGAATTTCATAGAATGAAGTTTCGCGAGGGGATGAGTCAAAATGTTGAAGGGATAATTATTAAACCTAAAAAGGTTCTAGTTCATCGATACTAGTAAAATTCATGGTGATTTTCCGTTGAGGTATTAGTTCACAGTAATATAAGCACTCGAGTGCTTCAACAAGGGTCAACAAGAGCAGACCTAATGCATTCTGCTGATGATGGGACTAGTCCCGAAAGGCTTACAGAGTTTTAAAAGAACTTAAGTTGAGGAGACGGACCTACAAGGTAACTATATTATAGTTTTTAACCGTACATTATATTACTGTGTTCTAGTTCAGTTTAGCAAAAGGTTAGATTGTGTAACATGACTGTTTTCCAGCTGATTTACAACTAACGTGTGTATAAGTTTACATATTTTGCGTTGTTTATTTAAATGTAGGCCTAGCTTACTATATCCTTCAATTCCTGTAAAGAAGAGCCTGATGACTAGAAAGTCATGATTAGAGATGAACCTATCCTTCCAATGACCCGAGGTTGACTAGGCTTCAACCATGCATTAGAGGTCACTCTGAACAGTGGTCAGAAGTAAACGAAAGCAGGATTCAAACTTACAAAATATACTTCGGTGGAATATAAAAGTTGCGCACTGACTGTTCGGAACATAACATCTGGAGTGAAATATAACTAATGTAAAGTGGTTATTCTGAACTGTTGTTGTAACCAAATGGTAAAGGAAACTATTCAAACTCCCTTCCCTCTGACGTCAATCGTATTGGTCACATCAACCATACGCTGATATCGTGTTTACAAGGAATCGTTCCATCTCTACACTCTAATTCAACCCAGGAAGTCTATAGACCTTATGGGCTATGCCAGTGTACAGAGGGTATATGTTGTCAAACTCATAATAACGGTATTTGTTTGTTTAGGAAGGGGTGGAGGGGCAAGGTTAGCAGTTCTTTCTCTAACTGTATATACTATACATTTAAAAAACATAGTTTTTCTTTTACGGCATGCAAACTAGTTTTATAGCAAATATGAGAGTCGACACTTTCACACAGGATAGTACAGATCTGCACGAGCTCAGTAACAAGTGGTAACTTTTTTTTTCTTTAAGAAGAGGTGGATTGGACGGCTACACTTACAACTATGTACCTGCTTTGTTGCAATCTTCAGTTTTATATAAGGATTTCTCTCAAGAAAATACTGTTAAAATGGCAACCCAGTTCCCTATTCTAAACACGCAGTAACTTCCTGGGTTGAATCTGGCTGTAGTCATGATCCAGGATTTCACCTGACTCCCTTGATTATTTCCTATGGCCACTTGTGTTTGCGACTCTAGTGAAAACAGTAATGGAATTAGTTGCCAGAATTGTAGTTGCCAGTGATGTGACTTGAAAGACGCCAGGGTGCGGCATATTCTTGTCCGCTGATGTTATGTTTTCATTGAGGTTAGTGGCTGTTAATTTCAGAAACCTTTGTAAGTTACAAAATGGTACGTTGTGTCAATGATCATACTTATAATTAATTGATAACTAATGTAAATAAAAAAATAGACAGTAATGTGATAGACAAGTTTACTTCCATATTTCCTTAAACTGGCCCCGGACCGTAGGTTCCCTATCTCAAATTGTTCAATGGAGCATCCCCCATACTTACTTACTTACTCACTGGCACTATCGAAACCCGTAGGTTCATGGCCGCGCGGACATAAGCTCTCCATACATCCCTATCCTGAGCTAATGCTTTCCAATCATTCCCTGTATAATCTACTTCCCTCAAATCATAGTTAATGTTATTTCTCCCACCTCATTCTTGGTCTACCAACTGGGCGTTTTCCCTCTGGCCTTCCTACAAGAAGCTTCAATGCAAGTCTTTCATTCCCCATACGTGCAACATGTCCTGCCCATCGCAGTCTACAAGACTTAACTGTTCTTATTATATCTGGCTTCCTATAAAGACCATGTAGTTCATTGTTATGTAGTCTTCTCCATTTACCTGTCTGTTCATCTCTCTTTGGTGCAAAAATTCTCCTAAGAACTTTATTCTCAAAAACTCGTAATCTCATTTCCTCCCTTAAAGTAAGAGTCCATGTTTCGCACCCATATAATATAACTAGTAGATTAATAGTTTTATATATTTTCAGTTTAACATTTTTTTGAAAGGAGTTGGGACATCAAAAGTCTCTGCAATGCATAATAGCACGCATTTCCAGAATTGAGTCTATGTTTAATTTCTTTGTGCATCTCATTCCTATTTGTAATTATTGTTCCTAGGTATTTGAATTCAGCCACTTTGCCCTCTTTAATTTTTGCACGCTCTTACAGAATCGGCATGTAAGTTTTTCAGGATGTTCCTTTAGTTTTTACAGAATATTCAATTACATAATATCGTAAAAGTAGAGGTTTAAGAGAAATGTTTCCAAACGAATTTATATTATGCTATAAACTTTTACCATATATATATATAGTAAGTTTATCCACCGTCCTTAGAATTGGCACTTAATTCGTAAAAACCAGAAGTTGGGAGGACTTTGATATTTCCCATGGGAGCGGCCCATCTTGAGCGCGCAGTAAGTCTTCTTGACTAAAGTTTTTCGATAAGAAGGACATTTTTCCAATACACTAGTTTTTTTTTCTGTTGCATTCTTCATAACTCTCCCACTTAAGAAGAAGTGAAACTTTAGCTCACTTGCGTACTGTTTTGGCAACAATTTCTATATTTAATATAATTTATATCCCCATTGAGAAGGTCAAAGTATTCTCCGATTGAAGCTGTAGCGCCTTATTAAGAAGAAGAATAAGAATAAGAATATATTTATATCTTTATAAACAATGTAGTAATAGTAGAAAGAAGATCCATTATAAGTAATGCCACTAGTGATCGATAAACTCCAGACTCACGAAGTGAGGAGTGAATGAAATTAAGCTGTTTACTCACAAATCATTATATAAATATAGTTATTTTAAAATATTGATATATTTAATGTAAACGGCGATGTTTGAAAACAAATGAGAAACGTTTATTATGCTTCATTTGTTCATCACTGGAACCAGATCATATTATTTATTGCCAAAGGATCACAATAGTGTAAGAATGCACCCTAGTGGAGAAAAAATTAAACACATCAAACTGTTTATAACCAATATTATAGGTTATTAATTAATTAATTTCTGATATCCTATGATGTAAATTTTATTTTTCTGGAATGTAAATTTTTGGGAAATAATACGTTTAAGAAAGTGCAAACAGTGGTTTCTTTTTAGTGTGGTATAATCAATTATTACGAATGTTTTTCTATTATATCTCCCAAGCAGTATGTTTTTTACATTCGTGCACTATATATATACAAAACTGGTAGCCGTTTTTCTTACAGAGTCAGTCACGGCAAAATAATGCTCTGCCTACTCAGAATGTTAAAAAGGAGGAGCTTTCTTTAATATGATAAACTTATTTGATCAATTCCAGGCGAAACACGAATGTGATAGGTTGTAAATCAAAATTCATTGAAACGCGATTGGTCATTGACTCCCATTTGGGGCATGAGTTAAATAGTCATTAATAATGTCACGAGTGATTTCCAAATAAAGAGTGGCATTTGTTAGGACAATTTAATGAATACAATTAAGTTGTTTACTCAAAAATCATTTTTTAAATATAGTTATTTTAAAGTATTTATATATTTAATGTAAACGGCTAAGTTTGAAAAAATCAGAAATCTGAGGTTATGTTTATTCACTGTGACTTGATCACATTATTTATTGTCAAATAGGATCGCAATATTGCAAGGGTGAACCCTAGTGGAAAAATAATGAAACACCCCAAACTGCATATTATAATCAACATTATAGGTTATTCATTTATATTTTTAGTAAATAACTCAGTAAAATCAAGCAATATGTTCATTCTTTGCTGTATTTGTTGGAGAAAAGTAATGCTGTGACCTGTTCAGAATATTAAAAGGGAGGATCTTTCCTTATCACAAAAGTAGGAGCTGATAAAGGGAAATCGATAAAGAGCCAGGTGAAACATGACTGTCATTGGCTGAAAAACAAAATTCATTGAAAAGTGATTGGTATTTGACTTCCATTTGAGACATGAGTTAAATAGTCAGAGTAAAAATAGAATACAAAACAGACTTGTTTCCAATGGATCACGAGGGCAATAAGCATTTCACGAACATCAGAGACGGATTAAAATTGAAAATAAATTTCACACCCAATTTCACAGCTATGGTTACATGACACACTTTTAAGTATCGTATTCAAAACCCCAATGACTTTGCGCACAGTGACACTTGCTGTTCCCGTGCACCAAATTAGAAGAATACAACAGTGAATAATATCGGTTACAAATAATGGACTACGATATTTATAATAAAAGAAAAAATGTATGATTCACAAACAGTTTTCAAAACCCCAATGACTTTGCTGCACAGTGACGTGCTGTTCCAGTACACCAAATTAGAAGTAAAAATGCAACAGTAAATAATATTGGTTACAAATAATGGACTGTGGGGAAAACACATGTAAATCACGATATTTATAAAAAAAAGGTTCGATTCACAAACAGTTCTTTGCCGTTCAGGTCTAGGGACGATACCCTCTGAAGACGTTGTCGCAGAGAGCACAAAACCCTTGCACACGTCCTTGGGGCTTGTCCGTTTCGAGAATCACTGAGAAACGTTCGGCACCACACTATTCGAAATATGATGGCAGAAGCCTTGCAAGATTATGGATACACAGTTTATGAGGAAGTTCATGGTGTGGTCGCTAATGGAAATAACAGACGAATAGATACGAGTATTATTGCATTTAGACCATCTTCTAAAATTGGTATGATATTAGATCCCACAATCCGTTTGAGACTCATAGTGGTCAACCAGAGGAAGTTGACTCTGAAAAGAAAGCCATATATGAGCCAACAATTTACTATTACAAAGATAAATACCAATTAGATAGTATAACTGTCACAGGATTGATGATCGGGGCAAGAGGTACTATACCAGGATTCTTTGCTAAATTTTGGAATTCCTTAGATTTGGACAGGGTGTATCTTTCTAAAATTGCCATCGCTGCCATTAGAGGATCAATTTCAATTTTTAAAAAAACATCTTTACAAAATTTGTACTTTATAGTATGTATACTTCAATTACAATTTGATTTTTTTTAAATGTATTTACAAAATGTATCTCATCAATTTCGAAAATTAATTGTCTGTATCACTTTGTCCTTGAGGCAATCCTCTAATGAGGAAAGTTGTATACAATAAAATATTCGATAAACTGATCAAGATGCTCAGAAATTTCAATAATCAGTTACGTAAAAAAAATCAATCAATGGCCAATGCTACCAGGTTTTCTGACAGTAGTGGTAATCTCTCCTAGCATGGTGCAATCATAACCTAATTCTTAATTTGGACACTTGGAAGATATAGTTATATTACCCCGATAATATGATAGGTGATGAATGATATTGTAGCTTCAGGAGAATTTATAAATCGAATTCAGACCATGGAAGGTCACGAGAAAATTTCCGTTCAAGAAAAAAATGTTGTAATCTTACCGGGAAGGGAACCCGGGGCTGCATGAAGTGTAGCCATTCCAGAAGCTATAACCATAAGCTCATGAGGCTGGCAAATATATAAAAATTCAGTAGAATGAATAATTTATCTTTCAACATCCGAAATCGTAAACAACCAACCAACGTCCTGGTTAGACGTCATCACCCATGTCTCCAGGTGCTGGTCTAGGTGTATTTTTATTGCGCATTATGTAGAACAGAGTCCTCTGCTACATTGTTAAAAGTAAGGGTGCGGAAAGATGTAGTTTATCAGTGTTGTACGGCAGTGTTAGGTAATGAAGTCGTATGGCAGTGTTTGTCTTGGATTTACTGCCCTTGTGTGATTGCCATTGAAGTCAGGAAGTTTATGGCTATGTTTAATAGTTGTTGGTCTTGGAGTATGTTGTGTATTAGTTGCATAAGAGACTTCCACCTTCCTGCTAACTTTACTCCTTTTGAAATCTGCATGTCTACACATGCTGCATATTGAACTAACGTTAAATTACACTGAGCAACAAAAAATAAACTTTTTTTGTCTCACAAATAAAAATATGTGATTCTGATAGTATTTTTCTCCTGAATTCAAATATGATATCGGTTTTTCTCCATCACGCAAGGTTTCCGAGAGACAGACATTTATAATTTTAAACACTTTAATATTTTCTACATTCGTAACTACACACTATTCGAATATTCGGACTCATCTAGAAAGTAAGAAATTACGATTTTCTGCTATATTTCGCCTGTGGAGCATCCCTCTCGATGGTCCAACAATAATCGGTCAGCATATTAAGATTCCATTTGCCTTGATATCTCTTTTCCATAGCTGAAATCTCCTGAGCTAGCCCATTTGGTTTTATTTTACAATGGGCAAATGGACGAAAAACATTTATTAAAAAATAATTATTTAAATCAATTAACTGAAATTGAAATAAAAAAAACTGTGTGTGATGGAGAAATTCCGAATACATATTTGAAAACACGATAAAAAAACTGCATTAAGTACAACTATTAGTACTCATGAGACAAAAATCATGTTGACCAGTGTTATTTTACATTATTTTGTATTATTTAAACATATACAATATTAAACATTGTATTACAAATTTTATTTATACTAAAGACATAAAATTCCATGAATGCGAGGTTGGGAAGTGGTTTTTACAGAAGTGAGGAAATGCTTAAAAACCGAGCGATTGCTCGGTTTCTAATATCCAAAATTTTGTAAAACACTTCACAAATGTCCGTTGTACATTATTTTTTGCAAGATGGTGTTTTCAAAATAATAAATAATAGTAAAATAATAACATATTTGTAGCAAATATATGCGTTCATTATAGACAACTGACTAGCGTTAACAGTTGGCCAATATTTAAACGGTGGATGCCAAAAATAATTTAATTGAGAATATAGCAGGGATAAAATGGCGGCAGGTGCGAATTTATTGTTTTATATCGTTTCAAATAAAGTTCAGTTCATTTAAAATGCATGATATATTTCCTAATATATATATATATATATATATATATATATATATATATATATATATATATATATATATATACAAACACTACCTTTTGGATATATATATTTGTATATACATTTTACATAGTATACATAAAGGGTTTTACTACCCCCACTAATTAGGTAATTTGTAATATTACAGTATAGTTATTTATAGGTTGGAAACCCCGAAATATAGGAAATTGAACTTTCAGTTATGATCGTCATTGCTCGAAGTACGACAGAACGCACTATCATGCACAAAACAAAACAAAAAAATGTTCAATTACATCCCTACCATCTAGCGGTAAAGCACATAACCTGGCTAATCGTCGCTCTGCCCCTAACGGATGACCGTGGGTCGTTCGGTTCGAAGTCGGGACTCTGAATCGTCTGTAGACGACTTTGGTACGGGAGCGCGGAGTGTTGTACTCGTTAGAACAGTTGCCACGCTGCGATCTGTTGAGACTCGGCCCCCTACTTCGCTGATTCGTTATAATAGACAGGGGCAGAGGGAATATTGTTAATCCATTCACATATTTGCAAAAAAAATATTTGGGAGTTGAAATAAATGAAGATGGAAACAATGCTTTGGAAATAAAAAGGATAGTTTTAATCTGCAATATCAATGTTGAATATAATTTTGTGGGATAAACAGGAATTCAAAGAAGTAAAATCCATATTTATAAATAAATATTAAGAAGTTTAATGACATATGGAGCAGAAACATGGACTAAAGTCAAAATTGCAATCTACAGAAATGGATTGCTTAATATGATACGCACGATGCTCTTCATTAGCCAGGATCAGAAACAATATTATCCGATAAAAATGAACTTTAACGAAACAATTATACAATTTGTGGGAAATAAACATCACCTATCATATATCATCGGGGCAGCGTAACTCCGCCTTCCATGCGCCCCAACCTCAGAAGTGGGTTACAATAACGCCATGCCAGGAGAGAATACCAAAGTGTCGAAATGACAACGTGGCGGCATTAAAAAAATACAATTGTTTGGACACGTGAAGAGGATGAATGAAGATAGATTGTCAGTTAGGAGATAAAGGTAAGGAATGAATATATAAGAACAGAGTTAAATATATATCCATTAAATGAGAAAATCAGAGAATATAGAGAGAAATGGTTCACACATGTGGAAAGAATGAATGTAACAAGATTACCAAGATCAGCATTCAACTACAAGCCAAGAGGTTCAAGGAATGTAGAAAGGCCAGTGAAAAGATGGACAGAACAACTGTGAGGCGGAACAGGCAATTTTTGCCTAGCCCGTGAAGTGAAAAAGAAAAGAAAGAAAGTTTGTAGTGCGTTACAAATTGGAGGAAAAGATGAGGGAGACCTAAGCAGACATGGATAGAGGGAATTACGAATTTGAAGAAGAACGGGGCACTGCAGGATGGTGATTGGAAGAATATAGATGAATATAGGAAGAGAATCAAAACGTAATATTGGGCACAGGAAGATGTATACATTTAAAACCTGTTGAATAAAAACTCGTGTAACTGTGATGATTTTTAATTGGAAATCCCTAGATCTGAGGATGCAAGTGTACGTCATTGGCGAGTCCCAAACTTGATTATTACAGCAATCGATCCCTCATCACGCTGTATCAGGCATTCGCTCGCACTGTCAAACAATGAGTTGCACGTGCTGTAATAGTCAATAATGAATATACATGTTGAGTCGACCTACTGTTTGAACTCCCCAAATGGTTGTGCATTAACAGCCGCGACAACTTAATCTGTCAGAGAGAACAGTTTAAAAATGCTATACACACAGTTATCCTGACAGTTCTCCTGCGAAATTTACCAATGTGTGAAAATGAAAAAAGCACATCACCATATGTGTCTCTATCTCCAAGCCCATCTGACTGATATTTTACGTTGGTTGCTTTGTCAAAAAGGAAGCCAGGCGCAGAAAATAAATATAATTTTGCACACTCCTGCTATAGTAAGTGATATATTTTGGTATGAGTAGCAAATGAGGGAAATTTTGAAGAAGTTGATGAATTAAAAAACCTAGGAACAATAATTACAAACAGGAATAAGGTGCAGAAAGAAATTAAACATAGACTCAATTCTGGAAATGTAATCTATTACACGGACTCTTGTCAACCGAAGTTCTCTAAAAAATGTTAAACTAAAAATATATATAAAACTGTTGTTTTTCTCCATCCATCCAATGGCTGATTGGATCAAATTCGAGCATTGGCCTCTCTTAGCTTCTGCCTCCAATCATTTCTATTTTGCGCAGCAAGCCTCCAGTTGCAACACTTAAGTAGGTTTGCAACATCTTCCTTAATACCATCCTCCCATCGTTTTTTCGGTCTTCCAACCCGTCTATTCTATTGCTGTAAGCACCTTTTTTGGTGCTCGGTCTGTTGAGAGCCTTTGTATATGGCCAGCCCATTCTAATTTCTTTAACTTAATGAAATTGACAAGGTCAGATTCATTGCATTTTTCATACAGATCTTTGTTGTATCGTATTCTCCACTGACCAATTGCCTTATATGGATTAGAGGCACTTTAAGGAAGGAGAAAATATTACGAGTATTATCGAACCAACGGATCTGTGCCCCTTTAGCGCTGCAATCGTTCTTAGAAAAGTTAACACCTGCACTCACTCCATTTCACGCGCTTCCCTCCCACCACGTCAAACAGCAGCCAGGATAGCTTTCCGAGCAGGGATGTTGCCAAACGTCCCCCCAAACAGTGTCATAGATCTTGAATACTGAATAATATAGGATTAATTATTGCTTTTCCATATTTAAGTAAGTCTAATGACGCTGAATGAATTTTATTAGTTGCTTAATAATATTTCTTTCACCACTCCGTGCTACAGTGTTCATGTTGAGTTGACAACACTGGACTGCAAGTACAAGTAACCTGTCCCTCAAGAAGGCTCAAAACTGTGAGTAGTGGGAGGGACGGAAGAAAAGGGAGAGATAGGAATGCAAAGAGGGAAATGATTTACCGAGGCAGAATAGAAATTAGTGTTTAGTTCGCATGTCTTACGGGGGCACAGATCCGTTGGTCAGACTATATTTGGGAATACAGTTTTTGGGGACATTTTTGGTTCATAGAGAGGCAGACAAGTGAACGGAGAAGACTTACATAACGGTATGATCTTTATGGGAAACTAGATATAATAAGAACAGTGAAGTGTCTTAATCTGCGGTGGGCAGGACATGTGGCACGAATGGGGAGTGAGAGAGGGGCTTGGATACTTCATGTAGGAAAACCATAGGTAGTAGAATGGCCAAGAAAGAGATGGGAGAATAACCTTAACCATGATTTGAGGGATGTAAATTTTACAGGAGATGATTGGAAAACATGCCCAGGGATAGGGATGCATGGAACTTATGTCGACGCGGCCATGAACCACCGGATTCCATTGTGCCAGTGAGTTATTTAATTTGTGGAAACTCTAACCAGCGGCGTCACGTAGCCCGGCGCGAAGATGCATTAGGCCACTCGTCAACGGTTAGTTTTTATTACGATCATTACAACGGGAATGATAGTTTGGATGTAGTATGTAATAATAGAGTCGCATTGAATGTGTTAAAAACTATAAAACCTTGAATGGAGGATAATGAGATGTGAGGATTATTTTCAATTTAAGTGAAACTGCGTCCGTCTAGACTCCCCATCATCTGATGTGACGTCATCACCTATTCAAACAGCGGCGTCTACATGTTTTTACTGCATACAAATACCAGTTTACACAACACTTCAAAATCAAAATGTTATGATGTTCTCAGCTATTTCATGTTTATTTTTGTCAAACTTTATTCCTATTGATTTCTATCTACAAGTTAATTAAATAAAAATAAAACGTAGTTTTATTTGATTTTCATATTTATAATTCAGTGGCAGCTGTTTCGGTACACTGTACCGTACCTTCTTCAGACATGTTAACAAATTATGAATTGTGTTCCAACTGATCTAAGCAACAATACAACAATATTTTACTTAAATTTAACAAAGGGGATTCATTCAAATCAAGTTGAGAATTTAACAGTTTGTTACTACTTTTAAATGTATTAATTTCTACAGCCTCCAAAAGATCTAACTTCTTACCCTTATCACAAACGTGTAAAATTTCAAAATTTGGATCAAAACAATGATTAAATTGATCCAAATTTTGAAATTTTACATGTTTGTGATAAGTTAAATCTTTGGAGGCTGTAGAAATTAATAAATTTAAAAGTAGTAGCAAACTGTTAAATTCTCAACTTGATTTGAATGAATCCCCTTTGTTAAATTAAAAAAAAATTAAATAAATATTGTTATATTGTTGCTTAGATCAGTTGGAACACAATTCATAATTTGTTAACATGTCTGAAGAAGGTACAGTGTACCGAAACACCTGTCACTGAATTATATAATAAATATGAAAATCAAATAACACTACGTTTTATTCTTATTTAATTAATAAATATGGATTTTCATCGAGCAAACACCAACTCAATTGATTATCTATCTACAAGGCTTTTATTTTTACTAATGATTAATCATATTATAGGCGGCTCCGTGTTGCAAGCAGTTAAACGCTCACCGCTGTGGTCCCGAGATGGAGTCTTGGTCACTTCATGTGGGTTTCGTGGTGGACGAAATGGAGCTTGGACAGGTTTTTCTTGAGGTTTTCTCCCGTTTTCCCCTGCCACCATTTCTCCATAGTCATATCGTCCATTTCGTTCATCTGCTCCGTGATGGTGCATCAGGCGTGGTCGGCAGGCACCATTGTCATTCACAGACCTCTATATGGGGGCTTCATCTCGTCTAATCCCTTAACCCGACACTGAGTTGGGCACGAATTGAGGATATTTATTTATTTATTATTATTCATATCGTAAATAATAAAACATGCATTTTTAATCGCATTATTTACTAGGTATTAAAGTTTACAATTTTAGACATTTGACAACGTTGTTGCATGGAGGGGACCGTGTTATTCTGTACAGCTAATTCGGGACTGGGATTTGAAGTCAGCTGACTTGTATGTATCAATGCTTGTACAGTTCGCAGATGAAGTGAATGGAAGTGCGGGATGGGGTACTAGGAGGGGAAATTGAAACCAAACACGCCCACAAATAAAGGAATAGTCATATGTCACGTATCAATGTAGTTTATTTCAGGCGTATTCTACTGATGATAGTTTATCAAACTTGGAACTAGCATGCCCGCTTAGAGACTGAATAGTTCAGATAGCACAATCCCTCACGATGTACTGTGATGTGTAAGACATTCCTCGTGGTTGCTTTCTTTTGATCTATGGACTGTATTCAGCTATTTCAACCCTCCTGAACATGTTATACATCTCTCATTCCAGATTATTAGAAAATGTAAGCATGCGTTATTACTTATTATTTAACGAATTTTAATTATATGGGATGTCATTTAGGCAATGATAGAAATTTAGATAAGCACACTAAAATACAACGATTCAATTATCTATGTGGCACAATTAAACGCACTTTATTGAATAAGACTAGAAAATAAACTATTTTGAAGTTTTACAAAGTATTAGCAGCTCCATCTCTTATCTATGGATGTGAAATCTGGACATTAACAAAGGCAGATAGTAAACAAATAGAGGCTGCTGAAATGAAGATGTTGAGAGCAATACCAAAGGACCGATAAAAAGAAAAACGAAGATATAAGAACAGAATTTAATATATTTAATCTCTGTGAAAGAATAAAATATTATCAAAATGCTTATCTTCAGCACGTATTACGAATGAATGAACAGCGCATACCAAGAAGAATGTATAATTATAAACCAAAAGGGAGAAGAATGTTGGGAAGACCATTGAAAAGATAGAAGGACCAATTCGACCTATATGAGATCGGAACAGGCCATTGGGCCTAATCCTTGTTGTTGATGATGATGATGATGATTTAACGAAAATGGGATAATAACACAAATATTTTTAAATCTAATATTAACTCCTTTTACAGTTGTAATTGTTTTCGTATTTTTACTAATGATGCAAGAACGACGTAGCGTAATTGGTTAAGGCAATACGCTACAAGCCGGAAGGTCGGGGGTTTGTGTCCCAGGAGGTCAGGATTTTTTAACTGTCCAAAACCTTTTGGCAGCACCATGGCTTAACTCAGCTTCTAACGGAAATGCGTATCAGACTCTTGTTTTAGAGATAAAGGCGGCCGTCATGCAAGACTGACAACAAGGTTGACTTCTTGTACCGATTGTCAAAAAAAGGGTGGGAACCTTAACCTCCTACTACCTCAAGAGTCCCAAGCATAGTACCGAAAATAAAATACAAACATATTTTTTTTTCTAAGAAAACTTTCAAGTTTTGACTCTATGTTGTATGGACATTCTTTTTATATTGTAGACCGTCCACGATGACTGTGAGGACAGAACTTATACCCCTTACCCTCTGTATATTCATAACCATTTGAATTCCACACTTTATTCATTTTAGTATTCGATTAAATTTACCTGGAGTTAAATTATCAAACTTCTCTCACATTATTTACAAGAATTACAATCATTAGGGACTGAAAAAATAATAAAAGGGTAGTTGTTTTGATTATTAAAAATAATTGGTTTGTCTAGACACAGAAAAACAAGTGGGCTGTAATCTCCCCCGCTAAATCCAATATTTCATTATATTTTGATGTATGTTTATAATCGCTTCAATTATAATGGTCATATCGTAGTTTATGGCTATATTTCAATTTCTCCTGCTGTTCTGCCTTTGTCTATGTAGACTCTAACCTATTCTGAACTGATTCCAGTTGTAAACAGATCAGATGTCTGACTGTATTTTCATTGATCAAATAATGATTGTACCTTTAAGCGTGTAGGAAAATGTAGTTTGGTCTCTAACACTCAAAATAAAGGAAATAAAAATAACACATATACAGCTTTTTCGTGTTGAATAATTTTACATATCTAGGATGCAATATCTCATATGAAGAAGAAAAGGATGTAAATGCAAAAATATCTAAATTTTTAAGAATTTTAGGGTTAATAAATTCTATCTTCAAGCCACAGTTAGTCCAAAAGCATTCAAGACTGAAAGTGTATAAAACACTGGCTCTTCCAACTCTTTTGTATGGTAGCGAAGTATGGACGTTGAAACAGAAGGATATACAGAGACTTAGATCTGCTGAAATGAGATATCTTCGGAGGACTGCAGGATACACACTACTAGATCACAAAAAAAAGAAGACATCTTAGAAGAATTACACATGGAATCTTTAGAAAACAAAATTTCTGATTATAAGTCAAGATGGATGCAACATGTTCATCGAATGGAAGATCACAGAATACCCAAACAAATGTTAAGATATCAACCTGCAGGAAGAAGAAGACCAGGACGTCCACTCAAAAGACTTCTGGATGGTGTTTCTCTTGAGGCCGAAACAGGTCAACAAATGGCCTAAATTCGTGAATGTACTATGATGATGATGATGACATATACAGCGTGTCGCAAAAAAGAAAAAAAAAAGAAAAAGAAAATACTGACAACGGAGGTGTGGTAGTATATTGGTATATTGAGATATGTTGATTTATTTTTTTAAATAAGGTACCAATGTCCGGAAATGATGCGTTTTCACACTATGAATTATCTCTCAAGATTAGTATTATTTAAAAGGATTTGAAGACTCATTACTTGATAACAGCTCACAGGTACGGAACCTATGATACGTGGCTTTGCAACGGAATGTGGCTGTAACATGACGGATCTCCGCTCACTTCGATGCCAATGTGAGGAGACATTTGGATACCACGTATCCAGGTCGATGGATTGGCAGAGGAGGACAGTCCCGTGGCCTCTGAGATCACCTGATCTTAACCCTCTCGACTACTTTTTGTGGGGGGACATGAAACAGTCTGTTTATCAGACTCCAGTAGAGTCACTTATGAATCTTATAGCCCGAATCCACGCTGCTGCAGAAACAATTCAAACGAGGTCAGGCGTATTTGAACGTGAGCGCCAATCACTACACCGCCGATCTACGCTCTGCAATGAGATGGGAGGTGGATATTTTGAAAATGTGATGTGATTATGACAGTATTATCAAGTATTGAGTCTTGATATCCAACTAATGGAACTGTTGAGAAGTTAGCTACTCATTGTGTGAAAACTTATTTCCGGACATTGGTACCTTATTAAAAATGATCAACATATCTCAATATACTACCTCACCTCCGTTTTATTTTTTTGCAACACTCTGTATGTTACCTAGCACGTATCTAGGCCCTATATACGTTATATGGGAGAATCTTAAAATATAAAATTACATTTTTAATAGATTAACCCATTCACTTCAAAGGACGAGGTAGACTCGCCGGCAGTTAAATGGCGTTCAACTCAGAAGACGAGGTACACTCGCTTAACTCTGCGGTTATATATTTTGCAGTATTTTGTACACCTCTTGGCAGGGTAATCTTTTGTTAACATTTCTGAATAGTACAAGAATGTGTTTTGACCTTCGCCCTAATTGTGATCTCAAGTACCGTTATCCTTTGCTTGTTTTGAATGTCTGAAAATAGACAATATAATTTACGGTAACTTAAATCCAGTTTCTGGAAATCCATTGGGCATTTAAATCTGAAGCGAATGGGTTAAATAAGCATTGTTTTATTGTTCCCATGCGCAATGCAGAATACGTTTGAACTTAAGTTGTTTCAAAATGGTCGCTGCTGTGCAATTTATTTAAACAATGGGAAGAAAAAGTTTGAAACGCGGAGACAAATTATTTTGAATGTTTTCAAATAGTTTAGTAAACATTACCCCATATTAGCCATTGAGGATGTGGTGAAAATAACAGCAGAATTTACAGGTGAGTCATTATAGAGCAAACATTCTGCTCTTATTAAAATTGTAAATAAAGGATATCTATTGACATGAAAAAAGCGTAAACGTCTGATTAGTGTAGCCCTATGTATTTTTTTTGTCTTAAATAAATAAGAAATGGAGGAAGTTACTAATTACTAGTACCATCTTACTTTGTATTTAGTCTTATTTCCCATAAAATACGATGGTGCCTAAATACAATATTTCTACCGATGACAGTCCGTACAGGATTCAGTCACATGGCGGTTGTGGCACCACGGTTCCCACGATTGATAGATTCGGTGAAATAATCAATTATGCTAGTTTGTTTACAGTACAATTGGAACTTAGCTCGGAATTAATATAGTATCAGCATCCCGATTTAGGCAAAATTGCCAATTTACAAGATGGAATCCCAAGTCCCGATTGAATCATTTGGGATTGCACAAAATACCGAATTTATAAATACAGAGGTAACGCAGATACTGAGCTGAACAACCCGCTGTAAGGATAATGTTGTTGCAGTGACGTCAAGTGTCGGGTGAGCGTGTTCAGACAGAAATAATAGGACTATACATTTTCAGGGCATGGGCCTACTACTTACGTAATTCAAAACAGTAACAATAGATGTGGCGGTTTTAAGCTAAACGTTTGTGAATTAATGTATAACTGCCACAGCTCTCCATCTATTTGTCATATGCGGAAGTTCCCTGTGTTGGATTATGATGAGAACCTCGCATCTTCCCTTAGACCTGGCATTAGTAACATACACGAGTAGAGGAAGGGTTTAATTGTATTTGACATATAGAGTGCCCAAGGTCAGAACATTAGAAGGCTGTGATAAAACTAATCTAATATTTTGAAATTTAAATGACGTAACATGATTTTCACTTGAGCTCAGACAAGTGATGAGCTTGACCTGAAATTACATTAAAGCTGTGACCTTAGATGACCCAAGTTGACAGTTTTAGAGGTCATAGAAGTGGTAGGTGGAGTTGGCCCTTCATTGATTGATTACCAAAGTGATGCAGGTACGAGTTAGCAGATGGTTACCGTGGTAACGCAGGCTCCTCCTCCGGTCTTCCATCCCATTGGATCATTTAGACACGCCCGACCTTCCATACACATTCATTTTTTTTACCTTATTATAGGTCCTTATTATATGCTATTATTATATGAGGAATAGACTAGGACTAAGGTCGTTCGTTGCCTTAGACCAGCGGATCCAGTTCTAAGCCCGGTCAGGGTTCTTTTTTTTTTTTTGGGAGGTTTCCTGAAGAGCATTTGAGAATAAAGTTCTTAGGGAAATGTTTAGACCAAAGAGAGACGAACAGACTGTTGAATGGGTTTAGATTTCACGTTTCGGACATTCTTTGTGAGGTTCGTGAAGGACAAATCGGACCCAGGACAGGTTTTCCCCAGTGTTCCTCCCCTATCAAAAAAATATTACACCACTTCTCCGTACTCGAGTCTATTATTTCGTTTCATTTCATTTCATTTTTTTTTCTGCTCTAAGAAGAAAACCTCACCCAGGAAACTTGTTCCGAACGCGGATCGAACCCGGGCTCGCTGTGTCTGAGATAAAATTAACTTATTTTTGCTTTTATTTTTGTGACGGCAACAATGCGCCGGCCAATGTGCCGATTCTGAGGTATCCATACCTCTTGACGATTAAGCCTAATTTCTTTGTTTTTATAACTGTAAGGATTTCAACTGCAAACCTTTGCCTATAGGCGGTGTAGGTGAAAATTTAAAAAAAAATGTAATGAAGCAATTTGATATAATAGTATGCGTTCACTCGTTGGAACGGGGCATCGTTTACCTCACAGCCGACGAGCCGAGAGTCGGAAAGCCGACAGCGAGGAATGAGTCACGCCGATTGGCACTGTGAAACCCAGCATACGAACGTAGGGAAAAATTCCCCGTGGAATATTGTACCATTAATACGTTCTAATTAAACATGTTTCGTTGTAAAGCACGCTGTGATATTTAGGTCTATATTTCTTACTAGGGGGTTAAAGTGGATGGCAATGGCGTAAGTCATTGCAGTTACCCGATCGCATCGACAGTGAGTGCATAAATATAGGAGAGTTGAACAGCTCTGTAAATCTCAGAGATTCTCGTGTAGCTGGGGCCGAAAATATAATTGCATGACAATTGTTTTGTATAAATTGAATCTTGCGCTTGTGTTCTGTAGCAAGAATGCTTCAAGTTTCACATCCGTACATCACATTCTAGGAATTACAGCTATGTATAACGTTGTTAGCTTGATTACATTCTTACTATATCTCTTCCGAGCTAAGTTCTAGTTGTAAACAAACAGAATTTATGTCTGGTTTTCATTTGTCGAATAATAGTTTTTCCCTTATGCGTGTAATAAAACGTACTTCGCTCTCTAACACTCGAAATAAAGGAAATATGAATAATAAAATATACATTTTCTAGCACACGTCTATGTACGTTAGCTACATGAGTCACGACAACACCACATTAGGACCAGCAGCATCATACTAGATATTGTAGCGGAGAATAACCTGCTGAAGATGGAACGGACGTTCTGAAAGGCTTGCAGGCATAAATAATACATATTTTATGAGTTGAGGACGACGCATCTTACCTAAGAAGGTATACTTTAACTTATTTTATCTTATGACTCTCCACCTCAACGGTTTTAACAGTGAATTTGATTAGTATTGGCTACATGAGAGAATTAAAAAATATATAATTACAATTTTAATAGGCCTACATTAAATAAATAAGTAATTAATTGTTTAATTCTTACGCATGCGAAATGCAGAATACATTAGAATTTATATTGTTCCAAATTACTGCTTCTCCTATACAATTTTTAAAGCATCAAGAAGAAAAACGGTTGAAAAGCAGAAAGAGAAACAAATTATTTTGAATGTTTTCAAACGGTTTAGTGAAAAATATTCAACATTAGCCATTGAAGATGTGGTGAAAATAACAAAATTTACAGATAAATCAGCATGTAGCTTAAATTTTGCTCGTTATGAAATTGTAAATAAAGGATATCTATCGACATCATGGAAAACGTGTTAACGTCTGATTACGTAGGCCCATATATAATTTTTCGTCATAGGTTAAATAGGCCCTAAATAAAAAATAGAGGCCTAACATTTTACCTTGTATTCAGCTTTATATCCAGTAAAATACGATGTCGCTAAAGAACAATGTCTCTATCGATGACAAATCAGTCATATGGCGGGTAAAAGTAGCACCACGTGTTGCATTTAGCGGGACTCTCCGAAGGGCGCTCTTAATAAATCGGTATCTTGATAATATCTCTTAATAGGTAGCGGGTCGAGGGATATACATATGTACGAATTCATGAGATGAAGTCAGGACTTCTAGTAAGAAATTCAGGTTACTTATAATCTCGTACATAAAGGAAAGTCAATGGCACGGGTTACAAACAGTTTAATAAAACTAGGAATAAAATATTAGCAAGACGAAATACGAATTTATGAGAGAACATGTCAACCATTACTGGACTCCTTTTAACATAATATTAAATAAATATAAAAAAGTATAAGATAAAATCTGTCAATATTAATATTGAATTTATATGCAACATTTACTAATAACTTTAGTTCAAGAAAGAGAGGTAAAACTCAGATTTTTGTAGAAGTATGATTTTTTAGAACTTAAGTTTATTATAATTAAATATTTCTAATTTAACATTCGTGAAAGTGAAACAAAACTCTGCTTACGTAAACTGCCCCGCAGGACGACTGACGTGTCGCCGGGAAGCAGCCCGGGACCTCACTGTCACTAGTCCCCCTCTGGTTCAGATTTTATGGTATTCTTCTAGCACATTCTCTTGAGTTGTTTTGAAAATTTCCTGTCTCTTGTCGCAAGATAAACATATTATTTCTGAAAAACTTTCGATGCTATATAAACATATTTCTAAATCTTTCTAAATGAGTTGCTACAATTGTTTGTTCAGTAGAAGGTACAGGGTGATTTAAGATTTAATATGTCAATTATTTAAATAAACCATGTAAGATTAATTCGGTTAAACCCGTGATTTATCAAGTTAAGCCCTATCACAACACCACGGTTCCCCCAATAGACGGTATCTGCGATGTAATACCTTATTCAAGCTTGTTTACAGTGCAACTAGTACTTATATGGGAATTAGAATACCTACTAATTAGGCTTAGAGGAAATTTAACCAAAAACTTTGGAGTTAACTACAAATAAAATTGAAATAAAAACGGTATTTTCCAGTTTCCTGTAAGAATAAAGAGTTGAACGGCCGGTAAATAGTTACGTCACACTTTTACAAGTTCGTTCTCCTTGTTAGAAAAGCGGAGTTAATAGAAGTTTCCGCTCCAGATATCAGAGTCTGGGATTCATTAGGAAGACAATCAAGAGTTGGTAGTATTGAAATGATGTCGTTATTAGGTGTCGACCCGAGTTAAGTCCCGGGAGGCAAATCTGAGCTCTGTGTCAGACAATGACCGATTGCCTCCCGCCTAATGGAAACATCTTGTTATCCGAACCATCACCTGTTTCAGGACTAAGCGACCTCATTATAAAAATAAAATTACTTTTCATCGCTAATTAACTTTCTAATTATTTTGATACTCTACATAATTAAACTAAAACAATAAAATTAAATTAACCGAAAGAAGAAAAATCACTGGAAAGGGACTTTCGAGAGTAAAAATAATAATAATAAATAATAAACCAATAGAACAAGTAACACACTTTAATTATTTAGGTAATAATATATCACAGTTTCATAATCAAAAATATGTGGAAACAAATTTAGAAAAATATAACAGATTAAATGGTATAATTAGGAGAAATTTTGGAAAACAAATGAGGAAACAAATCCAATTGAGATTTCATAATGTCATAGCCAAACCTGCTCTACTATACGGAAGTGAATGCTGGACACTTCGAGCAAAAGATAAATCCCGCATTAATAGTTCACAAATGAGATTCCTCCGATCACTAACTGGAGTAACATTAAGGGATAGAATGAAAAGTGATGAGATAAGGATGCAGTGAAATAGTAGGGAAATGGCTGAACATATACAAAATTATCAGATTAAATGGTTTCAACACGTCCAGAGAATGTCAAATTCCCGTTTACTAAAGATGATTTCCCACCTCAACCCTAAAGGCAAAAGAGACCTCGGAAGATCCTTCAACCGATGGAAAGATCAGTTTTTGTAGTCGCAAAACGGGCATCATCACCCAATACTGCATTCGGAAGAAGAAGAAGAAGAAGAAGAAGAAGAAGAAGAAAAATCTGCTTATAGCTAACTTACAGTGCATTAAATTTTAGAATGCAAATCCCCCTACTACGAATAGACACGAAGGGCGCCGAATGAAAACGAATATTTAAATCAACTAAAAAAATAGACTTTTACATAAGTATAGGGCCTATATGAAATAATACTAATAATAATAATAATAATAATAATAATAATAATAATAATAATAATAACAATAAATGACATTAGAACACACAAACGCATTTTTAGGCATTAGATAAGTAAGCCTGGATAGATCCTGGGAAGGGCTTTAATCCTTGGGAATTTTTACATAAGCGTAGGCCTATATGAAATAATAATAATAATAAATCAGCTACAAAAATCAGTTTATAAATTATGGAACCTAATAAATAATTATAATTTGAAGATATCAACAGAGAAAACAAAGTCCATGGCATTTATTAGAAATCAATATAAAAAGACAATTTTGGAGCAAACATTATTGAAAAAAGTAACTTGTTTTAATTATCTGAGATGCATGATATCGTACCTGCAAAATTTGGATACGGAGAGGAAATTAGGGAAATTTCAACAGATATGTGGTTCGATAAGAATATATTTGAGAAATAAGACCACAAGGGTACTCAACTGAAATTTTACAAAACCATAGCCGTTCCAATGTAAACATACGGGTCTGAGGCTTGGTCTTTAACGATCAGTGATAAACATAAAATTGAGACAGTATAAATGAGATTTCTTAGATCCGTTGCAGGTGTATCTTTAAGAGATCAAAAGAAAAGTCAAGATATCAGAGATTAATTACAAATATGTAATATAAACGAGAGAATATACAGTAATAAATTTAAATTGTTTAAACATATACAAAAAACGCCAAACAATCGTTTAACAAAACAGGCATTTATTGCAGACCTGAAGACCGAAGAAATGTGGGAAGACTGAAACACGTCGGAAGGATGACCTGTGATATATTGTTCAGTGGGGCGCGGAACGGACCAATAGGTCTACCTACACCTTGAAGATGATGATGATGATAATGGCATCAGACCACACATACATTTTAGATAATAGAGGACTAAGTCAGGATGTGTCCTGGGAAGGGATTTAATCCATGGGACCCGAGTCTCAAGATTTACGGGCTCGTGAAAGAACCTAAAGCCTAAATTAGAGCCTTCGAGGAAAATTTAATCAGCCATTTCCATCCAAGTAGTAACTTATAGCTAGACCGATTAAATAAAAACCTCGTTCTGCGCATGCTCGGAGTCCTTTGCAATAAGAGGGTCCCCCGCCATAATTGTGATTAACCAGTCGCTGTCTTTCTAATGTATTACCGTCCATTTCCCAATGTTTGCATTTCCTGGTAGTGAGTGAAGACAGCTAATCAGAAGAGGGAGCGAGTAAGTGACATAATGTGAAGGGAATAGATGGTGACATTGACGTGTCCTTGTCGGGCGGTGATGGTGGGCGGGACAGAGTAAGTACAGCATACGCCTTTAAGGTTATTATTTAGTCGGCCGCGATGGACTAGTGGTTATGCTCCTTGCCTCTGGTCTCGAGGGTCGCGGGTTCAAACCCGGCCGGGGTCAATGGATTTTTTTAGGATGGAAAAATCCAAGGAGCAAGTCCTCCGGGAGGGACTTTAAACCGTGGGTCCCGATTCTGAAGATTTTCAGGCTCGTAAAAGATGCTTAAGCCTGAATGAAAAGGAATCTAAGCAAAATTTACCGAACTTTTCAGTCCTAGTACTAACTTGGTTTCCTAGACGTTAGTATGAGGCGGAATGCTGACCACGGACCACTCAAATGACATCGATACGAAAACGAGTGTAACTAAATTAGTATGGTTCAAATTCTTCCCTGTAGGGGGAGAGCGCCTAAAACCTCTGTTACGCGAATCATGGGCTTACAAGAAGATTTAGTCGGTCTCGCTATAATTGCCTGCTTGGTATCTATTTGAGGCGATGATATAATTGATACGCTGAAATCTGTAGAAAAAATAAAAGTAACTAAATTAGCTTGGTTAAGCAACTCACGCAAGGGAGCATCCTTGACCCACTTGATAATGTGCAGTTATAGATTGACAGACTGCAGGCATTAAGAGGCCCTTGAGAGTAATAGGAGGTTACGGCTCCTACCTTTCTAGGCAATCAGCACGGTATAGGCCTATCAGCTGATTTTTCAGCCCTAGAACATAGTTGCCAAAAGTTGGGTAAATCCAAGATCATGTTCCAACCAAACGTATTAGGCTAGTTTAAATATCTTGCTAGTCCACCGCTGTGGTCTCGAGCTAGCTTGCTGCCTTGTCATGCAGTGGATCCGGGTTCGATTCCCGTCGGGGCAGGCTCCTTGATGAGGTTTATTTCGGGGTTTTTCCTCACTTGTAAGACAAATGTCAAGGAAGCTTAGGGCCCAATGGTTCCCGAAAATCATCATCTTCATCATTTCACTGGTGTGGAAAGCAACGGGAAGCTAACACACCTATAATTCCAAATTCCTCAAAACTGCAAAACATAGCATGAAAATGCTATGATTGCAGTGAAAGACCTGTCTTCGGGCAGAATTACTCTACAATAAAAATAACTTGAAATAAAACAAATTTGACTGAACTAACTATAAATAGTGACTGTATTGATCAAATTAACTCCTTTAAGTACCTAGGCACAATACTAAACGATAATAATACTGTTGAAGAAGAAATCAAAACAAGAATATCGCAAGGGAATAAAGCATATTTTGCTAATTTCGATATATTCAAAAGCAAATTAATATCAAAAAATGTTAAATTCAAATTATATACAGCAATAATAAGACCAATCATATGTTATGGAGCTGAAACCTGGGTACTAAAAGAAGCAGATACATTAAGACTATTAACGTTTGAGAGGAAAATATTTAGAAGAGTGCTAGGTCCAGTAAAGGAAAATGGAAATTGGAGGTTGAGAAGGAATGACGAATTATACCTCAAGAATAATAAAGAAAATATAGTTAGTTTCATCAAATCCAAAAGATTACAATGGTTTGGACATACACTAAGAATGCCAAAGGGAAGATTGCCGAATGATATTTTGAATTGGAAGCAACAGGGAACAAGACCAAGGGGAAGACCCAAGGATCGATGGGAAGATGACGTAATTGAGGATTTGAGAGAGATGGGGATTTTTTATTTGAAATCTACTACACAAGATAGGAAGAAGTGGCGTAAACTGGTTGAGAAGGCCAATACATTCCACTGGAAGTCGTAGAGCCTGACGAAGAATAAGAAGAAAAATAACTTGGTCTTATCCAGAATCAAACCAGCGACCTTCAAGCTTGAAGCTTATTGTCTTAACCAACTACGTAACGGAAAGTAAACATAAAGGCAAATAAAAATATTTTACGAAAACTATTTTTAAAAGGGATTTTTCTCCATCAATAACCCTTCAGAAATTAAAAATAGAAACAATATCAGAGAGCTCTCATTAACAGATTGGGAAGTTGGTAGGCTTGCTATCTTACTAATGATGGCTTTAGAAAAGTAGAAACAATGAGGAAGTCATTGGTTCGATCTCTAGACTTGGCAACACCACACAACACATTATTGATCTCACGAGTAAATAGCTCTCTCTCTCTCTCTCTCTCTCTCTCTTCTCTCTCTCTCTCTCTCTCTCTCTCTCTCTCTCTCTCTCTCTCCACGCTCCTCTCTTTTTATATGCTCCCTTTTTTCACCCTTGCATTGCACGAGTTTCCTTCCTTAGAATATAGCTATCGACTATGCTATTAAGGGGCGGAGAATTGCTAGAACCACCCTTGTCTCGTGAGATGGTATTTATATCTTATTCATGAATACGAGTATCAATTCTAGGTCGTCTTGTTATTATCTTACAACTTGGTTATAATTGGACAAAAAACATATTGCCTACTTTTATAATAATATAATAATAATAATAATAATAATAATAATAATATAATAATAATAATAATAATAATAATAATAATAATAATAATAATAATAATAATAATAATAATAATACAAATATACAAATGCATTTTTACTGTATAAATTATATATAATATATATATATATATATATGGGTTCGATCCCCGGTCGGGGCAGTTTTTCTGGGTGAGGTTTTTATCGTTTTTTTTTTCCTCACCTGTAAGACAAATTAAAATATATATGTAGTCAATATGCCCATTTCACCAATATCTGGTCTTGAGAATGACAGCTTGGCTGTAGAAACTTGTTGACCATTTTAAAACATTAATTGGTGAAATGGGCATATTGACTACATATATATTTTAATATTATATCACCAAGAAGATCACTTGTGTATTAAATGTAAGACAAATGTCAGGAAAACTTTAAGGCCCAATCGGCCCCCGAAATCATATGGCCATCATCATCCTTATCATTATTATCATTATCATTATCATCATCATCCTTAATCTTTCACCGGTGTGGAAAGCAACTGGAAGCTACCACACCTACAATTCCCTAGTAAAGCTGCAAAGCATAGTATGACAATTCTATGATTGCAGTGAAAGACCTGCCCTCGAGCAGAATTACTATGGATGGATACATATATATATATATATATATTCTAATCTAGAGTAATTCTGCCCGAGGGCAGGTCTTTCACTGCAATCATAGCATTTTCATGTTATGCTTTGCACCTTTACTAGGGAATTGTAGGTGTGGTAGCTTCCCGTTGCTTTCTACTCTATATATACACACGAGACATATAGTTTCACTTATTTGTAGACGCTTTTACATTTGCGTCCATTTATTTATTTTTCTTTATTTTCAATTATACCACTAAATGGAGAATACCTACAAAACGCAAGATTGAACTTAGGGAAAGAAAGAGTGATGATAATAATAATAATAATAATAATAATAATAATAGTAATAATAATAATAATATTATTATTATTATTATTATTTATTTTATTAGAAATTTTTTAAACACTGAAGTATTTTTTCTTCAACCAAAAATAATGTTATTCTTTAAAAAATAAAACTATTTTAAATTTAACAAATAGAATTGACATGAGAGACACCTGTATGAACATGTTAAAAGAATGCCTACATATAGAATCCCTCAGCTGTTATTAAAGTACAAACCGATAGGACATAGAAGTGTTGGACGCCCATTTACTAGTTGGGAAGATTCATTAAATCCCTCTTGATCTGAAAACAGGTCAAAAGGCCTAATTTCATGAAGTAGAAGAAGAAGAAAAAAATTCTGTCTTACTCATTTTCTTGTATCATTTCCATTCTATTCATACATCTCCTGAACCCACCCATCTATTTTCCCGTGATTTTCCTGTTCTCCTTTTGCCTGCAGCATGTCATTTGAAAATCATTTTCGGAATTTTTCTTCTCCCATTCTTTTAATGTGTCAAAACCATCTCAATTTTCGTTCTTCAATATTTCGAGAATATTATCCACTTTCATCATATTTCTAATTCTATGGTTTCTAATTTAATCCTTTTTGATTTGCTGTTTATTACTCTTATACAATTATTATTATTATTGTTTTTTTTTGCAAATTCCCCAGGTTGTCTTTCGACATTCCTGGTGTTCTCTCCTGGCATGGCGTACTTGTAACCCACTTCTGAGTTTGGGGCGTCTGGAAGGCGGGGTTACGTTGCCCCGATGATATGATGGGCGGTGATGATAATGTGCGCCAGGGGAGTCCCTAATCCTAAGCTTAGTCTAAGATGAATATGAATGATGATGATTGCGATGGCCATATGATTTCGGGGACCGTTTGGGCCTTAAAGTTTTCCTGACATTTGTCCTACAGGTGAGGAAAAAGCCCGCTGAAAACCTCAGCCAGAAAAACTGTCCCGACAGGGGATCGAACTCGGACCCGCTGCGTGACAAGGCAGCACGCTACCTCGATACTACAGCGGTGGACATAATTATTATTATTATTATTATGTCCCGCGCCGTAGCCGAGCGGTTAAGGTAGGAAGCCTTGGCGCAGAGCTACGGGACTTGCGCTGGTTCGAGTCTCCATGGGGGAAGAAATGTTCTCATGGTATTTCGGCCAGTATGGGACCGGTGCCCACCCAGCATCGTGAGGCAATTGGGTAGCTACAATAAGTAGCGGCTCCAGGTTGAGGAACCAGCTATAACGGCTGGGGGACTCGACATGCTAACCACATGTCACCCCTACACTGGCTGTTGATCATCTACCTCTGTGATTGACACATGTGGATGTGAAGGGCCAGCAGCCGGCTGGTAAAAGGGCAACCGCTGAAAAGCGGAAAGACCCTCAATCGGGAAATTATTAATATTATTATTATTATTATTATTATTATTATTATTATTATTATTATTATTATTAATCGATAAAACTCCGTTTATTAACTTTGGTTAAGTCGTTAGGAAATATAATTTAATTTTCCAGTTGTTTACTAAACCACGATTTAATTTTAACTTCATTTGCGTAGATTACATTGTACGATTTAATTAAAATGACCCCGATCACAGAAAACTATGAACTCAGATTCCTCGAATCGCTGACACTTGTTAAAATAATTTAGTGGTGTGTAATAATTTTACTCCATTTTATTGTATAGGTATTTCATTATCTATTCTATTTATCAGTTTCATATGTTCCAGCTCAATTATTATTATTCAGCTGGTGTATTGTAATAATTGATCAAATGCATATGTTATAGTGAGTGTTGACTATCATTAGGAGGATCCTACACCGAACCTTCAAGTGCAGGACGACCTGACTGTAAAAAGTGATCCCACAACAGGTCCGGAGGCCCTTGGGGTAGTAGGAGGTTAAGGCTCCCACTTTTTCTAGACAATCGGCACTTTATGTCACCCGGGTTGTCAGCCCTGCGTGACGGCCGCCTTTACCCCCAGAACAAGCGTCTGGTACTCATTTCCGTTAGAGGCTGAGTCGACCCCAGGGCCATAGTGCCGCCAGAGGGTTTGGGTCAGTTTAAAAATCCTGACCCCAACGGGACTTGAACCCTCGACTCTCCGGCTTGTAGCTCAGTGCCTTAACCACTACGCTACGGCGTGCCCCCTTAAAGTAAAGTGATCCCACAACAGGTCCGGAGGCCCTTGGGGTAGTAGGAGGCTAAGGCTCCCACTTTTTCTAGACAATCGGCACTTTATGTCAGCCGGGTTGTCAGCCCTGCGTGACGGCCGCCTTTACCCCCAGAACAAGCGTCTGGTACTCATTTCCGTTAGAGGCTGAGTCGACCCCAGGGCCATAGTGCCGTCAGAGGGTTTGGGTCAGTTTAAAAATCCTAACCCCAACGGGACTTGAACCCTTGACCCTACGGCTTGTAGCTCAGTGCCCTAACCACTACGCTACGGCGTGCCCCGACCTGACTGTAGAAACAAGATTTAAAACAATAATATTTCTACCTGTTGTGGCAGTCGTCCTTAACAAATCAGATTTGTATAAAATATTCAGCTAGGCCTTTCGGAACCGGTTCCATTTTCTTAGCTGTTCATTGGGTACTGATAGTGTTTAACGAACATATTGTAGGCCCTATAGTGGACGTGTTCTCTTTCAACAAGTTATCGTTTCTTGTTAGTTCATAATTTTTTATTAGAAGAAATATACACCGTGTCCTTAAAGTCCGGTAACACTTTTCTTATTTAATTACTCAAAAACGAAACATCATACAGGTTTGGATTATATGTCATACGAAAGAGTATCTTAAATTTTTGTTGTGCAAATCTAGGTTCACAATCCCTCAATATGGGAACCACGTGTAACTCGGCATATATATCTGCACGATAATCCATACTCTTTGGAGTATATCCTCAGATACAGTGATTGCAACTTCTTTAATCCTGCGCTTGAGGTCTCGTACATGGGGATACATAAAATATAATTAATTCCAACGTCTGGCACCCGCTGATTTCCTGAGGTAGGGAATTCCAGTTGCGATAAGTGGAGGTAGTATATGATGCGGAGTGATAGGATGTCCTATGTTGCTGTATATTAAATAAGAGATTATGTCGAGTTCGTGTGTTTAAATGATGGTTGGAAGATAGATACTGGGAACAAGAGGCTAAATAATAGGGAGTCAAGTATATAAAAACTTAAATAAGATGATAGTCTTCTGTCTTTAAGATGGAGCCATAACAAATTTTGGAAAAATTGGTAAATGTGATAATATTTTCGGACATTAAACATCTTCTTCTTCTTCACGGTTTAGGCTTATTTACTAGCCTGTTCCGGCTCCAAATTGCTGCTCTTCCCATATTTTCTTTGGTCTTCCGAAACTTCTTCTTCCTCGTGGTGAATAGCTGTATGTTGCTTTTGGTATTCTATTCTCAGTCATCCTTGCCAAGTGTTCCTTCCAGTTTGTTCTGTATTTCTCTATTGTTGTGTTTAATTCTTCTACTTTAAGTTGTTGCCTTATTTCTGCGTTGTGTTTTTTGCTGTTCTTTGATATCCTGCTATTGGTCTGAGGAATTTCATTTCAGCAGCTTGTATTCTGGCAGATTGTTGTGTTGTCACTGTCGGTGTTTCGGATCCATAAGTAATAATAGGCTCTGCCATTGTCTTGTATAAATTATTATAGATTTTTTCCTGGCTTTATTTTTCTAAGTTATTTTTAATGTTCCTGTTATATAATTAAACTTATTTAGTTTGTTATTTATATCTGTTTCCGCTGTGTATGATAGTTCGCAACCTAGGAAGTTATATCTTACCACTTGTTCTATTGGTTTATTTTCTAATATTATCTTTGTCCGAACTGGATGAGCGCCCTTGAAGGCCATTGTTTTTTTATTTTCCTGATGATATTTCCATGTTGTATTTTTTTGATATTTTATTTAGTTTATATAGCATTTTTTGTAGTTCGTCTTCTGTTTTTGCTATTAAAATCTGGTCATCAGCAAAGGCTACTGTTTTATTACTATGATTCCTAAGTTAATTCCCCCAGTCGTCATTTGCTTCCATGATATTTCATGTCAAAATAAATGTTAAAAAGAGTGGTTGATAGTGAACAACCTTGTCTAACTCCTCCTGTTATATGTATTGGTTCTCTTTTATTTATTTTTATTTTTGTTTTCTCATACATTTTCTTAATTACTGCTATCAAGTGTAGTGGAATTCCTTTTTCACTTAATATGTTCCATAACATTGAACGTGAATGTTATACACATATTATGAACACGCTGCAGTTTGTCCGAGAATCCGTCAATTGTAACTGTAGAATGTCGCAGTAGTCAAAATGCAGCATCACTAAGATTTGGACTAAAATTCTATTAAAAGTTTTGTAGGAAGAATATTGTTGAGACGCTTTAGAGAATGCATTACAGAGAAGATCTTTTTAGATGTTCGTTTTATTTGGGTATTCCAATTCAATACTAAGATAATATATAAACTTTATGTGCCAGTAATTAAAAAGGAGATTTAAGTTTTTATAACGACTGTTTTCTTTTCTCTCGCGCGCAGAATTAGTTAATTCTCCTGGATTAAATATACAGATCGTTCTTTCTCTTTCTATAATTGGAAGTAGAATTTATATTTATGTTTTATTACTCGGGTCTTGTTTTGTGAATATTAAACTTCATTTTTCTTCCACTTTGCAACTTCTCACTTATAGGTAGTTCTAAATTCCACGCGCCACCTAGGCTTAACAGGGACTAACTAACTCACTGGCACTATCGAACCCGTAGGTTCATGGCCGCGCGGACATAATATCTCCATACATCCCTATCCTGAGCCAATGTTTTCCAATCATCCCCTGTATAATCTAATTCCCTCAAATCAAAGTTAATGTTATTCTCCCACCTCATTATTGGTCTACCAACTGGGCGTTTTCCCTCTGGTTTTCCTATAAGAAGCTTCCATGCACGTCTTTCATTCCCCATTCGTGTCACATGTCCTGCCCATCGCAGTCTACGAGACTTAACTGTTCTCATTATATCTGGCTTCTTACAATTACTTGTTGTTAAATTTTTAATTTTTCTCGAGAACTAAATTTGTTCTGTCATTAATAGAATATTTCTCATTTTTTTATCTTGTACATTTTATATTTCATTCGTTAAATCTATATTAAATTCAAAATATATTGTAAATAATAATTATATTGTATATATACCATGTAATAATTTTTTTTATTGTAATTTAGATGGAAGGATAACTTTTGTAATTTTTAACCTCATTAAGTGGTAGATAAGGCCTTAACTCTTTCTGTTAAAATAAATCTATTATTATTAATGCCAAGGGCCACCTCCGAAATAACAAGAACATTTAAGGCAAGATACTCCATTCACTCATACATTCATACTAACTAAACAAGTTACTGGTACTATCGAACCCATAGGTTGATGGTCGTGTGGACATAAACTCTCCATACATCCCTAATCCTGAACTATTTTTTTTCTATTATCTCCTGTAAATATTTTATATATTCATACTGAACTACTATATTTCATGATAGTCATTGAAACTCAACAAGGCGAAATATAAAATGATAAGTTGGCCAGATAATGTTCAGGTACAATTTGGGTCATAATCTTTGGGTCAAAAAAAAGAGATGAACGAACAGGTGAATGGAGAAGACTACGATCTTTATAGGAAACCAGTTTAATAAGAACAGTTAAGTCTCGTTGACTGCGATGGGCAGGACATGTGTCACGATTGAGGAATGAAAGAGTGACATGGAGGCTTCTTATAGGAAAACCAGAAGGAAAACGCCCAGTTGGTAGACCAGGAATGATTTGGGGGAATAACATTAATCTTTATATGAGGGAAGTAGATCATACAGGGGATGATTGGCAAACATTATCTCAGGATAGGAATGTATGGATAGCTTATGTGCGCGCGGACATGAACCTACGGATAAGGTAGTGCCAGTGAGTTAGTTAATTAGATGATCATTTTAAAAAATAACTTTATGGGGATCGATCTCAATATCTACATCCCTTTAGAATTCCGCTAAAATGAGAGAAAAAAAAGTTTCCGTAAACAGGGGTCCGGAAATTAACCGGTTACGAGTTATTTTCTATTGGTTGGGGCTCACTGAATACTTACTTACGCCCAGGCGGTACAGATCGATGTGACCTTTGCCCTCCTTAACAAGAACATTCCACCTTCCACGATCTAAAGCTTCCTGACTCCAGTTTCTCCTTCCCATTTGTAATATCTTTCTCTTCTTCACTTATTCACCTACTTCCTGCACGTCCTCTTTTTCTCATTACTAGGGTCCGGACGTATAAGCACTAAACGTTAAGATTGGGACATAGTATACTTGAATAGAAGGACTTTTTCTTCCATCAATTTAAAATGATTTTGTTTGCAGTTTTATAAATATAACTTAAGAAAAAAAACTTCAGGAATGTTTTGTTTAGTAGACGCTGTATACTTGGATTTTACGTGCATGTTTTACTTTTGCATCAAGAATTAAATTAATATTATTTTCACAAACATATCAATCTATGTCGCAATTTTAGTTTATAGTGCATAAAAAATCAGTACCTTACTCGTTTCATATATATCGTTGCTTCAAGTAGCCTATACTAAATGTATGTTCACACACAGAAATCATTATAAAGTGGAAATGGACAGATAATGACAAATGAGGGAAATTTTGAAGAGCTGGCTGATTTAAAATGCATAGGAAGAATAGTTGCAAACAAGAATGATGTCAGTCACTCACTGGCACTATTGAACCCGTAGGTTCATGGCCGCGCGGACATAAGCTCTCCATATATCCCCATTCTGAGCCAATATTTTCCAGTCTTCCCCTGTATAATCTACTTCCTCAAATCATAGTTAATGTTATTCTCCCACCTCATTCTTGGTCTACCAACTGGGCGTTTTCTCTCCGGTTTACCTACAAGAAACTTCCATGCACGTCTTTCATTCTCCAAGAATGATGTGCAGAAAGAAATTAAACGTAGAGTCAATTCCGGAAATTGATTACAGGGATACTTGACGACCCAACTTCATTCAAAAACATTAAACTGAAAAGAGCTATATAAAAATATTATTCTCCCAGTACTGTTATATGGATGCGACAAGGACTCTTACATTAAGGGAGGAGAAAAGATTACAAGTATTTGCGATGTTCTTAGGAACATTTTTCGACCAAAGAGAGATGAATAGATAGACGAATGAAGGAGACTACAAACAGAGAATACTAGATACATGATATTTGTAGGAAATCCAGATGCAATAAGAATAGTTAAGTCTCGGAGACAGTGATAGGCAGGACATGTGGCACAAACGAGGAATGAAAGAGGGACATGGAAACTCCTCGTAGGAAAGCCGGAGGGAAAGCACTTAGTAGGCAGGCCAAGAATGAGATGGGAGAATAACATTAACCACGATTTGAGTGAGGAAAGTGGATTTTATAGGTGACGATTGGAAAATATTAGATCAGGATAGGGATATATGGAGAGCTTTTATTTGCGGGGCCATGAAACGACAGGTTCGATAGTGCCAGTGAGTTAGTTACTTAGCTGCTTTAAATACTTTTTTTGGTAGCCTGCACGCTTTTCGGACAGTCATTCAACATATCCTAACCATCTTATTCTTCTTGCTTTGATAAATCTTACATGTCCCCGGTCGTGACAAGTTTCCGTGGTGAGTTTTTTTTCGGGTCTTATCTCTCCTCTAAAACAAATGTCGGGAAGTTGAGGACTTATAAAATACCTATAAAAGACCTTTAAAAGGACCTAAAGATATCCTAAAAAGGACCTTAAAGGACGTAAAAAGTATCGAAGTTGTTAACGGGTGGATAGAGACAACCTCGCTGTCTTCACCCTTTGCTCGAGGTAATTTTCACAAAGTGGCAACTTCTTAGAAAATTTGATGTCGAAATACCGGTACAGTAGTTCAGGAGGTCAGTAGCGGGATATTTTGTGAGGTTTCAATAGTTCATCGCTGAACTAAAGAGTTTGGAATCTGACAAATCTTTACAAATTAAAACTAGATAGTGTTTTAAAAGAAGATGGAATTGAGACTAAAGCCTGCGAATTCTTGGATTATATAAATGGTATATATGTTGTCAAAAGAAGGTACAGTTGCAAAAAGAAAAAAAAGCCGTTAAGACTTAAAAAAAAGGCTAAAAAGGACGAATAAACCAAAAAAGTCGAGAAAGGACTAATAGAAGTCGACATTTTCTGGCCTACATTGAACCAAAATTTATATATACATACATACAAACATACATACATACATACATACATACATACATACATACATACATACATACATACATACATACATACATACATACATACATACATACATACATACATACATACATACATACATACATACATACATACATACATACATACATACATACATACATACATACATACATACATACATACATACATACATACATACATACATACATACATACATACATACATACATACATACATACATACATACATACATACATACATACATACATACATACATACATACACACACACACAAATTATATATATATATATATATAAGGAGAATATGAAAAATGGGGACTTTATATAAACATTGAGAAAACTAAATACCTATGTGTACGAGAAGAAATGGAAAACATAAATTTTAACAATGTAGAAGAACTAAGACCTAGTATTGAATGCACTTATTTAGGAACAAAATTAGACGATTCAGGCGATAACACAGTGGAAATTAAAAATAGAATCGCACAAACAAAACAAGCAATAAATGCTTTAAACTCTGTTTGGCGGAGCAAAAATATTACAAAAAATAGAAAATTACAAATATATCAAACCATAATTCAGAGCATTTTAACATATGGTGCTGAAGACTGGCAAATTCCTACCAGGGAAATGAAAAGAATTTGAAGTACAGAAATGGATGTTTTAAGAAGATCAGCTGGAAAATCTAGAATTGATAGAATACGAAATAAAGAAATAAGAGAAATTATGGGGGTACAAGAGGAGCCGGACATCATAGATATTATAGAAAAGAAAAGATTGCAGTGGTATGGTCATGTCAAAAGAATGCCAGAGCAAAGATTGCCAAAAATTGTTATGGAATGGATCTCAATGGAAAGGAGGAAGAGAGGAAGACCGAAGAAAACTTGGATAGAAGGGGTACAAGCAGCTATGAATATCACAGGAATGGAGGAAGATCAATGGATGGACATAGAGGAATGGCGTTTGGTTTCCGGAAGACGGCGGCAGCTGCCATGATACCGGATGATGATGATTATATATATATATATATATATATATATTATATATATTATGTTTGGCCTCGTCTTCAGACATAAAATAAAAATAAATGTTTCCTTAACTTCCGGGCCCTAATAATATGAATTTTATTGTAGCATTTCTTCTCCATAATGTTGAAATGGCCCCTAGTTTGAGAATAAATTGTTTGCATACGATAATCTCTTGTTTCCCCTTTCACGTTTCCCCCTCACATTAACAAACATGCAGTCCTCGTAATAATAATTGTAACAATTAACCCAAATCGTTAAGACACAAACAGTACCAGGCTCCGCTGTAGTTTCTCTGCACAAAATCGATCAACATGTCCACAATGGAAGAGGGGAGATGGAATTGTTATGTGTTGAACAATGGGGCAAAAGCGAAATTGAGTGGAAAATAGCTAGTGATTTATTTCCCCTTCTCTTCTCTCAATAGATGTTGCAATAATACTCCAAGACTTCATCCACGTTTTCTTATCCACGTCCAGTCATTGATGCTATTTCCGTTCCATCAAACAAGTCCATCAGCACATTAGCTTATCTTAAGTATTCAGCTAGTGCATTACACATCAACTGTTTATTGGTGTCGAGATTACAACAATGTCATACAACACACATTCAAAAATAGAAGAAAAGAAAAAAATAATATATATTTAATCAAGTGAGTTGGTGTTTACTTGATGAAAATCCATAGCTTATTAAATTAAATAAAAATAAAACTTACAGTTTTATTTGATTTTCATATTTATTAAGATATAATTTAGTTACAGCTATTTCGGTACTTTGTACATTCATCATCATCATCATCATCCAGTATCATGGCAGCTGCGCCGTCTTCCGGAAACCAAACGCCATTCCTCTCTGTTCATCCATTGATCTTCCTCCATTCCTCTGATATTCATAGCTGCTTGTACCCCTTCTATCCAAGTTTTCTTCGGTCTTCCTCTCTTCCTCATTTCCATTGGGATCCATTCCATGACAATTTTAGGCAATCTTTGTTCTGGCATTCTTTTGACATGGCCATACCACTGTAATATTTTCTTTTCTATGATGTCCGGCTCCTCTTGTACACCCATAATTTCCCTTATTTCTTTATTTCGTATTCTATCCATTCTAGATTTTCCAGCTGATCTTCTTAAAACTTTGTACCTTCTTCAGACATATTAATAAATTAATGAATTGTGTTATTGTAGTACATAACAACTGTATCTATGCAACAATATTTTTTTTTTACAATCTGTATTATAAATTTAACAGAGGAAATTCATTCAAATCTAGTTGGGAAATGAACAGTTTATTATTACTTTTCAATTGAAGTGCGGCACATGTGACTATGTCTATATAGGACAATCTGGCAGACCTTTTATCTCTCGTATAAAGGAACATATGAGAGCATATAATAGAAATTTAGATAATTCAAAATATGCTAACCATCTACTCCAATATGATCATTGTTTTGATCCAAATTTTAAATTTTTACATGTTTGTGACAAAGAGAAAGAAGTTGGACCTTTTAGAAGCTGTAGAAATAAATAAATTGAAAAGTAGTAATAAACTGTTAAATTGCCAACTAGATTTGAATGAATCATGTCTGTTAAATGTATGATACAGATTGTAAAAAAAAATTATTGTTGCATAAATACAGTTGTTATGTACTATAATAACAGAATTTATTAATTTTTTAACATGTCTGAAGAAGGTACAGTGTACCGAAGCAGCTGTAACTAAATTATATCTTAATATAAATATGAAAATCAAATAAAACTGTAAGTTTTATTTTTATTTAATTAAATAATATATATTTTCTTCTTCTTCAGCATAAAGCTTCATAAAGGCGATTCATTAACTTCTAAAATTATTGTATGATAGTAAAATTAGTTTTGTTAATTAAATAAAAATAAAACGTAGTTTTATTTGATTTTCATATTTATTATATAATTCAGTGACAGCTGTTTCGGTACACTGTACCTTCTTCAGACAGTGAACCGAAACAGCTGTCACTGAATTATATAATAAATATGCTGTTTCGGTACACTGTACCTTCTTCAGACAGTGTACCGAAACAGCTGTCACTGAATTATATAATAAATATGAAAATCAAATAAAACTACGTTTTATTTTTATTTAATTAATAAATATGGATTTTCATCAAGTAAACACCAACTCAATTGATTAATTAGTTTTCTATATCTCATTATTTTTCTTTGTTTTTTTATGTAAATTAAACAGGGACAGTCTATCAAGCAATTTCATTTATCTTGCTTGTACACATTTTGTTGTTAGTTTTAGTTTTCATCTTAACTTTCATTAACATGGTTGTATTATAGATCTTAATCTAACATATATTATTTTATTGATCAAATCTGCATCTATTATTTCACATCAGAGTTAATTTTGATTGTTATTTTCTAATGTAACATGTTTGTTCTGGTTCTGATGTACATCTGTCAGCATAGACATGCCGAGGGATGTAATTTTTTTTCGGCTTCAGTGTCATTTAAATGCCGTGGTACTACTACCACCGCCGGACTCAAAGTGTTAAGCCCACCGCTGTGATCTCGAGGTAGCGCACTGCCTTGTCACGCAGCGGGCCCGGGTTCGATTCCCGTTCGGGACAGGTTCCTGGGTGAGGTTTTTGTCATGAAGCTTAGAGTCCAACGGTCCCCGAAATTCGTCCGGTCATCATCATCATCCTTATCATTATCACCATCATCCTTCACCGGTGTGGAAAGCAACGGGAAGCTACCAAACCTAAAATTCCCTAGTAAAGCTGCAAAGCATAGCATGCAGTGAAAGACCTGCCCTCGGGCAGAATTGCTATGGATGGATGGATATTGCTTAAAATTGATCAGTTGGTAGAGGTGAGTTGAAATGACGTCAGCATAATAAGGGATACAAAAGAGAAAAATTCCAGTAAAATGGAAATACTATTTCTGCCAATATGTTAGCTTGATTTTAACATTGTAGGCCTACATATGCAGGAAGGTTACAGGTTTTTTTTATTGACATGCCATTGGAATAATGAACTGCTAAAATGTTAATGCTCTTCTTATGGAAACTTTTTATAATTTTATGACAATCTTATCAATTTGTTTTAGAAAGTACCGTGTGAAAGAAGCATATCTTGCATATACTGTAATTAATTTTTCTTCTTATTCTCATTTTTCCTAGAGGGAACATTACAACTCTGAAAATCTTGCTGAATAAATGTAAAATTTCTTAATTCGTTCCAAAAATCCATCGCACTGCATTGTCAGATGGTAACCACTATTGTCAACTGTTTTACTAACTCCTAAAACAGTAAAACGTCAGTGAACAATGTCATCTAAAACTCCATAAAATTGTATATATTTCAACATTATTAAAATATACCTTTGACCAAGCGTACAGTGTTAAAATTGTTTTAAAAATCAGCAGGTATTTATGTCTCACCCTATACGATACTGAATCCACTGTTTAAAATTCCTTCAGAAGAACACGCGAACATCTGAACCAGAGAGAGTCTGGTAACCATTATATCACCGGGATAAACGAAAGCATTTTGTGATCCAATATTTTCATAAAAAGGTTTTTATTGGTGGCATAATTGTACAGGAAATCAATTTTCTGTAAGAACAGAAATTTTTAAGTTTATTTTTTTTTTGCAACCTGGATATTGGCTTTAAACACGAGAGATAGAAAAAGATGAGAGGAAGAAATTGAGGCTAAAACGTAAAAACAAGGAAAATCGATGAATAAACAGAGAGCTTCAAATTGATTCCTTTTGTCCTGAGTAGAGATGCATTATATAGACAGAAGTAGACACTATCCTTCAAGTACCATGAAGTAACAGAGAGAAGAAATAATTGGATTGAAGACATTGGAAACAAGTAACCCTACAACCTTTTCAATAATCTTGAAGTTCCAATCTCTACAACTTTTTTTTTCAGTTCTTTTTTAATGCCAAACTTCGTAACCCCTGCAACTTCTGGTATATCAAATGGTTCGTTTACAACCTTTGAACCCATCTTTCTGTCACGTATTTAACAAATGAATCTATTGATCATGTAAAGATGCATTTAAGATTCTAGACTTCATTTGAACAAAGATGTTCAAGTGTTCCTTAATATTATTTTTTTACATATTTTATCGAATTCCGGAGGAATGAAGATATTGAGTTTTCTCATTAAAATATTTATACATGTTTTAAGTATCCATACATACTATCTAATAGAAAACGAAAATGGCCATCACATAAATTTATGTAGGCTTAAATGTATTTATGTATGTATTTTATTATTATTATTATTATTATTATTATTATTATTATTATTATTATTATTATTATTATTATTATTATTGAATCTCCAAATAATGCGAACCCTATTTCACCTTCCGGTATGCTAGGGTTTTTAGCGTACATTCATTTACAGTATACTTAATTTCTAGAGTTACATATCAATTATATTGAAGTATATAATATAAAAACTAAATTAATTTATTAACAATCAAAACACTAACTCAAAGTCTCTTAATGTATAGTAAAGAAAATTACACAGCTTCCTAGAGCAGCATTTCTTGTATAAAGTATTTTTCGAGGGCAGTTAAAATCTATTTTGGCAATAATATAATTTAATTATATATATATATATGTATGTAATCTATACAAGTCTTCTTTTTTTGGATCCAAACTCGCCATATAAAAACTAAAGAAAACGTAAGGTCGAATTCGTTAACCAGCAAAATTGGAACTTTAAGAATGAAAGAAAAATGTAGTAATCGGTCCAGAGGCCGAAATTCTTCATTTTTCGTAACGAAACTAGATATATGCCATTGACATAAAACGAGGAATGTATTCTGAAAAAATCAGCGAAAACAGACCTGAAAGCCGGTGACCAGACGGGTTAAACTACGATGGAGAAAAAAGGATTATTATTATTATTATTATTATTATTATTATTATTATTATTATTATTATTATTATTATTATTATTATTATTATTATCGTACTTTTTCTTTCAACTTAAAGTAATTTTATTCTTCGAAATATTCCTCCTTTCGCACCTTCTTTCGTCAATTCTATTCTATTCATACTCCTCCTGATTCTTGTGGTTTTCTCTTCTCCTTCTGCCTTCAACATTCCATTCCAAAATAATTTGCGGAATTCTGTATTTTCCCATTTTTTAAACATGTCTAAACCCTTTCAATTTTCTTGGACTCCATAATATCTTCCAGATCCTGTCTAACTGGAGCCGAAATGGGTTAATATTTCTTAATTTCCTAATTTCGTGTGTGGCATATAATCGTGGTAGCTTGTATTCTACACGATTCGTTCTTATTGTAAAGAGAGATGTTCTTTTCTTTTAATTTCGTGTTATCTTATCTTATAGTCACTCTATACAGGCCTTTAAGCTCATATCGCGACTTTGATTATTCTATTTTAAACTTCAAGGATTCTTTTTTCAATCTTATTACTTGAAGTTATTTCAAAATTCAATAATGAAGGATAATTTTCGTTTTACAATTCTATGATGAAGATAATGTAATAAACATTATAATTTTCTAATAATTTAGTAGCCCTATATTTGACTTTCAATCAAAAAGTTTGTAAATTTTGAAAATAAATATTTTTTTAAATGTTTTATTTCAGAAATTATCCACAATACCACGATGGTTTTTCATCCTCAAAAAGTTCGCCTTCTCCAGTCGTAGCGCTCCTGAATATCCTCATCTGTAAGTCCCAGTTCACTCATACTTCTCATATCATCCATCCAACCTTCTTTAGGTCTTGCTTTTCTTCTTCTACTATTTTTCACCCCAAGATACCCTCATGGATTCTGTCATATCTTCATCCTCTTGAGATGCCTATATCATCTTAATCGTCTCTTTTCAATATTGGTTGTAATACATTTTTTTAACTTTGATAATGTTCCTAATTTCAACGTTTCTAATTTTTAAAATCTGGACTTCCGCAATTATCTTCTCCAATAATCCATCTCTGTTGCTAATAACGTGTTAGCAATCGTCCATGCCTCTGACCCATATTACTTAAAATTCTCTAAAATGCATTATAAACAAATTTCTTTGTTCTGTAAATGATGTTTTTACTCCATAATACTGAGTTAACAGACATAGATTTGCTGGAATGCTATATCTTTAAAGGACTGCAGGATACACACTACTACATCATAAAAAATGAAGACATTTTAGAAGATTATTACACATGGAACTTTTAGAAAACAAAATTTCCGAACATAAGTCAAGATGGATGCAACATGTCATCGAATGGAAGATCACAGGATACCCAAGCAAATGTTAAGGTATCAACCTGCAGGAAGAAGAAGACCAGGATGTCCACTCAAAAGACTTTTGGATGGTGTTTCTATTGAGGCCGAAACAAGTCAACAAATGACCTTAATTCATGAATGGACTATGTTGATGATAATATTGAGTTCAGCATGCCATAAATTATTTTGTAATAATTTTAAAAGCCCTTAATTCCGTCGAGAATCGACTCTGGACTGTTGGATGAGAAGGTGAGGCTACAAGATTAGGATCCCGCATTTGTTGTCAAACTTTCCTGAATACTAATCTCAAACGCTACCGTGTAAATCAAATTGATTGATAAAAATCATTGAAAATTTAACAATAATTGTTATTACTTTAGTTTAAAAAGTTTGGTTATATTTAGAAGGTGCATAAAGTACGGAAAGGGAATGAAGCTCATCAACATGGGAGAAAGATTGCCGGAAGGAAAACTTAACAAGAGTTATCTCTACCGGACTTGTCCTCAGTCCTGGAAAGTTGCCACAAATTGCTAGAGCTGTAATGTTCCGGTTAGATTAAGTTTCATCCACCTTCTTTACGCTTAATAATGTCCACAATCTTTATCTCATCTCAGTGCCTGCAACTGGGTAAGACACGCAATAACTAACTAACTAACTCTGCTGCTTATGGAATCCGCAGGTTCAAGATCGAATTCACTATGGTCTTTCACTTGCAACTACTGTCAATAAATTGAATCCAAAATCACATTCCATCCAAAGTTATCTAATATCAATATCCAATATCTAAAACTAGGTATTTCTATTCGGGTTTTCCTAGAGGGACCTCAACCAATAAAAAAAATTGAAAAAGCCATTTTTCTGTCGAACCCGGGATTGGGGTTTTAAGGTTCATGGCGCCGCGCGGGGCAACCTTTCCATACCACCCCCTCTAGGAGCAAATATTTCTCTGTCATTCATTTCACCACAAAAAATAATATATACTGGCAGAGTTATGGCCATAAGGCCTTCTCTTCCACTCAACCTGCGAATAATAAAATCATACAAACATTAAATACGTATTACAGATTTTGAGAATATAAAATGTAGATTTAGAGTAAACAAGCTTTTCCTACGACACATTGTAAAAAGACTAGGCATATATAAAGTTGATCAAATTCCAAAAACTTATAAGGACAATAAAACACGCTCTTCTCCGAAAAGTACGCCCAGATACAATTCTAAAATTTTATAAAACAATGCCTCTTCCAACTCTACTTTATGACTCTGAAACCTAGACTCCTACTACAGGCAAATTAAAATGGATAGTAGCTGCAGAAATGAAGTTATTAAGACCGTTAGCATTATACACTTTATGACCACATGCGAAATGAAGATATCCACAAAGCTCTCAACGCACCAGTAATAACTGAAACCATCGAAATATGCCAAAATAATTGGCAGGAACACCTCCTCAAAATGCCAAACAATAGACTACCTCTGAAGCTATTAAACTACAGACCCACAGGACGAAGAGACCCAGGACGATCTAAGAAGCTATGGAGGGACCAATTTCTATCATGAAGCGGAACAGGCAATGAATGGCCTAATCCCTGATTGTTATTAATGATGATGACTAAACAAAGCACAATGCGGATGTTGTCTAATATTAGCTAACACTAACAAATTATGGAATAGAAATAAAATAAAGTAAGAAAATCTTCCTAGATTAATATTTATATGCATATACAAAATGCTGAATAGCCTATAGTTGTTATGCAGTTAATATTTTCATTGTATGTAATTTAAGATATCAGTTAATTTGGATTTAAATAATACTATTGATTGACAGTCCCTGACGTAACGGGAAGAGAGTTCCATGCTCTAGTCATAGATGTGTAAAGATTCAGAGTTTAAACATGTCCTGTGTTATGATATAGAAAGTAAACAAGTATATTGTGATCTTATGCCTAAATTGTGCCAAAATTGTGATGAGCCGATATATTTTCAAAAAGGGTTGTTAAATAACTTCGTAAATCATCTTCTTCAAATTATGCTTAATGTTATTCCTCCACTTAATTTTTAGTCTACCAACGGGGCGCTTTTCCTCTTATTTTCCTACAAGAAGTTTCATTTCCCCTCTTGCATTTCCCAATCATACCACATGATGTGCTGCCCATCGCAGTCAACGAATTTTAACAGCATTTATTACATCTGGCTTCCATTAAAATCATGTGCTCACTATTGTGTAGTTTTCTCCATTCACTTGTCTGTTTTCTTTCTTCGATCCAAATATTTTCCTAGGCACTTTATTCTCAAATGTTCGTAATATTTTATAAAATAATAATGTACAGCACACAAATTTCATCTTCTCTTAAAATAAGGGATCAGATTCTGCGTCCATACGATTTATTCTTCTTCCATATGCCTACAAGTCTTAGACCTATAGGCCTTTTACGATCTCAATGATGAATTTTGAATCCAACGCTCCCTTGGATGGCCCAGACAGCTCTTCCCTGTTCGACAATAACGAAGAATGGCTTTGGGAACTCTATCTGAACTCATTCCTCGCAAATGATTCGTCCAAAAAAATATTTTATGTATTTTCAGTTTAACGTATTTTTTTAAGAAGATGGGGAAATAAAGAGCCCTGTAAAGCATAATAGCATGCGTTTTCAGAACTGAGCCTGTATTTAATTAATTTCTCCATCTCATTTCTCTGTAATTATACTGAACGACAAAAAATAAACTTGTTTTTGTCTCAGAAAGAAAAAATATGTGATTCTGATAGTATTTTTTTTCTTGAATTCAAATATGATATCGGTTTTTTCCATCACGCAAAGTTTCTGAGAGACATTTCAAACACTTTAATATTTTATACATTCGTAACTACACAATATTCGAACATTCGGACTCACCTAGAAAGTAAGAAATGACGATTTTCTGATATATTTCGCCTGTGGAGCATCCTTCTTGATGGTCCAACAATAATCGGCCAGCATATTAGGATTCCATTTGCCTTGATATCTCTTTTCCATAGCTCAAATCTCCTGATGAAAGTGTTCCCCGTGCTCGTCACTCAATGGACAAATGGACGAAAAAACGTTTATTAAAAAATAATTATTTAAATCCATTAATTGAAATTGAAATAAAAAAAATGTGGGTGATGGAGAAATTCCGAATACATATTTGAAAACACGATAAAAAAAATTGCATTAAATAGGCCTACAACTATTGGTTCTCATGAGACAAAAAATCATATTGACCAGTGTTATTGTTCCTAGATATTTGAATTCCACCACTTCTTTAAAATTACATTCAATTGCTTTTAATTGATTATCGTGTTTTAATAATGATTTTCTACTTATGACCATATGTTTAGTTTCATTGAAATTGAGTTCCAGTAACAGTTTGTTAATCAATTTATAAATTGATAACTTTTTATCGTGTTGTTGTTGCAAATTAAATTCTAGTAGCGGATGTTATTTTCCACGCTGTTAATAATTCAAAAATTTAATTTATAGCGTATTTGATAATTATTAAAACTGTAATTTATTAATTATTTTTACGGTATTAGGCCCGCTATTACCGGTATTGTAAGTATGGTAGCCAGTGGTTTTAAATTACTGTTAATTATTATGTGCAATGAATTAGATTTATTTATGCGATTATATCACCTGAAATAACTACTTTCATGTTCACAGGCGTGAAGATCCATTTAATTAAGCTCTATACTGTATTTCACTCACTGAGGGGCAAATGAAAAGTCCGTTTCTAAGTCCAGATGGTCCATTGTTCATCGAATTTATAAAAAAAAAACCCGCACGTATCACAATAATATATTAAGATGGGAGGTTGGGAAGTGGTTTTTACAGAATCGAGGAAAATGTTTAAAAACCGAGCAACTGTGTAGAATATGTACATTAGTTATATTTCACTCTAAATGTTCCGAACAGTCAGTGCGCAACTTTTATGTTCCACCAAAGTATACTTTGTATGTGTGAATCCTGCTCTTGTTTACATCTGACCGCTGTTCAGAGTGACCTCTACTGTATGGTTAAAGCTTATATTAATAATAATAATAATAATAATAATAATAATAATAATAATAATAATAATAATAATACTTTATTTATTCTGGCAGAGTTAAGGCCATAAGGCCCTCTCTTCCACTCAACCAGCACAAATACAAATAAATATTCGACAAATATAGATATACACTATACTAATTATAAACAGTTAAAGATACAATAAATGTAGCAATGGTAATGTCATGTACAAACAACATTTTATAGGGTAATAACAATAATGATACGATAATAATAATAATAATAATAATAATAATAATAATAATAATAATAATAATAATAATAATAATATAAATATGATACATTATACGGGAAACACCAATTAATATATATATATCTTACACTGGATAATAATGAAGTCGAGTTTAGAGCAAATATAAATTTAGATTTCTTTTAAAAGATGCCAATGTCCGGCAGCCCCTTATTTCTTGTGGTAGGGAATTCCAGTTGCGAGAAGTGGAGATGGTATATGACATGGAGTGATGTGATGTCCTATGTTGCGGTATATTAAGTAAGAGACTATGTTGTGATCTTAGTCAACTTGGAAGGAAGGAGAGGTTTAATCTCTAATGATGTAATGTGACCAGCCGGTGATTCTAGATACAACCGCCCTTGCCGCCTTTGAAATGTGTTAGTACTGTAGAATTAGTGTATTACGATGCGAGGTTGGGAAGTGGTTTTTACAGAATTGATGAAAATGTTTCAAACCCGAGCGATAGCGAGGTTTTTAATTTCCGAGATTCTGTAAAACACAAAAAACAGACATAGCCAATACCTACGCAAGTTGAGTGATTAAGCCAAAGATCCTAGACTCAATGACATAACAATAAAATGTTGAGATGTCTTAAAATATAATTGATATTTAAAAAACCTTTTTGCGCGATATTGCGTTTTGTCGTATTTACATCAATGGCGACCATAATTGAAAGTTCAACTTCCTACATTTCGGGGTTGCCAACCTAAATAACTATAATAAATAAATAAATAAATAAATAAATAAAGCCTGATATGTCCCTTTAGGGCAAAGGCCTCCCTGTACAGGGGTTAAGCTCTATTTGAGAGTGTCACCCGGTGAGCTACTCCGTGGTGAGAAGTTGACTTGGATGTAGCACTTGGTTTGTATACACTGTCTGTTCTGTGATTAGTTAATGCACAGTTGGCTCTCCATCGTTCTCCAGCTTTTCCTGCATCTGGCGACTCTGGACCATTGCGCCCCTGCTCGTTCTTTGAAGATGTCAGCCCATCGTCGTCTTGGTCTTCCGCGCTGTCTCTTGCCTGTGTACGGGTCCCACATGGTTGTTTTTATTGTCCATCTGTCGTCCTGTATTCTTGCGACGTGGCCTCCCCACTTCCATTTTTTCCTGATGGCTTGTTGTGCGGGATCAGTTGTTGAGGATATCGCTTGAAGTGTTGTATTCGAGATTCTGTCCTTCAGAGTTATGCCTAAGATTTTCCTCTCCATTTTCCTTTGGCATACTTGGAGTGTGTACTTCAGTTAAATAACTATACTATAATAAAATAACTATACTGTAATATTACATATTACAAACATGCGTATGGGAAGTAAAACCACTGCCCTCTATGTGTACTACATACAATGTAGGCATATATACAAAAAAAAAATATGCAAAAGGTAGTGTTAATATACATTATACGAAACAAATCACTGCATTTTAAATGAACTGAAATTTATTTGAAACAATATAGGCTAAAACAATAAATACGTACTTCCCGCCATTTTATCACTAAGTTGATCTCACGGCCTTCTGTTGTAAAATGGAAAGCCTGTATTAGGTTATACATTTGCTTTTTTTTTTCGTTTATACTGGGTTTCCTTCTTCTTTTACCTTTTTCTTTTTGGTTTTACCTGTTTGTTATTTTTTTTTTTAGTTCTCACATAGACACAAGGGCAAGACACGTATACCCAGACCCAAGGTGGAGATTTAAAATACCCTACCCCGCCAGGAATCGAACCCGGTCGCCGGAGTGGAAGATAGGGACTCTACCGACTACGCCACGGCGACGGACAGAAACGTTACTTACTTTCCCTCCCCTCTTTTTCGTTTACACTGTTTTCCCTTCTTGTTAACTTTCTTTTATTTTCACATATAGACACAAGGACAAGACACACACCCAGACCCTAGGTAGAGATTTAAAATCCCCTACTCCGCCGGGAATCGAACTCGGGTCGCCGGAGTGGAAGGTAGGGACTCTACCAACTACGCCACAGCGACGGACTACTCTGAACCCCTCAAATGTATGCTTTGTTTACTGTTGTCTGTATTCATCTATTTGTTTTATTTCACTTAAAATAATCCCTTGATAATAGTTCATGTTCTGGTCTGGACTGAGAGCACTTAAGGATGAAGGACCCTCAACTCAATACGCAGACGCGAAATAGGCTTACTTAGACTGTTGAAGAGTGCGGGATGGCAGTTCATTTACGTTTTCAATCCGTTTATCAGTCGATCAACTGTTGTACCTGCGATACTTGGAATGTTGTTTTACTACAGATCTAATATATTCCTGCAATTGGTGGTATCGATTGAAACGAAAATATTAGGCCTACTAGTAATAATATGGACTCAATTCTGGAAATGCATAATATTTTGCATTACAGAGACTCTTGTCCCAACTTCTCTCAAAAAACGTTAAACTGAAATTATATAAAACTGTTATTCTTCCAGTTATATGGATGCGAAACAAGGACTCTTACTTTAATGGAGGAGAAAGAATACGAGTATTTGAGAATAAAGTTCTATGTGAAACCTGGACATTAACAAAGGCAGATAGTAAATAAATAGCGGTGCAGAAATGAAGATGTTGAGAGCAATAGCAGGATACCAAAGGACCGATAAAAAGAAAAACGAACATATAAGAACAGAACTTAATATATTTAATCTCTGTGAATGAATAAACAGCGCATACCAAGAAGAATGTATAATTATAAACCAAAAGAGAGAAGATTGTTGGGAAGACCATTGAAGAGATGGAAGCACCAATTCGACCTATAATGAGATCGGAACAGGCCATTGGGCTTAATCCTTGTTGTTGTTGTTGTTGTTGATGATGATGAAGTTCTTAAGAAAACTTTTTGACCAAAGAGAGATGAACAGACAGGCGAATGGAGATGACTACTTAAAACAATGAACTACTTGATTTTTATAGGGAATCAGATATAGGCTAATAAGAGCAGTTAAGTCTCGCAGACTGCAATAGACAGGACATGTGGAACGAATGGGGAATGAAAGAGGGGCTTGGAAAATCCATGTAGGATAACGAGAAGGAAAGCGCTCAGTAGATAGGTCAAGAACGAGGTGGAAGAATAACATTAACCATGATTTGGGGAAGTAAATTATACAGGAGATGATTGGAAAATATTACCTCAGAATTTGGATGTATGGAGAGCTTATGTTTGCGTGGCCATGAACTTACTGGTTCCATAATGCCAGTGAGTGAGCCAATGATCAATATAGTGTTTTGAATTACGTGCAACTTTCCACTACATGATTCCATAGCAGTTTTTCTGTAGCCTTTTTAACATAATAGTAAAAAATTCAGCTAGTGATAAAAAATAGTAATTTAATAATATATTCTTCGGTTGCATGGAATGAGGCTTAAAGACCTGTCAATGCCGTCAATTATACAGTCATATCTGAAACACTTCACTTTTTCCTAACGAGGGTTAGGTAGCCAGAACCGCGCAGTCAGTTTGACGTAATCGGATTCCGTGATGGAGTTGATAGAGCACTTACGCAGTGAACTTCTGTAGAGGGTTTAGTCTGTATTAAATACATCAGTTTTATAGATGCTTTAACATCTGAGGTCATGTCGCTTAAATGAATTATCTTTTTAAATAAACTATGAAATAATGATTATTAAAATAAATGTAATAATTCAATTCCAACCCAGAATTTACAATGACGCGTAGGAGAAACTAGTAAAAAGTCAAATTGGTAAGCTCCGGGATTAGAACCCGGAACCTCCCGAATAATAATAATAATAATAATAATAATAATAATAATATTTTCTTAGGAATTTTTCACAATACAGTGTTTCTCCTTCAACCCAAAGTGATTTGTCGCCAGAGGTTCCTGTCTAAAGCATCTTCTTCCCACAAATCTCTAGCTTCCATACTTCTCCTCACTCCATATATCCAACGTTCTCTAGGTCTGCCTCTGCCATTTCTTCCATTAGCTTCCCAATTAAAGATCTTCATTGGTATTCTCTCTTCTTCCATTCTTAAGATGTGTCCATGCCATTTCAAAAAAAAAAAAAATAATAGCTTTATTTTACCTGGCAGAGTTAAGGTCTTAAGGCCTTGTCTACCGCCCAACCAGGTTAAAAAAATACAAAAATTACTCTTACTTCTAAATTATAATTAACAAAATTATTAGATGCTATGTCTTACAATGCAATTATTATTTGTAATATATTTTGATTTGCTTTAGATTTAACGAATGAAGTATAAAATATACAATAGATAAAAATGAGAAAAAAAACTATTAACTATTTAGTTCTGGAGAAAAAATAATTATTTAACAACAAGTAGAGGCCTAATTGTATAAGCGTTACTTAAAAGTGACAAGTGTGCGGCAGCTCCTGATATCTAGAGAGTGGGAATTCCAGGAGCGGGCAGAGTACGGAAAAAAAAAGTCAGATTGGTAAGATCAGGATTTGAAACCGGGACCTTCCGAATACGGAAACTAGTAAAAATATCAAATTGGTAAGCTCCGGGAGTTGAACCCGGGACCTCCCAAATACGAGTCTCAAAGGCTATCGGCTAAGCTAACTTGCTCAATCCTATGCATTTCATTTGTGACTGAATAGGCTTATGATTGACTATACTTTGTTTTATTCGCGGAGATTCAGGTATTAGCACGTCTACCTCCTTATTGGTCTAGGTTCGATACCCAGATCTTTTGTAAATATTAATATTAAAATACATTGGAGAAATTTCCATTATGAAGACTTAGGCATAAGTGGGAGAGCCATTTTTGGATGAATCTTAGGGAATTAAAAATATATAATTTGAGAGTATATCTTTCAAATTTTATTTTTGTGGTAAAAATCTCTTTCTGACGAAACAAAACCGGTATGATAGTAAACTTTTTTGCGCGATAGTGCGTTTTGTCATACTTACAGCAATGGCGACCAATGATTGAAAGTTCAACTTCCTACATTTTGTGGTTGCCAACCTAAATAACTATACTATGATAAAATAACTATACTGTAATATTACATATTACAAAACGCGTGTGGGAAGTAAAATCACTGCCCTCTATGTATACTACATACAATGTATATACAAAAAAATATCCAAAAGGTAATGTTAATATAGGACCTACATTATTCGAAACAAATCACTGCATTTTAAATGAACTGAACTTTATTTGAAACACTATAAAACAAAAAATACGTACTTGCTGCAATTTTATAATTAATTGGTCTGAAGGCCTCCTGTACTTTCAACTACTAAATATTGCCCACACTGTTAACGTTAGTCAGTTGTTTATAATGAACGCAAATATTTCCAACAAAGATGTTTTTATTTTACTATTATTCATTATTTTGAAAACACCATCCCGCAAAAAATAATGTACAACGCACGTTTGTGAAGTGTTTTACAGAATCTCGGAAATTAAAAACCTCGCTAACGCTCGGTTTTTAAACATTTTCCTCGATTCTGTAAAAACCACTTCCCAACCTCGCATCGTAATATACTAATTCTACAGTGCTAACACATTTCAAGGGCAGCAAGGGGTGTGGTATCAAAGATCACCATCTGGTCACTTGGCATCATTATAGATGAAATCTCTCCTTCCCATAGCGTAAGGTTTACTACGCTTTCAACTAGTCAGATTCAACCCAGAAAGTTACCGTGTGTTTAGAATAGGGAACTGGGTTGTCATTTTAACAGTATTTTCATGAGAGAAATCCTTATATAAAACTGAAGATTGCAACACAGCAGGTACATAGTTGTAAGTTGTAGCCGTCCAAGCCACCCCCTCTTAAAATGTGAAAGTGTCGACTCTCATATTTACTATAAAACTAGTTTACATGCCGTAAAAGAAAAACTATGTTTTTAAATGCATAGTACAGAGATTTGGAAGAAATACTGCTAACCTTGCCGCTCCACCCCTTCTTAACAAACAAATACCGTTATTATGAGTTTGGCAACATCCACCCTCTGTTTTTTTTTCTCGTTTTCTTTCGTTTACACTGTTCTTCCTTTTTGTTTTACCTTTGTTAAACTTCTTATCGTATTCATACATACAAACACAAGACAGGACACACACCCAGACCCAAGGTGGAGATTTAAAATCCCCTACCCCGCCGGGAATCGAACCCGGAGTTGAAGGTAGGGACTCTACCGACTACGCCACGGCGACGGACCCATGTAGATAGGGGGACACTGGCGTAGCCCATAAAGTCTGTAGTAACTTCCTGGGTTAAATTAGAGTGTATACAGTAGAGGTCACTCTGAACAGCGATCGGATGTAAACAAGAGCAGGATTCAGACTTACAAAGTATACTTCGGTAGAAGATAAAAGTTGCGCACTGACTGTTCGGAACATTTGGAGAGAATACGAGTAACTAATGTAAAGTGGTTATTCTGACTAAACTGTTGCTGTAACCAGATGGTGCAGAACACTATTCAAACCCTCATCAATGGGTCAAAACGCTGATATCGTGTTTACGAAATAATTGTATCATCTCTAGACATCGTATGCCCTTATCATCATTGAACCATGAGTTCCATTTGACATACAGTTCGTTAATAATAATGAATACTGAACACTAAATAAAAAAGTGTAATGTGTCATAAGCATTTTTTTGTCAACTCATGTGAACATAATGTTTGTACTTACTTCTAGAACAATTCTTGTAAGCTCAGGCTTAATTTGTTTTTATCTTCTTAAAACTCACCTGAAAATTAGAAAAAAAAATATTACTGCTAATAAATTAAAATTAAATGAGTTACACATATTTTTCTACGACTACTAAGAAACAAAAATTAGTTAGTCAACTGATGTCAACTTTCTTAGCCGGAATTCGTTATTTATTATAACAAGTAGTACTCAGTTATGCGTACGAGGTTTAATTCCCGTTCAAAAATCTTATAACAAATTAACTCACTGGTACTATTATACACAGAGCTCATTGCCGGGCGGAAATAAACTCTCCATACAACCCTATCCTGAACAAATGTTTTCCAATCATTTCTTGTACAATTCACCTCCTCAAACCATGATTAATGATATCATTACACCTTATTCTTCGCTTACCTTCTGGTATTTATATAAAAAAGTTATCATTCCCCTCTTTTATTTCCCATTCCTATGTTTCTATCTTGTAGCTCACTGTTCCAAACTCTACACACAAAGAATATATTTATATGGTGATCCATCCATAGTAATTCTGCCCGAGGACAGTTCTTTCACTGCAATCATAGCATTTTCATGCTATGCTTTGCAGCTTTACTAGGGAATTGTAGATGTGGTAGCTTCCCGTTGCTTTCCACACCGGTGATGGATGATGATGATAATGAGAAGGATGATGATGATGATGGCCAGATGATTTTCGGGGACCGTTGGGCCCTAAGCTTCCTGATATTTGTCTTACAGGTGAGGAAAAACTCCGGAAAAAACCTCACCCAGGAGCCTGTCCTGACCGGGAATCGAACCCGAGTCCGCTGCGTGACAAGGCAGCACACTACCTCGAGACCACAGCGGTGGACTTATGTGGTGATGATATTTTAAATATCTGGATAAGTCGCAGGCATTGTCGAACAGGCAGGTTCATGGCCGCGCGGACGTAAGTTCTCCATACATCTCTATCCCGAGATGTTTTCCAATCATCCCCTGTATAATTCACCTTCCTAAAATCATTGTTAATGTTATATTTGAAGAGAAAAATTATACGCTCAGACCGGGACTTGAACCCGGGACCCTTGGTTCTCTAGACCAAGTGCTCTACCAACTGAGCTACCTGAGCAAGTACCGATCTAAACGCAAATCTTTCTCTATATACATTGTAATTCCCATCCACCAAATGCTGTGAAGCCATGCTTCTATCTTGCAAATGGCGGCTCCTTTATTAAGAAGACATAGATCGGTACTTGCTCAGGTAGCTCAGTTGGTAGAGCACTTGGTCTAGAGAACCAAGGGTCCCGGGTTCAAGTCCCGGTCTGAGCGTATAATTTTTCTCTTCAAATATGATTTATCCATCAATGAGATGTACGAAATCAATAATAAAAACTTGGAAAAAGCCGTACTGGCTATAATTTATAATTCCCAAATATGTCTTCTTAATAAAGGAGCCGCCATTTGCAAGATAGAAGCATGGCTTCACAGCATTTGGTGGATGGGAATTACAATGTATATAGAGAAAGATTTGCGTTTAGATCGGTACTTGCTCAGGTAGCTCAGTTGGTAGAGCACTTGGTCTAGAGAACCAAGGGTCCCGGGTTCAAGTCCCGGTCTGAGCGTATAATTTTTCTCTTCAAATATGATTTATCCATCAATGAGATGTACGAAATCAATAATAAAAAACTTGGAAAAAGCCGTACTGGCTATAATTTATAATTCCCAAATATGTCTTCTTAATAAAGGAGCCGCCATTTGCAAGATAGAAGCATGGCTTCACAGCATTTGGTGGATGGGAATTACAATGTATATAGAGAAAGATTTGCGTTTAGATCGGTACTTGCTCAGGTAGCTCAGTTGGTAGAGCACTTGGTGTAGAGAACCAAGGGTCCCGGGTTCAAGTCCCGGTCTGAGCGTATAATTTTTCTCTTCAAATATGATTTATCCATCAATGAGATGTACGAAATCAATAATAAAAAATTGTTAATGTTATTCTCTCACTTCGTTCTTGGCCTTTCCCTCTGGTTAACCTGCAAAAAGTTTCTATGCCTCTCTTTCATTCCCCATTTCTGCAAGATGCCCTGTCATCGCAATCCATGATACTTAACTGTTCTTATTATATCTGATTTCCCGTACCTAATTTATCATTATTGTCAATAACTTATTTTGGTTCAGGTCCTTTGATATTGTTCCTATGATATCTCAAGATATGTTTGGTCAGTCCATCTTAATTTTGGTCTTCTTCTATGTCGAAGTCCTTTAGGTTCATACTGCAATGCTAATTTAGGAAAGCGAGATGGGTCCATTCTTTGGACATGTAACTAATTGATTACTTATATTTATAAATAATATTTCTAGTCCATCTCTTTGTGGTCTCGAGGTAGCGTGCTTTCTTGTCACGCAACGGGCCTGGGTTCGATTCCCGGTCGGGACAGGCTCCTGGGTGAGGTTTTTTTTTCTTCGGGGTTTTTCCTCACCTGTAAGACAAGATCACAAAGCTTAGGACCCAACGGTCCCCGAAAATCATCCGGCCATCATCATCATCATCCTTATCCTTCGGGAAGCAACGGTAAGCTACCACACCTATAATTCCCTAGCAAAGCTGCAAAGCATAGCATGAATATACTATTATTTTAGTGAAAAACCTGCCCTCGGGCAGAATTACTATGGATGATATTTTTAATTATATAGGATATTAGGTTATGGACGGCGGCTCCGTGGCGCAAGCGGTTAGACGCTCGCTTCCCACCACTGGGGTCCCGAGGTCGAGTCTCGGTCACTCCATGTGTGTTTCGTGGTGGACGAAACGGAGCTTGGGCAGGGTTTTCTCGGGTTTTCTCCCGTTTTCCCTGCCACAAATTTCATTCCACCATTTCTCCATAATCATCTCATCCATTTCATTTCATTCATCCGCCCCTGTGACGGTGCGTCAGGGATGGTCGACCGGCACCCTTATAGTTCACATACCTCTATAAATATAGGGGTTTCATCTCATCTCATTCCTAGACCCGACCCTGAGTTGGACACGAGTTGAAGATATCTATTAGGTTATAAGCCTACATATTAACTAAAGGGAAGTAATGTAGATTGAATAACCCTCACTATCTGCCATCCGCCTCACTCCACTCCTCTATTACTCATGCAGGGAGTCCATCTGCTCCTTAAAGTAACAAACTAGAAATTATTACTTTTTTCTCCTCCAGTTTTTTAACTCATTTAAAAGTATTCAGAACTCATTATCAATTTGAATTATTAGATTAGATTAGATTAGATTAGATTTATTTAGCCTAGTGGATTTAATGCCATATGGCCTTCTCTTCCACTCACCAGGACAAACATATATTACATCGGAATATAACAATCTCAATTAACTCTAATATTAAATAATAAATAAAAATTTGATCAAAACGATAATATCTATTATATTACGAATTATAATGCAACTAGTTAATGTTAGTTAAAATTAAGACTAAAACTAATAATAAAATGTATACAAGCAAGACATATTAAATTGTCCCTGTCCAATGTATATAAAAACAAAGAAAAATAATGAGATATAGAAAATTAATTTTACGATTATACAATATTTAAAACAAAACAAAAGAAAATATTTATTAATTTTAATATTATTTTCATAAATAATTAAATTTATTAACTTAAAAGAATACTATCAGTGAGGTGTATAAGTTAGTTTGTTATTAAATAATTCTTTAGTTTGTTTTTGAAGGGTGTTATAGTTTGACAATCTTTGACATAGGGCGGAAGGAATTTCCATGTTTTGGTAAGTGAGACCGTAAAAGATAATGAATAATATACAGTGTGATGAGGAGGGATATAAAGGACAATGTGCTGATGGAATCGAGTGTCAAGATTATGTGTGTCGGATAGTGTTTATAATGGTTTTGAGAATCAAACCAGGGACCTTTGAGACTTTATCAGACTTGCTAATAGTTGAAGCGCATAGGATTTCTCTTCACTTTGCAGGAATATAATGATTCTATCACCATAATATCAGTTACTAAGCCTATTGTAGTGTTGTTAATAAAATAATACCATGCATCACATTGTGATTAGAGAAACAGTTAATATGAAACCAATGCTGATAAGAGTGATGGAGCAAAGATAGTGGATTAGCCGTGCAATTCTACGTCACAGCGTTAAATCATAATGAGCTTACTCTGCAGGTACATCCTGCAATCATAGCTGTTTCAATTTCCTACAGGATTCCAATATCATCCACTTCATCGGCTTTTATACAGGAGTTAAAATGAACATAAACCTTGCTTTTATCGTAGAATAAAGAAATAGGAGTCTTATGGAGCAGACATATAACCAGGAAACAGGCCTATAAGTTACAAATATGTAATTCAATAGTGAGAAGTCTAAGGAAGACAGAATCAAGAACACAGAAATAAGACAGGAACTTGAAATATTTGCAATAACTGATAAAATAGATACATATAGACAAAATGGAAGCAATACATAGACAGAATGAATGAAGATAGATATCCAAAACAAATAACAAAATACAAACCTAAAGGCACCCGAGATGTGGGCAGACCTAGAAAGAGATGGGCTGTAGTCGGAACGGGTCAACAGACCTAATCCATGAATGCAGATGATGATGATGATAGTCAGAAGTACTGTCACATATGGAGCTGAAGTTCGGAAATTCAACAAAAAATTAGAACAAAATCGTATGTCGATGGAAATGGATTTTTTGAGGAGAGCAGTAAGATGTTCAAAATTAGAAAAAAATAATAAATACTGTCATACGAGAAAAAATGAATATTAGCTATTCAATAGTAGATTATATAAGATATCCATCCATGGTAATTCTGCCCGAGGGCAGGTCCTTCACAGCAATCATAGCATTTTCATGCTTAGCTTGCAGATTTACTAGGGAATTGTAGGTGTGGTAGCTTCCCGTTGCTTTCGACACCGGTGAAGGATGACTATGATGATGATGATGATGATGATGATGATGATGATGGCCATATGATTTCGGGGACTGTTTAGGTCTTAAAGTTTTCCTGACATTTGTCTTCCAGGTGAGGAAAAACCCCGATAAAAACCTCATCCAGAAAAACTGCCCCGACCGGGGATCGAACCCGGGCCCGCTGCGTGACAAAGCAGCACGCTATTCGAGATCACAGCGGTGGACTTATATAATATATAAGTAATTAAATTGGTATGGGCACGGACGACGAATGCAAGAAGAAAGGTTACCCAGGAACACATTAGAATGGTGTCCACCTGGAAGAAGGAAAGGAATATCTCGAAATTCGTGGATGTAAGAAAGAAGAACAGGAATGAGAACAAGAGGACTGGAGGACATGGAGTGGATAGATAGAGACAAGTGGAGAAGAAAAATAAAACTTTACGCACAGAAAGATGTGTGATCATTAAAAATCTGTAGGCTATATGAATAAAATAAAGAGATAGGACTGCAATATACATCCTTGGACTCTACATTTGAGGAGGTGAATTTTTTTTCTAAGTTATCTGCTAAAGAAGGAGAAGATGGAAAGAGCAGCAATTTGGAGTCAGAACAGGCTAGTAAATACGCCTAAACCGTGAAGAAGAAGAAGAAGAAGAAGAAGAATTTTCTGGAATCGTATTTTATTTAGGGGGAATGACAGAGGTCACCTGGAACTTTCCTTGTAGGAAAACCAGAGGGAACATTCCTGGTTGTTAAATCCAAGAATGAGATGGGAGAATAACATTAACCATAATTTGAGGAAAGTATATTATACTGGGGATTATTAGAAAACATTAGCTTAGGATAGGGATCTATGGAGAGCTTATGTTCGCTAGGACATGAACCTACGGGTTCGATCGAACTACTATGTTAGTTAGAAGCAATAATTACAAACAGGAATGAAGTATATATACACAATATCTTAGTTCTGTAAATGTCTCTTAAGCATTACAGGGATTTGTTTCATCCCAACTTCTCTCAAAAAACTTTCATTCAGATGCATCCTCCTCTTCAAATTTCCGGGCTATCTTACTCGTCTTTGGTTTCCTTGTCCGTAACACATTTCTTTTCAGCTTCCATAATTTTCATAACTTCACCATTTTCTACTACTTTATTAATCGGGATTTCTGCAATGATCTTCTCCAGTGATACATCTGCGTTACTAATAATATTAGCTTCGTACTTTTTAATTGTCCATGTCTCTGACTCATATAATATAATACTCTCTCTAATAATAATAATAATGATGATGATAATAATGACGATAATAATTTATTTATATAGGGGAACAGGGGGCAGAATGGGGTAGTGGGGCAGAATGGGGTACGTGTATTTTTCTCCCAGTATGTGACAGTATATCGGAATTTCTCAAAAGTATCTCTGTAACGTCTCAGCTGCTTGTACAGATCAGTTTTTCGCCATCGGTGAAATCTTTGTTACTTTTTTGCTTGTGTGGTCAGTTGTGAAGAGATTTTTGCAATATTACACCTTCTCTTCAGTGCATGCAAATACATCTAAGCTTCATTTGAATAATATCTAACAATTACTGTGTTAAAGATTATTCCATTTTCTTTCTAAACATGTTTACTGCATTAGGTTTTGTTTCAAAATAATCCGGTCATAACGTCATAAATTATAATTGAGTTCGTGGGGCAAAATGGGGTGGGGCAAGACAGGGTACTACCCCGTCTTGCCCCATGCGGTCTTCATATTACTGACTGACTCTTTTCCTCTGTGTAGTTTCAAAATGGTGAGGAATTATAAAAATAAGACACAGAGAGAAGAATTGTCCCTTGTGTCTATGCTAGAAGCCGTTAATGGATCAATGGAGTACAAAACGGCAGCTAGTCAATTCCAAGTGCCTCAAACAACCCTGGAACGACACGTGAAGAAAAATAGAGAAAATGTGGATTACACAGTAAGGAAATCGATGGAAAATTTCTCCTGCGTTTTTAGTGAAGAGCTGGAAACCGAACTTGAATACCTAAAAAAATGGAAGCCCAACTCTTCGGCCTCAGTGTAAATGAAGTTCGAGGACTTGCCTTCTAACTGGCGGAACGGGTAGTGCTTACGTACGTGCCTCAACAATGGCTACAGCCGTCAATGATTTTTCGAAAAAAACTGGGATATGGCCAGTTAATGTGAATGTTTTTGATGATGCAGATTTCTTGCCTTCTTCAACAACAGACATTCAGATTGCTTCTGATAATAATAGCAAGGCAACACTTCCAAACCTCAGGAACATCTGACGTCAGAAACATTTTCCTTGCCTGAAAATCTAGAGTCGCCAAACCTCAGTCATTTTCAAAGTGCCAGCCCAGAAAATATCACACCCATTCCAAAAGGGTCTCAAAAGAACAAGGGAGTTAAAAAAAATCGAGGCGAAAGTGCAATTTTGACATCATCAACATAGAGAAGTGCACTGCAACATTCTGAAAAGGATAAATTAGAAAAGAGGCCTATAAAAAGACGATTTGATTTACCAGAAAGTGACTCGAAACCGGGACCATCCTAAGTTAAGGCAGTCAGGTTAAACCTACCTAGTTCAAAAATCATTCTGGCTCTGCCAAAAATGACGTTGAGGAAGATGATTGTCTTTACTTTCATGACTCTTCAGAAGAAGGCTGGATTAGATGTCCTTCTTGTCTTCAGTGGGCTCACAACTCTTCTGCTGGAGTCGATAGTGATGATGATGATGCCACTCATGTTTGTGTATTTTGTGAAAAATGAATCATTGTGCTTTAGTTTATAAGTTTACTGATAAATATTATTAATTAGTAATGCAAAATACAAATAAAAAATTAGTACCCCATTCTGCCCCATCCATGGGGCACAAAGGGGCAAATGTTTTGCTCTAGTTTTATTGGATGTATATCCCCGAATTTTTATTAATTTGTAATGTGATTATGTTTTTCTGTTTATTAAATACCAATGAACATATCCATATCAGAGAACAAAATTTTACTCATTTATAATGTAAAATACATTGGATCAAACATTAGATACCCCATCTTGCCCCACGTTCCCCTACAGATTTTCAATGTTTACACATCTTTCTGTGCCTAAAGTTTTACTTTCCTTCTCCATTCGTCCCTATCCATCCACTCTATGTCCTCCAGTCATCTTGTTCTCATCCCCGTTCTTATTTCTTGCATCCATGATTTTCGAGTTCTTTCTTTCTTTCTTCTTCCAGGTGAACATCATTCCAATCTTTTTTTTTTTAGGTAATCTTTCTTTTTGCATTCGTCGTACATGTCCATTCAAATTAATTGCTTGTATCTTATATAATCTACTATTGAATGTTTAATATTATTTTTTTCACGTATGCCTTTATTTATTTTATTTTTTTCCAATTTTGAACATCATGTTGCTCTCCTCAAGAAATCCATTTCCATAGACATAAGTATTTGTTCTAAGTTTTTGTTGAATTTACATACTTCAACTGCATATGTGACAATACTTCTCACTATTAAATTAAATATGCTTATTTTTCCTGGTTATATAATAATATAATAATAATAATAATAATAATAATAATAATAATAATAATTAATAATAATAATAATAATAATAATAATAATAATAATAATAATAATAATAATAATGATAAATATGCCTAATATTGAGGAAGCAAATTGAATAGAAACGCTGTGATTATTACCTAGTTGAAGATCCTTCTCAGTTGAGTTCAGTGATGAACCATTTATCATGAAACTAACCAATTTAGTTTCCAATTATCTCCGTGGGACACACCTAGTTTCATTATGGTCATCACGTTGCATTGTATGTAAAACACAAGGCAATTAGGATCTTGAAATTGTCGTGTGAACATCGTTGTTTATACCGGGTGACTAAAACTTTATCGAAATTAAGTTCATGTATGTCATTACAAGTTAAAAGAATTGCATGATGAGATTGCGCGGATCAAGAATAAACTATGTTTATAGCAAAACTTTCATTAAACGTAGGCTACGAATTAATGCTTCGAGGCTTATCCTTCTCATTTGATCTTAGCTTAAAACTCCCTTTTTATGTGTACCTTAGAGGTATATGACAGACTGTTAAAAATTACATTATAAAATTATGTACGTTGGAATGGAAATATCAGTACAAAAGTTAAAAGTAATGGCATTCTTAGGAAAAGATCCAATCAGATTGTAAGATAGTACACAATAACCAGTGCCTAGAACAAGTACAAAATTTAAACAATTTAATATAGTAAAACTAAATATATGGTCACACGTAGAAATTCAGTATATAATGGAAATGGACAGCTAATGACAAATGAGGGAAATTTTGAGGAGGTGGCTGAATTCAAATACTTAGGAACAATAATCACAAATAGAAATGAGATGCACAAAGAAATTAAACACAGGCTCAATTCTGGAAATGCATGCTATTATGCATTGCAGAGACTTCTGATGTCCCAACTCCTTTCAAAAAACGTTAAGCTGAAAATATATAAAACTATTATTCTACCAGTTATATTATATGGGTGCGAAACATGGACTCTTACTTTAAGGGAGGAAAGGAGATTACGAGTATTTGAGAATAAAGTTCTTAGGAAAATTTTTGGACCAAAGAGAGATGAACAGACAGGTGAATGGAGAAGACTACATTACAATGAACTACATGGTCTTTATAGGAAGCCAGATATAATAAGAACAGTTAAGTCTCGTAGACTGCGATGGGCAGGACATGTTGCGCGTATGGGGAATGAAAGACGTGCATGGAAACTTCTTGTAGGAAAGCCAGAAGGAAAACGCCCTGTTGGTAGACCAATAATGAGGTGGGAGAACAACATTAACTATGATTTGAGGGAAGTAGATTATACAGGGAATGATTGGAAAGCATTAGCTCGGGATAGGGATGTATGGAGAGCTTATGTCCGCGCGGCCATGAACCTACGGGTTCGATAGTGCCAGTGAGTAAGTAAGTAAGTAAGTAAGTTGTGAAATATATTAAAATTGAACAAGATATGAACAATAAAATCACCAAATTTACACAAATATTAGGAATAAAAAATAATATATTAAAAGCTAAATTAGTACAAAAGTCCACAAGAATAAAAATAGAATACTTTGGCATGACCCTCCCTTTGATACGGAAGTGAGATTTGGACATTAAGAAAAAGAGACAGGAGCAGAATCAAAGCAACGGAAATTAAATGTCTCCGAAGGACAGCAGGATACACTCTTTTAGGTGGAAAAATAATTAAGACATTTTAGAACAATTTGAAGTATAATCAGTAGAAAAAAAACTCGACAATATAAATTAAATCGGCTTGACCATGTAAAAATAATGGATAATTCAAGAATCCCAAAAATGATGATGCAATATAAGCCCAAAGGACATCGTCGACCAGGAAGACCTCTTAAAATACTGCTAGATGGACCGAAACAAGTCTACAAAGGCCTGAATCGTGACGGATGATGAGAATGATGAATTATGTGCCTTTTTTCAGTCTCCTCAACAGTTAAAACGATTAAAACATTATAGTCCTTTCGAGATCAGTCCCATCCTCAGCAGAAGGTTATACATTACTATCCAGGTACTGGATATCAGCTGGAGAGTAACATACAACCTTCTGCTGAGGATAGAACTATAAAAAATATAGACATATATTATAAATTAAATGTATTATAACTTAATTAGCCTATATCATAATTAATTATAATTTATGAGAATTTATATTTTCCCTTGTATTATAATGTGTGCATTTAAATCTCGCTCTGAGCTTTTTGGCGTTTAATTCGTAGGCCTAAATACTTGTATTGTCATTCGATCAGTAGGGCATAAGGAGAACTTGTATGAAAATAACAAATATATCGGACATTTCACGTTTTTTCACTCAAGTTTGAGGGGTTTTAAGAGTTTTGACACATCTGTTCCTTGCCTCGCACATCTTTGTCTATGCAGTAGATCTGGCATGTGCGCGCTCCATTTAACGTGTACTGACTTTTATTATAAATTAATTAGTGTATAATGCTGTTATGTTATTATTTAATTGTAATATTAATGTGTTTTCTTTATGTAATTGTAATGTTAATGTTTTTTTAGTGTATAATGTTATTGTGTTATTACTTAATTGTAATATTATTGTGTTTTCTTTATGTAATTGTAATGTTAATGTTTTTAGTGTACAGTATAATGCTATTGTGTTATTATTTAATTGTAATATTATTATTGTGTTTTCTTTATGTAATTGTAATGTTATTGCTATTGTGTTATTACTTAAATGTAATATTATTGTGTTTTCTTTATGTAATTGTAATGTTAATGTATTTAGTGTATAATGCTATTGTGTTATTATTTAATTGTAATATTATTATTGTGTGTTTTCTTTATGTAATTGTAATGTTATTGCTATTGTGTTATTACTTAATTGTAATATTATTGTGTTTTCTTTATGTAATTGTAATGTTAATGTATTTAGTGTATAATGCTATTGTGTTATTATTTAATTGTAATATTATTATTGTGTTTTCTTTATGTAATTGTAATGTTATTGCTATTGTGTTATTACTTAATTGTAATATTATTGTGTTTTCTTTATGTAATTGTAATGTTAATGTTTTTAGTGTATAATGCTATTGTGTTATTATTTAATTGTAATATTTTTATTGTGTTTTCTTTATGTAATTGTAATGTTATTGCTGTTTTTGTTTATTTTTCTTTACACTAGTGCCAATTTTTACTTTATTGTAACGGACTGTCAACAGCACGTACGGCTTACTGCCCGTGCGACCCATATTTGTAAATAATATTGTAAATATCTTACTTTTTGTCTAATAAAGTCCTATTACTATAATATAGAGACGCTCTATAGTCCCCAAAAGGCCTACAATATTTTAATCGTTTTAACGGTTGAGGAGACTAAATAAAAGATACATAATTTTATATTATAAGTTTTAATACTCCAGCGCATACTGAATTTTAACCATGAATTGTATTACTGTAGTATTGAGGTATATGATCTATTGATAGATGATAGATCCTTGTTCGTCCCAATGTGGACATGGATGCTTCCATAGTGAGAAATTTCTTAACCAGACTTATTTACTTAGTTTTTTTCCCTAAAAATGTTAGCGAGGTACATGTGGTTAGTACATCGCCTCGAGAAGACATCTAGTGGAATAATAAGGCATTTACTCGGACGCATGAAGGTTAGTTATATTTTACTTAGAGATATTTTTTATTTCCACTTGGGGTTATTTTACGAGCCCCAAAATGAGACTCGGAACCCACGGCTTGAAGAAGTCCATCCCGGTGGACTTATTTTTTGGATTTTTCCATCTTAAAAATGCATCGACCCCTGCTAGGTTTAAACCTGCGATCCTCAGGACTAGAGGCAAGGAACATAGCCACTAGACCACCGCGGCTGACATATGACCCACTGGCAGTTAATTTTGAAAATGGTACTTTTTTTGCCCGTTTAAGGATATGGATTTTTTCGAGATGAGTTATCAGCTCAAAATGCCGATGCCACCTTCAAGATAATACACAGATTTAAAACATTCACGACAAGGTGTATTTTAGTTTTTGTTCAATTTTAATTATCTACTCTATTCCTAATTGAAGGGTACAGGGTAAGAACCAGGCAAGTCATTTTTTTTAATGGAGTTTGAGGTGTCACTAGATTCTCCATGGAAATCACTATCATTTAGAATTCTCAAATAGTCAAATATATAGTTTAGTCATTTGTTTATTTTCCTCCAAAGTCTGGTCTGTATGAAAGGATGTAGGTATAGTGTGACATTCTCTAAAATAGAGGGAAAAAGAAAACTTGGAAGACGTTTTACCAGATGGCTATACAGTGTGGGACAGGATCTGAAAGTTATGGGAGACCAGAGATAAATAAGGTTATGTTCAAAATACCACTACTAATTCTCACATTAAAAAATTTCTTCTTCTTCTTCTTCTTCTTCGGCTTTCCCCCACTTATAGGTTTGCGGTCTTCAGTTTCCATTTATCTCTATAATTCCAATCTCGCTCTTCCAAATTCCTATCATCCATTATAGTTCTGACGTAGGTTTTCCATTTCCATCTTGGTCTGCCACATTTATTTCTTCCAGGGGGTGACCATTGGTATATATTTTTTGGCCATCTTTCATTTGCCATTCTTTGTACATGACCATACCATTTAAGCGTTTGATTTTCAATCCTCTTAACAACAGATGTGGTGACATTCATTTTTCTCCACAGGAATTCATTTCTTATTTTATCCTGTCTTCTTTTTTGGAGGCTTCTTCTAAAATAATCAAATTCAATTGTTCTAATTTTATTCTTTTGTAATTCCGTCAAAGACCAAGTTTCACTTTCATATGACAAAATATTCTGTATTATGCTCTTATAAATTTTCATTTTAGTTTCCTTTGTAATATTTTTGTTCCAAATTTAAAAAAAAAAACTACATGACAAATAATATTGTAATATTGTACCTGAGGTAAAATTGTAAAAGTCCCTCAGCCCAACGTATTCTCATTTTACAATAAAAGGATGGGAGGAGTTGATCATATGGACCAGTTTGTTTGAGGCAGAAGAAATGATGGTGGTCTATATTTGCCTACTTTCTAGATGTCAGTGTTTTGAATGCATGGATACTGAAGTATCTGAAAGCTGCATAACCAGAACTCTTCGGAATCTCTGCTGAAGTTTAGGCGCCAACTTGCTATTACCATATGGAGTTCCTTGACATCTAGGCAAATTGACTCCAGCACCTTCACAAGACCTAACGTTTGGTGGCCAATGCCACTGGCCTATGGAAAATATACACAAAGATGATGTGCAAATTGCGATGGGAAAGCTAAGTTCATTTGCTCAAAATGCAAAATAGGACTACATCGAAAATGGTTTTTGGCATTCCATACAAAAATTAACATAACACTCAATGTTCCATTTCATTTATTTTGTTTTCATTCTTATAACCAAAACAAGAGTAATACTTACAACATACTATAATTGTACTGTCTGCTGTGCATAGTGTCCCATCTTTAGGACGCATTAAATGTATATGTAAAACATATAAAAATGAAAATGCATGTATAAAAACCAATAGATTAACTTTCAAAAGCATGTGTTTTCTCATTAAACAATGAATTTCTTATTTTAAAAATAAAAAAATACTTTATGCACTAATGGGTTAAGTAAGGAGAAAATATTACGAGTACCGATATTTTAAAATAAAATTCTTAGGAAAATGTTTGTCCCAAAGAGGGGGTAATTTATAAATATTCCTTTGGTATAGTGAACAGGTCCACCGCTGTGGTCTCGAGGTAACGTGCTGCCTTGCCACGCAGCGGGCCCGGGTTCGATCCCGGTCGGGGCAGTTTTTATGGGTGAGGTTTTTATCGGGGGTTTTTCCTCACTTGTAAGACAAATGTCAGGAAAACTTTAAGGCCCATACTGTCCCCGAAATCATATGGCCAGCACCATCATTATCATCTCATCATCATCATTCTTCACCGGTGTGGAAAGCAACGGGAAGCTACCACACCTACAATTCCCTAGTAAAGCTGCAAGCATAGCATGATTGCAGTCAAGGACCTGCCTTCGGGCAGAATTACTATGGATGGATTAATAGTGAATAAATTTATAAACATTTATAGAATCAAACAGGCGAATTGAGAAAACTACACTACTTAACAGTATGTTCTTCATAGGAAACCAGATTTAATAACTACATACAAGTCTACAGACTGCGATGAGCAGGACATGTAACACGAATGAGTAATGAAAGAAAGACATGGAGGTTTCTTGTAGGAAAACCAGAGGGAAACGCCCAGTTATCCCAGTTGGGAGAATAACATAATTTGAGGGAAGTAAATTATACAGAGAGTGATTGTATGGAGAGTTTATGTCCACGCGGCCATGAACCTATGGGGCCAGTGAGTTAGTTAATTACTAAAATAACTTGAAATATTGGAGCTGGAACATATCATTTTGTTCTAATTCCTGGAAGAAAATTATCAAAATGGAAACTTTCCAAGCCTGGATTGTTACGAATCGCTCATATTGGAAAACCCATGTCCTACAGGAAAACCCGTTGAATGAGAAGTAATTCTGAGAATGTCTTGTTGAACTAATATTTTGTTAGATAGTTTATTGATGCGGTTAAGGCAACGGACGCGATATTGGTTTTGGAGAATTATGGTATTGAATATGGAGAGGATAACGTAATGTTTGAGTACATTAATCATCCTCAGCAGAAACCGCTCCATTAAACCCAACAAACCCACCGACTAATCTCCTCCATTCCCAAGAAACAAACGCATTTAACTAGACAAATGTTGCTCTCTAATAGTCACTGTACTTCATTAAGAGGAATTCATACGTCTGTTCTGTCCCTGCAACCAAGCATTGCTGTAATTCAAATCTGACACTAAGTTTATGCATATTTAACGAGAAATATGATGTCTCTGAGGTCAGAGTTCGGTGTTTAGTTGACGAACAACTTGTCTCATCTCTGTTTATACTCTGTACATATTTGTTTATTTTCCCCCCACGTGATCACTGCATAAATTAGATGTAAAATCCACATTTAAAAAATAAAACATGAATGTTTTCATTCCCGGGAATTTGATTTAATTAGAAGGTCCATCGGTCCACCAACAGAGGGAGTAAGAAGTAGTTCTCCTGAACGACATAACATCGGTCATTACTGGAGATGAAACCACCTAGGTTTTGAAACAGGTATAATTAGAAGACAGGATATGACGTGAGGTATAAAGAATTTAATTTTAAATATATTTTTCTTAAATCAAAGCAACAGTAAAACCAGGCTCAATTTTTTTAATATAAATGAAGTTCAAATTTGACCAAGGTCCCGGCACCGACTATTTCGACTATTTTAATAACTGGAAACAGCATGCAACTTCATTGTATGATATTTTTTTTTTGTATTTGCGTATTTATCATAAAGTGGAAATAGTAATAGATATACATCCCGGAAAACACACAAATTACTTTATTAAAAAGTAAATAGGCCTAATTGCCCGAGCAATATAAATATATATATTTACTTTTTAATAAAGTAATTTGTGTGTTTTCCGGGATTTTCTTCTTCTTCTTCTTCACGGTTTAGGCTTTTTGATAGTCTGTTCCTGCTCCAAATTGTTGCTCTTTCCATATTTTCTTTGGTTTTCCCAAACTTCTTCTTCCTCTTGGTGAATAGTTGTATGCTGCTTTTGGTGTTCTATTCTGTCATCCTTGCTAAGGGTGCTATGGGATTTTCTTCAAAATAATTAAGGTGTCCACCGCTGTGGTCTCGAGGTAGCGTGCTGCCTTGTCACGCAGCGGGCCCGGGTTCAATCCCCAGTCAGGGCAGTTTTTCTGGGTGAGGTTTTTATCGGGGTTTTTCCTCACCTGTAAGACAAATGTCAGGAAAACTTTAAGGCCCAAACGGTCCCCGAAATCATATGGTCATCACCATCATCATCCTTATCATTATCATCATCATCATCCTTCACCGGTGTGGAAAGCAACGTGAAGCTACCACACCTACAATTCCCTAGTAAAGCTGCAAGCATAGCATGAAAATGCTATGATTGCAGCGAAGGATCTGCCATCGGGCAGAATTACTATGGATGGATCATCATCACCATTAAATATTATTTTAAATCAACCCAACAGTAAATCTCTGTATAACTAAATGTCGTGTAGGCCTACAAAAAGTAGGACTGAAAAGTTCGAGCAGTTGCATCCGTTTTAAGTCAATTTGTTCTTCAGTGTTTATAACTAAGGCAAGAAACTTGCAGCACTAAAAAGTACAATTGAGCTGTTCATAGTAAAAACATTGACATGGACCGTAGTTGCATTCAGTTCCACGCGCAGGGAACAACGAACCTTGCTCCTTCATAGTGTGCACCTACAGGTAAACAATACAGTTCTATCGTAAGTCTGCTACTCAGCAATTCTCATATTTTCTTGCAGTGATGTGCCGAAAACTAAACCACATATAAAATATACACAATTAAGAGCAGAATTTTAGATTTTGTGAAGTGTTTTGGATATTCTATGCCACCAGTGAATATTCGATCGGAGAACAAGTGACTTTTAGCGTTGTGTTGGGCAATGTGAAAACACTTGTTCCCGCTATAACTAATTGCCGATATGTTTGCTCACGTGTAAGGGGATTGAATCCCCTGAGTCCACCTACATTAGTGGGCAAATTTGGGTGAGAAAATGGACAAGTTAGTGTTAGATGGGCAAGTTAGTGTTACTTTGGGTAAGTTAGGATGAATTAGTACATCAGATTGTTTAGCGTTCACTTGTTTGTTAGCGGATTTGTTGATAAGTTGACTACGCTGTCGGAGCGATGATTAATGTGCATTTTACATTGCAAATATGCTGATTTTATATTACTTAGACCTCAACTTCTCACTTTATTTTAAGATTTGGCCCAACTGCACTTCTACTAGCGCTTGAGGTTTTAGTAAATTGATGTAAACTATAGCTCTTCTTCTGTATTTACTAACATTATCTAATATTTTGAACTTTTTCAAATAATTTTTATAACATTATTAGACAATTTTGAAGTATTTATTATTTCTTCTTCTTCTTCTTCTTCCTTCCAAGTATTAGGCCAAGGCCTGTTACGATCCTATAGAAAATTTTCCCTCCAGCGTTTTGATCCTTCCGGGAAATTCTCGTATAAGACTTGAAAGCATAATAATAGTCCCTTCGATTGGTTGCTGGTCAAAGGAAGGCAAGACCAGTGATGGGGCTGCCATCTTATAGCCTCTGGTCAGGCTTTTCTGGAGAAGAAAAGAAAATAAAGGAAAGAAGAAATGGAAGAAAGGAAAGACTCCCTAGCCCTCGGATGCCCTAATAGCGTCGGAGTCGAAAAAAAACAAGAGTTAACCAAGAGAGGTTAGATAGTAAAGTTAAAAGAGTGCAAAACACAAGTAAGTGGAAGAAATGTTTTGCTCAGCTTGGGCACCTTGTGGTCGCCATCCACATATCCCCTAGATGAGGACCCCTGGGAATAATACAAGTCACAATATTATGACACTGTTAGACAATATTGTGATGCTAACTGTTATTTCCACAGAGTATATTACACAGTCTACGATTTGTTATCGCTGTTTTGGGTTATCGTTGGTTGGATCAGCGTTAGGGAGTGATAAGTAAGTGTACACCCATTTTTAATAAACGTTTGGTAATTTTAATATTATTAATATATTTTTTAACGTAGATTTGAGGATTTATTGCAAATATTGGCCATTTAAATTTCATAGCGACGGATAGTAATCGAGGATGATGATCGATATGTGGTTCGATTCTGGGTATCGCTGGCTCTATAAACTCTAGCGCATGCGCACTGTTGTTCTGTAGGACTTTGAAAATATTTCACACTAGTTTAAGTGCAGTTTTTCCTAAGATTTTTTTTTTGGGGGGGAAAAATCAAAATATATATTCCTCTCGTCCACCGCTGTGGTCTCGAGGTAGCGTGCTGCCTTGTCACGCAGCGGGCCCGGGTTCGATCCCCGGTCTGGGCAGTTTTTCTGGGGGAGGTTTTTATCGGGATTTTTCCTCACCTGTAAGACAAATGTCAGGAAAACTTTAAGGCCCAAACGGTCCCCGAAATCATATGGCCATCATCATCATCATCCTTATCATTATCATCATCTTCATCCTTCGCCGGTGTGGAAAGTAACGGGAAGCTACCACACCTAAAATTCCCTAGTAAAGCTGCAAGCATAGCATGAAAATACTATGATTGCAGTGAAGGACCTGCCTTCGGGCAGATTTACTATGGATGGATATTCCTCTCAGATTATTATTCAAATACTGCAACAATAAATTGTGTGTTTTTTCCGTTTTTTTTATCTATGTTGGTGGCATGATGGCATATAATCCCCAGTGTTTCTTATTGAAAATAATAAACTATTCTACAAAGTGTGTATAATTCGCATACTTGTAAACTGGCGGCTGGGAACCGTTACTTATATATCGTTTTATAACCTAAGGGTTATATCTTCCTCTACATTTAAAACCATAGTATATACTTGAAAGAAAAGGTGTCTTTGTTGTTTGTATAAGTGTTCAGATAGATCCTGTCGTGTGCTACACGCGATAATTTTGCAATCAGTTTTTAGTTTAGTTTATAAGTACAAATTCATGTTTGAAATGCCTCTTCAGTAATAGTACCAACTCACCTCTTGTTTTTCCAAGTACAATGACGTCACAGACCCGCCAATTTAGAGTGCGCGAGCTATACGTTGTTCTGAAATGAAACTGTTACGATGTGGTCAATCATAACTATAGAATCTATATGGAAATTTGCTGCGGAAAAATTCAAAGCGAGCCAATGAGTTGGATGCTCGGCGTAAGTTATTTCACCTCTATTTATCACCTACTAAACATTATGTAAAATTAATTTAAAAAATCTGCTATTCTATGTCGGAATACCATCTGTGAATTTTCGACCGGCAAACAAATGACTGCTAGCATTATGTTGGCCAATGTGATATCATAGTTTCTGCTAGAGCCAATTGCCAACATGTTTACTCACATATAAAGGGATTCTATCCCAGGAGTTGGATAGTGGGCAAATTAGGGTGAGAAAATGGGCTAGTTAGTGTACACCAGATTAGTTTGGGCAAGTTAGGATGAGAAAATGGGTTAGTAAGTGTACGTCAGATCAGTTTAGCTTTCATTTTTTGTTACCGACAATTGTTTGAGTAATGATATATATACATTGTAAATATGGTGAATTTAGGTTACTTTCACATGACCTGTAATTCCATTTTAAAGCATTTCTCACATTTAAAAAAAAAATCAACATATGCCTATATATATTTAATTTTAGGAAGTTATATTTTCAGGTTATTTTAATTATATTATTTTTAGTCTGGACATCTTACCTCAATATTAATGTTGATTTGTTCTTGGAAAGCTGACGATAAAACAGAATTGTTTTGAAACATGTCCAAGAACAAATCAACATTAATATTGAGGTAAGATGTCCAGACTAAAAATAATATAATATGCCTATATATTTCTCTCAGGTAATAATTATTCAAATACCGCAACAGTAAATTATGTGTTTGTTATTCAATGCCTCTGTGAATATTCGATCGGAGAACAAGTGAGTGCTAGAGTCATGTTGGCCAATGTGACAACACACGTTCCCGCTTGAGCCAATTGTCAATATGTTTACTCACATATAAGAGGATTCTATCCCAGGAATGGGCAAGTTAGGGGTGAAGATAGTGGACAAATTTAGTGTTAGATAGGGAAATTAGTGTTAGTTTAGGCAGGTTATGGTGAGAAATTGTGCGAGTTAGTACATCAAATTAGATTAGGCATTTACATGTTTGTTAGAGAGTTTTTGTGATAAGTTGGCCATACTGTCTGAGCAATGACTATTACATATTTTACATAGGAAATATCGTAATTTTAGGTTACTTTGTGCTCAAATTCACCTTTTTTTGGTTAAACTGTAAGACATAACCTCGAAAAACTCAATTTTGAAATTTTGGATTTAGACCGTTATTTTTGTATTATAAATCCCGGTTTTAAGGCATTTCTCACATTTTGTGGAAAAAAAAAATCAACATATGTATTTCTCTCAGGTAATTATTCACATACTTCAACAATAAATTGTATAATCAATTGAGTTGGTGTTTACTTGATGAAAATCCATATTTATTAATTAAATAAAAATATAGGACAAACTGGTAGATCTTTTATCTCTCGGATAAAGGAACACATGAGAGCATATAACAGAAATTTAGAAAATTCAAAATATGCTAACCACCTATTCCAATTTAATCATTGTTTCGATCCAAATTTTGAAATTTTACATATTTGTGATAAGGGTAAGAAGTTAGATCTTTTGGAGGCTGTAGAAATTAATACATTTTAAAGTAGTAAAAAACTGTTAAATTCTCAACTTGATTTGAATGAATCCCCTTTGTTAAATTTAAAATTTTAAATAAATATTGTTGTATTGTTGCTTAGATCAGTTGGAACACAATTCATAATTTGTTAACATGTCTGAATAAGGTACAGTGTACCGAAACAGCTGTCACTGAATTATATAATAAATATGAAAATCAAATAAAACTACGTTTTATTTTTATTTAATTAATAATAAATTGTATGTTTTTCCGTTTTTTATTTGAATTTATGTAGGTGTATCTTATCATAGAATCACCAAAAATTCTATCTGTAATAATGAACTAGCTATAAAAAGCTAAATATCAAAATGTTTATTGCAAAGGAGACAGATTTCGAAAGAGTTAATAAAGAAATCACATAAAAATTGTTGCGAGTAAAACATACCCTAACTTTGAAGAAACGGTTCATTTAATCATGCGTTAAATGAAATGTCATGATTCTGGATCTGAAGAGCATCTCATAAATACGGTAGGAAGGTAATAAAGATTGAATCCAGAATCTTGGTTGTGTAATGTCGTAGGTGAAAGTCATAAACTTAGCCATAATGTGATTCTGGGGCGGGGAGGGGGTGCAGGATGTGGAAGACGCCCCTATTCACGGAGACAAATATCTCCAGGGGTGCAGCAAATTACCTCTTGAAAACACCCGCTAGAATTTGTGACCCTATTGTGGGTAAATTAGACATTATTAAAACTCGGCTACAAATCTATAACTCTCTAATCGCGGTAACAGACTGTCTCATTTATTCGTATCTTGAATACATAAAAACATAAGCTTATTTGTGTTTTAGATTTCTTTTTCATAAGTAATGCCACGAGTGATTTCCAAATTATCGATAAATTCACGACTCACGAAGTGACGAGTGAATCTATCTAAAGAATTTGGAAATCAAGAGTGGTATTTGTTAGGACTATTTAACGAATAAAATTAAGCTGTTTACTCACAAATCATTATTTAACTATAGTTATTTTAAAATATTTATACATTTAATATAAACGGCGATGTTTGAAAACAAATGAGAAACGATTGGTACGCTTCATCTGCTTCTTTTGTTTATCACTGCAACCAGATCATACTATTTGTTGCCAAAGGAACGCAATATTGTAAGAATGCTCTCTAGTGGAGAAAAAATGAAACACATCAAACTGTATATTAATTCATTTCTGATGTCGTATGATGTAAATGTGACAATTATATTTTTCTGGATTATTACCTGGGAAAAAATACATTTAAGAAAGTGCAAACAGTGGTTTCTTTTTTTGGTGGTATAATAAATTGCTACAAATATTTTTTATATTAACTCCTGCAAGCGCTATGTGTTGACATCCATGCACTATATATACAATCTGGTAGCCGTATTTCTTATAAGCTCAGTCACTGCAAAATAATGGTCAGACCTATTCAGAATATTAAAAAGGTGGAGCTTTCATTAATATGGTAAATTTAATACTGATAAATATTTGGTGAAACACGACTGTGATTGGTTGTAAAACAGAAATCATTGAAACGTGATTGGTCATTGACTCCCATTTGGGGCATGAGTTAAATTGTCATAATAAGAGCACTGGGGTTAACAATTTTCAACCGAAAAATAAAATAAAAGTAAACATTTTCAAGGTCTGTAAAACATGAAACATCTCGATGTCTATTTCGACTAAAATCTTTGTTCTTTATATTTTTTAATTAATTCAGTGGCAGTATCGACCCTTGGATTATGGCCCTAAGGACATAAGCTCTCCATATTTCAGTATCCTGAGCTAATGTTTTTCAGTGATCCCTTGCATAATTTGCTTAATTAAATTAATGTTCAATATCATACTCTAGTCCACCACTGTGGTCTCGAGGTAGCGTGCTGTCTTGTCACGCAGCGGGCTCGGTTTCGATCCCCGGTCGGGGCAATTTTTCTGGGTGAGGTTTTTATCGGGGGTTTTTTCTCACCTGTAAGAGAAATGCCAGGCCCACACGGTCCCCGAAATCATATGGTCATCATCATCATCATCATCCTTATCATTTTCATCACCATCATCATCATCATCATCTCTCACCGGTGTGGAAAGCAACGGGTAGCCACCATACCTACAATTCCCTAGTAAAGCTGCAAGCATAACATGAAAATGCTATGATTGCAGTCAAGGACCTGCCTTCCGGCAGAATTACTATGGTTGGATGGACCATACTCTACCTCATTCATGATCTATATACCTACTGGGCGCTTTCCTTCTGGTTTTCCTACGTGAAGTTTTTACGGCCCCTCTTTCATTTCCCATTCGAGCCACATGTCCTGCTCTTGACAGCCTACGAGACTTTATTTTTCTTATTACATCCCTTTGAAACTTCCTTTGTGCTCCAGATGCGGGAATTTTACCATGCGAGCAACATCTTGTACCCATCTCCGTGAATTTCACGTAAAAAACATAAATTCGACAAATCCTTTGAGTGCAATAGTTTTCAAGTCATTTGATTAATGGAATATGGGAAATTATTTAATATATGATGTGAGCGAGTGTTAAATTATAAATAAATATTTTTTTTCATTTTCGCCTATGAAATTTATTTTCTATATTATGTTTACAGTCCATTTTCTCTCATGGCCTTTAACGAAACTCTGAACCGAGGTCTGGCCCCTCCATTTATTGGTCTAACTGTTATGTAATATTCTCCAGTCACTTGTCTGTTCATCTGTCTTTATTTCAAGATGTTTCCTCCTTCTTCTTCTTCTTCTTCTTCTTCCTGACAAGTATTAGGCCATAAGGCCTGTTACGGTCTCACATAAAATTTTCACGCCATCTCTTAGCTGGACGACCTACAGATCTTTGGCTGCGTGGTACATACTTATAAATTGCCTTGGGGATTCTAGTATTACTCATTCTTTCCTAAAGAACTTTATTCTGAAATACTAATAATGGTTTATCCTTCTTTAAAGTAAGAGACCATTTTCGCATCCGTGAGAACATAGAACATATGTTTTATATATTTTAGTTTAATGTTTTTTTTATAGAAATTAGGATGACAAGAGTCCCTGTAATAACAGCATGCGATTCCAGAGTTGAACCTATATATCATTTCTTTCTGCATCTCATTCATTTGTTAGTTTCCAAAATGATCAGTTTAGAATCGTTTTGACCTTATGTACATGTTTGAGTCTGTTTACGTAAACAGATCTGAAGAGTTAATGTTATTAAGAGACTACGAGATGAAGATTGTTAAATAAATTTTAACAGTTAAGTGTATCTTTGAAGCAATTTAATTATCGTGAAGAAGACGGACAGAGCCTCGGGAGAATAATAGCAATAAAACTTTGTTAAAATCACAAGACTTGAAAACTTTAACCAACTGTTGAAATAACGGACAGGAAAATGGGCACAATTAATTTTTAAGTTAACTCGAGCTTGAATCCAGATGATCAAAGGAGTACAAATAACCAAGATGATTTACATAAAGTCTTTATTAAATTTGTTTCATTACTGGGTCTCAGTTTTTTAATCATAAGGGCTAGACACTCTTTTAACAAGTATTTTTGTTTTATTTTCTCATCGTTTTTAATAATTTTTCTAACTGCATAGTCACACATAACTTACAAATAAATTATCTAATGGAAATGGGCAGTTAATGACAAATGCGGGAAATATTGAAGAAGTGGGTGAATTCAAATACCTATGAACATAATTGAAGGGCTCGACTGTAAAACATGGTAACTGACAAATTTTTGCAAATTGAGTTGTAGCATATAAACTGTGATATGTGACCTTCTGAAGCAATTGGTGTTTTATTTACCATATATTGACAATCTACCATCTATTGACGGATGTAAAAACTATGTGCACCAAATGCTTCAGGAGGTACATATCACAGTTTACATGCTACAACTCAATTTTCAAGAATTTGTCAGTTAACATGTTTTACAGCCGAGCCCTTCAATTACAAAGACGAATGAGTTGCATAAGGAAACTAAACTTAGGTTCAATTCTGAAAATGCATGCTATTAAGTATTACAGGGACTCTTGTCCAAGCTTCTCTAAAAAAGCTTCAAACAAATACGTTATATAAACATGTAATTCTTACAGTTATATATATATATATATATATATATATATATATATATATATATGGATACGAAATATGGACTCTTATTTTAAGGGAGAAGAAAATATTACGAGTATTTGAGAATAAAATTCTTAAGGTCATTTTTGGACCAAAGAGAGACGAACAGACAGAATAGAGTAGACTACAAAACAGTGAACTACATGATCTTTATAGGAAACCAGATATAATAAGAACAGTTAAGTATCTTAGGCTGAGATAGGCAGGACATGTGACACGAATGTGGAATGAAAGAGGCGTATGAAAACTTCTTGTAGGAAAATCAGAAGGAAAACGCCCGGTTGGTAGACTCAGAATGGATGGGAGAATAATGTTAAGCATTATTTGAGAGATGTAGATTATACAGGAGATGATTGGAAAATATTAGTTCGGGATAGGGATGTATGGAGTGTTTATGTACATACAGCCATGAATATACGAGTTTGATAGTGTCAGTGAATTAGTTATCTTCGAAATGTAACGAGTAGACAGCGTGGCATTTTAGATTTGTCTAAAATAGGTTCTCATACAGATCTATTTGATTTATCATAAGTAATGCCACGAGTGATTTCCAAATTATCGATAAATTCACGACTCACGAAGTGAGGAGTGAATTTATCTAGAGAATTTGGAAATCAAGAGTGGCATTTGTTAGGACTATTTAACGAATAAAATAAAGCTGTTTACTCACAAATCATTATTTAACTACAGTTATTTAAAAATATTTTTATATTTAAAGTAAACGGTGATGTTTGAAAACTAATGAGAAACGATAGGTAGCCTACGCTTCTACTGCTTCTTTTGTTTATCACTGCAACCAGATCATACTATTTATTGCCAAAGGAACGCAATATTGTAAGAATGCTCTCTAGTGGAGAAAAAATGAAACACATCAATCTGTATATTAATTCATTTTTGATGTCGTATACATTTAAGAAAGTGCAAACAGTGGTTTCTTTTTTTGGTGGTATAATCAATTGCTACAAATGTTGACATGTAAGCACTATTATATACAATCTGGTAGCCGTATTTGTTATAGGCTCAGTCACTGCAAAATAACGGTCAGACCTGTTCAGAATATTAAAAAGGAGGAGCTTTGCTTAATATATGATAATCCTAACGTTGATAATTATTTCGTGAAACACGTCTCTGATTGGTTGTAATACAGAAATCATTGAAACGTGATTGGTCATTGACTCCCATTTGGGGCATGAGTTAAATAGTCCTAGTAGTTCCGCTGCGAGTCATGGGTAATTTCCTAGTGGAAAGTTCCTTAACCACACGAATTTAGTTACGCTTATTTCCCTAAAGATATCACCGAAAGACATATGGTACATCGCCTCGAGGCGACCTATTTAAGGAAATTAAGGTATTACTTGGATGGATGAAGGTCGGTTAAATTTTGCTCAGATGAATTTTTATTCTGACATGAGGTTCTGTTACGAGCCCGAAAATCTGCAGACTCCTGACTCATGTGGGGAGGTACGAGTATATAATTTAAATTGGATTCATAGAGTAAATAGGTTATAGAATCTAAAAATTAGTTTCGTTTTGATAATATAATCGTGAAGTTAGTCATGTTGGTAGTTCAAGAAACATTTGAACAGCTTGGATTACTTGAGGATATTCAGCCACATGCAGGACCGAGATAACAGACGATACGCAATGTAAAATTTTAATGAGGTTTTTAAGAGGAAGAAAAAAAAAAGATAGAAGAAAGATAATTAGCTAAGTTTGAAGCAAGTTTAAAGTTTAAATATTAAGTTGTACAATAAGGGTTTATAGTTAAGACGCTAAAGCTCCATCAACTAATGACGGTGACCGAGATTTTCTTGTGGTATTCACACAATTAAGTATTTTCTTCACCTTTCATTAAAAAGTAAAGGCTATTCTATGTCAGCGTGTCACCAGTGAATATTCGATAGAAGAACAGCACGTTGGCCAATGTGAAAACACTTGTTCCCGCTACAGCCAATTGTCAACATGTTTGCTCACATATAAGGGGATTCTATCCAACAGTCCACCTACGTTAATGAGCAAGTTAGTGTTAGATAGGCAAGTTAGGGTGAGAAAATGGGTGAGTTAGTGAGTTAGTCCAACGCACAGCCAGTCTGCAGCCGACATTTGAAGAATTAGGAGATCAAAGAGCACGCAGAATCTCCTGAGGATGTCTACCGCAGTAGTATACGAAACGTTGAGTGTTAATAAAACCAGACCACGGCTATTTAGCCCGAAAGACATAAAATACATGAATCAACAACAGATTAGTTTAGCGTTACTTGTTTCTCAGCGGGTTTTTGTGATAAGTTGGCTACACTGTCTAAGTGATGACTAATAAACATTTTACATTGCAAATATGCTGAATTCAGGTTAGTTTGAGCTCAATTTCTCACTATATTTTAAGGCATTTTTCGCATTTTGTTTGGGGGAAAAATCAGTATATATATATATATATTGTTGTCGGTAATTATTCACATAGCATAACAATAAATGGTGTGTTTTCCTCTTTTTTATGTTTTATTTATTTATATTGGTGGCATAGTGGCATAGAATCCCCGAAGTAAATCCTTAGCAGAGCAGCTCCAAGGCGGACTCAACTATCAGCCGTCACTCCAAGTATTTGAATAACGCGATGCAATCCTTTAATTTTAATTTCAATTTTCTTTATCAAATTTTGCTACTTCTCTTATTAACTACCCTACTCACTGTCCATGTCATACGCGAAATTTCATAGTCGCACGGACACAAGCACTCAATACATTCTTATCCTGAGTTAATATTGCCAGGCAGGGATACCTTCTAACCGCTTACAAAAAACAGATTTAAAAAGGAACAAGATGGTAATAAATCATGTAAAATCGTATATTGCTAAAATATTAACAGCTTTATCAAATCGAATTGGAGACGTTGAAAGATAATAATAATAATAATAATAATAATAATAATAATAATAATAATAGTAGTAGTAGTAGTAGTAGTAGTAGTAGTAGTAGTAGTAGTAGTAGTAGTAAAAGGTAAAAGGTAAAGTGATCCCACAACAGGCCTCAGGAGGCCCTTGGGGTAGTAGGAGGTTAAGGCTCCCACTTTTTCTAGACAATCGGCACTTTATGTCAGCCGGGTTGTCAGCCCTGCGTGACGGCCGCCTTTACCCCAGAACAAGCGTCTGGTACTCATTTCAGTTAGAGGCTGAGTCGACCCCAGGGCCATAGTGCCGCCAGAGGGTTTTGGTCAGTTTAAAAATCCTGACCCCAACGGGACTTGAACCCTCGACCCTCCGGCTTGTAGCTCAGTGCCTTAACCACTACGCTACGGCGTGCCCCAGTAGTAGTAGTAGTAATAATAATAATAATAATATAATAATAATAATAATAATAATAATAATGTCTGAGTCACTTTCGAGCCAATGTCATTCACTCATCCATTTATATTATCATCATGTTCTTCTTATTTTTCTTCATGAAATGAACTGCAAAATGTTTTTTTCCGGTCTCATGCAGAAAACTAATCTCTCCATTATGTTCTTGGCCGTCCCACACTTTTATATCCCACTCGCTTATACGTATGTGAATAACTGTTTTGTTATACGTATGTTCTTGGTCCATCCTTTGAATATGGTCCAATCGATTTTGTTTGTATTCTTTGATTCTGTCTGTTAAACTGAATATGTTAAGCCCATTCTTAATATATTTACTATATATTCTACCTTGTAAAGTAGGCCAGTATCCAACTACTTGTTTCAGAAAACTCATTTCTGCAGATGTTATTGTTTTATTTATTTTTTTGTCAAAGGACAATTTTTGGAGCCATATACAACACAGGAAAAGCCATAACCTTGTATTTTTCCCCTCGTGTATTTCAATTTATAATTGTTCCACAAACGTATCTGAATTTATTTAGTTTATTTTCAACACCTCTTTGTTTGTCGTATGTTACATCATATCCCAGATAATTAAAATGGTATACTTGATCTATTATTCTGTTTCCTATAGCGGAAAAGACCCAGTGAATGCTGTAACATTTGTTTTATTTACAGATAATTTCAGACCATATTCTTTTGATCTAGTATATAACTTATATATAACTTATATATAGCATATTGTAATTTATCTTCAACATCAACGCTTACTACTTGATTGTCCGCAAATAATATAGTATTAACATTATTGCTGTTTTTTAAAATTAGTTCTTGAGACATTCTTCCAGTCATTTACAATGTCAATTTATATTAAACAACGGTAATATGATATGGATGATTGTGATGGTCAGTTGGTGTTCTGGGACTATTTGGACCTGAACATTTCCTGCTATTTGTCTTACGGGTGATAAAAAACCGAAAAATAAATAATAGTTTTAAAAAACTAAAGCAACACGCTTTGTTAGAAAACCGAACTAAAAAATGAAAAATAATTTTTATTTCCAACACGCTTGGGATAAAATTAAAGTGGTCAACAAAAAAATCATCTCCAACACATCTAGAGTAAATCTAGAGTTATCTAAAAAAAAATAATTTTACCATCAAAAGCGTGGGGTGCTCTTTATCAGTTAATATATTTGATAATAAACAGATATTGGTAAAAGTAAAGTCTCTAAGAAGAAAAAGTAAAAACCATAAAAAGCACCCTACGCTTTTGATGGTAAAATTATTTTTTGTAGATAACTCTAGTTTTATTCTAGATGTGATGGAGATGATTTTTTTGTTGACCACTTTAATTTTACTCCAAGCGTGTTGGAAATTAAAATTATTTTTCAATTTTTAGTCCGGTTTTCTGATAAAGCGCGTTGTTATAGTTTTTTAAAATATTTTTTGTTTGGTTTTTTAAAGCGTGTTGTTTTAGTTTTTTAAACTATTATTTATTTAAGTTATGTAGATAGGAAATAACACTATGAGGTTCTTTAATATTGTTTATTTATTTAATTTTTAGTTGAATTGATTGTCATAAACCGGAATCACATGAAAATGTAATTGCTTATGATATTTTTAGTGTCTGGGCACGAATATAAAAAAATGTCATTAATATTTTACAGAATAAGATAAAAATGTAAATATCTTTAAATTTGATACTATTGTAGTATGAGCTAAAAGTACTATTCTTTTTAAAAAATCCTCCGGGCCGGATTTGAACCAGCGACCTATGGATTACTGAAATCATATACCACTACAGTCCACCGCTCTACCAGCTGAGCTACCAGATGATATAATATCAATTTCTTACAACGATGGACTAAAAAGTCGATAAGTCCACAACCTATTATACCGGTCTTTATATTTTGATTTCCTGATGATCCTGGCCAGGATCTTAGAAACAAATTATGAAATTATTGTATTGTTATTGGTCCTTTACAAGCATACAAAGTTTCAAGTCGATCCAATGTTTTTAAGTGGGTGAAAATCGTGTTGAAAGATTCCGTTACATAGATAGATAGATAGATAGATAGATAGATAGATAGATAGATAGATAAATAGATAGATAGATACAGGTCAAACTAATAATTATAAAGCGTGTAATAACTTCATCCAGGAAACTTGTCCCGGTCAGGGATCGAATCCAGGTCCTCTGCGCTGAGGCAAAGACGTTACTATTAGTCTACAGCGGTGGACAAATAAAACTACTAATGACAGAAAAAATTGTTTGAACGTATAAAAATATTATGTAATTGAACAAACTAAGAGTTAAAAGTACCTATGTATGGTAACTCTTCAATCCTTATTATCTTAGGCAGTAACATGAGTTTGTATGTAACTTTTACATAATGTATGATGGCATAGGCATCTTCATACTAGAATACACTTGACAAAGGCATTCCCTTGTACCGTCTTGTGTGTGTTTCTATAAAGACCATACATCATTTTAGTGTTGCGATATTGCGGTGGCATTTAATCTTCTTTGGGAATTTATGAGCCAGGAAATGATGTAAATAATCTTCCCTAAGTTATTCATTTCCATTGCATATAACGTGTTAAATATATAGGTCCATAAATTTTACTTACCCCTCTCAATAATACATGCTTCATGTATTACCAACTCTGCACATTTCATTACATCATTTTAAATTCTATAAGCTTTTAAATTTGGAAAATATCCTTAATTGCCCTAAAAATGACAGCATTTAAAACTACTTGAAAATAAATTAATGTTACTGAAAAAAATATATCTATAATGGTCGTAAGTCCTCACTATCATAAATTTGCGTTGTATTTTCTACTATTATATTATTCTACTACTTGTATTACTTTATTTAATTTATACTGTTCTGCCCCTAGGGCAGGTCTTTCGCTGCAATCAAAGATTTTCCATGCTATGCTTTGCAGCTTTACTTGGGAATTATAGGTGTGGTAGTTTCCCGTCGCTTTCCATACCGTGGAAGATAAAGATGATGCTAATGATGGCCAGATGATGTTCGAGGACCGTTTGTGCCTCAAAGCTTCCTGGCATTTGTCTTATAGGTGAGGAAAAACCCCGAAAGAAAACCACACCCAGGAAGCTTGTCCCAACCGAGAATCGAACCCGGGCCCGCTGCATGACAAGGCAGCACACTACACTACTTACACTACTATTACTACTACTACTAGTTAGTAGTAATAATAATAATAATAATATTGTTATTATAATTATATTATATATTATTATATGAATCAGAGACATGGACAATTAAAATATGACAAACTAACAGATATTAGCAACAGAGATAGATTACTGAAGAATATCATAGCAGACGTCCAGATAAAAAATAGAAACGTTGAAATTAAGAAAATTATGAATTTAAAATATAAGTGTTAAATACAATTGAAGAAAGACGATTAAGATGGTAGGTCTCTACCAATCAAGAGGATGGTGTCTGATAAATTCACTAAGAATATCTTGAAATGAGGTGTAGATGGAGAAAGAAGGGGGCGACCTAAATGGGGTTGGATGGATCGAGTGAGAAGAAGTATGGGTGAACTGCGACTTCGAGATGAGGGTGTTCAGGACCGCTACAAACGGAAAAGGCGAATCTCTTGAGGGTAACGAAAAACGATTAGGCATATATTGTGGATAAATTCCGAAATAAAAAAATAGTATTATTATTATTATTATTATTATTATTATTATTATTATTATTATTATTTACATTAGCGATTTCGGTAACAACAAGAGACAAAATGATTTAGGAATATTAAAAAGTATGACTATATAAGAAAAAAATCAAATCGCTCTAGGGATTTTGGAGCCGACTACACTCATCGCGGATAACACTGTAGTCAACCAGTTCTAAGAAAATTTGAAGTAGTAAATTTAGATTGTGATTGTTTGTTATTAAACAGTTGAGACACGGCTATAATTGCGCACTGGGAATGATAAATTCTGCGCAGAAAACACTAATAAATGTGAGAACATTGATGTAATTTCCCTTGAGTGTGCTTCATTCCAATGTAAATTCGCCCGATGGCAAATACATGAGTTTTCATTTCGATAGTCTATGTGACAAAACTATATTAATCTACGGTTTCGGATGTTCAAACAAATGAGCATTGTGTTTGTTCTAACTTCGAAAAAAAAATTGAATGACAAACAAAGTAACAAGCTAAATTAATTTTAAAATTCATATAATAAACGTTACTTCTCCTGGAAGTCAAAGTATTTCCGGCAATTTTATGTCAAGAGTTTTCAAACTGTTTTATTGTCGGGGCTCTACTCATCTGCCAAATTCTGAACGCGCCTCTCCTATTAAAAGTATAATATGTAAAGAAATGCATGTGTCCTTAAAAAGACACTCACAGTTATAAATTGTGTTTAATTTAATAACACTGAGCAACAAAAAAAGAAAATTTGTTTTTTGTCTAAGAAAGAATATGTGATTTTGATAGTATTTTTTCTCCTGAATTCAAATATGATATTGGTTTTTCTCCATCACGCAAGGTTTCCGAGAGATTCCATCCTTTTAGCCGGGAACCAAGCATTTCAAGACTGGTTTTTGGATAACTTTAAATCTCATATGAGATCGTTAAGATCTTCTTGAGTCAATAAACGAGGCTGAGATGAACAGCTTTGTTCAAAAGTTGTATCACCAAAATCTCTTCTTCCTTACTTCCATCAGAATCTGAGCTCTCTAAATCTAATGTCACATTTTCTGGAGGCTTTGGTATGGGCAATTCTTCGCAGTGTGGAACTGGTCTCATTGCAGATTGCAAGTCAGGGTACACCACTGTATGTTTTGATTTTGACGTAATCCCTTTAATGTTTGTTAAGCAGAAATAACAGTCAGAGGAATGATCTTTGGGTTCTCTCCAAATCATATGGATAGCAAATGGCATGTGGCGTGTGCCATTCTTCTATGCAGTGAGAAGCCTACTACACGATAAACATCAGATATGTGGGGCCCAGGTCCTTGTTTGGTCCCCCACTTTACACCCAAAATAAAGTCATATTACTTCTTTACTAATGGAGTAAGGTTTCGCCTTTGGGACTTGAGCATCACTTCACCACACATATATAACAAAAGTTGTTAGGATGATATACACAAACTATAGGCATTTTGTAACTAACAAAAAATTAAAAGAAATAAATTTGTAAATATGTAATTACAATAATCCAGACACAACGCACTCACAATCACGTGTTTACTGATTCACTGCTATGTCACAGCTAACATCGTTCTAATGAATGCATGCTACCCTAGAACATGTTTGTGCATGTCTGTACATGTCTGAACCTGCAGATCAGTAGCAACGGTCCCATTTGAGTTAGGTTGGTCCCCCACTTTACACCCAAAATAAAGTCATATTACTTCTTTACTAATGGAGTAAGGTTTCGCCTTTGGGACTTGAGCGTCACTTCACCACACATATATAACAAAAGTTGTTAGGATGATATACACAAACTACAGGCATTTTGTAACTAACAAAAAATTAAAAGAGATAAATTTGTAAATATGTAATTACAATAATCCAGACACAACGCACTCACAATCACGTGTTTACTGATTCACTGCTATGTCACAGCTAACATCGTTCTAATGAATGCATGCTACCCTAGAACATGTTTGTGCATGTCTGTACATGTCTGAACCTGCAGATCAGTAGCAACGGTCCCATTTGAGTTAGGTTGGTCCCCCACTTTACACCCAAAATAAAGTCATATTACTTCTTTACTAATGGAGTAAGGTTTCGCCTTTGGGACTTGAGCGTCACTTCACCACACATATATAACAAAAGTTGTTAGGATGATATACACAAACTATAGGCATTTTGTAACTAACAAAAAATTAAAAGAGATAAATTTGTAAATATGTAATTACAATAATCCAGACACAACGCACTCACAATCACGTGTTTACTGATTCACTGCTATGTCACAGCTAACATCGTTCTAATGAATGCATGCTACCCTAGAACATGTTTGTGCATGTCTGTACAGGTCTGAACCTGCAGATCAGTAGCAACGGTCCCATTTGAGTCAGCTCATTTGGTTTTATTTTACAAAGGACAAATGGACGAAAAAAAAAGTTTATTAAAAAAATAATTATTTAAATTCATTAATTGAAATTAAAATAAAAAACTGTGGATGGTGGAGAAATCCCGAATACATATTTGAAAACACGATAAAAAGCTGCATTAAGTACAACTATTGGTACTCATGAGACAAAAATCATGTTGACCAGTGTAATCATTAACGGCAATATGTGTTATTAGTATTGGCCTGTGTGATCTTCTTCATCATGATAATTTTAACCTCTCACCTCACTCGTTTACATCAGACTTGGGTGTCTAGATACTACTCACCTCTAGAAAATAGCATTGCTCTTATGCACCAATTGTTACTAGTAAACATGTCATTTTATGTGAGATTGATTTATTAGTTAATTAATAATAAATAATAATAATAAAATATCCTCAAACCGTGTCTAACTCAGCGTCGGGTCGAGGAATGAGATGAGATGAAATCCCTACATTTATGGAGGTCTGAGAACTATAAGGGTGCCGGTAGACTATCCCTGACGCACCATCACAGGGGCGGATAAACGAAATGGATGAGAACAGTGTAGAGAAATGGTGGAATGAAATGTGGGGCAGGGAAACGGTGGAAAAAAAAAGGGGGAAAAAGGAAAAACCCAAGAAATAGAAATATCTGCCCAAGCTCCGTTTCGTCCACCACGAAACCAATATGGAGTGACCGAGACTCGATCTCGGAACCCCAACGATGAGAGGCGAGTGTCTAACCGCTTGCGCCACGGAGCCACCAAGTTAATAAATAATGGTAATAATAATAATAATAATAATAATAATAATAATAATAATAATGTTGTATCTATTCTGGCACAGTTAAAAGGTCATGAGGCCTTCTCTTCCACTCAATCAGGGCAAGTTACTAGTACATGTTTGCCGTATAGATTTTATATACACTATACTAATTGTAAAGAATTAAAAATATATTAAAAGTTGCAATATAATTTTCATATACAAACAACATTTTAAACGATATTTAATTAATTTTAAATAAGCAATTAACACAATTACCTAGTTTCACTCATAATTTTTCGAAGAAAGTGGGTATGCGATTTATGAAAAAAATAATCTTATGAGACGTATATCACACAATTATTTAATATAGTTAGGGGGTGAATTCAATTATTGGAAAAACGAGCGGAGATATCACTGAACAATTTCCTTTTGACGAAACTTGTTTCGTCACGTACAGGCGTGTCCTAAAAAAAAAAGAATACGCAGCTAATATATCACGTGTGGTTTACTCAGTGAGAATTTTCTCAAGCTACTGGCGTTTCTGTGGTCACAATCTATAAAATGCCAAATGTTAATATAATCCTTTAGTAACTACATTAAAATGATCAGGATATAGTAGCAGTAATGAAGATAATTGTGATGTAAACTTATGTTGATGCTGTATTTATGCTAGAAGGAGAAGAGGGAGATATATTTCCATATCCGTCACATAGTCTGTGACGTGGCAACAGCGTTCCCATAAGAGCAATAGGCTGTCGAGTTTTAACAGAATTGGGCCATGGATATTAACCCTGCAGACGAACTAAACAAGAATCAAGACACGGGCCGTGAAAGCCTACAATTTTACTTAAACGCTATTATTGGGCAGCCCTTGCTGCAGATAGGGATGAATGCGGGAGATATCATAAATCGTGTGAAGTTGTCCAAGTGCTACTATCGATTTGACATGCTACGAAATATTCCTATATTGATCTCAGGACCTTGCTGTTGGAGCTCGCAGTACCCGGATTCGATGTTTCTTCCAATTAAGAAATCGCGTTTGGAGATTCATGAGTAGACAAAATGTTCTACATAAAGTAAAGTAAAGTGACCCCACTACAGGCCACTGGAGGTTAAGGCTCCTACTTTTTCTGAACAATCGGCACTTGATGTCAGCCGGATTGTCAGCCCTGCGTGACGGCCGCCTTTACCCCCAGAACAAGCTTCCGGTACTCATTTCTATTAGAGGCTGAGTCGACCCCAGGGCCATAGTGCCGCCAGAAGGTTGGGGTCAGTTTAAAAATGCTGACCCCCCGGGGTCAGTACATGAGTAGACAAAAATGTATGTACTATTATTGATTTATTATTATTGAATCTCCAAATATTTTGAAACCCTATTTCGCCACAAAGGTATGTTAGGGTTGTAGCTTACTATAACAATATTATACTATACATTGTAAAACAGAAATCTTATCTTATGGTTTTGAATGGGAGTTATGAAATGTAGTCTACTTTTTTTTAGGAATTCACACTATGAGGTATATTCATTTAGGTAAACCTTTATCACTGACCTCATAATTTTCTTCTTTTTTAAAACTTTACATTTCAGTTCCATCTTCAGTACTTGTGACCGTTGATCTGTCGTCTTGAAGATCGCCTTTCGCTCCCTCTGTTGGTAGATTGAAAAACCTCAAAATCAGGTCATTTTCCCCGGGAATTTCAAAATGTCTCCTTCTTTTATTTAGATTTTTTTCAAACAGTGAGTTATTTTGGTTTTTCTATTTGTTTTAACAATTTAGCCTTCTTTTCGATGTTTTTCCGACCATGCATGGGCAGCCACTGCAGATTTTCTACTTCCCCTTTCTTGACATTTCTAATATAGGCCTATACTTTCACTCTGGTTTTCAAATTTCTCTTAGTTTTTCCTATGTAGACTTTCTCACATTCTTCGCATTTAATGTGATAAACCCCTGATTTATTTTCTTCTTCTGTTTTCTCATTTTTATTAGATCTAATTAATCTAATTGTTCTATAGTAATTTTTCGGTGCCAATCTTATGTTGAGATTTTTTAAACATTTTTTTGAAACTTATGGTGCTTCAATAGATGATATGTAAATTTCTTGAATTTTACATTTTTTTTCTTTTAAAAGAGTGATTTTATTAATAAACCTTTGTCTTTTGAACTTGTTTATTTTCTTGTGAACAATCGTCAATTAAAAAACTAAGTAAGAGTATATAATAAGGTAAAGTGAAAGTACAATAAATTCCAATCTTAATAATGTGGCTAGTAAATGTTTTCGATTCGAAGAAAATACTCAAATCCCACGAAATTCCTGAAGATGGAACTGAAGTGTAAAGTTCTGAAACTAGTTTAAAAAAGAAGAACATTATGAGGTGAGTGATAAACGTTTACCTAAAAGAAACTTATGTAGCTGTGCTCAGTGAAGTCAAGAACTACTTGTGATGATGGGATCCTCTTTAAAGCCGTTTAGCTTCTTCTCATTACGCTCTCCACTAAGATTTTCTTCTAATGCACGTGGAGCGATGAGATCTAAATATAATTAAACGCAACTCTAGTTCCAGATGCTGGCTCGCGTGCATCAGCTGACAATAAAATAAATCTTACAAGGAAACTGTCAACCATTGAATGCCGAAATCTACCTTTACAATTTCTATCAGAGAAGCGTTGTGAAGTACTATTAGATTAGATTTATTTAGCCTGGTGGAGTTAAGGTCATGTGGCCTTCTCTTCCACTCACCAGGAAAAACATATATTACATCAGAATATATCTATCTGAATTAACACTAATATTAAATAATAAATAAAAAGTTGATCAAAAAGATAATATCTATTATATTACAATCTATAATGCAACCAGTTAATGTTAGTTAAAATTAAGACTAAAACTAATAATAAAATGTATACAAGCAAGACATATTAAATTGTCCCTGTCTAATGTATATATAAAACAAAGAAAAATAATGAGATATAGAAAACTAATTTTACGATTATACAATATTTAAAACAAAGCAAAAGGAAATTGTTATTCTTAATATTATTTTCATAAATAATTGAATTCATTAATGGTTAAAAGAATACTTTCAGTGTGGTGTATAAGTTAGTTTGTTATTGAATAATTCTTTAGTTTGTTTTTGAAGGATGTTATAGTTTGACAGTCTCTGACATAGGACGGAAGGGAATTCCAACGTTTGGTAAGTGAGACCGTAAAAGATAATGTGTGATGAGGAGGGATATAAAGGACAATGTGCTGATGAGATCGAGTGTCAAGATTATGTGTGTCGGATAGTCTGATGAAGCGGCGTGATAAATAATTAGGCGATGATGTGTGAAGTATTTTATAGAGAAGGGATAGGGAATGGACAGTTCTACGATCTCTTAGACGAAGCCACGATAATTGTTCCAGGGACGGTGTAACATGGTCAAATTTGCGAATACCACAAATAAAACGTGCGCAAGAATTATGAACACGTTGAAGTCTTTGAGTGAAAATAATATTTAAGTTTGTAAAAAGAGTGACACAATAATCAAAATGGGGCATTACTATGGCCCTGTCTAAAAAAATATATCCCATTTTTAAATACAAGGCACAGTAATCGTAGCAAGAATCCATAAATTGGCAACCCACTGTACAGAGCAGATGTACATCCCCACATGAGGTAATAGCGTAGTGAAGTGAGGCGGGGCGTGACGCGGAGGACGAGTAGTGAGGGTTATCCAGTCTGCCAGTGCAGGAGTTGTATTACTTTGCTATAGTTTAAATGAGGGATTTGACGCTGGATTTTAGTGCCTTGCAGCTAAAAAGGCATGTATTTTTTTTTAAAACTTTGCACATCATAACGCTTCTCTGAAAGAAATTTCAGGGTAGGTATTGACCTGCAATGGTTGACAGTTAACTTGTTAGATATCTATACGTCTTCTCTACTCGGTACTGCCAACATTTTTTTTATTTTGCTTTTCCTCGGTCGCCAAGCAAATACAATTATCCTCCTCCATCCCGAAGAAAAGTTTAACAAGATATATACTCATTTTTTTGTGTTTTTTAAACAAATTCGTGCAACCTGTCTTTTTTTTAATATCAGAGGATATTTAGTATACAAAAGTTATTTATCAAATATGGAATATTGGTTCTTAATTTAACGGTGTTTCAGTTATTGTGTTGCAGTTGTTCACTTTTTTGTTCTTAAATCGATTTCCAGGGAGACAAAAACATTTTTTTTTTTGTGTTCAAAAAAATTTTGGGGGATACTTTTATGGGAGTTATGAATTGAGATTTTATCAATTATAATTTTATTTTCACGTCTAATGTGTTCGTATGGGTCAAAATAACAAATATTAAAAAATATATATTTCTGGGGGGATTTTATGGGATTTATCATATAAAATGTTGTATGTACATGAAATCGACACTACAATTTTCAATTGTATTTTTTTAATACATACCAAGAATGAGGTGGGAGAATAACATTAACTGTGATTTGAGGGAAGGTGATTATACAAGGGGTGATTGGAAAACATTTGCTCAGGATAGGGATATATGGAGAGCTTATGTCCTCGCGGCCATGAACCTACGGGTTCGATAGTGCCAGTGAGTTAGTTAGTTATAATTAATATGTCCAACGCTGTGGTCTCGAGGTAGCGTGCTGCCTTGTCACGCAGCGGGCCCAGGTTAGATTCCCGGTCGGGACAGGCTCCTGGGTGAGGATTTTTTTTCGGGGTTTTTCCTCACCTGTAAGACAAATGTCAGGAAGTTTAGGGCCCAACGGTCCCCGAAAATCATCCGGCCATCACCATCATGATCATCATCATTCACCGAGGTGGAAAGCAGCGAGAAGCTACCACACCTATAATTCCCTAGTAAAGCTGCAAAGCATAGCATGACAATGCTGCGATTGCTGTGAAAGACCTGCCCTCGGGCAGAATTACTATGGATGGATAATTAGTATAGGCCTATTGACAAACTAATTAACTAACTGAATTGCTCTATTGAACCCGTAGGTTGATTGCCGTGCGGTCATAATCTCTCCATAAATCCCTATCCTAAACTAATGTTTTCCAATCATCCCCTGTATAATTTGTTTCCCTCAAATAATGGATATTATTCTCCCACCTCATTCTTGGTTTACCGACTGGGCGTTTTCCATTTGGTTTTCCTACAAGAAGCTTCCATGCACTTCTTTCATTTCCCATTCGTGCCACATTTCCCGCCCATCACAGTCTATGAGGCTCAACTGTTCTTATTATATCTGGCTTCCTATAGAGACTCACAGTTATGAAGACCTCTCCATTTACTTGTCAGTCATGTCTATCTTTGGTCCTAAAATTTTCTTAAGAATTTTATTTTCAAATACTCTTAATCTCCTTTCCTTCCTTAAAGCAAGAGTCCATATTTCGCATCCATATAATAGACCTGGGAGAATAACAGTTATATATTTTTTCAGTTTAACATTTTTTTAAAGGAGTTGGGACGAAAAGGGTTCCTGTAATGCATAATAGCACGCATTTCCAGAATTGAGCCTATGTTAAATTTCTTTGTGCATGTAATTCTTGTTTATAATTATTGTCCCTGGGTTCACTTCTTCAAAATTTCTCTCATGCATCATTAACTGTCCATTTCCATAATATAAATTATATTGTAAATGTGTTGTATATTGTTGTTGGTTGAATGGAAGAGAAGACCGTATGACTTTATCTCTGCCAGAGTAAATAAAACATTACTGTTACTATATTAAAATTTAATGAATAATGAAATGATGATTAATTTAAATGTTGTTAAAAGGCATGGATTTTGGCAATAAACACTGCACATGTTTTAAGGGGGCTCATGAAACTGTCGCGAGTATATGTAATATGCATGTAGAGTATGCAATATGTAACTATATGCAGTAGACATTGTGTGCCGTTTGTATGTATGAAAAGTGGAGAACGTGACAAAATGATGTGACGTCATGACACTAGCGCTTCCTCTGTTATGAATGTGTCATCATTATAAGTAGAGAGGGCCTTCATAACCACTCTGCGGTCACCACAAAGTATCTGCTAAATACAAGTTATACCAATTTATACGATCTATGCTACATGACTCATATTTAAATATTGTTGACGATTTATTTATATTTTAACAACGGTAATAATAATAATAATAATAACTTTTATTTAAATTGGCCTGGTCCTCCAAGTTGAGGGTTGATGAAGTACGCCAGCTCGCTGCTCATTGGAAAGAATGAAAAATGCTAAAAATCCCAATATAAGTAAGGCATTTTTTAAGAATATCTGTATGTTGCTCTAAATTAGACATCATAAGAAACAGTATTATCATAAGTAATGCCACGAGTGATTTCCAAATTATCGATAAATTCATGATGTCACGAAGTGAGGAGTGAATTTATCTAGAGAATTTGGAAATCAAGAGTGGCATTTGTTAGGACTATTTAACAAATAAAATTAAGTTGTTTACTCACAAATCATTATTTGAATATAGTTATTTTAAAATATTTATATATTTAATGTAAACGTCGATGTTTGAAAACAAATGAGAAACGTTATGTTTCATTTGTTCATCATTGCAACCAGATCATGTTTATTGCCAAATAGAATCGCAATATTGTAAGAATACACCCTAGTGGAGAAAAAATGAAACACATCATTACAAGTTATTAATTAATTTTTGATGTCCTATTATGTAAATATGTCAAATATATTTTATGCAACGTTAATTCCTAGGAAATAATACGTTTAAGAAAGTTCAAACAGTGGTTTCTTTTTTTTAATGGTATAATCAGGCTACCAAAATCTGTTTTGGAATGGAAACCTGAGGGAAGATGAGGCAGAGGAAGACCTAAAACCTCCTGGAGTCAGGGAAAATATTTACACATGAAGGAGAAACATCTACAACCAGGAGATTGGATGTAACGACAAAATTGGCTACTGGGAATCGGACGATATCAAAGATTTTAATCAACCAATGATCTATCTATCTATCAATTACTACGAATATTTTTCTATTATATCTCGCAAGCAGAATCTGGTTACATTCGTTCACTATACGTACAATCTGGGAGCCACTTGATAAAATGAAAGTGATAAAATCGAGTTGAAAAAGACCTTCATTTCATTGTAAGAATGAAACTTCATTGAAATGTGATTAGTCATTGACTGTCATTTGGGGAATGAGTTAAATATTCCGAAAAAATGAACTTGAACGAAACAATTATACATTATTTGTGGCAAATAAACAATTAAAATGGTTTGGGCATGTGAATATGATGAATGAAGATAGATTGCCAGTTAGAAGCTTGCAGCGGGTACTAAATGGGAGGAAGCGAAGAAAGATATGGATAGAGGGAATTATAAATTTAAGAAAGAACAGGGGACTGCAGGATGGTGACTGGAAGGATAGAGATGAATGAAGGAAGAGAATCAAACATTAATATTGGATACAGGAAGAATTTGTATACATTTAAAATGTGTTAATAATATATATATATATATATATATATAATATATATTTAAACTGACAGGGTTAAGACCATAAGGTATATTTTCTACTCAACCAGTAATTAAAGATATAAAAAAGTTTTTAAATTACGAATAATTGATTACCCGGCACTATCGAACCCGGAATTTAATGCTAGCGCAGATAAAAGCTCTCAATATATGCCAATACTGAGCTAATGTTTTTAATTTGTTCCCTGTAAAATTTACCTCCCTCAAATCATGGTTAATGTTATTTTCCCATCTCATTCTTGGCCCACCCACTGGACTCTTTCCTTCTGGTTTACTTACCATGGCCTTTTTTCATTCCTCATTCGTGTCACAAGTCCTGTCCACCGAAATCTACGAGACTTAATTGTTCTTATTACATTCGTTTTCGTATATAAATAATTCGTTTGTCTATTCGTCTCTTCTTGGCCCAAGGATTTTATAAACATTTTATTCTCAAATCCTGGTAATATTTTCTCCTGTCTTAATCTTAAAGATCATGTTATGAATTCATAAATAGAAGAATAACCGTTCAATGTATATTCAGTTTAGCATTACTTTTATTAAAAACTGAGAAGTTGTGATAACAAGAGTCCCTGTAATGCATAATAGCTTGCGTTTCCGTAATTTGTGCCTGTAGGCTACTTAATTTCTTTCCACACCTCATTTAAGTTTGTAATTATTGTTCCTAGCTATTCTAATTCTGCCACTTCTTCAAAATGTGCCTTATGTGTTGCTATGTATCCATTCCTATTTAATGATATGTTTTACGTGACTATTTAACTCATGCCCCAAATGGGAGTCAATGACCAATCACATTTCAATGATTTCTATTTTACAACCAATCAGAGTCGTGTTTTACCAAATATTTATCAGTGTTATAATTACCATATTAAAGATAGCTCCTCCTTACAATATTGCGTTCCTTTGGCAATAAATAGTATGATCTGGTTGCAGTGATAAACAAAAGAAGCAGTAGAAGCGTACCTATCGTTTCTCATTTGTTTTCAAACATCGCCGTTTACATTAAATATATAAATATTTTAAAATAACTATAGTTAAATAATGATTTGTGAGTAAACAGCTTAATTTTATTCGTTAAATAGTCCTAACAAATGCCACTCTTGATTTCCAAATTCTCTAGATAAATTCACTCCTCACTTCGTGAGTCGTGAATTTATCGATAATTTGGAAATCACTCGTGGCAATACTTATGAGAATTACATTGCCATTATCATAAGTAATGGCATTTGTTAGGACTATTTAACGAATAAAATTAAGCTGTTTACTCACAAATCATCAATTAAATATAGTTATTTTTAAATATTTATATATTTAATGTAAACGGCGATGTTTGAAAACAAATGAGAAACGATTGGTACGCTTCGTCTGCTTCTTTTCTTCATCACTGCAACCACATCATATTATTTATTGCCAAAGGAACGCAATATTGTAAGAATGCATTCTAGTGGAGAAAAAATGAAACACATAAAACTGTATATTAATTCATTTTTGATGTCCTATGACAATTATACTTTTCTGGAATGTTATTACCTGGGAAAAAATACATTTAAGAAAATGCAAACAGTGGTTTCTTTTTTTGGTGGTATAATCAATTGCTACAAATGTTTTTTTTTATATTAACTCCAGCATGCGCTACGTGTTGACATTCATGCACTATAAGATTTAAGATTTAAGATTTAAGATTTATTTATTTAGCCTGGTGGAGTTAAGGCCATGTGGCCTTCTCTTCCACTCACCAGGACAAACATATATTACATAAGAATATAACAATCATAATTAACTCTAATATTAAACACTAAGTAAAAATTTGATCAAAAGATAATATCTAATATACATATTACGATCTATAATACAACCAGTTAATATTAGTTAAAATTAAGACTAAAACTAATAATAAAATGTATACAAGCAAGACATATTAAATTGTCCCTGTCTAGTGTATATAAAAAACAGGAAAATAGTGAGATATAGAAAACTAATTTTACGATTATACAATATTTAAAACAAAACAAATAAAAATATTTGTTATTCTTAATATTATTTACATTAATAATTAAATATATTAATATTGCTAAAAGAATACTATCAGTGAGGTGTATAAGTTAGTTTGTTATTAAATAATTCTTTAGTTTGTTTTTGAAGGATGTTATAGTTTGACAGTCTCTGACATAGGGTGGAAGGGAATTCCATGTTTTGGTAAGTGACACCGTAAAAGATAATGAATAATATACAGTGTGATGAGGCGGGATATAAAGGACAATGTGCTGATGGGATCGAGTGTCAAGATTATGTGTGTCGGATAGTCTGATGAAGCGGCGTGATAAATAATTAGGCGATGCTGTGTGAAGTATTTTATAGAGAAGGGATAGGGAATGGACAGTTCTACGATCTCTTAGACGAAACCACGATAATTGTTCCAGTGACGGTGTTAACATGGTCAAATTTGCGAATACCACAAATAAAACGTGCGCAAGAAATTATGAACACGTTGAAGTCTTTGAGTGGAAATAATATTTAAGTCTGTAAAAAGAGTGTCACAATAATCAAAATGGGGCATTGCAAGTGTTTCTACTAACATTTTCCTAAGGGCGAATGGCAAACAATTTCGTACACGATTTAATGAATGTATTATTGAGAAGACTGTTTTGCATGTATGGTTTATTTGTGTATTCCAATTTAAGTTTTTGTCAATAAATACTCCTAGAATTTTTACTGTCTCACTATAAGGGATTTGAACTCCGTTTAGTGACACATGCGAAACTGTGTTTAGGTTAATTGTAGATAATAGTCTCTGATGACCCATAATCATTGATTGTGACTTTTTAGGATTTAATTGCAGTCCATATTTAACTGTCCAAGTCATTAGTGAGTCAAGATCCTCGTTAATTTTGGCAACAGCGTCATTTAGTGAATATTTGTCTGTGTGGATGTAGATTTGCATGTCGTCTGCAAATAAATTATGTTTGCAATGCTTTAGGGAGTTAGATATGTCATTTATGTAGATTGAAAAAAGCAAAGGTCCAAGTACCGAACCCTGTGGAACCCCAGCTTTACGGAAGGACCAAGAAGAACATAATGTATGATTTCCTATAACAGATTGCTGGCGCTCATGAAGGTAGGAATTGAACCATTTCGTGGCACTATCAGAGAGTAAGAGGTTTTTAAGTTTATGCAACAATAAGTCCAAGTCTACCGTGTCGAATGCTTTACTAAAGTCCAGTAATGTAAGAATGGTAAGTTTTCGATTATCAGCAGCTTCGCGTATGTCTTCGCAAATATTTAGTAGAGCAGTATTTGTATTGTGTCCTGTCCTGAAGCCTGACTGAAATTGATCTAGAAGGTTGTAATCATTTAGGTATTCAGTCAGTTGTTTATGGACTAATCGTTCCAGAGCTTTTGAAAGAGTAGGTAAAATGCTAATGGGTCGAAAGTCGTTCGGGGTTGAGGGCGTTTTAACTTTAGGCAGTGGACGTACGAGGGCTTGTTTCCACAATGAGGGATATGTAGAAGTTTGTAGTGAGGAGTTAAAAATATGTGTTATAGTAGGTAGTATAGCTTCGATTATTTTATTCAGTAAAGTAATATTTATACGGTCAGTTCCTTCTGCTTTGGTTTTTATTCGCATTATGGCTTTCTTTACGTCGTAGTCTGTAACATATGAGAAGTGGAAATGTTCTCTGTCGGGTTGATTTGTCAGTGATAATTCATTTATTGTTTGTTCTTTATCCTTTGGAGTAGTAGTTATACCTGTGAAGTGATTATTGAGTGTGTCCAGCGAAACAGGTAATTTGTCTACCTGTGTGTCTTTTCTCACAATTCCCATTCTATTCAAGTTTTTCCAGATTTCTGAAGTATTGGTATTTGTTAGGTTGTATAAATGTCTAAGTTTGGCGTTTCTTATAGCTTGATTTGTCTTGTTACGTAACTGTTTATATTGAGTGAGACTTGTGTCTGTTTTGTTGAGTCTATATTTCTTATGTGCTGCGTCTCTATCAGTCATCAAGTTACGATTGAAAGAGTCATCCAGGGTGCAGGGCGTCGTTTCACGAGTTTAGTTTTTGGTGGGGCATGTCTGTTGTATAATTGTAGTATAAAGTCATTTAGTGTCTCAACTTTTTCATCTACAGAATGCAGCGTCCATATTGAATGCCACGGCATCTGCATAGCTTCTTCAATTAGGGTTGCATTGTCTATATGTTTTAAGTCTCTATACGTAATAGTCTTTCGAGTCGGTTTAGGACACTGCAGTGAATATGCTAAGAATATAATATCATGTGCTGATATTCCCGGGGCTGGCAGTTGCCCGTGAGTAAGTACTCTGTCTGGATTTATACAATCTGGAAGCTGTATTTCTTATGCAGTCAGTCACTGCAAAATAATGCTATGACCTATTCAGAATGTTAAAAAGGAGGTGCTTTCTTTATTATGATAAACTTTAGTTGGTAAATTCTAGGCGAAATACGACTGTGTTTGGTTGTAAATAAAAAATCATTGAAATGTGATTGGTCATTGACTCTCATTTGGGGCATGAGTTAAATAGTCTCTAAAAATACTAACACCAAAATACACTCAAATATATGTGTGTGTGTATATATATATATATATATATATATATATATATATATGGTCTATAGCAGTTTTAAGCTCCCAGCTATAATGGCTTGGGGATCCGATATCCTGACCCCGTATCATCTCTACACTGGCTGGTTCATCTACCTCTGTGATTAACATACGTAGATGTGAGGCCAGCAGTCATCTGGTAACTCCAAGGGACCTTCTAGGCCTGTCGCTCCACGGAGTTATTCGCTGATGAAGCGAATTTTCTGAGCTCTTTCTGACTCAGTTTTCTGAGCTGTGTATCTGTATGCTTTTAAAATAGCATCCATTAATTTATGAATGCTTATTAAATACAATAGAGATGTCGTTGGTAAAGCAAGCGATCGCTCAAGCCACACAATAAAAGCTCGTTCTTCTCTCATCCATTTTAATCCCGCGCACAGCAAAGTGGGTAAATACCCCGCAGTATGCAATATATTTCCATATCTAATAAAATCCCTTCCGGCACAGCATCTTACTTGTGCCGCATTTCTACCTCAGGGGTACACAAATCTTATAAAACAATCCACAATTCATATTTATTCTAGATATAAAATTTTCAATGCTTCCTATTCTCTCCTTTATAAAATGGCCTCAGTCTACAAATTATAAATCCAAGAAAAGTTGTAGAAATGCCCTTATTTATTGGTTTTATGCTTTTTGAGTCTAGCCATGGCATCTCCTTTGTTAGGAGTTACTCCATCCATCCATAGTAATTCTGCCCGAGGGCAGGTCTTTCGCTGCAATCATAGCATTTTCATGCTATGCTTTGCAGCTTTAATAGGGAATTGTAGGTGTGGTAACTTCCCGTTGTTTTCCACACAGGTGAAGGATGATGATGATAAGAATGATGATGATGGCAGGATGATTTTCGGTGACCGTTGGGCCCTAAGCTTCCTGACATTTGTGTTACAGGTGAGAAAAAAAACCGAAAAAAACTCACCGAGGAGCTTGTCCCGACCGAAAATCGAACCCGGGTCCGCTGCGTGACAAGGCAGCACGTTACCTCGAGACCACAGCGGTGGACAGTGGTTACTAGACCAAGATAATTTATAGTGGATGAGATGCAAGTTTGAGGTTGATATTTGTAAATCTTAGTGGCTATCACTTGCTTTGAATGTCCAAAAGTATTTCTTGAGACAAGACATGGTACAGGGAAGTTGCCAACATTCAGGCGTCAATCCCTGGAATCAGATAACAAAACGTTATTTTTCAGCAGCTTGTTCGCTGTCAACCATATAACGGGCTTCCAATATAAAACCGGACCGGCCTCACGGAGTTTCACCCGGCACGCAGTGCTGTGTCTTCCTCCCGCAATTCACCCTGCCTGCCACCCGTCCTTGAACTCTTTCTTACCTTATAGAAAATGCTGGAAATGTTGTCCTCCCGCAGTTAAACAGGCATTATACCGAGTAAACACATTTAGATTGACACGCTGTAGTTCGGGCACTGTCAAGTTTCTGATTTCATTTCCTATGTTGTTCTTCAGTTCTTCCAATGTGTGCGGATTTGTTTTGTACACTTTGTCTTTCAGGCTACCCCACAAATAAAAATCACACACTGTTAGATCTGGGGAGCGAGTGTTTCTTATTTTGTAATGAACCAGTGGTCTCAAATTTAGTCACAAGATCGTGGATTGTCGATCTGGAAGGAGGTCCAGGGAAGTTCCGAATAAATTCCTCGCGAACGCGACGAGCTAATTCGTATTTATAATAACATTTACACACATAAATGCGCTGCTCTAATGTCAGCTGACGTCTCATCTTGTCGAACGATAGTAAACTGACTAGTTCAAGGACGAGCGGCTGGCAGAGTGAAATGCGGACGAGGAGAGAGCGCTGCCTGACGGGTGAAACCCCGTGAGGCCGGTCCGGGTTTATATTGGAAGCCCGGTACTTAAATATCACGCACTATAGTTACGCTTATTTCTTTACAGATGTCATTAATTGTGTAGAGTGTCCCAATAAGAACGCCGGATTTGAATTGGCAGCCATTTTTTTACTACGAGGTTGGCAGCACTCTACCTACACTTTTTGTTTTCTATATTTGTTGCAATTACTGGATATGGAGTGTTATACTGCTGAACAATGAGTTTTAATTGTGAAAACTCATTACCAGAATGGTGTGTGTTATGCTCAAACTGTTCCAAGGCTTCGTGCTCTTAGGCCGGAATCGCGCAGAGGTGACCAAGGTCATGTGACTTCTTTCTTTGGGGGTTTATTATATTACAGGTTTATGAACACAATCCCCGAACCATACAAGACCTGAAGCAGAAAATTCGACGTGTCAGCGCAAGACTGTGCAAAAGTAATCACAAATTTCATAGACAGAGTCACTAGCTGTAGAGCGTCTCGTGATGGACATATGTCAGATGTCATTTTCCATACTTAAATCGGAACGAATACCCTTTGTGCTCATGTATAAATATATGTCATTTCTTTCAAATATAGTTTATTTTGTGCATTATTAAATCCGGTGTTCTTATTGGGACACCCATTATGTGGTCAGTGTACCTACTCAATGAGATATCTAGGAGGCAAGTAAAGTGTTACTTGGATAGTGAAATTCGGTAAATTTTGCTTTAGAGGCCTGTTTTTTTTTTTTTTTTTTTTTTTTTTTTGCTTATGGTTCTTTTACGAGTATGGAACATTTCATACTTGGGACCCACGAATTTAATTCCCTCCTGGAGCCCTTGTTACGTTGATTTGTTTCCATCCTGAATCCATAGACTTGGGACTAGAGGCAAGGAACATAACCACTAGACCACCGAGGCTGACAAAAAAGCTGTTATTAAAAATACTATAGGGTAACAGAGTGGAATCCTTGATAGAGGTCCACTCCAGGGAGTAGGCGCCCCTGCCCTTTTGTGAGCTCCAGGTCCCACTCGCCCAGTGGGTAGTACCTGGGTAGGGCCCCGTCCACAGGATTACGTGGGGAGAAGAGAAGTCCCCAAAGCCGTAGTGAAGGCAACTTCTCTAGGAGACGAACACTCCGAAATTCCAGTTCCCTGCCCTCCAGGAAGAGGGGTTTGGCTAGAGGCTGGTAACCTCTACTAGTAAAAAATAACTTACTCATAAACTTCGGCAGAAGAAAAGCCGGATTGATAAAGGCACCCGAGATGTGGGCAGACCTAGAAAGAGATGGGCTCAAGTCGGAACGGGTCAACAGACCTAATCCATGAATGCAGATGATGATGATTAAAAATACTAAACTAAGACAAAGAGCGAGATTATTTTTGTTACAGGTGATTTAGCTTATGGAGAAAATTTCATTTTCAATGAAAGGAAGAATTTAAATTTAGGACAAATCAATAGTAGTACTATGATGAAGAAAACGATCGGTACACGTAAGCAGAAAGGAATGTAAGTCATTTATTATTCAACGCAATTCATTGATCAGTTTTGTGACAAAGTAAATGGAATGTTGTGCTTTTGCGCTTATTCGTGACCCAAACTAATGTAAATTGTAAGTCCATTTCAGTAACAACTTACAAAATATGTATGTGTACACTATAACTTTCTACTATAAATAGTACAATTTACAACACATTATGCACAATAACTGTTGTAAGATCCTATTGTTGAATCAGGATATATCATTGCATAGTAAATGGCCAATAGCGAGAAGGTACTAAAGGATAACACGCACACACTATTGAGCAACACTAAGGAATTAGGACTGGAAGTAAATATCAATAAAACAAAATATATGGTCACACGTAGAAATGCATAATGTAATGGAAATGGACAGCTAATGACAAATGAGGGAAATTTTGAGGAAGTGGCTGAATTCAAATACCTAGGAACAATAATCACAAATAGGAATGAGATGCACAAAGAAATTAAACATAGGCTCAATTCTGGAAATGCGTGCTATTATGCATTGCAGAGACTTTTGATGTCCCAACTCCCTTCAAAAAACCTTAATCTGAAAATATATAAAACTATTATTCTACCAGTTATATTATGTGGGTGCGAAACATGGACTCTTACGAGTTTTTGAGAATAAAGTTCTTAGAAAAATTTTTGGACCAAAGAGAGATGAACAGACAGATAAATGGAGAAGACTACATAACAATGAACTACATGGTCTTTATAGGAAGCCAGATATAATAAAAACAGTGAAGTCTCGTAGACTGCGATGGGCAGGACATCTTGCGCGTATGGGGAATGAAAGACGTGCATGGAGGCTTCTTGTAGGAAAGTCAGAGAGAAAACACCCAGTTGGTAGGCCAAGAATGAGGTGAGAGAACAACATTAACTATGATTTGAGGGAAGTAGATTATACAGGAAATGATTGGAGAACATTAGCTCAGGATAGGGATGTATGGAGAGATTATGTCCGCGCGGTCATGAACCTATGGGTTCGATAGTGCCAGTAACTAAGTAACTAAAAAAACGATGTACAAACCGTACTTTAAATCTATATTACTGTGCGTTTGACCAGTTAATGGACTCCTCTCGCCAAAAGTTTGTAGTTGTCTCTTCGAGGAAAGGGATGGGGAGCGGTCACCAACTGAATAGTGCCGCCAACCAGAGATACACAATTATTTAATCCCTTTAGACGCTGAAATCCCTCAGTTTTTCTCTGTTTGAGACTTTGCTGGTATATATTGTTTTATAATTACAAAGTCAAAAGTGTTAGTTCCTTCTTTATTAATAAAATATTATATACAGTGTGTCCCTAAAATCACTATCCATTTCAGTGATTGAAAAAGCAATGTTATTGTGAAGTTTTACACATATTCTACTGCCTTTCTACATGACCGCCATCTAGATGATAACATATAGGCTTACTCCATCTACCAGCTGTGAAAATAAATGTAGATCTTAACATTTAAACGGTGTAAAAGCCTGCTGCTTCTGTGGTACGATTCCCTAAATCAAGCTGATGTGATAAGTTGGTTTTCTTAGAGTGAAACATAGAATTTTTCACACTGTGTTGCGAGAGGCATACAACTCCCTACTGAGGCGTCGAGTTGATGCGTTTGGACTATCACTGGCAATTTGAACCTACTGCACTGTTTCTGCTGATATGCGTGGTCGTCCATGATATGCCTCATCACACACACTGGCGGTATGCTTACATTTGTTTACAAATAGACGAATGTGTGCCTTTGTTCAGGGTTGTTTACGGAGTTTATGGGTAAATTCAGCTCTGGCGTCTTGATATGACAATCTACGTACCCGTGCACAGACAATGGCAACACGTTCTTCCGTGCTAACCATGTTGCACTAAACTAACAGTGTATGCAAAAAAAATGTAGTGTTTGCATGGAAAATGGACACCCTTTAGAGACACCATGTATTGTTTCCTCACTACAAAATCAAAAGTGTTTATTAGTAAAATGTTATATACTTAAAGTGTGGGGGAAATGGATTTACTAATCTCGGTGTTGTTTAATTCTTATTGTTTATTTACTTGGTGATAGAGGTAAACATTTACGCCTACATGCGGATAGAAAAAAACTAATATTTCATATCCATGAGTATTTTGAAAAATGAATGTGAAGACACTAAATATGGTAGTCCATTAATTTTCGTTACCAATGTGTGGGAAAGAACAACAAAATCCACTGAATTTTGTACTAGTGTAGTATGAAATATTTTACATGAAAAACGGAGAAATGGGAAGGCCTTGCGCAAAAAAATATATATTATTGACTATTTAACTCATGCCCTAAATGAGAATCGACGACCAATCACATTTCAATGAATCTTGATTTACAACCAATAACAGTCGCTTTTCACCTCGATTTTATCAGTTTAATTTTATCACTGTTAAATCAAGCTCCTCCTTTTTAACATTCTGAATAGGTCATAACATTATTTTGCAGTGACTTCATGTGGCTACCAGATTGTATATATAGTACACGAATGTAACCACATCGTGGTTGCGGGAGATAATATAAAAACATTTGTAGCAATTGGCAATTGATTACCCTCCCCAAAAAAAATAAACCACTGTTTGCACTTTCTTAAACATATTTTTTCCCCGGTAATAACGTTCCAGAAAAATATAATTGACATATTTACATCATAGGACATCAGAAATTAAATAATATACAATTTGATGTGTTTCATTTTTCCTCCACTAGGGCGCATTCTTACAATATTGCTATCCTTTGGCAATAAATAATATGATCTGGTTGCAGTGATTAACAAGTGAAACATAACGTTTCTCATTTGTTTCAAACTTCGCCATTTACATTAAGTATATAAATATTTTAAAATAATTATATTTAAATAATGATTTGTGAGTAAACAGCTTAATTTTATTCGTTAAATAGTCCTAAAAAATGCCACTCTTGATTTCCAAATTCTCTAGATAAATTGGAAATCGCTCGTGGCATTGCTTATGATAATTTTAATCGCAAACATTTTTGTGACTAGTGTTAAATTTGCACAATGAAGGTTTTATTCCTAGTTTAAAAGACATTATTGACGTCTTGGAGAAACATTTTGAACAACTTGAACTTAATCGGCGGTTTCTGGAAAATTGTGCATGACAAAGGGTTTCCTTATAAAAGAAACAATAGCAACAGAATTTTTTTAAAATGAAAGGAGCAGATTTCATAGCAAAGAGAAATGAATACTTACATATTCCGTTTTTGATTAATGTATTGTACAGCAATGTATTGTTCAGTCTATTATGCACTTTGTCAGCTGCGTGAATGCCGCCTTTACCGCGAGATGAAGGATCCGGTAATAATTTCAGTTAGAGGCTGAGATATCCCCAGGGTCATAGTTTTGCTAGTGGATTTTGGGTCAGATTTAAATCTTGACCTCCACCGGGACTCGAACCCTCGAACTTTTGGCTTGTAGCGTGTTGCCTTAACCAACTACGCTACGATGTGCCCCAGATGAAATAAGAAGAGTAAAATGTCGTGGATTGCTATAGACAGGACATGTAGCACGTTCGGGGAATGAAATAGGGACCTGGACTTTTGCTAGGAAAACCAGAGTGAAACGCTTAGTAGGTAGGCCAAGAATGAGATTAGAATAATATTTATTGTGATCTTAGGACAATTTTTGGACCAAAGAGAGATGAACAGACAGGTGAATGGAGAAGACTTACGTAACAGTGAACTGCATGGTGTTTATAGGACGCCAGATATAATAAGAACAGTTAAGTCTCGTAGACTGCGATGGGCAGGACTAGTGGGGGTGAAGGACGCGCATGGAAGCTTCTTGTAGGAAAACTAGAGGGAAAACGCCCAGTTGGTAGACCAAGAATGAGGTGGGAGAATATCATTAACCATGATTTGAGGGAAGTATATTATACAGGGGGCACGCCGTAGCGTAGTGGTTAAGGCACTGAGCTACAAGCCGGAGGGTCGAGGGTTCAAGTCCCGTTGGGGTCAGGATTTTTAAACTGACCCAAACCCTGTGGCGGCGCTATGGCCCTGGGGTCGACTCAGCCTCTAACGTAAATGAGTACCAGACACTTGTTCTGGGGGTAAAGGCGGCCGTCACGCAGGGCTGACAACCCGGCTGACATAAAGTGTCGATTGTCTAGAAAAAGTGGGAGCCTTAACCTCCTACTACCCCAAGGGCCTCCGGGTCTGTTGTGGGATCACTTTACTTATATTATACAGGATATTATTGAAAAACATTAGCTCAGGATATGTATGTATGGAGAGCTTATGTCCGCACACCATGAACCTCCGGGTTCGATACTGGCATTGAGTTTAGTTAGTTTTTTTTTTTCTCTTATACAAAGAAGCCTGCGAATGCGTTGCATGCTATAAAGCTCTGTGGTTGATTTCTAGGGAAGTTGGCATTAACTTAAGTAGATCCTCTCACCCTCTCGCACCACCCTTGCTAATGGAGATGATGACAGCCGACTATCTCGTAATAAGTTATTTGGGTGCGTATTTTTAAAACGAGGCTTCTATAATTTCAGGTGAGAGAAATAGGAGAAAAGCGCTGCGAGTATTTGGACACCTCTGAAACAAAACAACTCTTGCTCGTGTTTCCGGTGACGCTGTCTAATTTGAGACGTCGGCGGCGGGTTTCTCCCCTTTTGTATTTACACGTGTCAGTACAGTCGTACCAACCAACACACCCAACTCATGCCTACAAATTAAAAACTACGCATAAATAAAATTACTTCATATGTGTGTCCGGTTTTACTGCCAAAATTATTTATTTTAGCGAATTTCGCCGATCGTTCTCATGAAAAGATTTTTCAACAATATATAGACCTACAGTGGTCTCGAGGTAGCGTGCTGCCTTGTTACGCAGCGGACCCGGTTCGATCCCAGGTCAGGACAAGCTTCCTGGGTAAAGTTTTTCCGGGTTTTTTCCTCGCCTGTAAGAGAATTGTCAGGAAGCTTTGAGGCCCAAAAAGTCCCCGAACCCCATAGGGTCATCATCATCATTATAATCAGTACATCATCATCATCATCATCATCATCCCACGGTGTGGAAAACAACTGAAAGCTACCACATCTATAATTCCCTGATAAAACTGAAAAGTATAACATGAAAATGCTATGATCGCAGTGAAAAATCTACCCTAGGGCAGAACACTACAGATTATATATATATATATATATATATATATATATATATATATATATATATATACATATATGTCGTACTTACACTGTAGACACCTAAAATGACCATACAAATTATGCATTATAGGGAATCTTGTCTAGGTACTGTCGAAACCTAGGTTAATGGACATGCGGACATAAGCTTTCCACACATTCCTATTCTGAGCTAATGTTTTCCAATCATTTTCTGCACAATTTTCACCCCTCAAATCATGGTTAATGTCATTCTCCCACCTCATTCTTGGTCTACCAACTGGGCGTTTCCCCTCTGGTTTTCTTACAAGAAGCTTCCATGCCCCTCTTTCATTCCCATTTGTGCCACATGTCCTGTCAATCGAATTCCACGAGACTTAACTGTTCCTATATATGTGGTTTTCTATAAAGACCATGTGTCTCATCAAAAATAATTAGAAATAAATTTAAATTTAAATTTCACCCAAAAATTTACCTTTTAAATCTCCAGCTAAAAGAGTATGCAGTCTTCTCCATTCGCCTGACTGTTCATCTCTCCTTGGCCCAAACATTTTCCTAACAACTTTATTCTCAAATACTAAAATCTTATTAATTAAATAAAAATAAAACGTAGTTTTATTTGATTTTCATATTTATTATATAATTCAGTGACAGCTGTTTCGGTACACTGTACCTTCTTCAGACATGTTAACAAATTATGAATTGTGTTCCAACTGTTAACATGTCTGAAGAAGGTACAGTGTACCGAAACAGCTGTCACTGAATTATATAATAAATATGAAAATCAAATAAAACTACGTTTTATTTTTATTTAATTAATAAATATGGATTTTCATCAAGTAAACACCAACTCAATTGATTACTAAAATCTTATCTTCTCTTTTAAAGTACGATAGAGTTCTTGTTTCGCATCCATATAATATAACTGTGAAAATAACAGTTTTATATATTTTCACTTTAACGTTTTTTGACATGAGTCCCGTAAATGCATGACAGCATACATTTCCAGAATTGAGCCTATGTTTAATTTCTTTGTGCATCTCATTCCTATTTGTAATTATTGTTGCTATGTATTTGTACTAGTACGAATATATTTTCAAGAATGGTTTATTGAAGCTAAGCGACATTTGAAATACCTGAATGCGGAAGCTGATTCCTCTCTCGTTGACTATGTAACGATAAACATCTTGTACGTACATTTGCATTTAGTTGAAACTGATTCACGCATCGAACAATCTCTCGCCGGGAGGTTTAACCTCAGATTAATTGAATTGAACACACCACAGTGTATGTTCGGTGACCGAGTTCAGTTCCTGGTAGGATAGAATTTACTGCCACTTTCCTGAGATGCGCATCTGCTTGCATATTAAACTGATATCCACAATCCCATTTCCCTTTTAACTTCGGTTATCTAAATCAACCCTAATCATAGTCTGGTAAATCGTTTATATTATAATTATTAAATGTATTCAGTGTAAAGTGACTTAAAAATGGGGATTAAATATAAAATGAAGTATATGGTAATTCACTAGTAGATAAATTACATTGAGCAATAAAAAAAGAAACTAGTTTTTGTCTCAGAAAGAAAAATATGTGATTCTGATAGTATTTGTTCTCCTGAATTCAAATATGATATCGGTTTTTCTCTCTCATGCAAGGGTTCCGAGAGACAGGTTTTTATAATTTCAAACACTTTAATATTTTCTACATTCGTAACTATACAATATTCGAACATTCGGACTCACCTAGAAAGTAAGAAATGACGATTTTCTGCTATATTTCGCCTGTGGAGCATCCCTCTTGATGGTCCTACAATAATCAGCCAGCATATTAGGATTCCATTTGCCTTGATATCACTTTTCCATAGCTGAAATCTCCTGAGTTAACTCATTTGGTTTTATTTTACGATGAACAAATGGACGAAAAAAACGTTTATTAAAAAAATAATTATTTAAATCCATTAATTGGAATTGAAATAAAAAAAACTGTGGATGATGGAAAAATTCCGAATACATATTTGAAAACACGATAAAAACTGCATTAAGTACAACTATTGGTACTCATGAGATAAAAATCATATTGACCAGTGTTATTAGACCTGGTTTTAGAAGACGGGCATGGAAAAAATAAAAGCATGTGACGAATAGGCCTATGTATAAAGGCTGATTCATAATTTCTATTACAAAGTTCTAGCGGTTGTAGAGGTAACTTAGTAAATAAAGTTCTGATAAGTAACTCATGTCCGGAAACGTATAATTTTGATGTAAAATAAATTTCAAAGATCGAAACACATTGGGCTGATATTGTATGTCTCGTGTTTTAGAATAATTATTACAGAATTCTAGGGGTTGTACTATAAGTGTGGTTCCACATGGGGACCCTGATGTTCATTGCACAAAGTGTATCTGCGACGCATGTTTTCATACACACGCCCACAAGACCTAGTGTGTGCTCAATAATTTCTACTATTGCCAGAATTCGTGCAATAAGATCTTTCTCCGACTCGACAGGTGTAGTACAACCCCTAGAAGTCTGGAATACTTATTCTGAAACACAAGATAGACGATATCAGCCCAATGTATTTCGATCTTCAAACTTATTTTATATCGAAATGGTATGTTTTTGGACATAAGTTCCTTATCAAAACTTTTTATACTAAGTCCCCTCTACAACCCCCAGAAGTTTTTAATAGGAACCATCTTGTATTTGGGGACGAAAATTAATACAGATGGAAGTCATGATGTTGAAATTAACGAGAGAATAAATAAGGGCAAATCTGGAATATCAAAAATAAATGTTTTATGGTATAAGAATAAAAGTTTTAAAACAGAAACAAATATTTTAATACAATAATGAGTACATTGGCATACGGTGCAGAAACATGGGAATAAAATCTAAACTAATAAGTAAATTAAATGCTGCAGAAATGGATTTCTGGAGGTGTTCAGCTGGAATTTCTAGAAGAGATCATCATCATCAACAACAACAAGGATTAAGCCCATTGGTCTGTTCCGATCTCATTATAGATCGAACTGGTACTTCCATCTCTTCAATGGTCTTCCCAACATTCTTCTCCCTTTTGGTTTATAATTATACATTCTTCTTGGAATGCGCTGTTCATTCATTCGTAATACGTGCTGAAGGTAAGCATTTTGATAGTATTTTATTCTTTCACAGATATTAAGTTCTGTTCTTATATCTTCGTTTTTTCTTTTATCTGTCCTTTGGTATCCTGCTATTGCTCTCAACATCTTCATTTCTGCAGTCTATATTTGTTTACTATCTGCCGTTGTTAATGTCCAGGTTTCACATCCATAGATAAGAGATGGAACTGCCAATACTTTGTAAAATTTTAAAATGGTTTCCTTTCTAGTTTTATTCAAGAGATAAAATAATTCGACAGTAGATGAATGTTCAAACTTCGATTGTGAATTTCGTAATAAGAACAATTAAAGTGGTATGGTCATGTGAAAAGAATGACAGAAAACAGATTCCCAAGAAGATTACTAGAAAGGGTACCAGTTGCTTGAAGAAGAGGGCGTTTTGATGGTGTTTCGAGCACCATGAGGGGGAAAAAAATTGGCCGATGGAGATTGAAATGACAGAGAGATGTGCAGAAGAATGACAGTAGATTAAATGTACACAGGAAGTTATTATGAAACATGAAACTTGCTAAATAAATACATACATTTATATTCAGTGCATGAAGTGAGATGAAAAATGAACCGGGATGCTGTCAGCTTATAATGATTAATCCCCGTTCGTCCCTCTGGGGAGCTGGGTGCTCCTCTGGTGATGTTCTTTAACCAGACTTAATTGGTTACACTTATTTCCCTATATATGTTAGCGAGTAGCATGTGGTTAGTATATCACCTCAAGAAGACATCTAGTAGGAATCTAAGGGATTACTTGGATTTAGGAAGATCGGTTAAATCTTGCTCAGAAGCCTTTTTATTCAGCCTTGAGGTTCTTTTCGAGCCCAGATTCTTATGATTCAGGAACACGGGTAAAAGTCTTTCCGCGAGGACTTGTCCCTTGGATTATTAGATTGTAAAAATCCATCGACCCCCAACGGGTTTGAACCCGCGACCCTCATGACTAGAGACAAGTAATATAACCACTAGTCCACCGGGGCCGAGAGTTTATACAATAGGTCTATACCATTAATCTGCTAGAAATGCTTATTTCTATCGTTTAGCCCACGTTTTGTTTTTCTATATGTCTGAAATTATATAGATATATATACACATACAGATTTTCAATGTTTACACATATTTCTGTGCCTATTTTTTTATTTTCCTTCTTCACTTGTCCCTATCTATTCCATGCCCTCCAGTTCTCTCGTTATCATTCCAATTCTTATTTCTTGCATCCATGAGTTTCGAAGACTTCCTTCCTTTCTTCTTCCAGGTAGACACCATTCCTATGTTTTTCGAAGGAACCTTTCCTCTTGCATTTGTCGTACATGCACACACCAATTTAATTGATTATAATCTTATATAGTGGTTATGCTCCTTGTCTCTGGTCCCGAGGGTCGCGGGTTCAAACCCGGCCGGGGTCGATGGATTTTTAGGACGGAAAATTCCAAGGAGCAAGTCCTCCGGGAGGGACTTTAAGCCGTAGGTCCCGAGTCTGAAGATTTTCAGGCTCGTAAAAAATCCTTAAGCCTGAATGAAAAGGCCTCTAAGCAGAATTTACCGAATTTTCCCGTCCTAGTACTACCTTGGTTTCCTAGATGTCAGTATGAGGCGGAACGCTGACCACGGACCACTCAAAATGACATCTATACGAAAACAAGTGTAACTAAATTAGTATGGTTCAAATTCTTCCATGTAGGGGGAGAGAGCCTAAATCTCTGCAAAGGTAAAACATAGGCTTACAATACAATACAATATTATATCATCTATATTGAATAATTAATATTCGTTTTTTCTCGCATAACTTGAATTTTTGTTTTCAATTTTGAACACCTTGCTCCTGTCCTCAAGTCATCAATTTCCATCGACATAAGTTTTTGTTCTAAGCTTTTATTGAATGTCTATTACTTCTCACTATTGAATTATATATTTGTAACTAGTTATATGACTTCCATATGGTACCATTTAATACTGCTGTTATTGTTCTGGATTTATGTATTCTCTCTTATTGTCACTTTCTTGCCTATCCTGTTTATCAACTATTACCTCTAAATATTCAAATTATTCACAATTTCTAATATACCCCATCTAATCTTCTAATGTTAAATCTTCGGTTTCTGCCCCACATCCCATATAAAATGTTTTTAATTGATTTTCAAACTCAATTTTCGTATTCGTCCAATAATTTTTCTGAAGATAAACTCCATGTCTTCATATTCTTCTGCAATTATTATCTGGTCTTCCGCAAATAACAGTGTTTATATTGTATATGTTGATCCATATCCAATTGGTTCCCATTCCTGAACATTTTTTTGTTTCAATTTGAAGTACTTCATGTATGTGTGTGTGTGCGTGTGTGTGTGTGTGTGTGTGTGTGTGTGTGTGTGTGTGTGTGTGTGTGTGTGTGTGTGTGGTGTGTGTGTGTGTGTGCCGGCATAAATCTCGAATGCCTGGAGTAATTTCAACCAAACTCGATACGCTTAAAACTTCTGTTCTGCAAAAGGTGTCGAATTCATAGTTTTTGGGGTCGCTAAACCAATTAGTAGCAGTTCCGATGACTTTTAAACCCTTGACCCAGAGTCAAAATAAGAAACCAAAATATGAATACTAAGAACAGTGGGTAAAATAAAAATGGTGAAGGAAAGGATAAAGAAGAGGAAAATAAATTGCCTGAGCAAGCAAGTAAGAAGAAAACTGTCTGTTGAATGATGCACTTGAAGAAATGGCGAAAGAGATAAATGTCCTTGGGAAATAAGTAGATATGATAGAAATATTAAGATAAATTAATTGTACGAAGATATAAAGAGAAAACCAAAACAAAGAGAAAGATTGAGAATTCTGAGATTGCACAGAAGGACCTTCTCAAAGGCAAGAAATCCCTGAATAAACTGATTGTAGATATTCTAGTTTTTAAACCTGTTAAAAATAAAACTGTCAGTCAATTTGACAGCATTTTTAAAACTTCACTACTACTATGATAATGCATTGAGGTTAGATACGTGCTGAACAAGGAGAAAGTATGAATGCATACAGTTCAATTAAAACCCTTTTGTGTCAATTATCACCAATTGGTATCACTGATTAACACATTGTTTGTTTGTTCTGTGTTGACGTCATCAGAATTAAAATGATTATGACAATCGTATTCATTGTCTTCCATATTTTGACTCGACATATTCCGATATATGAAATTACTATTCAGTGCATTGCAGGTTTAGAAGAAAAATTTTCAGGAAGACATATGACCCAAATAGAGATAATCGAGTCTGGCGAATTAGAACTTACCGAGAACTACAAGCTTTATACAAAGACACAGATATATCATCATCATCATCATCACCATAGTATATTTACGAATTTAGGTAATTTGTTGACCTGTTTCGACCTCAAGAGAAACACCATCCAAAAGAATTTTGAGTGGACGTCCTGGTCTTCTTCTTCCTGCAGGTTCATATCTTAACATTTGTTTGGGTATCTGTGATCTTCCATTCGATGAACATGTTGCATCCATCTTGGCTTATAATCAGAAATGTTCTTTTCTAAAGTTTCCATGTGTAATTCTTCTAAGATGTCTTCATTTCTTTTGTGATCTAGTAGCGTGTATCCTGCAGTCCTCCGAAGGTATGTCATTTCAGCAGATCTAAGTATCTGTAGACCCTATATCCTTCTGTTTCAATGTCCATACTTTGCTACCATACAAAAGAGTTGGAAGATCCAGTATTTTATGCACTTTTAGTCTTGAATGTTTTTGGACTAACTGTAGCTTGAAGATAGAATTTATTAACCCTAAAATTCTTAAAATTTTGATATTTTTGCATTTACATTCTTTCTTCTTCATATGATATATTGATTCCTAGATATGTAAAATTACACTGAGCAAACAAAAATAAACTTTTTTTTTTGTCTCGGAAAGAAAAAAATATGTGATTCTGACGGTATTTTTTTCTCCTGAATTCAAATATGATATCGGGTTTTCTCCATCACGCAAGGTTTCCAAGAGACAGGAATTTATAATTTCAAACACCTTAATATTTTCTACATTCGTAACTACACAATATTCGAACGTTCGGACTCGTCTAGAAAGTAAGATATGACGATTTTGTGCTTTATTTCGCCTGTGGAGATTCCTCTTGATGATCCAACAATAATCGGCCAGCATATTAGGATTCTATTTGCCTTGATATCTCTTTTCCATAGCTGAATTCATTTGAGTTAGCTCATTTGGTTTTATTTTACAATGGACAAATGGACGAAAAAAGTCTATTAAAAAATAATTATTTAAATTCATTAATTGAAATTGAAATAAAAAAACTGTGGGTGATGGAGAAATTCCGAATACATATTTGAAAACACGATAAAAAAAACTGCATTAAGTACAACTATTGGTACTCATGAGACAAACATCATGTTGACCTGTGTTTTTCACCTGCTCCAAAATGTTGTTATTGTCAAGTATAATTTTACTTCTGACGGGATCTACACCTTGAAATGCAATCATGTTTGTTTTCTTTGTAGATATTAAAACCAGGAGAGTCGTGCCGTGGATTCGAATTCAACGATGTGTTAAAATTTCAAGTCAATCGAACGACTACATTTCGAGTTTTGCAATTAAACATACGCAGGTTGAATTGATATGTATAAGGGTACAGACTTGTGCAGGTCACATATAGGACAAAGGCTAATTTCGTGACACGGATAATTTCGTTATATTTCTTCCCCTTTCGTTTGTAATGAAGTTGTACTGGCATGAAAAACGAATTCTTTTCCTTTCTCGTACAAGGCAAAAAAAAAGTACTTTCTTGCTGTGTTTTCATATTTGTGATAACAGCGTTCCTTGGGTGTATTTTATGTTAACTTGTAAAGGAAATGTTTCCATTCATGTTAGTAGTTGTTAGATTTAATACTTGTCTGTGTTTGAAGAAAATATTTGAGTAGATATTCTTCGGCACTACAGGTAAACGGATACAATGTCGAAAATGTGATCTGTGGTTGCATGTAAAGTGTCAAGGATTGACTCTTTATAAGTGGGATTTCGAATGCATTGGTTGTAACATGGAGAGTGATTAAAACGTATTTCGCGAATTTACTCTAATACTCAATCAACACTTTTTAAATTCATATTAAAGCACCGTTGAGGTTATGTATAAGATGTTAATTATATATTATTTTTTTACATGTTATATAACATATACAACACCATAAGTTCCAGTTAAAACGCAGAAGATGAAACATTGTTTTTCGAAAGGCCTCCATATTAGAATAACTCGAAGAAGCTTAATAACTTAGTTGAGGACGACTGACTTACCAGGTAAAAAATTATATAATTAACATCTTACACTATAATACTACCACGAAATTACCCGAGTTCTTCAACCTCCAGAAAAAATAGATAATTTATATCATATTGGTAATAAAGTAAAATATATATTCGACAACTCAGCATATATATTTAATTCATATATCCTTAATTTAAATATTCCTAAGACTCTAACCAGAAATTTTGATAATATTAAGGTATAGTAGTCTAAAAGCTTAGCATTACGAATTTAACCCAGTTTGTTATATATCTTATGATCACGATCGTCCGCATTATTTTTAGGCTGCCATGACAACATGATGACAGACAGAAGTGACATCTACATTAAGATGTTTTCTGAACCAAGACATAGTACTTGTATTCTTCACATCCACAGAGCATAAGAAATTCATTGTCGAGTAATTTCATCATTAATCATTTTACTTCATCATTAAAATAAAACTACTGAGTTTATCGGTACGGTACACTAGAGGTAAAAAAGTATGTTATGCAGAGTTTACAATCTTCTTCCAACAGTACCCTGATCCTTTAAGATCCGGGATGGGTATTGACAATTAAAAGTACCTACAAAGAGAGAGGTTATTCGAAGAAAAGGAAAGAAAGTACGCCGATCGCAAGTTAACTGAAGCTTCTGCAACGTCACAGGAGAAGTGGGATTCATTCATGGAATAGCCCAATAAGTGGGATTAATAGGAATATATAAAGCTAATAATTAGCCACGATTTTTATGCTAGAACTTGTTATAATAATCATTGCAGAGACTCTTGATGTCCCAAATCCTTTCAAAAACGTTAAACTGAAAATATATAAAACTATTATTCTACCAGTTACATTATATGTGTGCGAAACATGGACTCTTACTTTAAGGGAGGAAAGGAGATTACAAGTATTTGAGAATAAAGTACTTAGGAAAATTTTTGGACCAAAGAGAGATGAACAGACAGGTGAATGGAGAAGACTACATAACAATGAACTACATTGTCTTTATAGGAAGCCAGATATAATAAGAACAGTTAAGTCTCGTAGACTACGATGGGCAGGACATGTTGCACGTATGGGGAATGAAAGACTTGCATGGAAGCTTCTTATAGGAAAGCCAGAGGGAAAACGCCCAGTTGGTAGATCAAGAATGAGGTGGGAGGAGAATAACATTAACTATGATTTGAAGGAAGTAGATTATACAGGGAATGATTGGAAAACATTAGCTCAGGATAGAGATGTATGGAGAGCTTATGTCTGCGCGGCCAAGAACCTACGGGTTCGATAGTGCCAGTGAGTAAGTAAGTAATAACTTGTTATAATAATTGTTATGGCAGCAGAAGGGCAATCTCTACGTCAAAAATTAAGAAGATCGAAAGTGAAATAAAATGTTGTATAACTGATCGAAAACGTAGACACTTACTTGATAAGCTAATTCATAAGAGTCACGATCAATGCTGCAAGTGATGTTTTTAGGTTTGAGTCTAGTGATATGAAGTAAAGAGGGAAAGAAAATCGGGAGATATTTTACGGGAAACGTTTATACCTGGTTATGTTGCGAAAAATCGAAAAGGCTGCTAGAGCGATATTAAAATATTAGCTTTTCCTTAAGAGTCATTCCTAACGGTCCGATTTTGCTGGTTAGCGAACTCAACATTACTTTTTTTAATGGATAGCTATATACCTAGTTTGGTTCCGAAAAAAATATAAAAATTGTGCCGCCTAAACCTTATCAATTTCTCTTCCTTTTTATGTGGTTATTTTCAATGCCTAATAAATAGGATCGTTGAACATTTGTAAAAAAAAAACATTTTCGTAAGAAAATATTATTAATAATAATAATAGTAAGTAAAGTAAAGTGATCCCACAACAGGCCCGGAGGCCCGTGGGGTAGTAAGAGGTTAAGGCTCCCACTTTTTCTAGACAATCGGCACTTTATGTCAGCCGGGTTGTCAGCCCTGCGTGACGGCCGCCTTTACCCCAGAATAAGCGTCGGGTACTCATTTCCATTATAGGCTGAGTCGACCCCAGGGCCATAGTGCCGCCAGAGGGTTGTTGGGTCAGTTTAAAAATCCTGACCCCAACTGGACTTGAACCATCGAACCCTCCGGCTTGTAGCTCAGTGCCTTAAAACTAAGTACAACAACGATAATGATGATAATAATAATAACAATAATAATAATAATAATAATAATAATAATAATAATTATTTACTTATATACATAATTTTAATGTTTACACAACTTTCTGTGCCTAAAGTTTTATTTTTCTTCTTCACTCGTCTCTCTCCATCCACTCCATGTCTTCCAGTCCCCTTGTTCTAATTCCAGTTCTTATTTCTTGAATCCACGAGTTTCGAGGTCTTCCTTTCCTTCTTCTTCCAGGTGGACATCATTCCAATGTTTTCCTGGGTAACCTTTCCTCTTGCATTCGTCGTACGTGCTCATACCAATTTAATTGCTTATATCTTAAATAACCAAATAATTAATGTCTAATATTCATTATTTCTCGTAATGATAGTAATAATAATAATAATAATAATAATAATAATAATAATAATAATAATAATAATCCATCCATAGTAATTCTGCCAGAAGGCAGATCCTTCACTGCAATCATAGCATGCTTGCAGTTTTACTAGGGAATTGTAGGTATGATAGCTTCCCGTTCTTTCCACACCGGTGAAGGATGATGACGATGGCCATATGATTTCGGGGAATTTTTGGGCCTTAAAGTTTTCCTGACATTTGTCTTACAGGTGAGGAAAAACCCCGATAAAAACCTCACCCAGAAAAACTGCCCCGACCGGGGATCGAACCCGGGCCCGCTGCGTGACAAGGCAGCTACGCTACCCCGAGACCACAGCGGTGGACAATAATAATAATAATAATAATAATAATAATAATAATAATAATAATAATAATAATCATAATAATAAACAATTTGGTTTACCTGGCCTAGTTGGAGCTTTAGGGGTTTCTCTACCAATGATACACATTAGTAACGATTTTGTGAAGTAATTAATACGATGAAATTAGTCATGTTTATGAATTTCCAAGCCAATAACAGTATTTGCCTTGACGACTGAGGAAAGTCAATAAAAAACGTGAGTCAGTTTGGCCGGTACCAGTGTTTTTGAATCGGAGATCTTCCGAATACGATCTTAAATGATACTCCTGAGCCAACTTTCTCGATCACTCCTTTTTTTTTTTTTTTTTTTTACGTTCGCTATGTTTGAAGACTCTAGGAGCTTAGGAACAAAGAATGGCAGTAAACTTTCTGGGATGTTTAATTTTGAAAGATAAGATAGAAAGTTAAGTTAATAGTCCGTGATCAGATGTAAGGAAGGAATGTGTAATATCATTCCCTCTGGGTCCTCACAATACGAATCTTCGTTCAGAAGAACTTGGAAGTTGTTCAAAAGTTTAAAATTCCCAAACTGTTTGTATAAGAACTCCATGGAGACATTGTTCCACTGATTTCAACAAAAACATATTGCTTTTACCTTTGTTTGTCTATTTCACTATTTTATATTTAGTTTTGTGTTATGTGATTAACTAAGAAAATAAACGACCACCTCTGTGATATAGAGGTAACATAGTTTGCCTTTCGCGCTAAGTACCTAGGATTAATTCCACGGGTTTTGTTTAAATGTACGGTAAATCCCAGGAAATTCAGGACGCGGTATCCACGAAATATTACAGACCTCCTAATCATCAGTATAAATGCTATTATTTCGATCTCTAACAGACTACACTCTCTACGGCCACAAAACAAATGAAAGTAGGCCTATAGATCAAAATTTAAAAATTTCAGGCGTATTAGAAAAACAATATACAGGTATATGCATTAAACTCCAATATCATTATCATTATCAACCCTGAATTCAATGTGCCAAATATTGAACAAAGTTTAAGCATAAAATTGTTTACTTATTACCAAAAATATAAATAAATAAATAAATAAACGAATTTAAAGACATTGATTGATCCCCGTTTGTCCCACTGCGAAGATATGGGTGCTTCCCTAGTGGAGAGTTTCTTAACCAGACGAATTTAGCTACGCTTGTTTCCCTACAGATTAAAACAATAGAAATAAGCACCTAATATATCAGTCATCCTCAATTAAACTGGATTTCTGTTTTAAAAAAAAAAAACTTCATCAAAAGTTAAATTCATGTAGGCCTTTCAGTACATGTTCCATCTTCGGCATTGCATTAGCTACTTTATGACATGCCGAAGATGTAGCATGTTCTGAAAGGCCTACATGTTTTTAACTTTAAACGAAGTTTTTTTAAACAAAAATCCAATTTAGTTCAGGATGATATTTATTTTGGATGATATTTATTTTGTACCAAGTCATTGTATCTTGTTTACTAGTGTGGTTCATCACAATAGCAAAGGTCCAGGTCTATGACCGAGCGTTAATCACTTGGCACTAGTGTTATATTGATTGCATATACATTTATTTTATGGTATATCATTTTGATTATGTTACTAATGAATTCCTAGTTTAATTCCATTTCATTTGAATATAAATATGTCCTACTTCTGATAATAATTGTAACTTAATTAATTATTCGCCCTTAATAAAAGTACTTATTTCTCTGAAATAAGAGGACTCGGTGCAATTTAAATATATATATATATATATATATATATATATTAATTTTACTGCGTAACCTCAATTGTGATGTATAATGAATTTTAGAAACATTGATTCCTACAGATGTCATGCGCCTAGCATACCGACCCAATGACACATGTAGTAGGTAACTAAGGTATTACTTCGATGATGAAGTCGGTAAATTTTGCTTAGAGGCCTCTTTTTCAGGCTTAAGGTTCTTTTACGAGCCTGAAAAAATCCAGATTTGGGTACCATGACTTAAAGTGTCCCTCCCGGAGGACTTGTTCTTTGGATTTTTTCCATCCTAAAAAATGTATCAACTCCGGCTGGGTATGAACCCGCAACCCTCATGACAAGAGACAGGGACAAAACCCCGACCGACAATTACAATTTGAAGATAAATATACAAGTATTTACAGCTTCAGATAAAAATACTAATTTTGTGCTACGTATACCTAAATTCTACATAACTACTGGATCTAAACACAGTACATATTTAAAGTCGAAAATATATGACAAATTAATTAGATCCAATCCATAGCTAAGTAAACTGAACATAGATTTAAGAAAAATTATTTTTTAAATATTTAAAAATGATATATGGTAGCCTATTTTAGTTTATATTAAATCGTAATAACTTATCCTTAATTTATTTTTAAAATACAATTAATACTCACTGAAGTCCTCTTGTCATGAATTTTAGCTGCATTTTATATTTTTATTTATTTATTTGTATAACTTATTCCTAGTAAATTGAGCATTTGCACAGTTATACCCCATATGGAAAAATAAAAACATATCTTCGAAGACAAAACTTAGACTGTTCAATACCAACGTAAAATCAGTCCCCCTCTAAGGTTGCGAAACAAGGAAAATTACGGAAGCAACAAATAAAAAGTTGCAGCCCTTTGTAAACATATGTCTGAGGCGTATTTTAAATTTAAGATGGCCAGAAATAATATCAAATGAAGAACTGTGGAGAAAAACCAACCAATCTCCAATATGCCACCAAATAAAACAAAAGAAAGTGGAATCGGATAGCCACACGTTGAGAAAAACAGATGGAGCCATCGAGACAACCACACTAGATTGGAACCCGCAAGGAGTAAGAAAGAGGGGACAACCTAGGAAAACATGGAAGCGATCAGTAGAGGAGGAAGCAAAGGAAAGAGGGAAAAGCTGGAAATAAGTGAAATGGCTGGCTGAAAGCAGAGTACTCTGGAGGAACTTTACTGCTGTCCTATGTTCCACTTAGGAACTACAGGAAATAAGATGAAGACGAAGATGGTTTTACTATTTCTGCTTCTTGGTAATACAAAGTAACTCCATCTGACGTTACTGAATTGAAAACATGGAGTTAGGTAGTTGATGCACTAGGGTTGGCGGATGAAAGTGATACTTGAGGTGAGGTGAGGACGTAAAGACAGTGGCTTTACATAAATTGTGTAAATGTCAGCAGAGGCTGGTGAGATGTGTTTCGGGTCACTCTGTGAGGAAGCAGCGAGACGACCCGATCGATTGTCGAGCCTGCATGTCACGTGACTCTGCCGCAGCGGCTGCGGGCGTGGTTACTCAGCCAGCTGTGTTGGTCCGACAATTGAAAGAATACATCCAGACACTCATTAATTAAATTACATACATATTGATGTTACATATCTCCATGACAACCAAATATCAATAAGATACCCAACACCCTAATTGCATTTGTTTCTTTGCCAACATTAATTTGGTCATCAAAACTAATTTAACTTTGATTCCCACGTGCACAGTGGAAGTTAATAATAATAGTAATAATAATAATAATAATAATAATAATAATAATAATAATAATAATAATAATAATAATAATGTCCCAACTTCTCTAAAATAAAAATTAAACTCAATATATATTATATATATATATATATATATATATATATATATAACTTTTATTTTCCCAGTTATATTACTTGTATATGGATGTGAAACATGGACTCTTACTTTAAGGAAGGAGAAAAGCTTACGAATATTTCAGAATAAAGTTCTTAGGAACATTTTTGGACCAAAGAAATATGAACAGATAGGGGAATGGAGAAGCTACATGATCTTTATAGGAAACCAGATATAATAAGAACAGTTAAGTCTTGTAGACTGCGATGGGCAGGACATGTGGCACAAATTGGGAATGAAACAGGGTCATGGAAGCTTCTTGTACAAAAAACAGAGGGAAAACGTTCAGTTGGGAGACCAATAATAAGGTGAGAGGATAACATCAATCATGGTTTAAGGCAAGTATATTATACAGGGGATGATTGGAAAACAGCGTAGGATAGGGATGTATGGAAAGTTTATGTCCGTGTAATACTCGTTTGATTGTATTGATTCTTAATTGCAGTAAAGATTGCGTATTTCTTTTAAATATTTTATTAGTTCAGACTAACTTACTGATACTATCTAAAACGACATTGGGACGACCTATACAAGTTGGAAGAATGATATTCAGGAAGCCATGAATTGAAAGATATTTGAAAAAAGAAGGGACTGCTTAAACAGAAGGAAATTGAAATTGTTTAAAAAAATAATAATAAATTATAACAATCTGTGAAAAAAAAACGGTTATCATTGAAGAAATACAAAAGCAACTGTTAAAATGGTATGGACACAAAGTTAGAATGGAATAATAATAATAATAATAATAATAATAATAATAATAATACTTTATTTATTCACAAGAAGGCCAAAGAACATCTTAAAATGGATAACACCAGGAAGAAAGAGAATGAGATGACCTAAACACAGATGGAATATTGATATCCTGGAAACCATGAAAGGAAGTGGGAGGGGATTGGAAAAAAATGACTGCTTAGACAGAAGGAAGTGGAAATTTGGAACACAGAAACAAAACCAAATGTAATAATAATAATAATAATAATAATAATACAGTTTGGTCACGTGAAGAGGATGAATATTGCCAGTTAGGAGTTTGGAGTGGATTCCAAAGCTGAGGAAAAGAAGAGGGAGATCTAAGAAGACATGGATAGAGGGAATTATGAATTTGATAAAGGGCTGAGGACTACAGGATTGTGACTGGAACGGTAGAGATGAATGGAGGAAGAGAATCAAACTTAATATTGGGCACAGAAAGATGTTGTATACATCTAAAACTTGTTAAATAATAATAATAATAATAATAATAATAATAATAATAATAATAATAATAATAATAATAATAATAAATGCATCGATCCGACCGAGCTTGAACCCGCGAACATCGAAGCAAGAGTTGAGTTATTTGTCCAAAAGGACGGACTTATTTCTTCTAGTAAGTCTACTTCGAGTTTATTTGTAAGTTACTAGCTCATACCCGGCGTGGGCTGCTACACCCAATTTGCATTTAGTTGAATAAGTAAAAGGTAAAATAAATATAAATTCATATCGTTATTATTTTTAGATACCCGGCGTTGCCCGGGATTCTACGCATCCCGATGTACTTGGCATAAATGAGCTGAAAGACTAAATTCGTTATTTTGAGTTATCCATAAAAGAATACCCGCCGTGCGCGGCTATGCTTGCCCGGGAATCTACTTATCCCGATCTTGGCATCAATGAAAGACAAAAATGGTTATTGTGAGTTATCCTTAAAAGATGAACATATGCTGTCGCGGACTTTTTTGTAGAGTTTTTTGAGATATTCAATTCTGTGTACGTTAATTTTGTGTACTTTTTATGGTTTAGGCAGAGTAAGCCATTTAAGGGTAAAAAAAAGGGACTCTGACGTTTTTTTCACAAAAAGGGTGTTTTTTAAGGGTGTAGGAGTTGAGTATCTCAAGTCTCATAGCCTATGTTCATCACGGGAATCTCCTTAACATTTTGCAAAAAGTCCCATCACAGTCGGATCAACGGTATGGCCGTGCATAAAACACGAATAAACAAATAAACAAACAAACTTCATTTTTATATATTAGATAATTTCGAGTGTCTTATTCTATGTGTTGTTGTGACATTTCCTGTGTTTCTCAGATATCTTCATATCTGTCACCTGCAATCTGTTCAGATCTTTCTTTGTCATGTCCATTTTTATAAACCACATGCCAGTAACGGTTAGTAGCAGGACTATGTTTTATGTAGGGATTCCATTTATAAAACTCCCCAGTATAATAATTATTTAAATTGAATATAAAATTGAAACGAAAAAATGTTTATTGCATTTTAGGTTCAGGGGCAAAACCTCCAGCTTACATATGAAGTTTTAAATTTTTTAATGAAACCTCTATATTCAAATTTCTCTCTTTTTTATTTTGTGAATTTAGTTGCAGTCCCCAGTCCTTCATCAAATTGGATACAACAGATGAGCTAAAATGTAATTCAGGAAGAATACGTAATGTTAAAAATTTTAAACATTTATGATCTATTTTAGGTAAAAATTAGAATTCAACTACAAAAATTGAAAGAAGAATAACTGATGGAAGTAGAATAATCGGTTTGTTGAACTCAGTGATTTGGAATAGAAATATAATATACAGATGAAGAGAACTATATTTCAAGTTCTGTTACAAAACATTTTATTATATGGGCCCGAAACCTGGACAGTAAGTAGAAAATAAGCCAACAAGCTGTTAGCAGTAGAAATATATATTTTTGGAGGCGATCGACAAAAATTTCAAGAAGGGATAAAGTCAGAAACAGCACAATCAGGGAAATTATGCAAGTTAAAAAAAATTAGAAGTAATAGAATAAAAACGTTTGAAATGGTATTGGACACCTCATAAGAATGGAAGAAGATAGGATACCAAAGAAGATCCTTGATTGGAAAGCTAATGGAAGAAGTGGAAAAGGCAGACCTAGAGAACGTTGGATATGGAGTGAGAAGTATGGAAGCTAGAGATTTGAGGGAAGAAGATACTTTAGACAGGAACCTCTGGCGACAAATCACTTTGGGTTGAAGGAGAAAAACTGTATTGTGAAATTTATTTATTTAATGCAGGGCACTTGAAATACAGATCATTGTGAAATATTTCTAATAAAAAAATACTGTACTTTTTACATGCCACAGGCCATCTGGGCCTTAAAGTGGGACAATCTTTCGGGAGATTGATTGCAAACTATGGATTACACACATAATGTTTTGACCATACAAGGACATGGAGGGCCTCCCCCAATGAGTGATCAGCTCATTGAAAAGGCCTCCTCCGAGCAACACAACATGAAGACGAAAAACACAATTCCCACATACCCATTCATACTAAACGTTGTGAATATGATCATTTATAATTATGGAATAAGTCAGTAGGGGAATGGGAATCAACATTAATGACCATTTACTGCACAATTTATTATTCGCTGATGACCAGATTATAATAGGACAGAGATAAAGAAGATATAGAATATATGATCAGAAAGTTGGTCGATGCATTTGAGGTAGGTGGACTGAAGATAAATTATATTAAAACAGAATATATGGTAATCGGAGGAAATTCAGAAGACCTACAAATAAATAATATGATAATTAAACGTGTTGAAGAATTTAAATATCTTGGATCTATAATAGATAAATCTGGTACTTGTGAAAAATATATTATTAACAGAGTAAATTGTGCAAGGAAGGCGATTAGATCCTTGAATGGTATTTTATGGAATAGAAATTTGACCAGAAAAACAAAAAAAGGGATTATACAGGTAAAATATAAAGTATACTTACATATGGATCAGAAAGCTGGACAATAAATGAAAGGATGCAGAAAAGAATCTTGGCGACAGAAATGGATGGATTACGGAGAAGTATGAGAATATCCAGGCTATAACATATTCGAAATACATATATCAGACAAGAAATGGATGCACAAGAAACTGTTATCGATAGGATAACAAAGAGAGCTCTACAATGGTATGGACATGTACAATGGATGCCGGAAGACCAGTGGCCTAAACAGGTGTTGGATTGGATGGTACCAGGCAGAAGGAGAAGAAGAAGTAGAAGAGCATGGTTGAGGGAATATATGATGCCATGATGAAGAGGGGTATGGAAGATGGACAATGGGAAGATAGGAATCTCTGGAAAGCAGGAATCAAAGGCAAACTGCTGTAAAGTGGAAAGCCTGTATTAAGTATTAAGTAGAATAATTATGATGACCAGATGGTATTCGGAGACTGTTAGGGCCTTAAACTTTTCCTGACATTTGTTTTATAGGTGAAGAAAACCCCCGAAAAAAAACATAAATCAGGATTCCCGGCGGGGTATTGAACGACAGCGACGCTACCCCAAGACCATAGTGGTGGAAGTTTCTCTAACTAAAAAGTTAAAAAAAACAATTACTAGCATTTAATAATAAAAACAACTAAAATCAGTGTTATTTAAATTTCAAGTTATTTTATAGAACATCTTCAGAGTATCCTTTTGTAACTACTTAAATTTGAATCATCATCAGCATCAGGGATTAGACCTTAAGGTCTGTTCCGATCTCATGCTAGAATTGGTCTGTCCATCTTTTCCTGGGTCTTCCAACATTTCTGTTCTAGTGATTTGTAATGAAGAATCTGTTTTGGAATTCTATTGTTATCCATTCATCTCTGTATTGTGCAATCCTATCTCATAAATTCAATATATCTAGTTCACTTTATAAATTTTTATTTCGTTTTCTATCTGTTATTGTGTCCACCGCTGTGGTCTCGAGTCGAGGTGAGCGTGTAGCTTTCTCATGCAGCGGGCCCGGGTTCGATCTCCGGTCGGGGCAGTTTTTCTGGGTGAGGTTTTCATCGGGGTTTTTCCTCACCTGTAAGACAAATGTCAGGAAAACTTTAAGGCCCAAACGGTCCCCGAAATCATTTGGCCATCATCATCATCCTTATCATTATCATCATATCATCATCATCATTATCATCCTTCACCGGTGTGGAAAGCAACGGGAAGCTACCACACCTACAATTCCCTAAATGCTATGCTTGCAGTGAAGGACCTGCCTTCGGGCAGAATTACTATGGATGGATGGATCTGTTATTGTATAGCCAGCAACACTCCTCAGAAACCCAATTTCTGACATTTCTATTCTTCGTTCCTGGTTTTTGGTTAAGACTCAGTGTTCCGATCCATATAGTAACGTTGGAACCGCCATATAAAATTTTAAAAGTGTCTTCTTTCTTCTACTTAAATTTGAAGTCGTCGTATTGTTCGCCAGATCCCCTAAACAACTCCAATCAATGCTACAAGAGCTATCAGAAACTAGCAAAATTGCAGGCCTTTCGATGAACAAAAGCAAGACACAAATTATGTCAAATGGTCCAGAAAACCCAATCAAAGTCGATGGAATGGATCTTCAATATGTAAGCGAGTACATATACTTAGGACAATTACTCTCCTTCCATCAGAAAGTAGAGAAAGAAATAAGCAGAAGAATAGCTCTCGCCTGGAAGGCGTTCTGGTCACTGAAATTTATACTGCTGGACAAGTCACTCAACCGGAAACTCAAAATGGAAACACTACAAACCTGTGTTCTTCCAACACTGTTATATGGCTGCCAAACTTGGAATCTTACTGCCAAACTGAAGTACACACTCCAGTATGCCAAAGGAAAATGGAGAGGAAAATTTTAGGCATAACTCTGAAGGACAGAATCTCGAATGCAACACTTCAAGCGATGTCCTCAACAACTGATCCTGCACAACAAGCCATCAGGAAAAAATGGAAGTGGGGAGGCCACGTCGCAAGAATACAGGACGACAGGTGGACAATAAAAACAACCATGTGGGACCCGTACACAGGCAAGAGACAGCGCGGAAGACCAAGACGACGATGGGCTGACATCTTCAAAACGAGCAGGGGCGCAATGGTCCAGAGTCGCCAGATGCAGGAAAAGCTGGATAACGATGGAGAGCCAACTGTGCATTAACTAATCACAGAACAGACAGTGTATACAAACCAAGTGCTACATCCAAGTCAACTTCTCACCACGGAGTAGCTCACCGGGTGACACTCTCAAATAGAGCTTAACCCCTGTACAGGGAGGCCTTTGCCATATAGGGACATATCAGGCTTTATTTATTTATTTATTTTATTTATTTATTTATATAATATGGTTGATAAATTTCATTCATTTGTTTCAGATCATATTTTGTTTTCTACCGTGTGTTGTCTATTAGGCCCACTGTATTTATTTTTTTAGAGCCGAAGAGAATAAAACAACAAAGACTTTTGAGTATTTATTGTAATAATTGTGTTTGTGTATTTAAAATATTTTGAACAATTAGTTTAATAATGTGTTTTCATCTTTCAACCAACTGACTTGTTCTGTATTTGTTAAAATTTAAACTGTTTCAGATTCCCAGGCGCGAATAGGAAATAAAATATGTGAAACCATAATGAGATGTATCAATAATAATTAAATGCTCTTTCAGATTTAAGTATAAAAAATAGAGGTTCCATTTAAAAGTTCAAATCGTCATAGATTTAGTTCCGGAAACCTAAACTGCAAATAACACTGGATTTAGAGTTCCCCTTAACATATAAAATGACTTGTTGTTTAAAGTCAGTTAAAGTAAATTAATAGTTTTTTTAGAATGAAGATAGGCCTACATACTGTAAATGTTTCAGCGTATTTTCCTGTATTACATATTCAGACCACTCCTCCTCATTTGATACCATAGAATAATTACAATTCAATGTAAAAAAAGATATGAAAAACACAATGGATGGACCCTCTAATTTTATTTGAAAAACGAAAATGTCTAAAGATGATGGATTTTGAAGAAACCAATGAAACGAGACATGGTAGATATCAAAGTTTACAAATGAATAGCCACCCAGTACATGGTTGTAACCCTCTTTGTATATTTTTTAAATATGTAAAATGGTCTCACGTGCGATTAACAATAATTTTCCATACGATGATTTCAGAGAAAACGAGGACCAAATCCATATCTTACTCTTAAAAAAATTATAGGCCTATAAAGTTAAAGCAATACATCTGCGTAATTTCAGGTGAATAATTTAACATTATTTCTTTACAGTGAAGAAGAACAACAAATACAATAATTGGTTCACCATTGCTCTGAAGAATTATTGATATTCTGAATCCAAATTCTGCTAAAAGTAGAATTTTACATTTTTAGACTTGGTTCACATGTGCTCTGAACCTCTTAAAAACAATTTTGTAAATCATTAAGCTTGCAACCTTGTTGTGGGCGGTTTTCAAACTAGTATAAAATATAAAAATTTAAATGTATTATATAAGTATTGAATTCTTCTCAAACTCGTTAAACTAAATTGACTGAGAGATTAATATATAAATATTGATGTTAGTAAATTAATTATTCATTTAGAGCCTAGGAAATGGGTTATAAGAGGATTTTTTAATATTAGATCAAATATGATTAGAATTTTAATTAAATAGGATGGATCAGGATAATAGTACCGCGGGATTTCATTAGTCGCTTCAAGGTCACTGCCTAGCTGCCACATTGAATCCAATTTGCTTCTGTATTTGAGTGGGTTGAGGAATGTCTCGTTTTGCATCATGCAACGCAGTTTTAGTGCATGAGGTGACGGGGGGATTTACACTCCAATGTGACCTAGAGTCGACTAATAGAATCCCGCAGCCTACTGAATAATATTGTTTGATATATAACATATAACATTCATGTTACCCATTATTTTCTGTTGGAAGACTAAATAACCCACGGCAATGCATGTCATTTTAGATAGAATACTCATAATACATGTTGCTCTTTCAAACGATAAATAACCTCAAACAGTAAGTCGATATATATATTTTTAAAATCTTCCCTTTTTCCTACCCAACCTGTCATCATCATCATAATTGGCTCGACAGCCCCATGTGGGCCTTGGCCGCCTTCAGAAACCTATGCCAGACTTCCCTGTTCTGCGCTTCATTCTTCCAGTTTTTTATTTTTAAAATTTTAATGTCTTGAATTATACCATCCTCCCATCTTAATTTAGGTCTTCCAACTTTTCTGGCCAATAGTGGTTGTTCATTGTAAATTCTTTTTGTAATCCTTTTGTTGTCCATGCGAATAATGTGTCCAGCCCATGCCAATCTATTAACTTTAACAAAATTCAAAATATCTGGCTGATTGTACAATTTATACAATACCCAACCTGTCATTCATTGTTATTTGTAATGAAACTTTTTAACACATAATGTCATTCATTATTGTAGTGATTCGAATCTATCCTTGAATGAACTTAACACTTTTCTCTGATGCCTCTTTTGGGGGGGAGGGGTTCAGATTATTTTCATCATCATAGTACATTCACGAATTTAGGTCATTTGTTGACCTGTTTCGGTCTCAAGAGAAACACCATTCAAAAGTCTTTTGAGTGGACGTCCTGGTCTTCTTCTTCCTGCAGGTTGATATCTTAACATTTGTTTGGGTATTCTGTGATCTTCCTTTCGATGAACATGTTGCATCCATCTTGACTTATAATCAGACATTTTGTTTTCTAAAGGTTCCATGTGTAATTCTTCTAAGATGTCTTCATTTTTTTTTTTGCGATCTAGTAGTGTGTATCCTGCAGTCCTCCGAAGGTATCTCATTTCAGCAGATCTATCTCTGTATATCCTTCTGTTTCAACGTCCACACTTCGCTACCATACAAAAGAGTTGGAAGAGCCAGTGTTTTATACACTTTTAATCTTGAATGCTTTTGGACTAACTGTGGCTTGAAGATAGAATTTATTAACCCTAAAATTCTTAAAAATTTAGATATTTTTTGCATTTACATCCTTTTCTTCTTCATATGAGATATTGCATCCTAGATATGTAAAATTATTCACCTGCTCCAAAATTTTACTGTCCAGTACAATTTTACTTCTGACAGGATCTACACCTTGAAATGCCATAATTTTTGTTTTTTTTTTCTGTAGATATCTTCAAACCATATTCTTCTGTAATTTTGTTAAGTTCATACAGACCTTTCTGTAGATTATCTTCTGAATTTGCTATTATTATTATTTGGTCATCTGCAAACAATAGCGTGTTTAATTTTCTATTTTCTGATATTCTTATTCCAAATTTATATGTCTTGTTCCAGCAACATATTACTTCATTGATATAAATTGCAAACAGTGTTGGGGATGGGGGCAGCCTTGTCTCACACCACGATTTATAATTCCTTCTTCAGAAAATCTGTTATTTAATTTAATCTTTATGGTGTTGTCTTTGTAAATATTTTGTATGTTCTGCAGAAGTAAATTTGGTATATTTACATATCGTAAAACTACGACGTGGAACCCACGTTTCTAGTTCTCTTATAAAGTAACTCGTATTTAAGATTTTTGTGCCCTGAAAAATTCATCGACCCCGACGTTTTTTGAACCCGAATCTTGAACCAAGACGCGAGCGTATTTAACCATTAGAACCTACCCGTATCAATTCCCTAGATTTGATATCCTTTTATTAAATCTATGTAAATAAATGTCCGTTTGTTAAAAGCCGTGCATCTCCTACAGTTCTTCACCGATTGGTTTGAAATGTTCACACAATATTGCATTCGAATACCTGTTGATATATACAGGGTGTTTCAGAATAAGTATTACACACTTCTACGGATTGTCGAAGAGATTTATTAGACTATTTAACTCATGCCCCAAATGGGAGTCAATGACCAATCACGTTTCAATGATTTCTGTTTTACAACCAATCAGAGTCGTGTTTCACGAAATATTTATCAGTGCTATAATTACCATATTAAAGAAAGATCCTCCTTTTTTAATATTCTGAACAGGTCTGACCATTATTTTGCAGTGACTGAGCCTGTGAGAAATACGGCTACCAGATTGTATATATAGTGCATGAATGTCAACACATGCCGCTAATTGATTATACCACCAAAAAAAGAAACCACTGTTTGCACTTTCTTAAATGTATTTTTTCCCAGGTAACAATCCAGAAAAATATAATTGCCATATTTACATCATACGTCATCAGAAATGAATTAAAATACAGTTTGAAGTGTTTCATTTTTTATCCACTAGAGAGCATTCTTACAATATTGTGTTCCTTTGGCAATAAATAGTATGATCTGGTTGCAGTGATAAACAAAAGAAGCAGATGAAGCATACCTATCGTTTCTCATTTGTTTTCAAACATCGCCGTTTACATTAAATATATAAATATTTTAAAATAACTATAGTTAAATAATAATTTGTGAGTAAACAACTTAATTTTATTCGTTAAATAGTCCTAACAAATGACACTCTTGATTTCCAAATTCTCTAGATAAATTCACTCCTCACTTCGTGAGTCGTGAATTCATCGATAATTTGGAAATCACTCGTGGCATTACTTATGATAAAGTTTTAATAAGGAACCCATATCCGGAAACGTGCCATTTCGATGTAAAATAATAAATAATAGTAAAATAATATCTTTGTTGGAAATATTTCCAAACATTATAAACAATTGACTAACGTTAAGAGTGTGGGCAGTGTTTATTAGTTGAGACTATATCAGTCATAAAATGGCGGCAAATGCGTATTTATTGTTTATATTGTTTCAAATAAAGTTAATTTAATTTAAAAATTCAGTGATTATAATGTATATTACACTACCTTTCGGATATATTTATATATACATTATAATTAGTATACATAAAGGGCAGTGGTTTTGCTTAACGCACGAGGTGTGTAATAAGTAATATTACAGTATAGTTATTTAGGTTGCAACCCGAAATAAAGGAAGTTAAACTTTCAATCATGATCGCCATTGCTGTAAATATTACAAAACGCACTATCGGGCAAAAATAAGTCTTACTTCTCATTATATTACTCAACTGTTTATATGTGAAACCAAATCAAAAGACAGTCATAAGTCTAACTTATGTGCAACTTACCTTTTATTACATGAAAATCCAGACTCTAGCTATAAATTTAAAAAATCAGAATTTTTTCTTTTAAATATGTTTAACTCGTTGGTAACTCTTTGTTTATATTTGAGTGAAAATAGGGTTCTGGGAAGAAGTTGACATGCAGTGACAGAAGAGTGTGCGTGCGCGACATTCCAGACACAGTTTTTTATATGGCCCTAACTTGAAACTAAAAATAAATGTGGAAACTTGTAGATGATTCATAAAATGTGTCCTCGATACATTCCACGTCTAGCGTTCACTTGCACTGCCATTTAAACAAAGTGACTGAACGAACACAATCTTCTCAGCTCGATATTCCATGTTCCCACATTTTACTCATTCTACCGTTCTATTTTTACACACCTGCTGTGATCTCAGTTTTAAAGTAACAACTTAAACAAAAATATAAATTAAATTTATTTCCCATAAAAATAAGCGCATTTTTATCGATTAAAATTTGATAGAAAAAATTGTATGTATATTAGTTTCTATCGCGTAATAACGCTACATCATCAGCATACACGAATGTATTGATACTATTGAGTTTTAGGGCTTCTTTATCACAAGTAATGCCACGAGTGATTTCCAAATTTATCTAGAGAATTTGGAAATCAAGAGTGGCATTTGTTAGGACTATTTAACGAATAAAATTAAGCTGTTTACTCACAAATCATTGTTTAACTATAGTTATTTTAAAATATTTATATATTTAATGTAAATGTCGATGTTTGAAAACGAATCAGAAATGTGAGGTTATGTTCATTCACTGCTGCTTGATCGTATTATTTATTGCCAAATAAGATCGCAATATTGTAAGAGTGCACCCAAGTGGAGAAATAATGAAACACATCAAACTATATATCATAATCAACATTACGGGTTATTTATTTATTTTTTTAGTAAACAACTCAGTAAAATCAAGGAATCTTTTCATTATTTGCTATATTCAATGTATTTGTTGGAGAAAAATAATGCTTTGACCTGTTCAGAACATTAAAAAGGAGGAGCTTTCTTTATCACAAAAACAGGAGCTGATAAAGAGAAATCGATAAAGAGCGAAGTGAAACACGACTGTCATTGGTTGTAAAACAAAATTCATTGAAACGTGATTGGTCATTAACTAGCATTTGTGGCATGAGTTAAATAGTCATCAAAAGATATGATGGCATGATCTATTATACAAAATTGAATAGTATAGGAGATAGTGCATCTCCTTGCAGTAACCCATTATGAATTTCAAAAGTATCAGAAATTTTTTTGTTATATCTTTATGCTATTTAGACATATTTGAATAAATCTTGACAGCATTAAGGAATTCCAAATTCCAACAGGATATTATATAACTTCTCCCTCTTTATATAATAGTAGGCCTCTTCGAAGTCTATACATACTGCAGTTGATTCACATTGCCATTGTATTATCATTTATCTTCTAAAATTTGCCTCATATTAAAAACCTGATCTGTTATAGGCCTGATTCTTCTAAATCCATATTGATAATCTCCTATTGTCATCATTATACGAATTAAGTCTGCTTACTAATAGATTTGTTAGAATGTTGTACGAAATTGAAATTAATGAGATTCTCCTGAAGTTGTTGCAATCAGTTTTATCTCCTTTCTTATAGATTGGTAGGATAAGATTATTTCAATTCTTCTGGAAGAGCCTCTTTTTTCCCAAATCATACCAAGCAACCGACGTATCCTGTCCATCAGTTTTTCTCCACTTATTTTATCAGTTCTGCTAGGATCCCATCTGAACCTGATGCTTTATATCTTCAATTTTTCTATCACCATTTCAACATCTAATAAACACTTGATAAGCGTAATTAAATTACCTTGCTTAAAGAACTCTCCCAAGGGAGCAGTGTTGTCCCACGCGAGGATGTACGGGTATTGCATGTGTATTTTGTATTTTTTTTTTATTCTACAATAATGATTTATTTAAAAAACTTATCCAAGAAGAGTCTACCAAAAGTGACAAGTACGTATCTTATACGATCTACTATTGATATTTAATATCCATTTTGTTCTCTCGTATGATTTTGTGTCCTTTTTTTTTCCCCCCAGTTTTTGAATAGTTTGCTGCTCTCGTCAACAAATCCATTTCCATTGACATACATTTTTATTCTAAGTTTTTCTTCAATTTTCACTCAGCCATATAATAATAATAATAATAATAATAATAATAATAATAATAATAATAATAATAATAATAATCCCATCCATAGTAATTCTGCCCGAAGGCAGGTCCTTCACTGCAATCATAGCATTTTCATGCTATGCTTGCAGCTTTACTAGGGAATTGTAGGTGCTTTCCACACCGGTGAAGGATGTTGATGATGATGATGATGATAAGGATGATGATGATGATGGCCATATGATTTCGGGGACCGTTTGGGCCTTAAATTTTTCCTGACATTTGTCTTACAGGTGAGGAAAAATCCCGATAAAAACCTCACCCGAAAAACTGCCACGACCGGCGATCGAACCCGGGCCCACTGCGTGACAAGACAGCACGTTACCTCGAGACCACAGCGGTGGACATAATAATAATAATAATAATAATAATAATAATAATAATAATAATGAACCAATCAGATAAAACAGAGCCACTAAAAATGTATTGCATATAATAAGTATAGAAAAGGCACAAGATTAAAGGATAATTCTGAATGAAGGGAAACGCCAAGAATCAGAATTTGTAGACTCGACATATAGATTATTTCTCAAGATGGAGTTCGAGTTCTTTAGTGTGAGAGTTAAAAATTGTAACTACGTAAAATATACCCTAAATTTTCAAACGGTGAGATTTATATTTTCGACATGTTTTAGGTAAAAAAAATTAAATGAAACTTATTAAAGACTAAAATGAGACAAAGTTCTGTTTTTTTATCCTTAAAAAGTTAGAATTATCATTCTTGAATTCATTCGTCCTTGATTAAGAAATTAAGATATGAATAGTTTTTCTTAGCGCCTTGGTCTCCAGGCAACTTATCCGACACATGTGTAGTGCGAAAGATATTAACATACGTTTCAGGAGCTTTAAAAACAATGTATTAAATATGTTAAACATTAAACAGACTTTTATGGGAAACATACGATGGCTTTTTTCCCATCTTTAAAATAGGTTATTGCCAGTGTATCTAGCAGCTAACGCTAGCGGCTTTAAAACTCGCATTTCAAAGGTCATAGGTCAAATAAAAATAACAGACTAGACAATAACAACGCAATATAACTTAGTGAAAAAATTGTAACGTAATAACAGAAAGGGTGAAAATGTGATTTCCTCTTTTGTATTGCTGTAGAATAAATATTTAAAAATGGAAAGATCAGAATTTATGAAACAGTTACGAGCCCAATAATGACTTATGCTACATAAACTACATCTGAAATAACCAAAACAAAACACATGCGTTTGTTTTGGTGTACTAATTGTATCGGGTTTGCATCTGGTTCTGAACTTTCTGGACTTTCTCAGGGCGTAAAAGTTCTGAATATGGCTTGTTTTGTGTAGTAGATTTACGAACCTCAAGCCTGAAATTTGAGAATTCTGAAAATATTTTGTTCTCCCTTTAACGCTCAGCTTTCAACTCACCTAAACGAAAAATAAAAATCGCTTTAGCGGCAGCAATTTTCGATTTTTAACAACGGAACTTGGTACGTGACATTGAAATGAGACGAGAAAGGTATTCTCAAAAAATCAGAGAAATCGAACCATTTGAATGGTGGTTTACCTGAAAGACGTAATTTAAAAATCGTTCTAGCGGTTGGCCATATTTGTTTTTTCGCAATATAACTGGGTACATATGATTCAATCGACTAAAGAGAAATATATTCCTTAAAGAAGCAAAATCACACCATAAATTCGATTGGCTATCCTATGCCAGGATACCACCTGCGAATATTCGATCAAAGAATAAGTGATTGCTAGCGTCATTGTGGCCAATCTGATATCACACGTTCCCGCTAGAGTCAATACCAACATGTTTACTCACATATAAATTTATTTTATCCCAGGAGTCCACCTACATTAGTGGGGTAAAAAAAAATGGACAAGTTAATGTATTACCAGATGTATATATATATATATATATATATATATATATATATATATATATATACACCAGATGAGTTTGGACATGTTAGGATGAAAAAATGGGCGTGTTAATGTACACCAGATTAATTCAGCGTTCATATGTTTGTTACCTATTTTTTAACAAATTGGCTACAATATAGCAGCAATAACTAATAGGTCTACATGTTTTACATTCTAAATATGATAATTTATTGTTGTTATTGTCTAGTCTGTTATATTTAATTAACCTCACTTCATTTTAATGCAATTTTCAATTATTTTTATGAAGAAATTAACATGTATTTATCATAAGTAATGCCACGAGTGATTTCCAAATTATCGACAAATTCACGACTCACGAAGTGAGGAGTGAATTTATCTAGACTATTTAACTCATGCCCCAAATGGGAGTCATGACCAATCACGTTTCAATGATTTCTGTTTTACAACCAATCAGAGTCGTGCTTCACCAAATATTTATCAGTGTTATAATTACCATATTAAAGAAAGCTCCTCCTTACAATATTGCGTTCCTTTGGCAATAAATAGTATGATCTGGTTGCAGTGATAAACAAATGAAGCAGTAGAAGCGTACCTATCGTTTCTCATTTGTTTTCAAACATTGCCGTTTACATTAAATATATAAATATTTTAAAATAACTATAGTTAAATAATGATTTGTGAGTAAACAGCTTAATTTTATTCGTTAAATAGTCCTAACAAATGCCACTCTTGATTTCCAAATTCTCTAGATAAATTCACTCCTCACTTCGTGAGTCGTGAATTTATCGATAATTTGGAAATCACTCGTGGCATTACTTATGAGAATTTGTAAATCAAGAGTGGCATTTGTTAGGACTATTTAACGAGTAAAATTAAGCTGTTTACTCACAAATCATTATTTAACTATAGTTATTTAAAATATTTATATATTTAATGTAAACGGCGATGTTTGAAAACAAATGAGAAACGATTGGTACGCTTCATCTGCTTCTTTTGTTTATCACTGCAACCAGATCATACTATTTTATTGCCAAAGGAACGCAATATTGTAAGAATGCTCTCTAGTGGAGAAAAAATGAAACACATCAAACTGTATATTATTTCATTTCTGATGTCGTATGATGTAAATATGACAATTATATTTTTCTGGATTATTACCTGGGAAAAAATACATTTAAGAAAGTGCAAATAGTGGTTTCTTTTTGGTGGTATAATCAATTGCTACAAATGTTTTTATATTAACTCCTGCAAGCAATATGTGTTGTCATCCATGCACTATATATACAATCTGGTAGCCGTATTTCTTACAGAGTCAGACACTGCAAAATAATGGTCAGACCTGTTCAAAATATTAAAAAGGAGGAGCTTTCTTTAATATGGTAAATTTAATATTGATAAATAATTGGTGAAAACACGACTGTGATTGGTTGTAAGACAGAAATTATTGAAACGTGATTGGTCATTGACTCCCATTTGGGGAATGAGTTAAATAGTCTCACATAATTATTTACATATTAATTAACTAACACACTGGCACTATGAAACCGTTGGATCATGGCCGTATGGACATAAGCTTTCCACACATCCCTATCCTGAGCTTTTGCAATCATTCCCTGCATAATATACTACCCTCAAATCATAGTTAATGTTATTCTCCCACCTCATTCTTGGTCTACCAACTGAGCGTTTTCTACAAGAAGCTTCCATGCCCCTCTTTCATTCTTCACTCGTGCCGCATGTCCTATCTATCGCAGTCTACGAGACTTAATTGTTTTTATTATATCTGGTTCAGAAATGACTAATACATAAATTACATTGCAAAATTATGATTTTTAGGTACTTTGAGCTCAACTTCTCACTTCATTCTAAAGCACTTCTCAGGTTTTTTTTATCATCATATATATTTCTCTCGAAGTTGAGATCTTTCACCAAGGATACAAGCTTGCTTCCAAATGTACGATTTTTCAAGCAGAGCTTTTAGCTCTACTGCAAGGTGTGGAATAGGTTATAACCACCAACAAGTCTTCTTGTATCTATAGTGACTCCCAGGCAGCACTTTCCGCTATCAATGACAGATTCGACCGTCACCCGATTGCAAGCTCCATAAGAACAAAATTAAACCAACATCTTGGACATATTTGCCTGCGCTGGATTAAAGGACATACTGGAACTACAGGAAATGAACGTGCAGATTTTCTTGCCAAATCAGCTGTTAATTCAAATATGGATTACTTTTACTGCTTCTGTCCTCCATCATATATTAAAGAAGTATTAAAAAATGATCTCTTACAAAATTGTAATGCTGAGTGGTTAAACAGTATTAATGGTGCTTTGCCAAGAACATTATTTTTCCCAACTGTTTTTGACCGAATAAAGTGCAAATACGTAGAACCAAATTTTGTATTAACACAATTTATGACTGGACACGGTAAATTTGGACATTATTTGGAACGATTTAAGATAGGTACAGATACCTGTATTTGCAAAAACTCCAGCCAGACTATCTCACATCTGTCATTTGAGTGCTCCGCATTTGATTCCAAAATACATGAATTTATTAAAAAATTAGGTTATTGCCATAATAAATTTCAACTGCCTTTGTCAAATATTTTACGTAAGAAGTGTTGTTATAGAAAGCTGTGTGACTTTATCCATCATATTTATAAGAGACTTTGAGTTAGTTTTGTCTAGGGTTTGTTAATTAATTTATTTATTTGTTCATATTATGTTATTATGTAACGCTAGAAATTAACCATACTCTACATTATTGTAAATAATTAATTGTAATTGTAACTAAAATTCTAACATACCGGATGGTTGAAATAATAATAATAATAATAATAATGATGATAATAATAATAATAATAATAATAATAATAATAATAATAATAATAATAATAATAATAGCTTTATTTTACCTGGCAGAGTTAAGGCCTTAAGGCCTTGTCTACCACTCAACCAAGGTTAAAAAAATACAAAAAAATAGCCTTAAATCTAAATTACAATACAGGGTGATTACAAATGATTGGAGCGATTTCATGATTTTATGGTAGCTGTAGTATTCGACATATTTTCACGAACTTTTACAGATACATAGAGCAACTTCCCAGGTTTTTTTTGAGATGTTACAGGTGCTCCATATGCTCCCCCTTGGTGATTCTGCAGATATCAAGTCTGTAATCAAGTTCGTCCCATACTCGACGTAACATGTCCCTATTAATTTGTTCAAAGGCATTGATTATGCGAGCTCGCAGTTCTGGTAAGTCTACTGGTAAAGGAGGCACAAACACTGAATCTTTCACATACCCCCAAACAAAAAAATCGCACGGCGTCAAATCGGGGGAGCGTGGAGGCCATGACAACAATTTCTGATCATTCTCTCCACTGCGACCGATCCATCGGTTTGGCAATCTCATGTTTAAAAATTCACGAACATCGTGATGGAAGTGTGGTGGAGCACCATCCTGCTGGTAGATGAAGGTCTCACTGTCGGTCGTCAGCTGCGGCATGAGCCAATTTTCCAGCATGTCCAGGTACACGTGTCCTGTAACGTTCTGCTCGCAGAAGAAAAAAGGGCCATAAACTTTGAACTGAGAAACCGCACAGAACACACTAACTTTTGGGGAGTCGCGAATGTGCTGCACAATAACGCGGGGATTTTCTGTGCCCCAGATTCGCACATTGTGTTTGTTCACTTTGCCATTCACAAAGAATGTTGCTTCGTCACTGAAGACAAGTTTCTCACAAAAACCATCCTCATCCATAAACTGCTGCATTTGTGTACAAAATTCAAACCGACTCACTTTGTCAATGGGCGTAAGGGCTTGTAGAAATTGCAAGTGGTAAGGTTTATGCTTCAATCTTTTCCGCAAGATCTTCCAAACGGTCGGTTGTGGAATGTTCAGCTCTCTGCTCGCTTTTCGTGTTGATTTCTGTGGGCTACGTGTGAAACTCATCCGCACACTCTCAACCTTTTCTTCACTCACTGAAGGACGACCCGGTTGATTTCCTTTTACAGAGGCATCCTGTAGCTTTAAATTGCGCATACCATCGCCGAATGGAGTTGGCACTCGGTGCATCTTTCTCGAACTTCGTTCTGAAGTGTCGTTGCACAGTTATCACAGATTGAGTTGAATGAAATTCAAGCACAGCATATGCTTTCTCCTCGCCTGTCGCCATCTTTGATAACTGCTGCGCTCTCTCGGTTTAAAGCTGAAACACGGCTGCGAGAGAAAACAAAAAAAAACCTTATGAGTTTTTATACATAACTTTAAAGTTCTGTGAAGATATGTCAAATAAGATCGCTACAATAAAATCATGAAATCGCTCCAATCATTTGTAATCACCGTGTATATATAACGATAAGTTATAAATATAATACAATTAATATTTATAATGTAATTAATTTCATATTATTGGATATTCAATAAAAAAAGAAATAAAATATATATTTCTCTCAGGTAATTATTCACATACTCTATCAATAAATTGTTTGTCTTTTCGTTTTTATTTGGATATATGTAGTAGTAGTAGTAGGACTTTATTAGACAAAAAGTAAGATATTTACAATATTATTTACAAATATGCGTCGCACGGGCAGTAAGCCGTACGTGCTGTTGACAGTCCGTTACAATAAAGTAATAATTGGTACTAGTGTAAAGAAAAATAAACAACAAAAAAAAGCAATAACATTACAATTACATAAAGAAAACACAATAATAATATTACAATTAAATAATAACACAATAGCATTATACACTAAAAAAATTAACATTACAATTACTTAAAGAAAACACAATGATATTACAATTAAATAATACACAATGGATATATGTAAGTGACATGGATGGTATAGAATCCCCACTCGATTTGCTGCAGAAATCGTTAGTCTACGCATGGAGAATTTTTAACAAGTATTACAGAAACAATAAACAATTGTGAAACCGCAGTCGTGGTTCAACAATTTAGTATTTAAAAAAAATATCTGTAGTAGACACTTTAAGTTTTGTAAGCTAATGTCAGTCTCTGTATTGGCCTTGGGACTGGTTGGTATGCGTGCTCCATACACGTTCAAACTATTTGAGTCACATATTTTTCAGATCAATAAATATTCAGTTGTGAGTCAGGCCTGAGTATAACTTGATGTACGAGTTCACACCAACGTATTTTTACGACGTTAAGAGTTGATTCATCTCCTAAAACTACAAGAAATAATTTGATGCTATTTTTAAGTTATGGCGCTCTTCACGTTCTGTTATTTAGGAGACTTTTTTTAATGAAGATTTATAACTCCTTCGGGGTCTACGACTGAAATATTGTTCGCTTGCAAAACATGGGGGAAAAATTTAATTATCCGCAACCCATTTCGATAATTGCTTTCGTATATTTATGTAATTAGTAACAGGGATTACTTTTGTGATGAAAAAGTGATAACAAAATATTATGTTTGATAAAATAATTCGTGGTTAAATGCTCGCAGCCTCTCACATTCAAAAAGGTGCAAAAGAGTATTCACGTAGGCTTTCACGGCCGGAGTTGCTATGATGATCTTAATGAAGGTTTTCGGGCTGTAGGCCGTGGTCGTGAGGCTTGTAGTTCCCCGACGTTTCGCCAGAGACTGCGTCCGGCATCCTCAGACGCAGTCTTTGGCGAAACGTCGGGGACCCACGTGGGACGTGTGGAGTATATACTAGATTAGGGCATATAATGTATTCTACTTAGTTATTTTTAGAGAATTTCGAAGGAATGAATCTCTTGAGGTTGTACTCATAATACGATTTCTTAAAATTCTTCAACGGATCTTCGCAGATTCTATCAAGTAGGCATCAGAAATGATCATGATTATATATATATATATATATTTGTTTGTATTCCCCACTACAGGCCCTGAGAAGGCCCTTGGTGTAGTGGGGGGTTAAGGCTCTCACTATGTCTAGACAATCAGCACTTGATGTCAGCCGGGTTGTCAGCCCTGCGTTACGGCCGCCTTTACCCCATAACAAGCGTCTGGTACTCATTTCCGTTAGAGGCTGAGTCGACCCCAGGGCCATAGTGCCGCCAGAAGGTTTGGGTCAGTTTAAAAATCCTGACCCCATCGGGACTTGAACCCTCGACCTTCCGGCTTGTAGCGCAATGCCTTAACCACTACGCTAAGGTGTGCCCCTATATATATATATATATATATATATATATATATATACATATGTTTAAACTATATAATATATGTGAACAATATAATCTCAAAATATCCATAGAAAAAACTAAGATAATGGCATTCCAAGGGAAAAATCAAATCAGATCCAAAATAGTAATAGGAAACAAAATTATAGAACAGGTGAACCATCTCAATTATCTAGGATGTGACATTTCATTTAATTATGATAATGATATAACTAATAAAATAGCGAAATTCCAGGGAATATGTGGTACGATAAAACGATCACTAAATAACAAAACAACAAGAGAGACCCAATTGAAATTTTACAAAACGTTGGTAGTACCGGTACTGATCTATGGTTGAGAAGCCTGGATACATAAAAACAAGATCTAAGTAGGAGGCAGAAATGAAATGTTTGAGATATGTTAAAGGGTGCACTAAGGAAGACAGAATCAAGAACACAGAAATAAGACAGGAACTTGAAATATTTGCAATAACTGATAAAATAGATACATATAGACAAAAATGGAAGCAACACATAGACAGAATGAATGAAGATAGATATCCAAAACAAATAACAAAATACAAACCTAAAGGCACCCGAGATGTGGGCAGACCTAGAAAGAGATGGGCTGAAGTCGGAACGGGTCAACAGACCTAATTCATGAATGCAGATGATGATGATGACATGATGACATACATACGTACTAGCTAATACCCGGCGTGCGCTGCTACTCCTTAATAAATGTTAATGTGTTTTTACCAGCCTTGAGCTGCTATGCTTTGCACGGGAATCTTCTTGGCATTAATGAAAGACAAAAATGGTTATTGTGAGTTATCAGTAAAAGATAAACATATGCTCTCGCGGACTTTTTTGTAGAGTTTTTTTGAGATATTCAATTCCGTGTACAATAATTTGGTGTATTTGTTATAATTAAGGTAGCGTAAGCCATATATATATATATATATATATGATATGAAAAGAAAAATGAATGCTTGAGTCGGGATTTGAACTCGAGTCTCTAAAGGTACAGACTTTAGAGACTCGAGTTCAAATCCCGACTCAAGCATTCATTTTTCTTTTCATATCATATTTGCCTTCATTGCCAAATGTCAAAAATATATTTATAATATATATATATATAGTAAAATAAATATTCTCTTTAATTTGCTTACTTGATATAGTCAGCTACTAGATGGCAGTGAAGACAGTGTTCTCGCGACATCTAGTAATAATGGAGAGTATAATACATATATAAGAAAAATAAGTGTTTGAATTGGATTCGCCTGGTAGTGTAATGGATATCACGCTGAGGTACAGACTCAGAGATCCGGGTTCGAATCCCTTCCAGGCATTTATTTTTCTTATCATACCATATATATATATATATATATATATATATATATATCCATTACCATCATCGTTTAAAGTTAAAAACTGCCAAAACTAGTGAAAAACAACGTTAAACGCGAACACAACTAAACGTTGGATTGTGGAGGGATGTGTATAGAAATGATGAAGGGAACCAGTCATGTGGTGTGAGATAAGCGCCTTTTGCATGTCTGCAAATAAACAGAGATACTGAGAAACTCCACATGTGACGGGTTGCTTTAAGCCCCTAGCCATTGTCCATCTCTTTTATTTACACGAGATTTAAACACAAGTAACTTTAATACATTTCTACGTGCTTCTTTTTCTAAAAGATTGGGACTTACAAACCGCCCTAGCTGTGCTTCTGAAATTACAACTTTATTTATTTCTTTTTTTATTTGATTTGAAAATGTCATCCAAAGTCCCAAGCGCAAAGCTAATGGATTTGCGCTGATTCGAGTCTCCTTGGGGGAAGAAATTTTGTCATGAAATTTTGGCCAGTATGGGCCGGTGCCCAACCAGTATCGTGAGGCATTTTGGTATACAGAATAATTATGGGCTGATTGAGAAAACCAACTATAACGGCTGGGGATCCGATATGCTGAACACATGTCACCTCAACACTAGCTGTTTGATCGTTTACGTTTGTGATTAACACATGTGCATGTCAGGCCATCGTGTCATAAAAAAATCATCCAAAATTCTCTAAAGAATCTGAAATATATAAAACTCTAATTCTTCCAGGTATATGGATTCAAAGCATGGTCATCCTCTCTAAGAGGAAAAAATATATAGCAAATATTTGATGAGCTCCTTTTCAAAACTTCTCTTGTCCATTTTCATTAATGTAGGCTATAGGAAGTAATATAAGATTGCTATTTCCCTGTAGAGTATAAATACTTTGATTGCAGTAAACATTCTAACGGAAATTTGTAGTGATTTAAGTGTTGTTCTTAAACCAAATTGTAACATTAGTATGTAGGAAGAATGTTAACACCCAAAAAGTCAGTTTTGGCACAAGGTGGTTAATAGACTTCTCAAAATGAGCTCTTGATTTGAGAAAAAATGTTTAGAAAAATGATTGGATCTAAGAGAGATAAGCCGAGTGATAAATGGAAGAAATTAATATTTAATTATTGATTTATGGAAGATTTATAGGGTCTAACTCAACTTCCCTTTCACTCCCTATCAATTCTATTTCTTAATTTCTCTCTTTTTCTCTTTCTTTTTTCGCTATCTCTTTCTCTCGCCCATTCTTCAGACTCGGGATCCACGGTTTAAAGTCCGTCCCGAAGGTCTTTTCCCTTGGATTTTTCCATCATAAAAACCCATCGATCCCGGCCGGGTTTGAACCCACGACAAAAACACTGATGTATTAACGTGAATTCATAGTTTATGTACTGCACAACAATGTACGTATATATGCAGAGAGTTACAAATAAAGCCATGATAAGTTTTGAAGATATTGAATTAAAAAAAACTTACTTACTCACTGACACTATCGAACCCGTAGGTTCATGGCCGCGCGGACATAAGCTCTCCATACACCCCTATCCGGAGCTAATGCTTTCCAATCATTCCCTGTATAATCTACTTCCGTCAAATCATAGTTAATGTTATTCTCCCACCTCATTCTTGGTCTACCAACTGGGCGTTTTCCCTCTGGCTTTCCTACAAGAAGCTTCCATGCAAGTCTTTCAATCCCCATACGTGCAACATGTCCTGCCATCGCAGTCTACGAGACTTAACTGTTCTTATTATATATGGCTTCCTATAAAGACCATGTAGTTCATTGTTAGTAGCCTTCTCCATTCACCTGTCTGTTCATCTGTCTTTGGTCCAAAAAATTTCCTAAGTACTTTATTCTCAAATACTTGTAATCTCCTTTCCTCCCTTAAAGTAAGAGTCCATGTTTCGCACCCATATAATATAACTGGTAGAATAATAGTTTTATATATTTTCAGTTTAACGTTTTTTGAAAGGAGTTGGGACATCAAAAGCCTCTGCAATGCATAATAGCACGCAATTCCAGAATTGAGCCTATGTTTAATTTCTTTGTGCATCTCATTCCTATTTGTGATTATTGTTCCTAAATATTTGAATTCAGCCACTTCCTCAATATTTCCCTCATTTGTCATTAGCGGTCCATTTCCATTATTTATTGAATTTCTACGTGTGACCATATATTTAGTTTTATTGATATTTGTTAGAAATACATTATATAATGGAAATGAACAGTTAAAGACAAATGGGGGGAATTTTAAAAATTGTGACTGAATTCAAATAGCTACCTAGTAACAAAAATTACAAACAAGAATAAGACACAGAGAGAAATCAAAAATACGCTTAATTTCAGAAACGCTTGCCATTTACTTTACGGGAACTCTTTTTATCCCAACTTCTATCAAACACGTTAAACTAAAAATATATAAAATTGTTATTCTTTCTGTTACATTCTATGGATGCGAACACAAACTCTTACTTTAAGGGAGAAGAAAATAGTACGAGTATTTGATAATAAAGTTCTTAGGAAAATTTTGGATCAAAGAGAAACAACAGACAGGTGAATGAAGAAATGTAAATAATATTAAGAAACATGATTATTATTTATGAAAAACCAGATGTAAGAAGAACTATCAGTCTTAGGTCTTATATATTGAAATGGGAAGGACATATGGCATGATTTGGGAATCAAAGAGGAGCATGGAAACCCATTGGAAAATAATAGCTCAGGATACGGATGTATTGATAGCTTATGTCCGCGCGTCCATGAATATCAGAGTTCTATAATTCCAGTGTGTAAGTTAGTTAAAAGAACAGCAAACTGAAGAAATAACAAAGGGCATCAGGCAAGGTGACTCTTTAAGTCCATTCTTATTTAATATTATAATGAATATTATTGAAAACATATCACCACGTTTGGGTTATAAAATGTGAAATACTAGATTTCATTTAATATGTTACGCAGATGATGTCGTTCCCCTTTCAGAATCTGAAGATAATTTACAAATATCTTTTCATCAATTTAATATAAATGCCAGAAAATACAATATGGAAATTAACACGAATAAGACAAAATGCTACAATATCGAAAGAACAGTAGAAAGAAAAATTATAGAATATGTATCAAAATTTAATTATTTAGGTGTATTAATAACAAACACTAAAATTTTAATAAAAGAAGTAAAGAAACAAGTTGATAAAGCAGCACAAATATCAGGATATATAAAATGTTTAATTTGGCGCAACAAACATATGTTAATAGAAAGCAAAACCCGCAGATACAAAACGATAGTTCGACCAGTTATCATATATGGAGCAGAAACTAGGGCTGAAACAACAAAAACTAAACAAATAACAAGCACATGTGAAATTAAAATCTTAAAAACTATTCATTATTTTAATAAAATACAACAAAAAATAAATAAATTAGGGATACATGTCATATTCAAGACATAACCAAATTTATTATAGATAGACGAAAATATTGGAAGGATCATATAGAAAGAATAGAAGAAAACCGACTTGCAAAAAGAGCTAAAGAAGGTAGAAAAAACAAGAGGAAGACCAGCCAAAAGACGGATAGAGAGTGAATGCACATCCAATACGTCTTCCTCCGAGGAGTGATTTTGGAAATAAACAGGATGAAAATCCTACAAATTATGATTAAGAAGAAGAAGAAGAAGTTAGTTCTAATATTGCCAGGCAACCTTCTGTTAGCATTTGTTTTCATTCGCTATTGAAGAAGCACTTTACAATGTTGGCTACAATGTGGAAAGAGATATGGACTCCAAAATAAATAAATTTCAGACGGTGTGTGGAACAATACAGAGAACATTCAAAAATAAAATTAGAAAAGAAACCAAGATAAAAATGTATAATGTTATGGCGGTTCCCACAATATTGTATGGATGTGAAACTTGGGCTCCAGTGAAAAGAAGAAGGATAGAATACAGACGGCAGAGATGCGGTTCCTAAGACAAGTAAAAGGATGTACAAGACTTGATAGAATAAGAAATGAGGATATAAGAGAAGAATTGAAAGTACAGCCTTTATTGGATAAAGTCACGAATTACAGACAGAAATGGATTGATCACATGGATGGAATGAGTAAGGAGAGATATCCATTGTTAGCCAGGAACTATAAAGCAAGAGGAAGGCGTGATGTTGGAAGACCTAGAAGACGTTGGGCTGATGCAATATGAAGTCGGAACGGGCAATTGCCTAATCCCTGGATTGATGATGATGATGATGACTTTACAATTAAAACAATTGTAAGCGAAACACCTAAACACCCTGGTGAAGTGGAAGAGAAGGCCTTACGGTCCTAACTCCATTAGTTAAAATAAATACAAGTACATTTGCCCTCTGTTTCCATATCATATAGGCCTATTTGATTTCTTTTGGCAATAATTAAACAGATTACATATTAATCCCTGTATATGTTGTAACAATACAATTAGGAGATATCCCGGCAATAAATAACTAAAAATAGAGGTTCTGTTCGTAGGAAAATCCTTATTAATGCAGGAAAAGGGATTTGAAAGGGTATTTAGCTCTAATCTCATCTGGCTAAGATTCAAGCAAAAGTTATATTTTTTAGATATTCTTACTTAAGTCATCTGATATCAAGCAAGTTAATTTACTTATATACATAAGAGATTATTAAGTTCTGGCAAAACTTTGGTCTAATGTGTGTGCAGAACGTTTTCCGATATATAACGTGACTTTACTTAAGAATTCAGTTGGAACCCGACGTATTCATTATGCATGAGCTGTTTTTTTAAAAAATCGCCCACACTTACAGCTTATCTAGTCCTCTGTATAAGTAAGTAGCTAATACCCGGCGTGCACTGCTACGCCTAAATAAATTAAATGTGTTTTTATGTTTAGTTGAGCATGTAAAAGAAAAATAATCATATATATATATACATCCATAGTAATTCTGCCCGAAGGCAGGTCCTTCACTACAATCATAGCATTTTCATGCTATGCTTGCAGCTTTACTAGGGAATTGTAGGTGTGGTAGCTTCCCGTTGCTTTCCACGCCGGTGAAGGATGATGATGATAATGATAAGGATGATGATGGTGATAATGGCCATATGATTTCGGGGACAGTTTGGGCCTTAAAGTTTTCCTGACATTTGTCTTACAGGTGAGGAAAAACCTCGATAAAAACCTCACTCAGAAAAACTAACCTGACCGGGGATCGAACCCGGGCCCGCTGCGTGACAAGGCAGCACGCTACCTCGTGACCACAGCGTGGACATATATATATATATATATATATAATTACTGTTTTTTAGATATCCCGTGCTGATTACCCGGTGCTGCCCTTATCCCCATTTTTTTGGCATTTATGAGCTGAAAGTCAAAAATGGTTATTAGGAGTTATCTGTAAAATATAGACATATGCTGTCACGGACTTTTTAGTAGAATTTTTGAGGTATTCAATTCTGTATAGGCTACATTAATTTGATTTATTTGTTATGGTTTAGGCAGCGTAAGCCACTTACGCGTCCAAAAAGCTACTTTTTTTGTTGCACCGATGCTCTTTTTTTTAACCCCGACCCTATAGAACGTGTCGGCCGCGGTGGACTAGTGGTTATGCTCCTTGCCTCTGGTTCCGATATCGCCGATTCAAACCCGACCGCAGTCAATGGATCTTTTTAGGATTGAACAAAATTCAAGGAGCAAGTCCTCCGGAAGGGACTTTAAGCCATAGGTCCCGAGTCTGAAGATTTTCAGGCTCCTAAAAGATCCTTAAGCCTGAATGAAAAGGTCTCTAAGCAAAATTGACCGAATCTCCCCGTCCTAGTACTACCTTGGTTTCCTAGATGTCAGTAAGAGGCGGAACGCTGACCACGGACCACTCATCTATACGAAAACAAGTGTAACTAAATTAATATGGTTCAAATTCTTCCCTGTAGGGGGAGAGCGCCTAAATCTCTGTTAAGGGAAAACATGGGCTTACAAGACAAGATTATTATTATTATTATTATTATTATTATTATTATTATTATTATTATTATTATTATTATTATTATTATTATTATTATTATTATAACCTAGCCACATTAGAAAGAATAAACTCAACCTATATAAGGAAGGCGGTAGGAGTGTCCAAAACATCAAGATCCAGGTTTGTATATCTACTGGCAAGGGAATCCTACCTCATTGAAGACATCAGACTTCAAATGCTCGTACCCAGCACCAAAGCATCAGAAACATTCCTAACAACAATGATCAAAAAGAGAGACCAAATACCTTCAGAATTCTATGCCACAGGGGCCATGATTGATTGATCCTGGACAGCAGCAAACTTCGAGATGAGACACATATGTACAACAATGGCGATCCACGGATTTCATCATATCATCTGTAAAAATCCAGCTTTCCATGAACCAAACGCAACATGCCTGTGCAAACTGTGTGAACAAAAATATGGTCGATACCACCTGGAACTTTGTACCAAAACAACAATCGCAATCAATGAATATGCAATCATGTAACCTAATTGTATGTGGCCAATTGGCTGCAATACTTGTATTATTATCATTATTATTATTATTATTATTATTATTATTATTATTATTATTATTATTATTATTATTATTATTATTATTATTAAAAGCTATTGAAGAATGGAAAAAGAAATGTAAACCGATGGGAATACCACTAGATGATAATTCAACAATATATACACTCCAGTTTGCAGAAGACCAATTGATATTGGCTCAAGAATTTGAAGATATAGAATACCTCGCTAGAAAATTAATACAAGAATATAGTTTATGGGGTTTAAAGATCAATATGGATAAATCTAGATATATGACAATAGGGGATCTTCCTCAAGATTTAATAGTAGAGGAACATTTAGGGACAATTAAACACACTGAAAATATAAGTATTTGGGAATTAAAATTACTAAAGATGGAAAACAAGAAACAGAGATAAGAAACAGGATCAATGTAGGAAAGTATGCTATATCTGCCCTAAATGGAATAGTGTGGGACAAACATATCTTCAAAGAAACAAAAAAAGTATTTTTAATACAATAATCAGAAGCATTATTACCTATGGGGCTGAAGTGTGGGCTTTAAATGTACAAATGAAAAAAAAATTGCTCGCCACTGAAATGGACTACTGGAGACGTGCTGCAAGAATATCCAGGAAAGATAAAATCAGAAATTCATATATATATATATATATATATATATATATATAGCCTATATATAAATGCAGGTACAATATTCAATATTAGATTTTATAAAGAAGAAACAATTAAACTGGTACGGACACATTAGAAGAATGGAAGAAGGAAGACTACCTAAGATAATCATGAATTGGGAACCACAGGGAAGGAAAAAGAAGGGTAGACCAACTATTACGTGGATTCAGGGAATCAATGAAGCTAAGAGGGAATGGGAAATAGAAGAAGATATATGGATGAACAGACAGGAATGGAAAAACGTGTTGAAACAAATGTGTAGTTAAACTGTAAACATGGGTACCGGAAAAAATGTAACATTGTCATTGTAAAAGCCGGAATAATAAAAAAAAATATTATTATTATTATTAGTTATTATTATTATTATTAATGTATATTATTATTATTATTATTATTCCTTCCAAGTATTAGGCCAAGGCCTGTTACGATCCTATAGAAAATTTTCCCTCCAGCGTTTCATAGGACGGCCCAGTGATCTTCGTCCTCTTGGTATATAATTATAAACAGCTTTGGGGATCCGATTTGAACTCATTCTTATTATTATTATTATTATTATTATTATTATTATTATTATTATTATTATTATTATTATATTAACCTGTATGGGAGAACAGAAGGTCTGGTGCTCGTAACTGCACGGCTATTCAAATTAATCTAATCTGATCTATGTATATCGTCCGTATTCATATGTCTTCTGTAAATGGAACTGACATTAATTTGTATGAATAATGATATGATGATTAATGATTGTGTATCCAGTATTTTTTAATTCGCCTTTTTTTTTAACGTTTGATGCAATTATGTTTATTGCTGTGCTGATAGTGTTGGGTTTAGTAAGGAGGATCATGATTGGAAGTTATGAGGTCGTCATGGTTACCAACTTCCTACGCCTGACGTAAATGGTGCGGTTCAGTAGACTTAAAAACGTGTGCTTAAGTTTCGTGGAAATATTTTAAATCTAACTTAACATAGAAAAAAGAACCAGGTTGACCAACCCAGAGATTTTTAACTTTCTATTTTATCAAGCACAAGTAACACTAAGAAATTGGGGCTGGCAGTAAGTAGTTAAAGTTTTATCATCATCATCATCATCATAGTACATTCACGAATTTAGGCCATTTGTTGACCTGTTTCGGCCTCAAGAGAAACACCATCCAAAAGTCTTTTGAGTGGACGTCCTGGTCTTCTTCTTCCTGCAGGTTGATATCTTAACATTTGTTTGGGTATTCTGTGATCTTCCATTCGATGGACATGTTGCATCCATCTTGACTTATAATCAGAAATTTTTGTTTTCTAAAAATTCCATGTGTAATTCTTCTAAGATGTCTTCTTTTTTTTTTTTTTTGTGATCTAGTAGTGTGTATCCTGCAGTCCTCCGAAGATATCTCATTTCAGCAGATCTAAGTCTCTGTATATCCTTCTGTTTCAACGTCCATACTTCGCTACCATACAAAAGAGTTGGAAGAGCCAGTGTTTTATACACTTTCAGTCTTGAATGCTTTTGGACTAACTGTGGCTTGAAGATAGAATTTATTAACCCTAAAAATTCTTAAAAATTTAGATATTTTTGCATTTACATCCTTTTCTTCTTCATATGAGATATTGCATCCTAGATATGTACAATTATTCACCTGCTCCAAAATGTTATCGTCCAGTACAATTTTACTTCTGACAGGATCTACACCTTGAAATGCCATAATTTTTGTTTTTTCTGTAGATATCTTTAAAGTTTTAAGAATTGTAAAATAGTACCTGATATCTCAGTCGTCCTCAATAAATTGGAGTGTTGTTTTATAGGAGGCATTTCGATAACTTAAGTATCATCTTCTGCCTTTATTTTGATACTGACTGTACCAAAATGAAAGCAGAAGACGATACCTAAGTTATCGAAAGGCCTCCTATAAAACAACACTGCAAATTACTGAGGACGACTGAGATACAATTATTACTGTTTTACAATTATTAAAATTTTAACACAGTGACCTCAACGGAGTTTCATAATGTATTTTTTAAATCTTGATTCAGTAAGTAGTTATACGTATAAGTAAATATATTGTCACAAGTATTATTATATACAACTTTCCTCATTAGAGGATTGCCCCAAGAACAAAGTGATACAGACAATTAATTTTTGGAATTGATGAAATACATTTTGTAAATACATTTAAAAAAAATTCAAATTGTAGGCCTAATTGAAGTATACATACTATAAAGTAGACATTTTGTAAATATGGTTTCTTAAAATTGAAATTGTTCCTCTAATGGCAGCGATGGCAATTTTAGAAAGATACACCCTGTCCAAATCTAAGGAATTCCAAAATTTAGCTCAGAATCCTGGTATAGTACCTCTTGCCCCGATCATCAATCCTGTGACAGTTATACTATCTAATGGTATTTATCTTCGTAGTAATCAATTGTTGGCTCGTATATGGCTTCTTTTCAGAGTCAACTTCCCCAGGTTGGCCACTATAAGTCTCAAAACGAATTGTGGGATCTAATATCATACCAATTTTAGAAGATTGTCTAAATGCAATAATATCTATTCGTCTGTTACTTCCATTAGTGGCCACACCATGAACTTCTTCATAAACTGTGTATCCATAATCTCTAACTGGCACTATCGAACCCGTTAAGTTCATCGCCACGTGGACGTAAGATCTCCATACATCCCTATCCTGAACTATGTTTATCAATCATCCCCTGTATGATCTAATTCCCTCAAATAATTGTTTATGCAATTCTCCCAGCTCACTTTTGGTCTACCAAATGGGCGTTTTCCGCTAGATTTCCTACAAGGAGTTTCCATGTCTTCTTTAATTCCCTATTCATGCCACATATCCTACCCATGACAGTCTTCCAGACATAACTCTTCTTATTATATCTGGTTTCCTATAAATGTCATGTAGATCACTGTTTGGTAGGCTTCTCCATTCGCCTGTCTGTTCGTCTGTCTTTGGTCTAAAACATCTTCTTAAGGACATTATTCTCAAATACTCGTAATATTTTCTCCTTTCTTTAAGTAAGAGTCCATGTTTCGCATCCATATAACTGGGAGAATAACAGTTTTATATACTTTCAGTTTAATGCTTTTTGAGAGAACTTGAGACAACATGAGTCCCTGTTGTGCATTTCCAGAATTAAGCCTATGTTTAATTTATTTCTGCATCTCATTCCACACGAAAGAATGTATTATTAAATTGGGACACTTAATATAAAATTAGTTAAATTTTGAAGAAGTGACTGAATGCAAGTACCTGGAAACAATAATTACAAATAGGAATGAGATGGACAATGATATCAAACAGGTCTCAACTCTTGTGACAAATGATGTTATGCATAAAGGGGGTCTCTGGTTTTCAATTGCTTTTTAGAAAGTCCGTCACGCAAGAACTGCGAATTCCTCTGTTAGGGTCAATTTCACCAACAGAGGTAACTCTATTACGCCAGTTTTCCCCATATATAATACATAGCTTAAACTGGTGAAATACAGTTACCTCTGTTGGTGAAACCGACCCTAAGTCGAATTTAAAATCCGATATAATATATATATATATATATATATTGTTAAATTGAAGAAAATCAATTTTTGATGTTAACTAAAAAGTGAGAAAATGCAATGAAAAGAAATCATTCATAATCGTAAGAGTACCTATTGGTTATTGTTTTATAATTTGACACAAATTTAAATAATATCTTGATTTATTTTTTACATTACCTTATTAAAAATGTTAAATGCATTAACTCAATATACATTGCAAGTTTAAGGGTTAATTAAATTGTATGGTATAGAATGCTATGAAGTAAACATGGCGTTTGTTAGAGGCAATTTTTAATTTTGATTTTGAGGTAAACCTCCACTTCTAATGGTCAGATTTCGCCGATTTTTTGAGAATACCTTTCTCAGTACATTTTAATACCATGTACTGAGTTTCGTTTTGAAACATAAATAATTGCGACTGCTAAAACGATTGTTATATTTTGGTTTCAGGTGAATTCCTACCACATAATGGTCTGATTTTGCCGGTTAATGAATTCGACCTTACATTTTTTTAATTAATTGCTATGTTCTAATTTCGGTTTCGATTCAACAGATATTGCGGCCTCTAGAACATTAACGCACACATGCACACACACACATATATATATATATATATATATATATATATATATTATGATCATGATGGTGGTATGGTGTTCGGAAATATCTTGACTTTAAAGTTTCCTGGCTTTTGTCTTACAGGTGAAGAAAGACTGAAAAACCTCACGAGGAAACATGTCTCGAACGGGGGTCAAACTTAAAACCGTTGCAATGACGTTAATTCTAGACCGCAGAGGTGAACAAGTTTTATGATAATTTATGAAACAACTTATTTTTATATTTGCTATCTGATAAGTCATTATCTGTGGATGATTCAGAGCAAACTGATATTGAGAAATCAATAAATGTCATAAAAAGTTTAGTTGGAATATAGACTGATGCTAATTCCATTTAAATTAAATAAGTTTTAATGAGTTTCTTCTTCCTAAGTGACAAGTTTTCTACTCCATATTATAATCAGTAATTCAATATGATATCTTTCATCGGCAGACAATACGCCTTTCTTCATATCTTGCATCAAACCATGTACAGGGAGTGGCACAACTCTACCAAAAAACTTCGCGTGTTGTTTAGGACTGTACACTAAGTTTTATTAAATAATGCAACAATTGCCAATATAAAATAATTAATTGTTTTTCTCCCACTTGTATTAAATGGAAGCGAAACATCGAATCTTACTTTAAAGCAAGAGTCCACCGCTGTGGTCTCGAGGTAGCGTGCTGCCTTGTCACGCAGCGGGCCCGGGTTCGATCCCCGGTCAGGACCGTTTTTCTGGATGACGCTTTTATCGGGGTTTTTCCTCGCCTGTAAGACAAATGTCAGGAAAACTTTAAGGCCCAAACGGTCCCCGAAATCATATGGCCATCGCAATCATCATCATTCATACGGTATTCATCTTAGATTAAGCTTAGAATTAGGGACTCTCCTGGCGCACCACTATCATCATCATCACTCTCATATCATCGGGGCAACCTATCTCCGCCTTCCAGGTGCCCCAACCTCAGAAGTGGGTTACAAGTAAGCCATGTCAGGAGAGAACACCAGGAATGTCGAAAGACAACCTGATTTGCACAAAAAAAAATTAAGGCAAGAAAAAATATAACGAATATTTGATAATAAAATTCGTAGAAAAATGTTTGGAATGGATTATTTACGCAGAAGCGCCAGAAAGTCAAAATTAGCACATGTCACAAATAAGAAAATTAGAAATATAATGGAAGCAGAAGAAAACATAATTGAAAGAATTGAGGAGAAGGTATTAAAATGGTTAGGACAGATTTTAAGAACGGAAGATGAGCGATGCCCGAAACAACTATATCAATGGCAACCGAGCATAAAGAAGAAAAGAGGAAGACCAAAGTTAACATGGAAGGAAAGCATGAAGATAGCAATGCAAGCAAGAGGACTAAGCATTGAAGATGCCCAAGATCGTAGGATTAAGTACTCTCCTGGCGCACCATTATCATGATCGTCACCCGTCATATCATCGGGGCAGCTTAACGCCGCCTTCCAGCCGCCCCAACCTCAGAAGTGGGTTACAATTACACCAATGCCAGGAGAGAACACCAGGAATGTCGAAATGACAACCAGGAGCATTAAATAATATATATTTCTGTATGTAAACAAAATATACAGTTTTATCAATGTTTACTTCCAGTCTAAAGTTCTTAATGTTACTCAATAGACTGTGTCTGTGGCCCTTAATATTTCCTCGCTATCGCCTAACAATTCTACATCATCAGCATAACGAAATAAATTCTCTTCTCTTTAAATATGTTGTGACGTTATGTTCTATCGCTTGAAAGTTAGTTTCAGCAGTCGTTATTTTAATGATGGAAAAAAGTGGTGAGTTTTATCAAATGGCTAATCATCCTTTATATATCTTGAGCGCGCTTCACTGAGCATCCAATATTTCTATCGTTAACGAACCACGCCCTGAGCGGGGATTCGAGTCCAGCCTATAATGTCAGAAGCTATAGGATCGATGCAGCCGGCGATAGAGAGAGAATGACTGTCATTTAAGTTGGTAACTCTGCTCATATCCTCCCGCCTGCAGGATAAAAGGATTAATCTGCAATTGAATTCATTATCAGACAGCTCTGTGTGTATGATGTGATGGATTTCTTCTAATTTTAACTATAGCATTTGTTCAGCTCACCAGATCTATTCTATCTTTAATTAATCAACAAAATTTTACTTTTGAATTCAAAGAGATTCAAACTCGGCCGTGGTTGGTGGACTTTTAGGATGGAATAATCCAAGGGACAAGTCCTCCGGGAGGGACTTTAAACCGAGGGTCCCGAGTCTGAATTTTTTTCAGTTCGTAAAAGAACCTCAAACCTGAAAAAAGCATCTGTGAGAAATTTACCGACCGTTTCCCATCTAGTAATACCTTACTTACCCCACTAGATGTCTCATCGAGGCGCTAGACAGACCATCACTCGTTGACATTTGTGGGTAAATAAGTGTAACTTTAACTTGGTCACTAAGTTGCCTTTAGGGATGATCCTAATACCGGCACAGGGAAGGAAATGACTTAAGAAGAAGAATTCAAAGAGAGGAGAAAAATGTATGACCATTTGATAATCGAATAAGTCCCAATTTAGGAAAAAAATAGACCAAATTTTAGATGAATTAACAAACTTTTTCATCATGATCATCAACAACAAGGATTAAGCCCAATGGCCTGTTCCGATCTCATTATAGGTCGAATTGGTCCTTCCATTTTTTCAATTGTCTTCCCAACAATCTTCTCTCTTTTGGTTTATAATTATACATTCTTCTTGGTATGCGCTGTTCATTCATTCGTAATACGTGCTGAAGGTAAGCATTTTGATAGTATTTTAATCTTTCACAGAGATTAAATATATTAAGTTCGGTTCTTATATCTTCGTTTTTCTTTTTATCGGTCCTTCGGTATTTTGCTATTGCTCTCAACATCTTCATTTGAGCAGCCTCTATTTGTTTACTATCTGCCTTTGTAAATGTCCAGGTTTCACATCCATATATAAGAGATGGAACTGCCAATACTTTGTAAAATTTTAAAATAGTTTCTTTTCTAGTTTCATTCAATAAAGTACGTTTAATTGTACCACATAGATAATTGAATCGTTGTATTTTAGTGTGTTTATCTAAATTGTCATTACCTAAATGACATCCCAAATAATTAAAATTCCAAACTTGGTCTATAATTACATTGTTTATCACTTTTTAATTTAAAAAATTGAGAAATATTATCAGCAATTCGAAATAAAGTGCTTAGGAAGACTTTTTACCAAATTTTAGACAAATCATATTTTTTTAAGAGAGGAGAAAAGATGATGAGAATATTAGAATCAAGTGCTAAGAAAATGTTAGACGTATCGACAAAATTGTACTTTTTAATTCTAAGAGAGGAGTCCAAACTCCAGAGGGAAAGTCCCAGTAAGAGGGCCAAGAATGAGATGGGAGAAATATATTAACTATAATATAATTATATGGACATTTATTGGAAAATATTAGCTCACGGTAGGAATGTATGGAGAGCTTATATCTCCGCGGTCATGAGTCTCCATGTTCTATACTGCCACTGGGTTATATAGGCATACTATTGAGTATATATATTATACACAAACAACTCAATTGTATTAGTAAGTGTTGGTAGTTATTATTATTATTATTATTATTATTATTATTATTATTATTATTATTATTATTATTATTGTTATTATTATTATTATTATTATTATTATTATTATTATTATTATTATTATTATTATTATTATATTATTATTATTATTATTATTATTATTATTATTATATTATTATTATTATTATTATTATTATTATTATTATTAACTGTTCGGTCTGAAATATTTTCCCATGGCCGCCACATGTTGAAATCACTTACATATTAAAGTAATATAATTGTAGATATAGTACTATTATTCGAGCTACATATCAAAATAAATCACTGATAAATTGTACAATTAATTACGGTATACATTTTATAACTGGATCGAATGCTCCACATCGTTCCGAGTTTTAATTGAAACTGAGGGAAGAATGGTAAAGTTTATCTAAGAGACCCTCTTCCGAGATTGTTTTCTTTAATATAATCATAAACAGTACAAACCAACTGCTGACACTGCTTACTAAGAGTCTGTGAATGTAATGTATTGTTCCTTGAGCTATTAAGAGGTTCTTCCTCTTGTGTCACATTATCCATTCGGCCTGAAATATTTTCCCATGACCACCACATGTTGAAATTACTTATATACTAAACGAATATAATATGTAGATATTGTATTATTATTCGAGCTATATATCACAATAAATCACTGATAATTATAACAATTAATTATGGTATACAATTTTATAAGTGGATCAACTGCTCCACGTTCCGAGATTTAATTTAAACTGAGTGAAGAAAAGCAATGTGGCAACATCGTGGTAATAGCAATACTCGGGATCTTTGTATTTTAATAACATACAACAGCTGTGGGGAAATAAAGCCGAGCCGCTTGTTAAGCATCATAGTGAGGCGATAAAATATGCTGATGATGTAGTGTTATTAGGCGAAGCGAGGAGATACTAAGGCCAAACACGACATTTTATTGAGTAACATTAAGAATTGGGGCAGGAATTAAAAGTCAATAAAACTAAATATATTATCAAACATAGAAATAAATTATATAATGTAAATGGGCAGTTAATTATAAATTAGAGACATTTTGAATAAATGGCTGAATTCAATATGCCTAGGAACAATAATTACAAACAGGAATAAGTTGCAGTAAGAATATAAACATAGGCTCAATTCTGGAAATGCATGATATTACGCATTAAGGGACTCTTGCCATTCAAACTTCTCTCAAAAAAAGTTAAACTGAAAATACATAAAACTATTACAAATCCAGTTATATTACGAGTTTATCGATGTAAAACATGGACTCTTACATTAAGGGAGGAGAAAATATGAGTATTTGAGAATGAATTCCTTGGGAAAAATTCTAGACCAAAGAGAGTCAAACAGATGAATGGAGAATACTACATAACAGTGAGCTACATGATATTTATGGTAAACCAGATGTAATAATGACAATTGAATCTCGTAGACTGCAATGGGCAGGACATGTGTCACGAATGGGGAATGAAAGAAGGGCATAGAAACTAGGAAAACCAGAAGGAAAGCGCCCAGTAGATAGGTCAAGAATGAAGCGAAAGAGAAGTTTACTGTGTACAAATGTGGTAGGCTATGTGAAATCCAATGCGAGAACACATTTCTGTTAATAGCATTATATCAAGATTGTATGATATTTGTTTAGTGTAATTAGTTATTTAACTTTAAAGTTAAATTTCTCAGAAAATTAAAAACACTTAACATATATGTACTGTACGATAAACCATCGATATATTGACATCATAACTTTGTAAACTTGTCTGCAATTCGATAATCCCATGATATCCTAGACATTCACTGAATAAAACAATGGATCGCCTAATGACGTGTTAATACACGACCGTAGTTCCTTTACGAAAGGATGAGGGCGATCAGCTGATTTGTATTTGGAAGTTCAGAGTTCGTTGCACTTAAGTGTGAATTAGTATGCCAAGTGCTTACATCCTTCCCCTTACAATAAATACCTTCCATATAGTACCTTCCACTTTGGCCATCACATTTTAATATACATACTCGTATATACTTGCCATATACTTGCTAATAACCGGCGGGCGTTGCTGCGCTTAAATAAATAAATTATTAAAGGTTAATTAAATCGTATGGTATACGCTGAGACGAACCAAATATTGCAGTTGCTAGTTTTTAATTTCGGATTTCAGGTAAACATTCGCTATTAATTGTCGGATTTCGCTCATTTTTGGATAATACCTACATTGATTTATTTTAATAGGATATACGGAACATTAACTATGATTTGAGGGAAGTAGATTATACAGGGAATGATTGGCAATCATTAGCTCAGGATAGGGATGTATGGAGAGCTTATGTCCGCGCGGCCATGAACCTACGGGTTCGATAGTGCCAGTGAGTGAGTGTGAGTGAGTGAGGATATACGGAGTTCGTTGTGAAACATAAAAAGAGGTGATCTCTAGAGCGATTTTTAAATTTTCACTTCAGGTGAAATCCTACACCTAAAGGTTTTAGAGGGTCCAATTGTGAATCTAAATCATCCAGGGACCCAATCAAACGTAAACAAAAAAAATTCATCAAAATCGGTCAGTCGTTTAGGCAGTTTTTAATTTCGGATTTCAGGTATAAACTTCCTCTTCTAATTGCCCGTTTCCGCTCGTTTTTGGATAATACCTTCCTCGGTTTATTTTAATAGGATATACTGAGCTTTTTGTAAAACATCTAAGATTGTGGCCGCTAGAGCGATTTTTTTAATTTTCACTTCAGGTGAACTCCTACACCTAATGGTTTTAAAGGGTTCAATTGTGAATCTAAACCATTGAGAAACCCAATCAGATACACATACACACACAATTTCATCAAAATTTGGTCCAGTCGTTTAGGAGGAATAGAGTGAGATACACACGTAAAGAAAAATGATACATATATATATATATATATATATATATATATATATATATATATAGAGAGAGAGAGAGAGAGAGAGAGAGGGGGGGGGAGAGATTGACGATGCCATACGGAATTTAATTTGCAAATTGTTTTAACTGAACATTTTAAAATAAACTATATTTTATTAGATATTTTACTCTTTGCAGAGTCGGCCGCGGTGGACTAGTGGTTATGCTCCTTGCCTCTGGTCCCAAGGGTCGCGGGTTCAAACCCTGCCGGGGTCGATGAATTTTTTAGGACGGAAAAATCCAAGGAGCAAGTCCTCCGGGAGGGACTTTAAGCCGTGGGTCCCGAGTCTGAAGATTTTCACGCTTGTAAAATTCCTTAAGCCTGAATGAAAAGGCCTCTAAGCAAACTTTACCGAATTTTCCCGTCCTAGTACTACCTTGGTTTCCTAGATGTCAGTATGAGGCGGAACGCTGACCACGTACCACTCAAAATGACATCTATACGAAAAAAGTGTAACTAAATTAGTATGGTTAAAATTCTTCCCTGTAGGAGGAGAGCGCCTAAATCTCTGTAAAGGGAAAACATAGGCTTACAATACAATAACAATACTTTTTGCAGAGATCAGCTTGTGATATCTGAGACAAAAGGGCTTACAACAGACAATTTACAAATTGAGTAAAATATATGAAACATGCAATTAGAAAATATCTACTTTAAAAAAAAAAATTTCAAATTCGTGACCTACGAATTAAAGTTCGTCCCAGAGGGCTTGTCCTTGGAATTTTCCATCCTAAAAAATTAATTTCTCCTGGCCGGGTTTGAACCAGCGGTCTTCGGGACTACAGGCAAGGAATATAATCGCTAGACCACCGAGGATGATGGTTACATAATACCTCCTCCGTTAATAATGGAACATTTTAGTACACTCTGTATAGAGAAAACGTGTGTTTGTGCGTTCGTGTGTGTGTGTTTACGATATCAAGTTAGATATTATGTGGAAGCTGTGTGGTATATTGACTTCTAAGAAAACTGAGTTAAAGTTTTACAGCAATAGAAAATTGACATTTTATCTCTCTTTCAGACGTCACAAACTGTCCCAATGGAACTTGGATACTTCGACCACTGAATTTTGAAACATGTTTATCTATATATTTGTGTGTCTAACTCACTTTCTCTCAAATAAAAATGTCAAGCTGTCTTCTCAGTTCTTAAAATAAAACTTTAAATATTGGAATCCAAGAAACAACGTTAAAATCTTCAACTTCTGTTTAATATTTCTTGATAAACTTTATAGTCTATATTTTAAATAGAAAATCAAATAGTATGGTTGTCTCTTGACTGGCAGGTCCGAGTTCCATACTAGGTTGGAAATTTTAATTATAATGTCTGAGGGACTAGCATTGTAATTGTGTACAATTTCTACGATAATAATAATCATCATCATCCGGTATCATGGCAGCTGCCGCCGTCTTCCGGAAACCAAACGCCATTCCTCTCTGCCCATCCATTGATCTTCCTCCATTCCTCTGACATTCATAGCTGCTTGTATCCCTTCTATCCAAGTTTTCTTCGGTCTTCCTCTCTTCCTCCTTTCCATTGGGATCCATTCCATAACAATTTTTGGCAATCTTTGCTCAGGCATTTTTTTGACATGGCCATACCAATGTAATCTTTTCTTTTCTATAATGTCTATGATGTCCGGCTCCTCTTGTACACCCATAATTTCCCTTATTTCTTTATATCGTATTCTATCCATTCTAAATGTTCCAGCTGACCTTCTTAAAACATCCATTTCTGTACTTAAAATTCTTTTCATTTCCCTAGTAGGAATTTGCCAGACTTCAGCACCATATGTTAAAATGCTCTGAATTATACGATAATAATAATAATAATAATAATAATAATAATAATAATAATAGTAATAATAATAATAATGATAATAATAATAATAACAATAATAATAATAATACTTACTTACTCACTGGCACTATCGAACCCGTAGGTTCATGGCCGCACGGGCATAAGCTCTCCATACATCCCTATCCTGAGCTAATGCTTTCCAATCATTCCCTGTATAATCTACTTCCCTCAAATCATAGTTAATGTTATTCTCCCATCTCATTCTTGGTCTACCAACTGGGCGTTTTCCCTCTATCTTTCCTACAAGAAGCTTCCATGCAAGTCTTTCATTCCCCATACGTGCAACATGTCCTGCCCATCGCAGTCTACGAGACTTAACTGTTCTTATTATATCTGGCTTTCTATAAAGACCATGTAGTTCATTGTTATGTAGTCTTCTCCATAATAATAATAATAATAATAATAATAATAATAACAATACATTTATTATTTATTTTCATAGAGATAAGAACATACATAAATGTATCCTTTCACTCAACCAGCGCAAATATACAAAATAACCAATGGTGTTCCATAAACGAGGGATTCAGAACAAAAGTGGATCAAACCCAAAAATTGAAAATCCTAGTTATATGTGAATTTGGGTCCAAAATATGAATAATTCTTCAGAGCAATGGCGAACCAAGCATTGCAGCCTATTTGTTATTTTTTCACTGCAAGAAAATTATTTAATTCTTCATCTGCAATTAAATATATCACTTTAACTTTATGTCAGATTTTCTCAAAAGAGTTAAAATATTTACTTGGCCTTGGTCCACTTTTGTTCTGAACTCCTCAAAAACAAGTTATATTGAATTATAAAACAAACAAAAAATACAGATTGGTAAAAAATATATAGGCACATCAATCCGGAGGATTATGGCCCGCGGATATAAATCTCCGTTAATCCCTATCCGTCCCGCGCCGTAGCCGAGTGGTTTAGGAAGGACGCCTGGCTACGGGACTAGCGCTGGTTCGAGTCTCTATGGGGGAAGAAATTTTCTCATGATATTTCGGCCAGTATGGGACCGGTGCCCACCCAGCATCGTGAGGCATTTGGGTAGCTACAGTAAGTAGCGGCTCCAGATTGAGAAAACCAGCTATAACGGCTGGGGGACTCGACATGTTGACCACATGTCACCCCTACACATGTGGATGTGAGGCCAGCAGCCGGATGATAAGCTAAGGCCGGATGATAAGCTAAGGGCCTCCTAGGAATGTCGTGCCAGGAGCTTTCATCCCTATCCTGACCTAATTTTTTTTTTCAATCTTTCCTCTATAGCACACCTTCCTCAAATGATGGTTAATGTTATTTTCTCACCTCATTCTTTACGTACCTAATGCGTGCTTTTACTCTGTAATTTCTAGAAGAAGTTTCCTTGGTCTTATTGCATTCCCCATTCGTGCAACATCTCCTCTCTGTATCAATTTACGAGACTTGTCCCATAAAGATCATTGAGAACAGTGTTGTCTAGTTTCCTCTATTCAATTGTATTGCCGTTTGTTTTAGGTACAAATATTTTCCTAAGCATTCAATTTAATTTACAATAACTCCTAAAGTAAGTCTGAATTCTACTATTGTTTCTGACCGCTGTTCAGTGTGACTTCTAATCTCGCGTTATTGGAAGGAGAGATTTCATCTTTAATAATTAATTCATTGTTGTTTGCAGATGATCAAATATTTTTTGCAGGGGATGAAGATGATATGAAATATATGATAAATAAATTAATGGATGAATATAAAAATGGGGACTGAATATAAATTTACAGAAAACAGAATATATGTGTTTGGGAAAGGATGTGGATGACCTCATACTTGAAACAGGGAAAATAAAAAAATGTGATTTTTTTAAATATCTTGGGTCAATGATTACAAGTTTAGGTACCTATGAGAGAGATGTACAGACTAAAATTGCAATGGCAAAAAATGCAACTAAGACATTACATGGAGTAATTTTGGAACAAAAATATTACAAAGGAAACTAAAATGAAAATTTATAAGAGCATAATACAGGATATTTTGTCATATGGAAGTGAAACTTGGTCTTCGACGGAATTACAAAAGAATAAAATTAGAACAGTTGAATTTGATTATTTTAGAAGAAGCCTCCAAAAAACAAGACAGGATAAAATAAGAAATGAATTCCTTTGGAGAGAAATGAATATCACCACATCTGATGTTAAGAGGATTGAAAATCAAATGCTTAAATGGTATGGCCATGTACAAAGAATTGAAAATGAAAGATGGCCAAAACATATATACCAATGGTCACCCCCTGGAAGAAATAAACGTGGCAGACCAAGATGAAAATGGAAAACCTACGTCAGAACAATAATGGAGGATAGGAATTTGGAAGAGGGAGATTGGAATCATAGAGATAATTGGAAACTGAAGACGGCAAACCTATAAGTGGAGGAAAGCCGAAGAAGAAGAAGAAGAAGAATTAATGATAATGAAGCAACAGGAGAGTCCTTAAATCTAAATGTAGTCTAAATCCAAACCATGGGCGAACACAGGAACAATTCTCTTTAAGAAAAAATGTCCCGCGGTCTGACCTTGAATCGAATCAGGGATCCCGTGAACAGTAGTCAGAAACTCTCACCACTAGCCTATGAGGCTGGTCACAGACTTGATTTTATAATCCCAGTTTTTAAAAATGTTGATTAAGTACACATAAATTCATTCTAGAATAGTCTCTGCAAAATACAATTACAGATCAGTTTTGTAACGTGCTATGACGAAGTGGTGTACAAAATTGAAAAGAGACTGCATTACCGATCCATCTAGTGTGGAAACCAAATCACGGAAATTGGAGTATGTGACATCGGAAGGCATGCATCATTAAACTAATAGCCTATCTAAAAAAGGAAAAAAAATGGAAAAGGGAAAGTTTGAAAATAACCATAGCATTTGCAGTGAGAGGATTCGCCATTTTATGACATCCCTGTAATTGCATGGATGTTGCGTATTGCTGCTTTTAATCTTGTAAAATGAGAAAAACATTTTTGAAAAGTTGGCCAAGTTTACCATTAAGGATGATAAATAGAAACTTCTGTAAAGAAGACTTGGTTTTGAAATTGTGCTTCCTTCAGAACACCAGCGTGAGGACGGAAGTAATGCGAAAATCTCTTCTCGGGGCGCGCGCACACACACGCACTCACACACATGACGTCTTTTGAATAATAAGAGACGGGCCTTTGTTACGTATACATCTATACATACACTCAACAGACAGGGGTGTACTGTGCATAAATTGAATATTAAAATAATGTTATATGGATGCGAAACATGGACTCTTACTTTAAGGGAGGAAAGGAGATTAAAGGTATTTGAGAATAAAGTACTTAGGAAAATTTTTGGACCAAAGAGAGATGAAGAGACAGGTGAATGGAGAAGACTACATAACAATGAACTACATGGTCTTTATAGGAAGCCAGATATAATAAGAACAGTTAAGTCTCGTAGACTGCGATGGGCAGGACATGTTGCACGTATGGAGAATGAAAGACTTGCATGGAAGCTTCTTGTAGGAAAGCCAGAGGGAAGACGCCCAGTTGGTAGACCAAGAATGAGGTGGGAAAATAACATTAACTATGATTTGAGGGAAGTAGATTATACCGGGAATGATTGGAAAGCATTAGCTCAGGATAGGGATGTATGGAGAGCGTATGTCCGTGCGGCCATGAACCTACGGGTTCGATAGTGCCAGTGAGTAAGTAAGTAAGTATGTTATTGACTTTTATAGGAAAGCAGATATAATAAGAACAGTTAAGTCTCGTAGACTGCGATGGGCAGGACACGTACCACGAATTCGGAATGAAAGAGGGGCATGGAAACTTATTGTAGGAGAACCAGAGGAAAGACGCCCTGTTGGTAGACCAAGAATGAGACGGGAGAATAGCATTGACCATGATTTGAGGGAAGTAGATTACACAGGAGATTACTGGAAAACATTAGCTCAGGATAGGGATGTATGGAGAACTTATGTATGCGCGGCCATGAAAGTACGGGTTCGATGGAGTCGGTGAGTTAGTTAGTTTTTCCATTCTATTCTATTAACGCACCTTATAGCTACTTAATCAGTTGAGTTGTTTAATTCATCACCAACAAATCTTGAATATAAAAAGTAAAGTGATCCCACTACAGGCCTCAGGAGGCCCTTGGGGTAGTAGGAGGTTAAGGCTCCCACTTTTTCTTGACAATCGGCACTTTATGTCAGCCGGGTTGTCAGCCCTGCGTGACGGCCGCCTTTACCCCAGAACAAGCGTCTGGTACTCATTTCAGTTAGAGGCTGAGTCGACCCCAGGGCCATAATGCCGCCAGAAGGTTTGGGTCAGTTTAAAAATCCTGACCCCACCGGGACTCGAACCCTCGACCTTCCGGCTTGTAGCGCAGTGCCTTAACCACTACGCTACGGCGTGCCCCAATGTTGAATATAATTTTCCCAATTAAGCATAAAAAAACTAGCCTTAAGGGACTATGGTCCTGGGGTCGACTCAGCCTCTAACTGAAATGATTACCATAGGCTTGTTGTGGTGGTACAGACGGCCGTCACGCAGGTCTGCCAACCCAGCTGGCATATTGTGTCCATTGTATGAAAAGGTGTGAGCCTTAACCTCCTACTACCCCAAGGCCTCTTAGCTCTGTAGTGGGATCACTTTACAAACGAACTCACTCACTAGTAATATTGACAAGGAGTTCATGCCCGCGCGGGCATATCTTCTCCATACTTACCTATCCTAAGCTATAATTTTATAATCATGCCCCTTAAATCATTATTCTCCCATTTCATAATTGGCCTACTTATTGGACGCTTTTCCTCTGGTTTTCCTAAAACAAGTTTCCATACCCTTCTTTCATTCCCATTCGTGTCATTATTATTATTATTTATATTATTATTATTATTATTATTATTATTATTATTATTATTATTATTAGTGGTAGTAGTAGTAGTAGTAGTAGTATTATTAATTCAAAAAACGTTAAACTGAAAATATATAAAACTATTATTCTACCAGTTATACTCGTATTATATGGGTACGAAACATGGACTCTTACTTTAAGGGAGGAAAGGAGATTACGAGTATTTGAGAATAAAGTTCTTAAGAAAATTTTTGGACCAAAGAGAGATGAACAGACAGGTGAATGGAGAAGACTACATAACAATGAACTACATGGTCTTTATAGGAAGCCAGATATAATAAGAACAGTTAAGTCTCGTAGACTGCGATGGGCAGGACATGTTGCGCGTATGGGAAATGAAAGACGTGCATGGAAACTTATTGTAGGATAGCCAGAAGGAAAACGCCCAGTTGGTAGACCAAGAAAGAGGTGCGAGAACAACATTAACTATGATTTGAGGGAAGTGGATTATACAGGGAATGATTGGAAAGCATTGGCTCAGGATAGGGATGTATGGAGAGCTTATGTCCGCGCGGCCATGAACCTACGGGTTCGATAGTGCCAGTGAGTAAGTAAGTAAGTAAGTATTATTATTATTACTATTATTGTTATTATTATTATTATTATTATTATTATTATTATTATTATTATTATTATTATTATTATTATTATTATTATTATTATTATTTCAGGTAAGTATTTTTACTTGTAGTACAACTGGAAGTAAACATCAATAAAACTGCCTGTCACACATATAAATATGCCTACATCATATTTTTCACATATTGAACTGCATAATGAGAAATGAGGAACATTTTTAAAAAGTGGCTGAATTCAAATACCTAGGAACAATAATTACAAACAAGAATGAGGTGCAGAAAGAAATAAAAAAATAGGTTCGATTCTGGAAATGCATGATACATGGACTCGAAGTTTAAGGGAGGAGAAAAGATTACGAGTATTTGAGAATAAAATTCTTAGGATTTTTTTTAACCTAAGAAAGATGAACAGACAGGGTTATGGAGAGGACTACATACCATTTAGTAACATGATATTTATGGGAAACCATATATAATATGAAGAATTAAGTTTGATAGACTGATATGGGCAGGACATGTAGCATGGATGGAGAGTGAAAGAGGGGCATGGAATCTCCCTGATGGAAAACCTGAGGGAAATCACCCAGTAGATAGCCAAGCATGGGGTGGGAGAATAATATTAACCATGATTTGAGGGAAATAGATTATACAGGGGATGATTTGAAAATTTTAGCTCAGGATAGGGCTCTATGGAGAGATTATATCCGCGGTCATAAACCTGCAGGTTCGATATTGACAGTGAGATTAGCTAGTTAGTTAGTACTCCAATAAAATAATGAATACTCAACATTCCTCATAAGACTTAATCCATAAAGCTGATTTTTTTTTTCAGATACTCATTTTATACAGAAGAATGCAACCTACTTTAGGCGAAGAAAACATTTGTGCACTGCAATGTAAGTAACAAGTTTTATAGCAATTTTATAAAATATATTTAGTTTTAATAATGGACTTCAAATGTTTTAATTTGAAAGTATCTCTAGAATTCTCTGAAATGATCACAATTATGTCACACATAAATAAATACTACTGTATTTCGTGGAATTACGCTATTCGATAATATAATTTCTTAGAATTCTACACAAATGTTTGTGAAAATAACGAATATCAATATCAGATATGTAACACATTACTTATAGATTTTCATTTGTTTCTTACTGCTTTTAGTGAATCCCGAAAAGCGATTTTTTTCGTAACAAAACTTGGTATATAGCAACAAATTAAAAAAAATATGTTTGAGATCGTTATATAACAAAGTTTGACCATTATGAGGGAGGTTAAACCTAAAGCGGTCGCTGTTTTCGAACCAAAACCGATATATGCCAATGAAATAAAACTAGAAAGACATTCTCACAAAATCGGCGAAATCCGACCATTACGAATAACTTATTTACATAAAGTTCGTAATTTAAAAAATAAATTCTAGCTGCCGCCATTTTTCTCGAAATATAATTGGATTCATACAATTTAATTACCAAATCTCGGAGCGACAGGCCTGTAAGGTCTTTGGCCTACCAGCCGGCTGCTGGTCTCACATCCACATGTGTTAATCACAGAGATAGACGATCATGCAGCCACTGTAGGGGTGACATGTGATCAGCATGTTGGGTCCCTCAGCCGTTATAGCTGGTTTTCTCAATCTGGAGCCGCTACTTATTGTAGCTTCCCAAATGCATCACGATGCCGGGTGGGCACCTGTCCCATACTGGCCGAAATTCCATGAGAAAAAATTCTCCCCCCATGGAGAGCAGAACAAGCTCTGTGCCAAGGCTTTTTGCCTTAACCACTCGGCTACGGCGCGGGACAATTTAATTACCAAAATAATATTTTATTAGGAATTTCTCAACAATATAGCAGTTTTCCTACAACCCATTGTAAGTTTTACATCCCTATTCTCTGCATCATTATTTGTTAATCCTCTCGACATCAGACTCCTATGCACTCCTTGAACCCGCTGTTATTTTGGTCTCCCCTTTCTTCTGTTGCCCACCGCTTCAAAGTGTAATATTATCATAGATATCTTATTATCTGACATCCTTTTTACTTGGCCAAACCATTCCAATCTTCTTTATCCAATAACTTGTAGAACATCTTGTCAAACATCCATTACTTCTCTAAACTTAGTATTCCTGATTTTGCCCTTTCTTAAATTTCTAAAAACCCTTCTCCAGAAGTCCATCTCTGTCACCAATATCATTCTATCAAAATAATATATATATTCCTTAAACTAGGAAATTCGGACCATAAGTTCAACTTACTAAGGATTTTGTTTAGTTTACGCAGTCCCTGCGTGGACGGGCTTTTGTTCATGTTGTGATATTGGGAACCCCTGATCAACCAATTATAGCACATTTCCTCCGGTAGAGGAAACATGCTTTCTTGTGTGCATTTATATATTATGGTTCTAACAATAAGACTCGGTACTGATTTCTACGGAAGATATTACTTACATTAATTTCTGCGAAGCTGAATTAGAAATGTTAAAACGAATGCAATATTCATTCTTACTTGAGTCTTGGAATTTTTTAGACGCTTTTAGCATCCTAGTCATACATCATCTATTTGTTTCAGTTGTTTGTATTTTTATGTTATGTATTTTTAATGTTATGAAATGGTGAATATGATGAAATGAGTCCTGGTACTGAAATTGCAAACCAGCATTTGCCTTGACGATTGACGAAAACTAGGGGAAAAAAACTCACAAGGGAACTCTACCTTTGCATGTCGAGACCTACCTTGAAATTTCTCCCAGAGAAGCCTTGCCACGTACCAAGGCCGTGTCAAGAAAAATATGTGTCGTTTTTAACTGCAGGGGATTAAAATCTAGCGCCAAATCTCATTAAACTACAGGGAAATAATAGGCCTACAACTCATCACTTGATATATATTGGTTAACCCTCACTACCTGCCGTCCGCATTGCACCCACCTCACTCCACTGCGTTCTAAGTTAAGCAGGGATTCCACCTGCTACGGGTTGCCATTGCTGGATTCTGGCACAATTATGTGCCTTGCAGTTAAAAACGCAGTTAAAAACGCAGGTTTCGGCATACAATAGTTAGCAGTTCCCTTGTCAGTAATGTTGGTCGGCACCGAGATTTTAACACGGGATCTCCCAAATACGAGTCCCAAATGTACCGTCTGAGTCAACTCACTCGGTGAGTCATGGAATTATCTTCCGCCCTATCTCAGAGATTGTCAAACTATTACAACGTTCAAAAATAAATTGAAGAATTATTTTATAACAACCTAATCAGAAACGTCTACGAATATCAGCATTATTTTGTATGTATGTGCATGTATGTATGTATCCCTTGCGTTCCGCGTGGGAACGCGGGTGCTCCCTAGCGCGAGTTTCTTAACAAAGCCAATTTAGTTACGCTTATTTACCTACATATTACAAGTGGCATGTGGTTAGTACATGCCTGAGACATATAGTAGACAGCTAAAGTATTACTTGGATAGATGAAATTTTGCTCAGACACGCCGTAGCGTAGTGGTTAAGGCACTGAGCTACAAGCCGGAGGGTCGAGGGTTCAAGTCCCGTTGGGGTCAGGATTTTTAAACTGACCCAAACCCTCTGGCGGCACTATGGCCCTGGGGTCGACTCAGCCTCTAACGGAAATGAGTACCAGACGCTTGTTCTAGGGGTAAAGGCGGCCGTCACGCAGGGCTGACAACCCGGCTGACATAAAGTGCCGATTGTCTAGGAAAAGTGGGAGTCTTAACCTCCTACTATCCCAAGGGCTTCCGGGCCTGTTGTGGGATCACTTTACTTACATTTTTATTCAGACTTGAGTTTCATTTACGAGCTCGAAAATATCCATTATTATTATGTTAGTAATAGAAAAGATTAGCTCAGGATAGGGACGTATGTAGAACTTATGTCCACGCGGTCAAGAACCTCCGGGTTCGATCATGTCAGTGAGTTATTATTATTATTATTATTATTATTGTGTTATTATTATTATTATTATTATCATTATTATTATTATTATTATTATTATTATTATTATTATTATTATTATTATTATTATTATTATTATTATTATTATTATTATTATTATTATTATTGTTGTTGTTGTTGTTAGTTTGGTAAAATTTTAATTTAGTATTTAATACTATAATTTTGTAATTGTTATATTCTAACGTAACAATAATTATGGTTGTCCTGATAAGTTGAAGAGAAGGCCACATGGCCTTAACTCTACCAGGCTAAATAAAGTCAATACATGTTCAACTTACCCAGGAAGTATTAGGCATACTGCTAAGTACGTGACGACATTTAAGACTCGATTCAGTTGGATATAAGATAATGTTCCATCTAAAACGAATGTCAAACAAAATTGTTGATTACATCTCCATTCGAGGGAAATTCTCATTTGTTCTTCACTTCCCTAAAACTGTATTATAATCACAAAGAGAAATGCTGACACACGATATTAAAAATTATTGGATCAAGAAAAAAGTACAGAGGCTGTCAGATATCTGAAAGCAACCGTTACGGCCAGCCTTTCTAATACTTCATACGCATGCGTGGGCAGTCTAAGTTAATCGTATTATCATAGTTTTAAATTATATGTTCTTATCAATTAAACATATTAATTTTTTTAATTAGCTTTACTAGAATTAATTAAATTTAGAACTCAGAAACTCGTGAATTATTCTTTGATGCCAAGAGAAAACCGGAAAAATGTCGGGAATTTCATATTTATAATTTACTGGACGCCCTGTGTATGTGTGTGTGTGTGTGTGTGTGTGTGTGTATATATATATAAGTGTATGTCTGGGGCTCGCCTTAGCGTAGTTGGTTAAGGTATTACGCTACAAACCGGAAGGTCGAATTTTCGAGTCCCTATAGGGTCAGGAATTTTAAGTTGGCCCAAACTTTCTGGCGGCACATGGCCCTAGGGTTGACTAAACATCAAACTTAAATGAGTACCTGGCACATGTTCTCAGGGTAAAGACTACAGTCATGCAAGGCTGACATCTCGTGCAGATTGTCTAGAAAGGTGAGAGCCATAACCACGTACTATCCCAAGGGCTTCCAAGGCCTCGTGGGATGGTTTTACCTTTTTACATGTATACCTATAGGCTTACTGTTGTTAGAGAATGTCTTAGAACTTTTACTTACGTTTCATGTTACCTTAGATCATGTTATGTGCAAATAGGACGTACCTGAAACAAAAGATAAAAATAAATTACCATTAATAATTTATTTATGTATATATATATATATATCTCAGGGAATGTCTTGTTCCGAATGGAGAGAAGCGAATAAATGAAGCCAATGTATCGGCGGTGCGTTCTTTGCCGGGCAGGCTAGGGACGATACCCTCTGTGGACGTTGTCGCAGAGGGCACGAAACCCTTGCACACGTCCTTGGGGCTTGTCCGTTTGGAGAATCACTGAGAAACATTCGGCACCACACTATTCGAAATATGATGGCAGAAGCCTTGCGAGATTATGGATACACAGTTTATGAGGAAGTTCATGGGGTGGCCACTAATGGAAGTAACAGACGAATATATATTATTGCATTTAGACCATCTTCTAAAATTGGTATGATATTAGATCCCACAATCCGTTTTGAGACTCATAGCCTGAGGAAGTTGACTGTGAAAGAAAGTCATATATGAGCCAACAATTGACTATTACAAAGATAAATACCAACTAGATAGTATAACTGTCACAGGATTGATGATCGGGGCAAGAGGTAGGCCTACTATACCAAGATTCTGAGCTAAATTTTGGAATTCCTTAGATTTGGACAGGGTGTATCTTTCTAAAATTGCCATCGCTGCCATTAGAGGATCAATTTCAATTTTAAGAAAGCATAGTTACAAAATTTATATTTTATAGTATGTATACTTCAATTAGGCCTACAATTTGAATTTTTTTAAATGTATTTACAAAATGTATTTCATCAATTTCAAAAATGAATTGTCTGTATCACTTTGTCCTTGAGGCAATCCTCTAATGAGGAAAGTTGTATATATATGTATATATATATATATATATATATATATATATATATATATATCTTCTTCTTCATTTAACCAAGTCTTAGGAGTATTGGCCTGTTACGATCTCACTGATGGATTTTGTATCCAGCGTTTCCTTGGACGGTCCAGAGATCTCTTCCTTGTTGGACAATAACGAAGCATGGCTTTGGGAACTCTATCAGAACTCATTCGTCGCAAATGATTCATCCTGTTGTTCTTGTATTTATGTATGAATTTAATGACTGGTTCTAAACGTAGTCCCTTCAAGACATCATCACTGCGTTGTGATCTCATTTGGTATATCCTGTAATTCAGTAGTGAAATATTCGCTAGTCCAGAGAGATACCAGAGTAGTTATATATATAATGCACTAACGTATAGAATTAAAGGTCCCAGGCATAGCAACGAGATTCCTCATGTATTTACGATAGAAGCAGATCTGTTTACAAGCATTCACTGGCACAATACGAGAGTAGCACTGAAATCAGAGGCCTTATAATGAGGGTTAACTGTATATATACTAATCATGACAGGACTTGCCAGCCGTACTATACCACATTTGTTTTCTGTTTTGCACGCCACTGTCATTATGTCATTCCTCTTTTCCAATAATCACCAGTTTGTGTTGCACGCCACTGCTATTGTCACCCCTTTTTTTTCCCAATAATCACCACTATGTTTTGTTCCTGAGGCGGAACAAGCCCTATGTATTTATTTAGCCTCGCACGTGTCCCTCCATGTGATATATAAAAGAAGAGTAATCCGCTTGATTACAGGGGTGGGTAGGGGTGGCTTCTCTCCTACAAAGCTCTCAACTACGCTCCGCAGTTTCTCTTCTTTTATCGTCTCGATTTTGTCATTAATTGTAACACGTCACTTTTTTACGTAAATGAAAGGCGGCATAACGAAGCCATATCACTCTTAACATGAGAGGTTGCATAATTTATACAAGTTTTAAACTGTCAATTCATTAGATAGAAGTAAACCCATTTTAGGCGGATGGCAGCATTTAATTAATTATTTTTTATAACTTAGGAGAGATGAACAGACAGGGGAATCGAGAAAACTACTTAATGGTGAGCTACATGATCTTTATAGGAAACCAGATATCATCATCATCATCATAGTACATTCACGAATTTAGGCCATTTGTTGACCTATTTCGGCCTCAAGAGAAACACCATCCAGAAGTCTTTTGAGTGGACGTCCTGGTCTTCTTCCTGCAGGTTGATATCTTAACATTTGTTTGAGTATCCTGCGATCTTCCATTCGATGAACATGTTGCATCCATCTTGACTTATAATCAGAAATGTTGTTTTCTAATGGTTCCATGTGTATTTCTTCTAAGATGTCTTCATTTTTTGTGATCTAGTAGTGTGTATCCTGATACAATATGTAACCTGATGTAATGTGTAACCAGATATAATAAAAACAATTAAGTATCATAGACTGCGATGAGCAGGACATGTGGCAAGTATATGGAATGTATGAGGGACTTGGAAATTTCTTGTAGAAAAACCAGAAGGAAAACGCCCAGTTGGTAGACCATGAATGAGGTGGGAGAATATCATTAACCATGTTTTAAGGAAAGTATATTATTCAGGGTATGATTGGTAAATATGAGGGATGTATGGAGAGCTTATGTCCACGCTGCCAAGAACCTGCGGGTGCGATAGTGCCAGTGAATGAGTTAGATGGCAATATTGTCGTATTATAAAGCTAGGCGCGAGAAAGCTAACAAACAGACTGGTCTACTTATTGGACGTTTTCCCTCTGGTTTTCCTTCAAGCAGTTTCCATACTCATCTTCCATTCCCCATTCGCACCACTTGCCCATCCCACCGCAGTCTACGATACTTAACTGTTCTCATTATACCTGGTTTCCCATAAAGATCATACTGTACAGCTAAGGGTTATGTAGTCTTCTACATTCCCCTGTCTGTTCATCTGTCTTTAGTCCAGAAATTTTCCTAATAACTTTATTCTCATATACTCGCAATCTTTTCTCTTTCCTTAAAGTAAGAGTCCATGTTTCGCATCCATATATTGTAACTGGTATTGTAATTTTATATATTTTAAGTTTATTGTCTTTTTAGAGAAGTTGAGACGACAGGAGTCCCTGTAATGCATAATAGTATGCATTTCCAGAATTGAGCCCATGTTTAATCTATCCCTTCACCTCATTCCTATTCGTAATTATTGTTCCTAGATATTTGAATTCAGTCCCTTCCTCAAAATTTCCCTCATTTGTCGTTAACTGCCCATTTCCATTATATATTTCTTGAGTGTGTTTTTTTTTAAATATTGTTACTTCCCGATCCATCCTCTTACTTAATGATTACAAACTGAAGAATCAAAAGCGAGCAAGATGTGCGATCCTATTTTATAGCCCTAATTCAAATAGCCTACTACTATCTATCCCTGAACAATTGTGATGACTTCATCTACAAGATCATAGAACCATCCCACACTCTCTCTCTCTCTCCTCTCTCTCTCTCTCTCTCCCTCTCTCTCACTCTCTCTCTCTCTCTACCTCTCTCTCCCTCTATCTCTCTCCCTCTATCTCTCTCACTCTCTCTCTATCTTTCTCACTCTTTCTCTATCTCTCTCACTCTCTCTATCTCTCTCTATTACTCTCACCCTCTCTATCTCTCTCACTCTCTCTCTATCTCTCTGACTCTCACTCTCTCCCTCTCTCTCTATCTCTCTCACTCTCTCTCTATCTCTCTCACTCTCTCTATCTCTCTCACTCTCTCTATCTCTCTCACTCTCTCTATTTCTCTCTATTTCTCTCGCCCTCTCTATCTCTCTCACTCTCTATCTCTCTCACTCTCTCTCTCTCTCTCTCTCTACTCTCTCTCCCCCTCTCTCTCTATCTCTCTCACTCTCTCTCTATATCTCTCCCTCTCTCTCTCTCACTCTCTCTCTATATCTCTCTCTCTCTCTCTATCTCTCTATATCTCTCTCTCTCTCTCTCTCTCTCTATCTCTCTCACTCTCTCTATCTCTCTCACTCTCTCTATCTCTCTCACTCTCTCTCTATCTCTCTCACTCTCTCTCTCTATCTCTCTCTCTCTCTCTCTATCTCTCTCACCTCTCTCTATCTCTCTCTCACTCTCTCTATCTCTCTCACTCTCTCTATCTCACTCTCTATCTCTCTATCTCTCTCTATTTCTCTCACCCTCTCTATCTCTCTCACTCTCTCTCTATCTCTCTCACTCTCTCTCTATCTCTCTGACTCTCTCTCTACCTCTATCACTCTCTCTCTCTATATATCTCTCCCTCTCTCTCTATCTCTCTCACTCTCTCTATATCTCTATCTCTCTCACTCTCTCTCTATCTCTCTCACTCTCTCTCTCTCTCTCTCTCTATTTCTCTCTATCTCTATCTCTCTCTCTCTCTCTCTCTCTCTCTCTCTCTTTCTCTATAAAATATTACACACATTATTACCTAAATATGTATCACGCCGTTCTTTAGATCCTCTGACACACCTAAATTAGGCACACGATCCCATTAGCACATTCTCCTTTATATCCCTCCTCATCACACTACCTATTACTCTAAGTATTTTACAGTTTCTCTTGCTAGAACACGGAATTCTCCTCCACCCTATGTCAGAGACTCAAATGTTACCATCTTTCAAAAATAAAGTAATTGTTTTTATTAACTAAGAGAAACATCTCATTAATAGTATTTTTGACAATATTAATAATTCGTTTTTTTCTTTTTTTAAATAAAAATAATATTAAGATTTATCAATATTTCTACTTAATGTCTTATATATAAGCCATGGATTAATTCATGATAGTTCATTACTTTCTTTGTAATTTTTTCATGTAGAGTAGATTCGAACTGTTCTTCCTTTGTGTATAAATTATTTTATTAGTTTTGATTTTAATTATCTTTAACTTTATTGTATTATTAGATATTATTTTTATTATGGTTCAGTTCAGCCAGACAATCGTTTAGTATCCACTTATTGTGATTTTTGTATTTTAATGTAACATGTTTTTCCTGGTGAATAGAAGAGAAGGCCACATGACTTTAACTCCACAGACTAAATAAATAAATAAATACGAGTAAAAGAAATTTCGCCATCTGCGCACTAATTCAGTACTCTTGATATGCGTACTTTTACTGTAATGATAAAAAACCTCACTATGCAGTTATCTTATAAAATAATTTGTTTTTATTTACTTTATACGTTGGCTTTGTTCTACCACGTTTCCCTTTTCCAGGAGGTATCCATTTCAATATTTTTTTTCTGTGTCCCTTCTTCTCATTATATGCCCAAACCATCTTAGTTGGATTTCTTCAATATCTTGTACAATATCCTTTTCTAAATTCATAATTTCTCTTATTGAAATATTTTTTATTTTTCTAATTTTGATATTCTTGCAGATCTTCTTAAACAGTCCATTTCTGTGACTAATAATTTATTTCTGTGTTTTTGCTTCAACGTCCATATTTCCGCAACATATAATAAAATACTCTTCACAATTGTGTTAAAAATAATTTTTAAAAGAAAAAAAATGTAACTAGAATATTTGAAGTATGTAGAGATGATTGGATGTACGTTTCTATTTGGACCTCTTCATGTCCCTCTATCCTGAAAATGAAGCATTTGTCCTAATGATGGTAGTGAAAGCATCCCTTCCATGGCACTGATTGAAACTCCATTTCAATTTACTGACTCCACCCTCACCCTTGTTTGAAGGGTGACTACATTCACTGTAACAACAACAAATAACAAAAGAGAGGCGACACTTGTCCATCTAGCGTCAATCTATGCACTGATTACATGTGTATCTAAAAAACACACACGAAATTAACTTTTGATCTTACACTGTGATAATTGATTCTTTTAACTAGTTAAATAGTTAATCAATTCATTTGACGTTTACTTGATGAAAATACATACATTTTTATGTTAATCAAATGAAAATAAAACTGTTAAAGTTTTAAATAATCAATTGAGTTGGTGTTTACTTGATGAAAATCCATATTTATTAATTAAATAAAAATAAAACGTAGTTTTATTTGATTTTCATATTTATTATATTATTTAATTTAACAAAGGGGATTCATTCAAATCAAGTTGAGAATTTAACAGAACACATGAGAGCATATAACAGAAATTTAGAAAATTCAAAATATGCTAACCACCTATTCCAATTTAATCATTGTTTCGATCCAAATTTTGAAATTTTGCATATTTGTGATAAGGGTAAGAAGTTAGATATTTTGGAGGCTGTAGAAATTAATAAATTTAAAAGTAGTAAAAAACTGTTAAATTCTCAACTTGATTTGAATGAATCCCCTTTGTTAAATTTAAAAATTTAAATAAATATTGTTGTATTGTTGCTTAGATCAGTTGGAACACAATTCATAATTTGTTAACATGTCTGAAGAAGGTACAGTGTACCGAAACAGCTGTCACTGAATTATATAATACATATGAAAATCAAATAAAACTACGTTTTATTTTTATTTAATTAATAAATGTTAAAGTTTTATATGATTTTTTCATATTTATTAAAATATAAATGCGTTACAGCTGTTTCAGTACTTTGTACCTTCTCCAGACGAATACCATGATTACAAATTCATTTTGTTATCATATATATTAAATAGTTAATTGGATATAGATTCAAAATACAACAATTATTTTCAAGCAAAGCCGAAATCAATTTCTTACATAGAATCACTTACTCGGTATCTGCGCTGAAAACTAATCATGCATAACCCAAAGAGTACCTTTTGCATATTATATTTGACATACATTTAAATAATATCTACTGATTCATATTTCCATTACTTTAATAAAAATATTAAATTAATTAATTAATTAATTTTATAGAATACATTGCAAGTTTAGGGTTAATTTAATTGCATGGTATGGATGAAGTAAACATGGCAATTGCTGGAATTAAATTTTAATTTTGGATATCAGGTAAATCCCACTTCTAATGGTCGGAATTTCCTCAGTTTTTGAGAATACCTTCCTCGTTTTATTTTAATAGTATATATGGAGCTTCCCAGCGAATCCATCTAAAATTACGGCCGCTAGAGCGATTTTTGAAGTTTCGTTTGAGGTGAACTCTCACGCCTAACGGACACACACGCTCTTATATATATATATATATATATATATATATATATATATATATATCCATCCATAGTATTCTGCCCGAGGGCAGGTCTTTCACTGTAATCATAGCATTTTCATGCTATGCTTTGCAGCTTTACTAGGGAATTGTAGGTGTGATAGCTTCCTATTGCTTTCCACATCGGTGAAGGATGATGATGATAATGATAAGTATGAAGATGATGATGATGGCCATATGATTTCGGGGACCGTTTGGGCCTTAAAGTTTTCCTGACATTTGACTTACAGGTGAGGAAAAACCCCGATAAAAACCTCACACAAAAAACTGTCCCGACCGGGGATCGAACCCGGGCCCGCTGCGTGACAAGGCAGCACGCTACCTCGAGACTACAGCGGTGGACATATATATATATTTATTTATTTATTTATTTATTTATTTATTTATTTATTTATTTATTTATTTATTTATTTATTTATTTATTTACAGAACATAAAAGAAAAATTAACGCCTGAGCTTGAATTTGAGCCAAGTTAGTGCGAGACCGTCTTCTTTATCCAGGTTTCCAGTGCAATTGTTATGTTCTTGTATATATATATATATATATATATATATATATATATATATATATATATTTAATTCTCTGTCATAAGAAAGAGCGGCTTCTATAACAAGAAAGCATTTTAATAAGGATGTTATACATTATAGCAGTATTTTTTATTTCGATATATATATATATATATATATATATATATATATATATTCTCTATAGTGTTCAGACCTAGGGAGGTCCTTCGCTGCAATCATAGCATTTTCATGCTATGCTTTGCACCTTTATCAGGGAATTATAGGTGTCGTAGCTACTTGTTACTTTCCACACCGGGATGATTATAATGATAGCCAGATGATGTTCGGGGACCGTTTGGGCCTCAAAGCTTCCTGACATTTGTCTTATAGGTGAGGGAAAACCCCGAAAAACCTCATCCAGGAAGCCCGCCCCTACCGGGAATCGAACACGGCCCGCTGCGTGACAAGGCAGCACGCTACCTCGAGACCATAGCAATGGACTTATTATTATTATTATTATTATTATTATTATTATTATTATTATTATTATTATTATTATTATTTGTAAAAGTTTAAAAAAAATTTAATGAGAACCACATCAATAGCTTCATTCATTCAGAATTCGCTAAATCATTTAAAATTAGTCAGATTTTCGAATAATCAGTTGATTATGAAGGTACCGGTATTAACATGTCCTTGATTTGTGGTATATTTTCACGTCACCCTTAACCTCGTCACGGTATATTTATTTCCCTCGTGGTAAAATTTCCATTTACGTGCGTCACAGTCTGTCACTCTTTTATCTGGCAATGATTTTTTTTTCTTTCTCGTTACGTATCCATGGCAACGACAGTCCTTTTAGAATGACAGGATTCGCAGCAGAATGTATACATGCACAAAGAAAAAGCAAACTGAGAAATTTCTTTCTTATTTCATTGTGGCGTCCGGATAAATTTTCCTACTTGCACAATGGAGTGGATTTAGACAAATATGCAAAAAATAATCTAGCGAAAGTTCAGGAGAAAGAAGTATTTTCTTCTACAAACCCCAGGATAATTATAAAAGTTCGCAAGACGAAAAAAGTTGTCATTTTTCTTGAAATATAATATTTGAATTACAAATAGTTTTGTCATTTTCACATGCAGTGAGAAGAAAAATTCTGTAGTTTCATTATACTTTTTAACCCAAACTTTTTTTAAATTTTATTATCTGCTACATAACTAGAGTTTGCCAGTCTGACACAAAATAGTTTTTTTTAAATCCAAACTTGTATATTTCGTTTCCAGAAGTGGAGAGGAAAATTTGTCCTAGCTCCTATTTTTCCACCTCGAACCCCGTATGGAGTGACCAAGATGCGAACTTGGGCTTAAGAGATAGAGATATGTGTCTAACCACTTCCACCACATAGCCTTCCACCACATAGCCATCTCTATTATTAATAATTTGTAATAATTAAATTTTAATGATAATAATTCAAAGAACAGGCATATCTTTTGAGAATAGGATAGATCCCATGGCTCATGCCATGAAGCTGATAATGATGTCGATGATAAATAATGATAATTATTGATATATTATTATTAATATTATTATTATACTATACTACTCACTGGCACTATCGAACCCGTAGGTTCATGGCCGGGCGGACATACGCTCTCCATACATCCCTATCCTGAGCTAATACTTTCCAATCATTCCCTGGATAATCTACTTCCCTCAAATCATAGTTAATGTTATTCTCCCACCTCATTCTTGGTCTACCAACTGGGCGTTTTCCCTCTGGCTTTCCTACAATAACCTTCCATGCAAGTCTTTCATTCCCCATACGTGCAACATGTCCTGCCCATCGCAGTCTACGAGACTTAACTGTTCTTATTATATCTGGCTTCCTATAAAGACCATGTAGTTCATTGTTATGTAGTCTTCTCCATTCACCTGTCTGTTCATCTCTCTTTGGTCCAAAAATTTTCCTAAGTACTTTATTATTATTATTATTATTATTATTATTATTATTATTATTATTATTATTATTATTATTTATATTATTATTATATTATTAATTGAGGCATGTGGCACGAATGGTTTATGAAACAAGGCATTAAACTGTGCCCTCTATGCGATGACTGTGTAAACTGGCAACATATTACAACATTCTGTAAAGAGACAGAGCAACTTAGATTACAGTTGCTGCCGGAGAGATTTCTCAGGTCGGATCGTGGGAGAGTGGTGTGCTGGAATATTTTAGGACGGATCGAGAGTGAAGCGGAAACATGCAATTTTTTGGGTACAGTAAGGAAATTGAGGTATAGCAAAATTGGAGATAAATAAGGATATATGTATTATCAATAATAAGAATCTCAATATGGTCTTTGTTTTCGATCTTCAATAAGCAATCTTAATAAGTTGAATAGCCTCTGGTAGTGTATTTGATGTCTGCAGAGGGGAGGGGGGATGAGCGCATGCGCGTGTGTATGTATGTGTGGGGGGGTAATGTATATGTGTGTTTTCTCTTTTTTAAATTTGTTTTGTAGCATTTTTTTTAATTCTTAATATACAAAATAATACTTTTTTTTATTTCTGTACACATGGTCTTTTCATGGATGAGTGTAGTAGATGTGTAGATGTGTATTATTGTGTATTATTGTGTATGTAGGAAGCCAGATACAATAAGAACAGTTAAGTCACGTAGACTACGATGGGAAGGACATGTGGCACGAATGGGGAATGAAAGACGTGCATGGAAGTTTCTTCTAAGAAAACCAGACAGAAAACGCCCAATTGGTAGACTAAAAATGAGGTGGAAGAATAACATTAAATATGATTTGAGAGAAGTGGATTATATAAGGAATGATTGAAAAACATCTCAGGATTGGGATGTATGGAGAGCTTATGTCCGCGCGATCATGAACCTGCGGGTTCCATAGTGCCAGCGAGTTACGTAGTTAGTTAGTTAGTAGTGAAGACATAAATGTTTTTATATATGTGTATATATATATATATATGTATGTATTCATTGTTTTTACACATTTTAATTAGGTGTGTAGCCATGTAGGTATTTGTTTATATTATGTTTATTTTTACTTTTTATTCAATGAAAAATAATGCACGTAATGCCAAACAGCCCCGTGCGCATTATAAATGCAAATTTATTTCCTTTCTTTAAAAAAAAAAGGCAATAAATTCCATTCCATCATATAAAACACATTAGACTAAATATTTCCACAAAGAGAACTTTTAATTCCAGAATTTATGGGAACCCGGAAGGCCAGATGTGATGAAAAAATGCGTTTTCATGCTTTATCAATTAAAATACTAGAAAGATTCCTCTTTAATATGGTATAATTATCTTGCCTGTATCTTGTTTAAGATGTGGGCGTGAGCCGTCAACTCTCCCCCATAGTTAGCATTCATTTTTTCAATATATAAAGAACATTTTCTTCTGAACTATTAAAGCTAGAGACCTGAAATTTTCAGGGCTTCAATATAGTGCTCATATACAATTTTTACCATATTGCTGTTGTGATAACTCAGTAATTAAAGAATTTACGTTGCAAAATACAGTGTAAAAACTGAAAGAAAATATTTGTAAAAAAATTGATATAAATGCATATCTATATAAATCCTTGTGATAGAAGAATCTAAATATATGAACCTTTTCACTGTAAAAATTTCAACTTGATAGGATTAATAGTTCAGGAGAAAATGCTCCTTACATTTAACATTATAAGTATAGGACGTTCCGGGTCTCCTTAAGGGAACTCGTTCCTGATATACAAATGTATGGCTGAATATTAGTGTTTGAAATAATAGAATATGGAATTTATTGCCTTTTTTTTCAGAATAAAGAAAATACATATGCATTTACATTGCGCACGGGCCTGCTTGGCCGTACGTGCATTATTTTTCCATGAATAAAAAATAAAACTAATAATATAAACAAATACCTACAAATACACCTGTATCAAAAAACAATAACAGGCTACATATAAGTAAAATCTATGTCTGCACTAAATCAAAAAATACATATCTACATTCATCCACATTCCGTACATTAATATTAAAAAAAAATGCTAGAAAACAAATTAGAAAAAAAAAGCACACACACATACACCGACACACCGCACGCTCATACCCCCCTCCCCCCGTCCCTGCAGACATTAAGTGCACTATCAGACTATTCAACTTATCAGACCTACTTATTTTATAACATGATTAAAAATCGAAAACAAAGACCATATTGAGATTCTTCTTATTGTTAATACATATATCCTTAATCTACAATTTTGTTATATCTCAATTTTCTTACTGTACCCAAAAATTTGCATGTTTTTGATTCACTCTCGATCCGTCCTAAAAGATCCCAACACGCCACTCTCCCTCGATCCGACCTGAGAAATCTCTCCGGCAGCATCTGTATTCTAAGTTGTTCTGTCTCTCTACAGAATGCTATAATATGCTGCCAGTTTTCATGGTCATCGCATAGTGGGCATAGTTTAATGCCTTCCTCATTTGTTAAATTATGGGTCATCCATCCCCCCAAATGAAACCATGCAATAGCACTTTTATCATCCCAATCCAAAGAGTCAATATATTTCTCCCTTCCCCACGAAAGTTTCAGTTCTGTCTGCAGGGTGAGCGATATTTTCTGACTACACTCTGCTTCTATATACTGTCTGTCTATATCGATTAGTCTCTTCTTAACTGTCCTCCAAACATTTCTATTATTCCGCGTACTCCTCTCCCATACCCAACCCATCCCTATGCCCTTCAATCCCCTTTCTACACCGATTACCCAATCTCCCGAAACACAATGCCTTTTCTGTTCATTGTAACACTCTGCTCTAAGCGAGTCCTGATTCCCGTTTATTATGTCCAACCAATACTTAATAGCCATAATTTTGTCCCTTATTGTGTCCGAAAATGTACCGAATTCCTTCAGTATGCCACAATTTGAAGTCCCCGTTGCTAATCTCATCGCTTTCTTAAGAAACATAGGTTGAATTTTATCTAGTGTCCCCGTTCGTTTCCAACCCCATAATTCTGAGCCATACAGCATGGTCGCTCTCACAGTCGAAGAATAAACCTGTTCTAGTGTACGCATCGGTATGTTTCGCAATTTTGACATATTATTAAGCATTTCGCTTGTCCGGCACCTAGCTCTCATTGTTGCATTTTCGATGTGTCTCGTCCATTTTCCATTCATTGTCAAAGTCATCCCCAAGTAGACAAAGTTTTTAACATTTTCTAAATTCTCACCACGGTATGTCCACCTTTCCTTCCCGCTGTATACCGACCCGTTTTTAAAAGTCATGGCTTTCATTTTGCTAACGTTAACAGTAAGTCCCCAAGTCGTACAGTATGTCGATAGTAAATCTAAACCCTTCTGCATGCCATCTATTTTTGTGGAAAACAGGCATAAGTCATCTGCATACATTAGAACAGGAATACTTCGCTCACCCACCGTTGGAGCATCGATCCCCTCTACTTCCAGCATCAAAGCTACATCGTCTATAAAATAAGCTAAATAACAGTGGTGACAATATGCATCCCTGTTTTACACCCTTAACTGCCTTTATATTTTCTGAAACTTGGTCCCTCCCATATTTAACACAGAACTCCACTTTTTTATAAATTCCCATTAGCGCCCTAATCATAGTTCCCGATACTCCTAGTTGCCATAATTTCTGCCATAGGGCATTGCGTTCAACAGAGTCAAATGCTTTTGTTTGAAATAATCTCAGTAGAGATGGAGATAAGCGAAGAAATGACATTTCATGTTAACATGGAAACATGTATAATTCCCAGGAGCAGTTAACGGTGCGTGAAGATGATAAAAGAAGATTGTTACAATATTAGAGAGCATATTGGTGAAATCCGGTTTATAAATGTTTGATATTGTATCATGTTTCAATACAAAGAACAATAGACAGGCGTGTCAAAAAACAATTGATATTTATGTATGCAGTCATCTGTTTCGCACTCTTGACTCACGAACAGGTAGTTCGTGCGAAACTTGCTACATTGCAACACTTTATATCAGCAACTCCCCATGGACCACAGGTTACTATGCTCCAAGTTCATGAGTTCAAACCTGGCCGGGGTCAATGGATTTTAAAAAGCGTAAATAAAACTCTAAGTATGGCTTCCTTCAATTTATGGCAAATTTAGGACACGTAATATACTTAATATCAAGCCTGAATGAAGAGTCCTCTGATCAAAATTTATGTCTTTCGCGCTCAGAATGAATTCCGACGCGGGAATAAGCTCTCCACATCAGACCCAACGAAGATCTGACATTTGTTTTGGAGAGATGTCTAATCTTAGTCTTATAATTTTTATTTACAGTGTGATTCAGAAATATGGCTATACGTTTGATCGCATTTTGTGACGTAAATATTATTATTATTATTATTATTATTATTATTATTATTATTATTATTATTATTATTATTATTATTATTATTATTATTATTATTATTATTATTATTATTATTATTATTATTATTATTATTATTATTATTAAAGGAAATATAATATTATCTTTGGAAAGAGAATCCTTCAAATTACAACAATAGAACAAAACAAATCACTTACAACAACACTTTATTGCTTCAAACAGTTCGCCGTTTACATCCAAGCATAATTGGCAACGCTTTGGGCAGTCATTCATTGCATTATGATACATGTTTAGAGGAATAGCTCTAATTTTTTCCTCAATCACTAATTTCAGCATGACGACGTCTTGAGGTTTCCGGGCATAAACATTCTCCTTCAAATAACCCCACAACCAGTAGTCACATGCTGTGAGGTCAGGGAAACGGACCGGCCATTCAATGGGGCCTCTTCTTCCCCACCCACCTGTTTTGCAAATGATCATCCAAAATGTCCCTCACCGCAACTGCATAGTGAGGAGACGCACCATCCTGCTGGAATAAACATTGTTCATGTTCAGCACTTTGCATTACCGACAGGACAATTTGTCTAAGGATATCACTATACCGATCACTATTAACACAATTCTCTTCGTTGTTTCTGCATCCGTGCTAATGCGATTCCTTCCAGGAGGTTTGATTTTCTGCATCCTTCCCGTTTCCAGCAGTCGTTTTCTCCACTTTCCCACAGTCGACGGCTGCAATTCAACGTTAAACTCACGACTTGCCCGTCTTGCGGCCTCACGATCAGTAGCATACGTTACTGCCCATGCAGCAATTGTAATTTACTGTTGCATATTCAACGCCATTTTGATTAATGACGCAAGTTCTACGCTGTTTTGTTTTATTCCATTGTTGAAATTTGAATAATTGTCTTTCCAACGGTAATTTCATATTTCCTGTAATGGTAATATTTTCATCACACAACACGATCAAACGTGTAGCCATATTTTTTATTCACCCCGTAATTACGTTTTTCATTGTTCAGGTCATTAACGCGGCCATGAACTTATGGGTTCGATAATGCCAGTGAGTTAGTTAGTGTAGCATCATGAAACGAATTCTCAAGGGAACTGGAAAGGAGACACTTTTAAAATTGTACAAAACAATGGCGGTTTAAACTCTACTGGCCTCTATGGATCGGAACACTGGGTCTTAACCAAAAACCAGGAACAAAGAATAAAAACATCAGAAATGAGGTTTTTGAGGAGTGTGGCTGGCTATACAATAGTTGATCGGAAACGAAATGGGGATATACAATCATAAATATATACATATATATTCAAGCTATTAGGCAGCATTGCACAATATAGAGACAAATGGATGGGCCACATCAATACAATGGATAACAACAGAATCCCGAAACAGATTCTTCACTACATTCCAATAGGAAAAAGAGAAAAAGATGGACAGACTAATTCTAACATGAGATGAGAACAGATCTTCCCTTGATACTGATGATGATGATGATGATGATGATGACTGGACCTCGGATTTTAGGCAAAAACCTATTTTGTTCCTGAAGAGAAAACTTAAAATGAAGTTGTATTTACACGTTTCATATATTTATATGATCAAAAATGATGGTCCTATAATGCATAAAAATGCCTAAATTGACGTTAGAACATATTTATGTCTATATTCCTATAATTCCTTTATCTTATTATTAAAACGAATAAAAAGTATTTATTTCATTCCGAGAAACTAAAATATTTACATATTCGTTTTCACTATCTTAAACAGTTGTTTTTTAAATGATTTTCAAACAAAATATACTTTTAAGAGAGAAGCTGTAAAACAATTAACACCCCTCGCAAGTCCTTTCAGAAAACCAGATGCACGGAACTTACTTACTTACTTACTCACTGGCACTATCGAACCCGTAGGTTCATGGTTCTCCATTCAACCCTATCCTGAGCTAATGCTTTCCAATCATTCCCTGTATAATCTACTTCCCTCAAATCATAGTTAATGTTATTCTCCCACCTCATTCTTGGTCTACCAACTGGGTGTTTTCCCTCTGGCTTTCCTACAAGAATCTTCCATGCAAGTATTTCATTCCCCATACGTGCAACATGTCCTGCCCATCGCAGTCTACGAGACTTAACTGTTCTTATTATATCTGGCTTCCTATAAAGACCATGTAGTTCATTGTTATGTAGTCTTCTCCATCCACCTGTCTGTTCATCTTTCTTTGGTCCAAAAAGATGCACGGACACTATGTTAAATTCCCGCAGTCGTTGAAAACACCCCATTGGGTGTGTATTATCACTTATCAATTAATCAAAATAATAATAATAATAATAATAATAATAATAATAATAATAATAATAATAATAATAATGCACCTAAAATAAGATTTTTAGAACTTAAAATCCTAGGTTTAATGATGACAAATTCATCAACATCCAATGGATTTTTGACAGCTGACACAGTGCTGATATGGGCCCCTTGCAGGTCAGGCTCGATCTCTGATATAGTACACTTTGGGAATGATTGGTCAAGGACCTCCTTTGCAGACAAGGAAAACCCCGAAAAAATCACCCTGAGACCACAGGATGAACTCAGTTACTGTTTGCCATTAAATAATCCATCCACTATCGTTAGTTGTCAGCGGCGGTGGAGTAGTTCATCCGGTCCCAAGGGTCACGGGTTCTAACCCGGCCGGGGTTGATGATTTTATTAGGATGAAAGAATTCAGGGAGCAGGTGATCCGGGAGGGACTTTAAGCCGTCTGTCCCGAGTATGAAAATGTCCAGGTTCGTAATAGACCCTTAAGTCTGAATGAAGAGGTCTCTAAGGAACCTCCTTCATCCTAGTAACACCGTAGTTGCCTACTAGATGTCTCATTAGGTCGGTATGTTTCCCGCATACCATTCATGACATCTGTAGGAAATAAGCGTAACTATATTAACTTGGTCTAGTAGCTCCTAATAATTCCACACCGAAGGCATGTGTTTTAAGCCATGATGCCTTTAGCGCAGTGCTACGGGATTTGCGGTGGTTCGAGTCCCCATGGAGAAGAAATTTTCTCATGGAATTTCGGCCAGTTTGGGCCCGGTACTCGCCCAGCATCGTCAGGAATTTGGGTAGTTACAATGAGCAGCGGCTCCAGGTAGAGAAAACAAGTTATAACAGCTGGGGGACCCGACATGCTGACCACACGTCACCCTTATACTGACTGAATGATTTGTCCATCACAGTGGAAGTGAGACCAGCATCCGGATGATAGGCTAAGGGCTTCTAGGCCATGGAGTTTAGTTTTAATAATTCCTAACAAAAGGAGGGCAGGTTAAGGCCCAATATCGGGCTGTTACGCCATTGTAGATGTAGACTACAGTTAGTACATTAACAAGATTGTAATTTAACGGATTTTAAAATGTATTGCTTATTCTAGGGCTGATGACAGCTAACCAAGCGGTGATGTCATTGCATGTTGTTTTAGATCACTCTTATGACACGTACATGTTAAACAGTTGAATAATTAAACGCGCATGATTCACGGTCACGAAAATTCACGTTAAATCATTTTAATCGTTGGGCTACTGTTCAAGATGCGCCTGCGCATTTCCGCTGTATACAATGACAGCATGTCCGGAAATATTATGGCCCATTCCGTACGTGAGCACCAAATTCGGACTTCTCGATTCTTCAGCTGCTTCTTATTTATTTTTATGTCAAGTACGGACCGAATTTGTAGCCATGATAGGTTCAATTACATAAGTGAACACTTTCATACAATTACTAAGAGTAATAACAGCAAAACAAATGGTGTCCTATGGAACAGACATATAACCAGGTAAAATAAGTTACAAATATATAATTCAATAGTGACACATATGAAGCTTAAGTTTGGAAATTCAACAAAAACTTAGAACAAGGATGGATGGAAATGGATTTCTTTAGAACAGCAAGATGTTCAAAATTGGGAAAGATAAGAAATAAAGTCATAGAGAAAAAATGAATATTTAACAATAAAACATAGTTGATATAAGATATCCATCCATAGTAATTCTGCCCGCGGGCAGGGTCTTTTACTGCAATCATAACATTTTCACGCTATGCTTTGCAGCTTTGCTAGGGAATTGTAGGTGTGGTAGCTTCTCGTTGCTTTCCACACAGGTGAAGATGATGATGATAATGATAAGGATGTTGGCCGGATGATTTTCGGGGACCGTTGGGCCCTAAGCTTCCTGACATCTGTCTTACAGGTGAGGAAAACACCCGAAAAAACTCACCCAGGAGCCTGTCCCGACCGGGAATCGAACCCGGGCTCGCTGCGTGACAAGACAGCGTGCTACCTCGAGACCAAAGCGGTGGATGATATAAGATATAAGCAACTAAATCGGTATAGGCATATGCGACGAATGCAAGAAGAAAATTACCCAAAAAAAAACATTGATATGATGTCCACCTGGAAGAAGAAAGAAAGGAAAGCCTGGAATCTCGTGTATGCAAAAAATAAGAACTGGAATGAAAACAAAAGAACTGGAAGACATGGATAGGGAGAATGGAGAAGGAAAATAAAAGAAGGAGGTGGGAGAATTACATTAACCATGATCTGAGGGAAGTAGATTATACAGGGGATGATTGGAAAATATTATCTCAAGATAGGGATATATGGAGAGTCTATGTCCGCGCGACTATAACCTATGGGTTCGACGGTCCAGTGAGTTAGTTAGTTAGGTATTTACTTCCAGCACCAAGTAGCGTACCTTAGTCAAAATATAATTTACAGAATACCAGTTTGTTTGCAATGTTAAGAATCAAGCAGAAGAGTTTCCCTGTTAATACAAACAAGAATATTTTGGAATGTGACGTTCGTTATAACGGTAGAGGAATATAAATGCTTTCACTTTATCTAAAATTAGAAGACACCAAGAAATGTAAGAGGAGTTATGAACACCCACCCCTCTTCCTCGTATTACTCTAATACTAAAAATAAGGGATGAGAAACCCGTGACGCATTCCCTCAACGCTTACTCTAATCCTTTCCATTACAATTTATTGCTCTTCCTTGAAGCAATGAAAAATCCCACGAAGAAAAAAATGTTTTTTTACCATAACATTTCCAGAAATGTCTGTTAGCTTCTTCCTGCCTGTCGAGATGAATTAACCAGCCATTCCAAAGTTGAATCTCTCTCTCCCACTCTCAATCCCCCCTTCTTTAGAGTCACATTCCAATGTCCATCCCTTATTACTTCTGTTCTTATTAGATCTGGTTTTCCCATAAAGATCTTTTAGCTCACTATTATTCTGTTATGTAATTTTCTCCATTCACATGTCTGTTCGTCTCTCTCTCTCTCTCTCTCTCTCTCTCTCTCTCTCTCTCTCTCTCTCTCTCTCTCTCTCTCTCTCTCTCTCTCTCTCTCTCTCTTTCTTTCTTCCTTTCTTTCTTTCTTTCTTTCTTTCTGTCTGTCTGTCTCTCTCTGTCTCTCTGTCTCTCTGTCTCTCTCTCTCTCTCTCTCTCTCTCTCTCTCTCTCTCTCTCTCTCTCTCTCTCTCTCTCTCTTTTTTTTTGTCTATTTTTTTCCAAAATAACTTTATTTTCAAATACTCGTAATGTTTTGCATTCATACAATATAACTGGAAGAATTATACTTATATATATTTTCAGTTTAACGTATTTAAAAGAAGTTGGGATGACAAGGGTCTCTGTAATGCGTATTAGCAATTTTTTCCTCTTTGAAGTTCTAAAAGGGATCCTTATTTTTGGTTCGCATTTCAGAATTGCGCCTATGTTTAATTTCCTTCTCCACACTATTTCTGTTTATAGTCTACGTCTACAATGGCGTACTAGCCCAATATTGGGCCTTAGTCTCTCCATTGTTAGGAATTATTGGACCACATTATTTCAGTTACTCTTATTTCCTTAAAGATTAATGAATGGTATGTGACCCAATGAGACATCTAGTTAATAATAATGATAATAATAATAATAATAATAATAATAATAATAATAATAATAATAATAATAATAATAATAATCGTGTTTTATATATTCTGGTAGAGTTAAGGCCTTAAGGGCTTCTCTTCCACTCATCCAACACAAACACAAATATTTGACAATATAGATATGCACTATACTAATTATAAAGAGTTAAAAATATATTAAATGTAGCAATGTAAATTTCATATGCAATCAACATTTTATACGATAATAATAATAATGATGATAATAATAATACTTACGATAGTAATAATATTAATAATAGCATAAATATGGTAAATCAACGAAAAACACCAATTAATATATGTACCTTACACTGGGTAATGATGAAGTCGAGATTAGAGCAAATATAAATTTAGATTTCTTTCAAAAGTTTCCAGTGTCCGGCAGCCCCGTATTTCTTGTGGTAGGGAATTCCAGTTGCGAGCAGTGAAGATAGTATATGACATGGAGTGATGTGATGTCCTATGTTGTATTAAGCAAGAGACTATGTTGTGAGAGTGTATTTAAGTAATGGTTGGAGGATAGATACTGTTCGAAACTAAGATATTACTAGGATTAAGGTCGGCAAATTTTGCTATGGGGCCTCTTTATTCAAGCTTAATGTTCTTTTACGAATGTGAAAATCTTCAGACTCGGGGATCCATGGCTTATAAAAGTCCCACCCGGAAGACTTGTTCCTTCCCTCGTAAAAATTGCATCTACTCCTGCCAGGTTTGAACCCGTGACCCTCGGGACTAGAGGTAAGGAACATAACCATAAGTCCGCCGTGGTAACATTCCTGTTTTTAATAATTGTTCCTAAACTAACTAACTCACTCACTGGCACTATCGAACCCGTAGGTTCATGGTCGTGCGGACATAAGCTCTCCATACAACCCTATCCTGAGATAATGTTTTCTAGTCATCCCCTGTATAATCTACCTCCCTCAAATCATGGATAATGTTATTCTTCTACCTCATTCTTGGTCTACCAACTTGGCGTTTCTTTGGCATGGATTCCCTGAAGTAGTCCTCGCCCGGAGAACCGAATGGGGGACTATTTTACCTCCGGAGAATTTTCCCTGTGGAACCCATCTCCCCATTTCTTTACGGTTGTGTTTTTACGGTGAAAGATCGCCACTCTTTCGACCAAGGTACTTTTTTCGTCTAGCTTATCGCCTTCGACTTGTCAGGCAGCAATGCTACCGCCGGTATAGCTCTCGGGGTCATTTAAGCACGCAAGCAAATCCACCACGACCAAGTAAAGATACCACGGAGGATTAATAACTGTTCCTAGATATTTGAATTCAGCCACTTTTTCAAAAATTCACTTCGTCAAACATTTTGTTTTCCTGCTTAACGAACTTGGTTTTTTATAGATGTTCATTCTCATTTCCAGTACATCAATTTTACTTAAACATGGGCGTGTCCATGAGTTTTAGGGGAAACTAAACCGATTATAAGGACGTGAATTAGAAAGTCTCGTTTAATTTTTTACCAAAGTTTTTGTTTTAAATTCACTTTACCGTGTCTTGGTTAGATTGACATTTCAATGACACGGTGATTCCCTTAGAGAAACCAGAATGACGTCAGAGTGATCGTGTTTTGTCTGAACTACTTTAAAACCCGGTGATTGTCAGGCAGATTCAATTGAGCTAATGGTTGGCTAATGGAAAAACAGAGAATATCTCCTGTGCAATTTGGTAGAATCAAGTAATAGACTCGTCAATTTAAGCTAAACTTTGAATTCACCTAAACTGAAATGTCGCTATTCTACGAATGTGTTTTGCAAATGATCATTGCACACTTCTAGTGTAAATTGTAGACTTAAACATACGGTAAATGTTCCAGATGATTATATACAATGTGATTACCAATTCCACCGACAATTTTTCAAATATTGTTTCAGGGATTTTGACTGCTTGTTTTTTTTATCTTTATTTCCAACCCAACTGAATAATATATTGTCTATTACCACCTTCAATCACAAATTCATCATCCTTCACCGGTGTGGAAAGCAACGGGAAGCTACCACACCTACAATTCCCTTGTAAAACTGCAAGCATAGCATGAGAATGCTATGATTGCAGTGAAGGACCTGCCTTCGGGCAGAATTACTATGGAATCACAAATCAAATTAATATAAAACAGTCCAAAGGTCGAGATACAATCTATTGGATAACACTAAGAAATTGGGACGGAAGTAAACATCAGTAAAACTAAATGTAATATGTTCACACATAGAACTACATTATATAGTGGAAATGGACAGTTAATGACAAATGAGGGACATTTTGAAGTGGCTGAATTCAAATACCCAGGAACAAATAATCACAAATAGGAATGAGATGCACAAAGAAATTAAACATAAGCTCAATTTTAGAAATGCAAGTTATTATTCATTACTGGGACTCTAGTCCCAACTACTATCAAAAAAACGTTAAGCTGTAAATATATATACCGTAACTGTTTTCTCCCAGTTATATTGTATGGATGCAAAATATGGACTCTTACTTTAAGGGAGGACCTATTACGAGTACTTGAGATAAAGTTTTTAGAGAAAAAAATTTGGACCAAAGAGAGATGAACAGACAGACGAATGGAGAAGGCTACTTAACAGTGAACTGTATGATCTTTATAGGAAACCATATATAATAAGGACTGTTAAGTCTCGTATACTGCGATGGACAGGACATGTGGCACGAATTAAGAAAGAAAGAGGGGCATGGAAGCTTCTTATAGGAAAACCAGAGACAATTCGTCCAGTTGGTAGACCAAGAATGAGGTGGGAGAATAACATAACCTTCTGAATTATAAAACTACAGTAAATCTATTAGCATGGATTGGAGATCGGCCTGTTGAAGATCCTTACATTTCCTCCTCCATATAATAAAATGTTGTTAAATTAAAATCCCATTATATCGAATAATAAAGTAAACAGAATGAATAACAGACTGTTAATCCTGTGCTTCTCTATTTATAATTTTGAAGGTTATTGGTTTAATTCTAACTTAAAATCTTCTTTTTTTTTGTTGATAGAATTTAGTTTGATGAATTATTTTAAAGTTTATTCGCCTGTTTATTAAAAACATCTCTTGACGACTATTTAACTCTTACCCCAAATGGGAGTCAATGGCCAATCACATTTCAATTAATTTTGAATTACAACCAATCACAGTCGTTTTTCACCTCGATTTTATCAGTTTAATTTTATCACATAAAATGAAGCTACTCCTTTTTAACATTCTGAATAGGCCACATCATTATTTTGCACTGACTCTCTAAGAAATATGTTGAATACAGCAATTTATATATTAAGATATAACAATCCTAGAACAAAAATGGCTCCCAGATTATATACATATAGTGCACGAATGTAAGCAGATACTGATTGTGGGTTATAATATAAAAACATGTATAGCATTTGATTATACCACAATAAAAAAGAAACCACTGTTTGCACTTTCTTAAACGTATTATTTCCTAGGTATTAACGTTCCAGATAAATATAATTAACATATTTACATCATAAGAAATCAGAAATTAATTAATAAACAGTCTGATGTGTTTCATTTTTTCTCCACTAGGGTGTATTCTTACAATATTGCGATCCTTTAGCAATAAATAATATGATCTGGTTGCATGATGAACAAATGAAACAACACAACAAACGTTTCTCACTTGTTTTCAAACATCGCCGTTTTCATTAGTTATATAAATATTTTAAAATAACTATTTAAATAATGATTTGTGAGCAAAGAGCTTAATTTTATTCGTTAAATAGTCCTAACAAATACCACTCTTGATTTCCAAATTTTCTAGATAAATTGGAAATCACTCGTGGTATTACTTATGATAAAATTTGATTTGAGAGAATTAAATTATACAGGGGATGATTGGAAAACATTAGTTCAGAATAGGGATGTGTGGAGAGCTTTTATGGCCGCGCGGCTAAGACCCTAAGGGTTCGATAGTGTCAGTGAGCTAGTTAGATATCTATAATATGTCCAAAAGAAGATGAAATTTAATTCGGGGAAAATTTTTACTCAGCTCTTTCATGAAATTGGTGTTGAAGTTGAAGTTAGCGGTAGACTTTGTTAAGTTTTAATAGTGCCGGTAGTGTTGTAGCGTGTCGGAGGAAATGACATTTTCCGTCATGCACTCGGAAATATAAGGCAGGATGTTTTAATTATGTATCGGGGACAGATGCGTCAGGAGATAGCAGATCTTAAAGCTTACCGTGCAGTGATAATATTCCCCTCAAGGGAAACAGCCTCCCTTGCATCTCCCTAATTGACCATTCATAGCACAACCAAGTAAATCCTCATTATAAATCATAACCGGTCCTCTTTTCCACACGCATAATCCTGCCCTGCATTCAACACATGGGAATTATCTGCTCACAATGTTATTACTTACTTTCATTATGTATATTAGTTCAATAGATAAGTTATCGCTATCTGATACATGATTCATGTTTGGTTTCATACAATTTACTGAACTTTATTTGCAAAAGGATCGGATTCGGTGGTCTAGGGGTTAAGTTCCTTTCGTCTGGACCCGAGGGTCGCGGCTGGGGACATTCACATGTTTTGCTATTCCAAATGCACACATAAATACAAACTTATTTTCAAAAATTACACTGAGCAACAAAAAATAAACTTTTTTTTTATCTCGGAAAGAAAAATATGTGATTCTAAGAGTATTTTTTCTCATGAATTGAAATATGTCGTTTTTTTTTCTCATCACGCAAGGTTTCCGAAAGACGGCATTTATAATTTCAAACACTTGAATATTATCTACATTCGTAACTACGCAATATTCGAACATTCGGACTCACCTAGAAAGTAAAAAAATGACGATTTTCTGCTATATTTCGCCCGTGGAGCCTCCCTCTAGATGGTCCAATAATAATCTGCCAGCATTTGCCTTGATATCTCTTTTCCATAGCTGAAACCTTTTGAGTTAGTTCATTTGGTTTTAGTTTACAATGGACAAATGGACGAAAAAAGTTTATTAATAAATTATTATTTAAATCCATTAATTGAAATTGAAAACTGTGGGTGATGGAGAAATTCCGAATACATATTTGAAAACACGATAAAAAAAACTGCATTAAATACAATTATTGGTACTCATGAGACAAAAATCATGTTGGCCAGTGTTATCTACTCATCACACATTAGACACAAAATCACAAGACACTAATTTACTTTCGATACCACACACAGGACATATTTAAAGGCTACTCTGAATTTTACACAAAATGTAGAGTGGATCGGGGTAAGATGGCAATGTGGAGAAGACGCCTATTACTTTGTAGTTATATTTTCCATCAGTCCACCGCTGAGGTCTCGAGGTAGCGTGCTGCCATTTCACGCTGCGGGATCGGGTTCAATCCTGGTCGGGACAAGTTTCCTGGGTGATGGTTTTTTTTTCGAGGTCTTTCCTCACCTGTAAGACAAATGTCAGGAAACTTTAAGACCCAAACAGTCCCCGAACATCATCTGGCCATCATTATCATCATTAACATATTCATTAAGTTTAGGATTAAGGCATCTCCTGGTGCATCATTACCATCATCATCACCTATCATATATATCATTGTTGGGGCAGCGTAACTCCGCCTTCCAGGTCCCCCAACCTCAGAAGTGGGTTTCAATAACGTCATGTCAGGAGAGAATACCAGAATGCCGAAATGACAACGTGACATTGAAAAAAATCCATCAAGACAGAATGCCACGCGTTTGACTGCGTGTGCATTAAGACAGCTGTGTTTATGGAAAATGGACGTGAACACTTTTTATCAGGTATTCTTGCTATTAGAGAACAAAACACAGGGAATGAGTTAATTTTTCTGCAGTGAAATTATTGCAAAGGTAATTGTAAAATTTTTATAGGCCTATCTCTTTAATTTGTTATAACTTTATCTATCTATCTATTTATCTTCGGGTTTTTACAGCTGCTGCCGTCTTCCCGTGCCAAACCTCCAAAGTCTACGGTCTTGGGCATCTTCGACGCTTAGCCTTCTAGCTTGCATTACTGTCTTCATGTTTTCCTTCCATGTTAACCTTGGTCTCCCTCTTTTCTTCTTTCTGTTCGGATGCCATTCATATAGTTGCTTCGGCCATCGCTCATCTTCCATTCTTAAACATGATTATAAAACCTCACAAATATGATGTAGTAGAGATTCCAAAGTTTTTGTTGTCAACAAGCATTGATCTTGTTCTGGTACATTGTTAATTCTGGTACATTACTTTACAAAATTATATTAGGCATCTTACCCCGATACTTGGGGAAGATGACTGAATATTTTCTGGGTAGGAAGCCAACTTCTTACAGGCTTACATTTTCTTATTTTATTACAGATAATGTACTGACAAGTGATGCTCATTTAAAAGTTACCAAATTGCGACAGAAAAAAAAAGACAGGACAACAAAACAAAAGAAGGAAAAATAAAAGTTCTTGTGTTATTAGTAAAGTAAATTATCATGATCCTGAAGGACCTCAGGTTGAATCTTACAAGTGCAAGTAGTGGCTTCATGAGTCTTGCACACAGCAACAAAATGTGTGCAATACTCGTGTTCACTATTTAACTCATGCCCTAAATGGGATTCAATGACCAATCACATTTCAATGATTTTTTGATTACAACCAATCACAGTCGCGTTTCACCTCGAATTTATCAAATAAGTTTATCATATTAAAGAAAGCTCCTCCTCTTTAACATTCTGAATAGGTCATAACATTATTTTTCAGTGACTGGCTGATCAATAAATACGGATACCAGATTGTATATATAGTGCACGAATGGTAGGTTATAGCGCATGCGGGAGATAATATAAAAACATTTGCAGCAATTTATTATACCACAAAAAAAAAAGAAACCACTGTTTGCATTTTTTAAACGAATTATTTTCCAGGAAATGACGTTGCAGAAAAATATAATTGACATATTTACATCATAGAACATCAGAAATTAATTAATACCTATAATGTTGATTATAAATTTCTCCACTAGGGGGCATTCTTACAATATTGCGATCCTTTGGCAATAAATAATATGATCTGGTTGCAGTGAGGAACAGAAGAAGCAAATGAAGCGTACCAATCGTTTTTCATTTGTTTGCAAACATCGCCGTTTATATTAAATGTATAAATATTTTAAAATAACTATAGTTAAATAGTTATTTGTGAGTAAACAGCTTAATTTTATTCGTTAAATAGTCCTAACAAATGCCCACTTCGTGAGTCGTAAATTTATCGATAATTTAGAAATCACTCGTAGCATTACTTATGACAAATAGTTCGAACATTGAGATGAGTCATCTTTAGTATTAGTTTGCACTTAATTATAGTTAAACACTTAATAAAATGCAAGATAAAATAAAAATAAACACATTAGTAGGTCCTATATGTGATAATTACTTTTGCCACCTTACCCCAACTATCGGGGAAAGATGACTAATATGGAATAAAAAATTAATTCATCGTTAACAAAGTCATACTAAATTAATGTTCAGTTTAATACTAATATACCATTTCAAATACTTTATAGAATATTGTATATTTCAATATGAAACACGTAAATGCCTGTATAAAACCTAAAAGCTCCAATCAAATAAAATGTTAAGTATCTTCCTCCGATGCACTCTAAGACTAGATAATGGAACTCACTTAAAAACCGTGTTTGATGACAATAAATTCATTATCCCAGTAAATTTTAATTACAATTTACGTATCAATTTCCATTACAGTTGACAACTAAAACAGAGGTATGTTTTTGTTTTTATGTTAAATTATGATTATTGTAAAAATTTTTGTAGTACCTTTTCCAATTTGCTTTATAATTTGTGAAGTCCTGAGAATGATCTCACATAAGGAAATCGAAACGCTGACGAATTCCTGAAAAATCATAACTTTGACTGAGATAACGAATTACTTAATAAATACAAAAAAAATAATCAATTGACTTGGTGTTTACTTGATGAAAATCCATATTTATTAATTAACAAAAAATATATTATAAATATTTTGTTAATAATTGAATCAATATTTCTGATAGGTTTCATCTTTCATTTGGATAAATTTCATAAACAGATCTAATGATAACTTCATTAAATTCAACGAGGAACGAAAAATAACTCAAAAGTTTAGATTACAAGCTTTAATAAGCAGGACTAATGAGGGAAATATTCCAAAACACGACTTCCTGACCAACCTTCATTTCTTGCTAAAATAACTTTTAGTATTCAGATTAAAAACAAGATTATCAAAATGAAAAATGTTGTAATTACACACTAATTAACAAATAAATTTAAACAGATAGTGTGTTTTTAACTTAATGGAGGCTTAATCCACCATTTTGAATGTTAATAGAAGCTTGGAGTATAAAAGGAGGAATGTGTTTCTGGAAAATGAGAAGATGAAAATCCTGTGGCATTCCATAGGGATTTCTTCTTGTGTCAGAGTTTCCCTTCACAAGGATGGAATTTGTTAGGGTGCATGCTCTGTGGTAAACTTGCTACGTTCTAATTCCAAGCTTCTAACCCTTAATTACGTCGTTAAATCAATAAAAACACGTCCAGTGTAACCAAATACATAAGCTGTTTCTTAAGAAGATTTAGACAACAAAAATAAGACATAATTTGTCCTGGTGAACTATACTGAATAGATTACATAATGGCAAGTACATCACCCAACCGTAAATTTTCCTACTACGAGGGCGGATCGGAAAGTAACGCACAATAATTTTTTTTTTAAAGTTTAATAGTAAAAAAAAAGGAAAAAATCACAAATGAACTTACAACTTTTACCTACTTTTCGACATAGTCACCAACTTTCTCAACACATTTTTCCCATCGTGTTACCAGTTTCAATATGCCCTGTTCGTAGAAGTCCGTTTGGTTGGAGTGTAGCCATCTGCGCACTGCTGATTTCACTTCCACATCTGTCTCAAAGCGTTTGCCGGCCAGGAATTTCTTCATGGGACCAAACAGATGAAAGTCCGATGGTGCAAGATCCGGACTGTATGGTGGATGCTGGAGCACCTCCCAACCAAATTCGGCGATTTTTTGACGAACGACAGCAGCAACATGGGGGCGAGCATTGTCATGAAGAAGTTTAACGTTAATTGTTGTGACGTTTGTCACGAATGGCACGACGCAACTTCACCAAAGTTTTAATGTAGGCCGCAGCATTCACAGTGGTCCCGTGTTCAGCAAAGTCCACCAATAAAACACCATGCATATCCCAGAACACTGTCACAAGCACTTTCCTGGCAGATTGAGTCACTTTGAATTTTTTCTTTACTGGGGAACCAGCATGTTTCCACTCCATTGATGCCTGCTTTGTTTCGGGCGTGTAGTGGTACGCCCACGACTCATCACCTGTGACGATTCCTTCCAGAAAGTCATGTCCTTGTGCGGTGTACCGTGTTAAGTGGTCCAAGCTTGCCATCATTCGCTGGTCCTTGTGGTCGTCTGTCAGGTTCTTAGGCACTCAGCGAGCACTAACTTTACGGAATTTCAAATTTTCATGAACAATATCGTACACCGCACCATAGGAAATGTTGAACTTCTGCGATAAGGCTCGCAGTTGCACACGCCGGTCGTTCCAGAATTGCCGCCTCAATGCCTCTGGACATTCTGCGGGATTGCTGCTGTTGTCGGCCGGCCGGAGCATGGCGAATCACTAAGGTTCACGCGTCCCTCTTGGAAGAATGTGCACCACCTGGAGACATTGCTACGGTCCATACAATCATCCCCATACACGCCACGCATGTCCCTGTGAATTTCACTGGGTTTATGCCCTTTGGCCCACAAAAATCGAACAACACTTCTCTGTTCCTCACAGGTGGACGACTGTAGCATGCGCGCCATCTTTGTTGCATAGTTAAAGCTTCTCTCGCAAGAGGTGCACCTGAGAAAAAGATACCATCTGTAGTGAAAACTTCAAACTATATCTCTGTGAAATTTCAATATTCTAGCTGCAATACCAAGGCAGAAAAAAATTATTGTGCGTTACTTTCCGATCCGCCCTCGTATTTACAGATTTCTCCCGATCCCTGTCTATACAGTTTAATAGTTTTAATATTTAAACTCTTTTTTTTCACCCACTTTACTTTTCGTGCTTCGGTTGCGCGCTAGCCAGATATATGATGTTAATGTGCTCCATGCACAAAGCAATTAAACATAGGCTCAATTCTGGAAATGCATGCTATTATGCATTATAGGGACTCTTATCGTCACAACTTCTCTCAAAAACATTAAACTGATAATATATAGAACTGTTATTTCCCGAGTTACATAAATGCGAAACATAGACTCATACTTTAAGGAAGGAGAAAATTTTATGAGTATTTGAGAATAAAGTTCTTGGAACATTTTTGGCCCAAAGAGAGATAAACGATCAGACAGAATGGAGAAGACTACATAATAGTGAACTACATGATCTTGATGGGAAACCGGATATTATACGAACAGTTAAGTCTCGTAGACTGCTATGGGGAGGACGCATGGGGATTGAAAGAGGAGCATAAAAACTTCTTGTAGGAAGAGCAGAGAGAAAACGCCTCGTTAGTAGACCAAGAATGAGGTGGGAGAATAACGTTAACTATGATCTGAGAAAAGTAAATTATACAGATGATGATTGCGAAACATGAGCTCAGAATAGCGATGTATCCGCGCGGCCATGAAACTACGGTTCGATAGTGCCAGTGAGTAATTATTATTATTATTATTATTATTATTATTATTATTATTATTATTATTATTATTATTATTATTATTATATTTCGTAATTTATCCACAATACAATAGTTTTCCGTCACCCTCAAGAAATTCGCCTTCTCCTAATTTACCGATTTTGAACATCTTCTTCTGCAAATCCCGATTCACTCATAGGCTACTATTGTCACATCGTCCATCCAACCTTCTTTTGGTCTTCTCTTTCTTCTTTTCCTATCTATTATCCACTCCAAGTTTTTTTTTTAGGGATTCTATCAGCTGCCATCCTCTTGAGATGTCCATACCATCTTAATCGTCTCTCTTCATTGTATTTCTTTCAACTTTCATAATTTTTACAGACTTCAGTGACCTGCTGAAGATGGAACGGATGTTCTGAAAGGCCTACAGGCATAAAGATTACATATTTTATAAGTTGAGGACGACGGATTTTACCTAAGAAGGTATATTTTAACTTATTTTATTTTATGACTCTCCAACTCAACGGTTTTAACAATGAATTTTATTAGTATTGATTTCATAATTTTCCCAATAATAGTAATAATAATAATAATAATAATAATAATAATAAGAATAAGAAAAAGAAGAACAACAACAACAACAATAATTACATGGAAGTAAAATAAATCTATGTTACGTTCCAAATATAGCATATATTATAAGATTATTATTATTATTATTATTATTATTATTATTATTATTATTATTATTATTATTATTATTATTATTATTATTATTATTATTATTATTATTATTATAACGTATCTCACAATATATACTATATTTGGAACGTAACAAGAGTTAATTTACTTCCATGTACCGAGATAATATTTTGAATTTTGAATCAAAGTTAGTTAGTTGTTAATTATAAATAGAATTGCTGTATCAGGTAAGTACGAGATGGAGTAAAATTAGCTTGTTTTGTGCTGGGATCTCAAGTGCTCCGCCGGGAGAGACGGAAACCAGGCAGTCTGCACTTGTCAGTTACATTCAACAGCAAACATGTCTTACCTGTGCATGTTCGTAACCCTGTGATTCATAACGTTTACACACCTATGTTCACTTAAATACGATCTGTGATTTCAAAGCAACAAAACATAAATCATGTTGGGTTGGATGTGGTTAAACCAGGCGGAAATTCTGTGAACATACATACGTTTTATTTATCATAGCCCTGGTATTTATGCTCATATTTGTATGATGTTTTATGATTACGCATTCTACATGGCTGAACACAACAGTAGAGTCAATAACACCAGGGCATTCAATAAGTAATAGCAACACTACTATAACAACACAAATAGTATATTACGATGCGAAGTTGGGAAGTGATTTTTACAGAATCGAGAAAAATTTTAATTTCCGAAATTCTGTAAAACACTTCACAAACGTGCGTTGTGCTTTATTTTTTGCGCGATGATGTTTTCAAAGTAATAAATAATAGTAAAATAATATATTTGTTGGAAATATTTACATTAATTATAAACAATTGATTAACGTTAACGGTGTGGGCAATGTTTATTAGTCCAAACAACAGGAGGCCGTTTGACCAATTTAGTGATAACATGGCGGCAAGAACGTATTTATTGTTTTATATAGTTTCAAATAAAGTTCAGTTCATTTAAAATGCAGTGATTTGTTTCGTATAATGTTTATTAACACAACATTTTGGATATTTTTTGTATAGACATTGTATGTAGTATACATAGAGGACAGTGGTTTTACTTCCCACACGTGTGTTTATAATATGTAATAGTATAGTTACTTTATTGCAGTATAGTTATACAGATTGGCAACCCCGAAATTAGGAAGTTGAACTTTCACTCATTATTATTATTATTATTATTATTATTATTATTATTATTATATTATTATTATCATTATTATTATTATTATTATTATTATTATTATTATTATTATTGCTGTAAGTACGACAAAACACACTATCGCGCAAAAAAAAATTGTTTACGTTACTTTTGACAACCTACATATCGCTCATTTGCTGCAACAACGTCATAACTCGAAAATCACGATTTTTCAGGAGAAGCATTTGAAGTTTTAAATACTGTCATTCCAAGTCTCCCTGTGATATTAACTAAAATATCGTGTGTGTGTGTTTTTTTTTTTTAGTTATGAAACTATTGCAGAAAATGAGCGATATGGTTGGTTGGTATCTAATGTCGTGCACTTGATAATGGAATATTGTAATTCGCTCTCTTGCACTCCAATATTTATCAGGAAGGCTGGTCGCTTCTACAAAAGCTGGATAACGGAGGAGATGGCTTTGTTTCATATCTTCATTTAAATTGCAAAAGATTTTGGCGAATTTGCTATGTCAAATTTGTGTACCTGTTTATTTAGAATTAAAACATAAAATTATGAAATATTTACCTAAAACTCCGTCTCCTGAACGTTATTAGTTGTTTATCTGTTGAGGAGACGGATCTTTTAGGCTATTTAACTCATGCCCCAAATGGGACTCAATGGCCAATCACGGTTCAATGATTTCTGTTTTACAACCAATCAGAGTCGTGTTTCACGAAATATTTATGTGTTATAATTATCATATTAAAGAAGGCTCCTCCTTTTTAATATTCTGAACAGGTCTGACCATTATTTTGCAGTGACTGAGCTTGCGAGAAATACGGCTACCAGATTGTATATATAGTGCATGAATGTCAACACATGCCGCATGCGGGAGTTAATATAAAAACATTTGTAGCAATTGATTATACCACCAAAAAAAGAAACCACTGTTTGCACTTTCTTAAATGTATTTTTCCCATGTAACAATCCAGAAAAATATAATTGTCATATTTACATCATACGACATCAGAAATGAATTAATATACAGTTTGATGTGTTTCATTTTTTCTCCACTAGAGAGCATTCTTACGATATTGCGTTCCTTTGGCAATAAATAGTATGATCTGGTTGCAGTGATAAACAAAGAACAGATGAAGCGTACCTATCATTTCTCATTTGTTTTCAAACATCGCCGTTTACATTAAATATAAATATTTTAAAATAACTGTATTAAAATAATGATTTGTGAGTAAACAGCTTAATTTTATTCGTTAAATAGTCCTAACAAATGCCACTCTTGATTTCCAAATTCTCTAGATAAATTACTCCTCCTTCGTGAGTCGTGAATTTATCGATAATTTGGAAATCACTCGTGGCATTACTTATGACTATTTAACTCATGCCCCAAATGGGAGTCAATGACCAATCACATTTCAATGATTTCTATTTTACAACCAATCAGAGTCGTGTTTCACCAAATATTTATCAGTGTTTATAATTACCATATTAAAGAAAGCTCCTCCTTACAATATTGCGTTCCTTTGGCAATAAATAGTATGATCTGGTTGCAGTGATAAACAAAAGAAGCAGTAGAAGCGTACCTATCGTTTCTCATTTGTTTTCAAACATCGCCGTTTACATTAAATATATAAATATTTTAAAATAACTGTAGTTAAATAATGATTTGTGAGTAAACAGCTTAATTTTATTCGTTAAATAGTCCTAACAAATGCCACTCTTGATTTCCAAATTCTCTAGATAAATTCACTCCTCACTTCGTGAGTCGTGAATTTATCGATAATTTGGAAATCACTCGTGGCATTACTTATGATAAATATTTCATAATTTTATGTTTTAATTTTGAATAATACCTCAACGGAAATTCATCATGAATCTTATTAATTAATGCTTATTTAGACAGTCATATTCTGTTAGTAGTCTTAATGTTGCCCCTGCGGATTTTCTTAGTAATGTAGTAATGTTGCAAGTTTGTAAATTTTCTCATATTTCTAAATACCATAAACTTTAAAAATCACTACTGTCACTAATGGTTTAACATTAATCCTGAACACTCTGCTTCTTTGTCTCGAGGTCGTACTTAAGGTAAATGGACTGCGGACCACAGTTTGTGAAACAGACACGTGTTGAGGTGGGATTGTGTCAAATCACTTGAAATGAGACATGTTGTTACCAGATATGAATTATTGCTCGCATAACTACATATATCGTGTGAGGCATGCTGTTGACACATGCCACTGAAGGGCTGGGGTTCATATCTCCTTCTCGTCACATTGTTACTCGCAACAAAACATAGCTTTACTAGTCTACAACCCTGTCTTATGAGGCCTATGTTCTCAATCGGATGTTATGCATCAACCGGCTAAGCATCATTTTTTAAATTGATATTTTGGTGTCATCTGTTGCACTGACTAATGAAGTAAGTGTACGCACACTTTTAGCGCCAAATCTTTAAATATATCCTTATTATTAATGAAAATGTAAATACTATCAGTCATATCAGAGATTCTATGTTTTGCAACAAACGGCTATGAAAGTTGATCTTCATAAATGCTAATCTAAATTGTGCATCATGCATCTAAGGTCCAAATGTTCTCGCTCTTGTTGAGTTGTTGATGCATAACAGTCAAATAAGGAAAATAACTTGCAATATCCTGTATTGTTAGTTTGGCGCTACAATAAATAGTGAAGATTAGCTTAAACTTTAAACGTATTTTTCTCGAAACTTACACAATAGAGCATAGCCGGCTGATACATAACTCCATCGTGCAAGTTTGTAATTTTCAAATAACTTAGAATAAAATTGAGGGAATAAAAGAAGCTATACTTCTTTCTCTGGTCATGATTCCTCACAAAAAACCCGTAGCATTGCTTTTCAAGCCTATAGGCCTATCTTAATCATAAAACAATATATGTCATCATCATCATCATCATAATTATCATCATCATTCCAGCATCAGTTCCCTTCCGAAGGAACCCATTTTCAGGATTTTGACTTCCTAAAAATCCACGAATGACGGGTTTGAACCCTAAAACTTTGTAGCAGAAGCAAGCACAAACCTCAATATATTTATTTCTCTTTGGAAAATACATTTCCAATAAGTTTAAAAAAGTACCCGAGATAACAGTCCTCCTCAACAATAAGATTCATTAAAATTATGAAGGATTTCACTTGTTCTATAAGTACCAATCCAGCTGCTGATAATGGAACAAGTAGTTCTGAAAGACCTTCACAATTTTAATGAATTCTAATGTTGAGGACGACTGACATCTCAGGTACCAATTTAATTATTTTAACTTATTACAAAAACAACCTCAACGGTGCTTACGTAGAAAATCTTAAAAGTGTTGGTATACATTTACAATTATTTAATTTATTAGTGTTTCTTCTTCTTCTTTCCTCTTCTTCCTCTTATTCCTTTCATGTGATAGACCTAGTGGTCTGTTACTGTGTCGATCCAATGTTTGAAGGTTCTGCCCAAAGATCTCTTGCCTGGTGGCTGGTAATTTAAGATTTGACGTGGTATTCTTGTTCTGCTCATTCTTCTTACGGGAGATTTCTAGTTGTTTCTGTATTTTTGTACATATTCCATGACTAATTCTGTTTGTAATTCTTTGAGAATCTCAGAATTCCTTTTATGGTATGTTCTTGAGTAACCTGCAGTACGTTTATTAGTGTTTTGAGAGAGATAATCTGTATATGTAACGTGGAAAAGAATAATGTGTTCTTTATGACGGTAAAACAGTATAAGAAAATAATAATGAAACCTCGTAATGGTATAAAACATTAGCAGGTCCAGTACAATGTTCCGGAAGTGATGAATGAACAATGAAAAATAGGACATCCATCAGCGAGATGAAATTAATGAGATCAACAACAGGTTATTCCCGACGGCATCCCTAGTTCAACGTATGTTAACAATCCTTTTCCGCAGCATTTCTTATTATTCTATTTCTTTCACAGTAGCCTCTACCCACTCCTGGAATTGCCTCCCTTAGGAAATGTTTTGTACCAGAGAGAGATGAACAAACAGATGAATGGAGAAGAATTACAGAACAGTGAGCTACATGATCCTTATGAGAAACCATATATAATAAGAAGAGTTAAGTCTCGCGATGGGCAGGACATGTGGCACAAATGGGGAATGAAAGAGGAACAAGGAAGAAAACCATATAGAAAAGCCCAGTTGATAGACCAAGAATAAGGTGGGAGAATAACATTAACCATGATTTGAGGGAAGTAGATTATAAAGGGGATGATTGGAAAACATTAGCTCATGATAGGGATGTATGGAGAGCTTATGTCGGCGCGGCCATGAACCTGCGAGTTCGATAGTGCCAGTGAGTTAGTTATATTGGTTCTTGGATATATATTCAATTAAATGGTAATTATTAAGATTTATTAACCTAGGGTGGTTTTATTAATGTTGTTAATCGAAGCAAATGAATGTCGATAACAGCTTCACCCTGCTAAATATGTACAGTAGGGTTGTGTAAGAGACCTGATTAATGGACAGCAGTAAATGTGCCACGTGATATAACACTCGCCCACTCTCACGCTCTGTCAGATGTTCCAAGAAGTGCATTTTCATTGCACAACCTTCCGTTATAAATGGCACATTCGCCATATTTATTCTTTATATTTTTGTTTTCTTTATTTTGCTGATGAAATGTCTCCCTTTGTAGATACGTCTAGTTTTACACGCCATATGCTTGCCGGTCTTTATAGGAACACGAACTATCAGGAGAGTATTTTAAAATTTGTATCATATACATAATTTTTCACCACACAGCAACATGGATGGATTCTCCAGATGAGTAATCAGGTTAATAAAAGGACCAGCCCCAAGGCTACACGGACATCTAAGTTAAGAAAGACCACTCATTCGTACATTATAAAGGTGGATATGTTGGGGGTACCACGCTTTTCGCACCAAATGTTGGAAGGCTGGGACTTACACCAATTATCTGCAGTTTCTCGATGTTCTATATGTTTTGCCTCGGCTCAAATTATAGGTATTTTGTATCCAGCTATTCCTTGGACGGCCCAGAGATATCTTCCCTGTTGGACAATAATGAACCTTTGAAAACTATATATTAATTAATATATGGTATGATAAGAAAAATAAATGCCTGGACGGGATTCGAAGCCGGAACTCTGAGTATGTACCTCAGCGTGATATCCATTACACCACCAGGTGAATCCAATTCAAACACTTATTTTTCCTATATATGTATTATATTCCCCATTATTACTAGATGTCGCGAGAACTCGGTCTTCACTGCCATCTAGTAGCTGACTATAACAAGTAAGCAAATTAAAGATAATTTTTTTTTTTACTTTATAGCAGTGACGCTTTATCGATGTTATAATTAAAATGTTTAAGATTGAGTAATGCAAGCTTAATATGGTATGATAAGAAATATATATATATATATATATATATATATATATATATATAATAGGTTTATATTAATATAAATCAATTTAAATAATTATCTTTAACTCTTGCAATATTATGTACATTAATATACCTACTGTATGTGTATGTGTGTGTATGCGGTGTGTGCGTGCGTGTGGCAAAATCTTGTTATTGGATCTATATATTATTAAGATATATTAATAAAAGATATTATATGATAACTATGAAATGGCTAATGAAATTTCGACCCAGCATTTGGCTTGACAATTCAGGGGAAAAAAATTAAATCAAATTATGAATCTTGGTTTTGAACCCGGGACTTCTTGAATACGATTATCTAACTCTGCAGCTTGAGTCAATTTGCTCGGTTTTATGTTTTATTAGATTGATTAATAAACGAAGGCATGTGATTGTTTCAACTTGGCAGGTAACACGAGTGCTGTACTCTCGACTGAGTCTCACGTAACTTTTGAACACGTAAACCCAATTACCGATGCTTCCACGGTAAAGTAAGGCCAGCCTGTAATGACTGGTAACCCAGAATTCCACATGTTCACAACCTGATCGCCATTGCCACCTGAAACATCAGCTCATTCAGTAGCTCTACGTAGAATCACGAACAAAACATTAACTTTTAATGCTGCCAGATGGTAAAATTAACTTAACAGTTTGGAAACAGTGGTATAAACGTTTGCAAACCTGCAATATCTAAAATGCTGCTATAAATTTGCCAGATGCATTACAAAGGAACTGTCAACCATTGCATACAGAAATTATTTCTGTTTACATAGTAGTCTTCTTCTTCTTCTTCTTCTTCTGCTTCATGAAATTAGGCCTTTTGACCTGTTTTCACATCAAGTGGGATTTAATGAATCCTCCCATCTAGTAAATGGGCGTCCAACATTTCTATGTCCTATTGCTTTGTATTTTAGTAACAGCTGAGGGATTCTATCTGTAGGCATTCTCTTGACATGTTCATACCAGTTGTTTCTCATGTTGTCAATTCTATTTGTTAAATTAAAAATATTTAAGTCCTTCCTAATATCCTCACTTCTTTTCTTGTCCAAAATTGTCACACCCGCTACTGAACGTAGGAACTTCATTTCTGCAGTTTCTATTTTCCTTCTGTCTGAACGACTAAGAGTTCAATTTTCACACATAGTAGTTATAATTTAATGTTTCCAAAAAATTTAAAAAATACGAAAAATTTCTACTTTTACACCCTCCGTAACTCCGGAACCGTTCACCTTTGCAAGATTATGCACAGAACCATTTCTGTTCGCAATTTAACGTATATTATTTTTGTATACGGCACTTTTTGCGCTAAACCGCATAGTTTTCGAAACATTTAAGAAAAATTGATAAAAACTACCAGTTTACGAACGTCTCCCCCCCCCCTCAATCCCGACGCTCAAAATGGTGGTAACTTTTTACCAAATAATGTGTGGACGGTATTGAACAATTTGGAGTTGGAGGGAAACTTTTACTTTGGATGTTGGGGTTAGGCCTTTTTTTTGGACTAATTGCACCGTACTAAATGTCTCCCAGAGAATGGCTGTGATGTACCAAGGCCGTGCCCAATAATAATGCGGTCAAACTGGAGCTGCTACTTATTTTAGCTATTCAAATACCTCACGTTGTTGGGTGGGCTCCTAGGTGTGGTTTTTCTGGGGTTTTCGCCATCTGTAAGACAAATGTCAGAAAGCTTAGGGCCCAACGGTCCCTGAAAATCATCCTTATCATCATCATCATCATCCTTCACTGGTGTGGAAAGAAACAGGAAGCTACCACACCTATAATTCCCTTGTAAAGCTGCAAAGCGTAGCATAAAAATGCTATGATTGCAGTGAAAGACCTGTCCACGGGCAGAATTACTACGGAATGGAATATCCCAATTTTAAAGGGGAAAAAATCAAATGTTTAAATGCTCGAATGGCGTTGGGCATCTAAAAGTACCCATACAGGCAAGGGTTAAATTAAGGTAAAGGGAGATGAGATAGATGTATTTTGATGAAATTTTCTGAGAACGCTATTTTCTAACTTCAGGAAGTTAATGCGTTAATTTAGCGACATGCAGTATCTACTTGTATTTGTTTAAATGTCATTGGGATGATAAAGTAAACAGGTTTTTATGAATGTGAGGGGCATTTAAATGAAACATGTGTTACAGCATGAGTCACTTGTTCCGGTCTGACGGCTGCTCGCTCGCGGAGTAATGACTCGGCCAGTTAGCAGACCGCGACTTCCCTGTTCCCGATTATTTTTACTACCACGTCACCTTGGCTCTGCTGGTCACTCAGCCTTCTTTTACAAGGTCGCAAATTTCAATCCTAACACAAAGCCCAGTCAGCATAGCTTTGCTTCTTTAGCACAATAATAACATATTATTATTACTATGAAACAGACATATAACCAGAAAAAATAAGTTGCACATATTTAATTCAATAGTGAGAAGTACTGTCACATATGGAGTTTAAGTATGGAAATTCAACAAGAACTTAGAACAAAAACGTATGTCGATGGAAATGGATTTCTTGAGGAGAGTAACAAGATGTTCAAAATTAGAAAAAAAAATATTGTCATACGAGAAAAAATGAATATTAAATATTCAATAACAGATTATTTATATATATATATATATATATATATATATATATATCATCATCATCATCATCATCCTGTAACACGGCAGCTGCCTCCTTCTTCCGGAAAGCAAACGCAATTCCTCTCTGTCCATCCATTGATCTTCCTCCAATCCTCTGATATTCATAGCTGCTTGTACCCCTTCTATCCAAGTTTTCTTCGGTCTTCCTCTCTTCCTCCTTTCCATTGGGATCCATTCCATAACAATTTTAGGCAATCTTTGCTCTGACATTCTTTTGACATGGTCATACCACTGTAATATTTTCTTTTCTATAATGTCTATGATGTCCGGCTCCTCTTGTACACCCATAATTTCACTTATTTCTTTATTTCGTATTCTATACATTCTAGATTTTCCAGCTGATCTTCTTAAAACGTCATACACACACACACACACACACACACACACACACACATACACACACACATATATATATATATATATATATATATATATATTGTCATACGAGAAAAAACGAATATTAAATATTCAATAACAGATTATATATATATATATATATATATATATATATATAAGGTACAAGAAATTAAATTGGTATGGGCTTGTACGGTGAATACAAGAAGAAAGGTTACCCAGAAAAAAATTGTAATGGTATCCACCTGGAAGAAGAAGAAGGAAAGGAAGACCTCGAAACTCGTGGATGCCACAAATAAGAACTGGAATGAGAACAAGAGGACTAGAGATCATGAAGTGGATGGATAGAGACGAGTTGAGAAGGAAAATAAAACTTTAGGCATAGAAAGATGTGTAAACGTTGAAAATCTGTATATACTGTAGATATAAAATTACTGTTATTTATTTATTTATTTAGCAGGTTTCAAAATGTTTCACATCTTCCTGCGCCCAATTAATCTACTGTCATTCTCTTCCACATCTCTCTGTCATTATAATATCCATCTTCAAATCCTTTTTCCTCTCATCCAGTTCAAAACACCATCAATCCACGTTATTTTTGGCCGTCCTATTCTTCTTCAACCAAGTGGCATCCATTCTAATATTCTTCTTGGGAATCTATCTTCTGTCATTTTTTATAGGGCCATACCATTTTTAATGTTTTTTTATGAGATCCACGATTGAAGTTTCAACATTCATCTTTTTTTTGTTTAATTACACCGTTTCTTATTTTATCTCTTCTAGAAATTCCAGCTGAACGCCACTAAAAATCCACTTCTGCAGAATTTAATTTACTTTACTTATATCATTCTCCATTGCAATAATTCCTTTGTTAGAATACATTTTACTCCCAATACATTATTATTTTAATTTGTATGTATCATAATTTATGTAAAAATGAAACTGGCCCCTAACTTTAAATGTAGGCCTATATATTCTATTTGTATTATTGTATTATTCATGTAACTGAACTGCACCCGAGCACGAGCATTTGCTCATTCTGGTGTCAGTACTGTATATAACATTTATTTGTAAATAAAATTTATTCTTACCTGGGGTCGACTCAGCCTCTAACGGAAATGAGTACCAGACGCTTCTTCTGGGGGTAAAGGCGGCCGTCACGCAGGGCTGACAACCCGGCTGACATAAAGTGCCGATTGTCTAGAAAAAGTGGGAGCCTTAACCTCCTACTACCCCAAGGGCCTCCGGGCCTGTTGTGGGATCACTTTACTTTACTTTTACTTTACTTATTTTTCTAGATGTTAATACCCATGTTTCAGCACCGTACATGCCATTGTACTCCTTGTTATTATATTTAGCATTTTTGTTTTAGAACTTATATTTTGATCCCATAAAAATACCACTTAATTTAGATATTGCATATTTACCCTTATTTATTCTCTCATTAATTTTAGCATCATGACTTCTATCTGCACTAATTTTTGTCCCCAAATAGATCCTATATATATATTCGCCATGTTTTTTTATGTTTCCATGTCCGTCTTCTAAAATAAATAATAATAATATATAAATAATAATCATAAACTGGTTTATAATAGAGAAGATTAATGATCTTGAAATGAATGCAAAAAAATAGGAACATTAGAGAATTATATCAGGGAATTAGTATAGAGAAGAAAGGGTTTCAGGCTAGAACAAACATAATTCGGAATGAAAATGGGGATATGATTGCAGATTCCAAGAGTATATTAAATAGATGGAAAAGTTATTTTAATCAGCTATTAAATGTACATACAGAACAGGACATTGAGGATGATAAGTTACAGACAGCAGAAATGCTAGTCGCAGAGCCAAGTGCATTAGAGGTTGAAATGGCAATTGAAAAATTGAAGATGTATAAAGCATCAGGTTCAGATGAGATCCCAGCAGAACTGATAAAATCAGGGGGAGAAAAATTGATGGACAAGATACGCTGGTTGCTTAGTATGATTTGGGAAAAAGAAGCTCTTCCAGATGAATGGAAGGAATCAATTATCGTACCAATTTATAAGAAAGGAGATAAAACTGATTGCAACAACTATAGGGGCATCTCATTACTTTCAACTTCGTACAAAATTCTAACAAATATATTAGTAAGCAGACTTACTCCCTATATTGATGACATTCTAGGAGATCATCAATGCGCATTTAGAAGAAACAGGTCTACAACAGATCAGATTTTTAGTATAAGACAGATTTTAGAAAAGAAATGGGAATATAATGGTACTGTACATCAACTATATGTAGACTTCAAAAAAGCATATGATTCAATTAAGAGGGAGAAGTTATATAGTATCCTGCCGGAGTTCGGAATTCCTAAAAAGTTAGTTAGACTTATACGAATGTGTCTAAATGGCTCAACGAGTAGGGTGCGTGTAGGCAAACAGTTTTCAGACACTTTTGAAATCCAGAATGGGTTGAAGCAAGGAGATGCACTATCTCCTCTACTATTAATTTTGTACTAGAGCATGCCATTAAATCTTTAGAGAATGAGGAAGGCTTACAACTGAATGGTATTAATAAGCTGTTAGTTTATGCTGATGATGTAGTACTACTGGCCGATAGCGAGGAGATACTAAAGGCCAACACGCACACACTATTGAGTAACACTAAGAAATTAGGACTGGAAGTAAATATCAGTAAAACTAAATATATGGTCACACGTAGAAATACATTATATAATGGAAATGGACAGCTAATGACAAATGAGGGAAATTTTGAGGAATTGGCTGAATTCAAATACCTAGGAACAATAATCACAAATAGGAATGAGATGCACAAAGAAATTAAACATAGGCTCAATTCTGGAAATGCATGCTATTATGCATTGCAGAGACTTTTGATGTCCCAACTCCTTTCAAAAAACGTTAAGCTGAAAATATATAAAACTATTATTCTACCAGTTATATTATATGGGTGCGAAACATGGACTCTTACTTTAAGGGAGGAAAGGAGATTACGAGTATTTGAGAATAAAGTTCTTAGGAAAATTTTTGGACCAAAGAGAGATGAACAGACAGGTGAATGGAGAAGACTACATAACAATGAACTACATGGTCTTTATAGGAAGCCAAATATAATAAGAACAGTTAAGTCCCATAGACTGCGATGGGCAGGACATGTTGCGCGTATGGGGAATGAAAGACGTGCATGGAAGGTTTTTGTAGGAAAGCCAGAAGGAAAACGCCCAGTTGGTAGACCAAGAATGAGGTGGGAGAACAACATTAACTATGATTTGAGGGAAGTAGATTATACAGGGAATGATTGGAGGGCATTAGCTCAGGATAGGGATGTATGGAGAGCTTATGTCCGTGCGGCCATGAACCTACGGGTTCGATAGTGCCAGTGAGTAAGTAAGTAAGTAAACTGGTTTATAATGTGCTTTCTATCTATCAGTCCCGTTTTTGCAATCAATTTTTTATTCATTGATTTCTTTACATCCTTTAATCAGCTGTTTTTGGTCATCCTCCATCTCTCTGCCCGCTGGAATCCAATATAATCTCTACTTGGTAACCTTTCATCATTCATTCATTTTTCTTTTTTACATATCCATACCATTTCAATTGTCTGTATTTGGTAAAATATAGGCTACAATTTATTTTTTATGCACATGTTCATTTCTTATTCTATCGACTTTAGAATGTGTGAATAGATGTCGCATCGTAGGATATAGTATCAATTTCATTTAATAATATTGATGATGATGATGATAATAATAATAATAATAATAATAATAATAATAATAATAATAATAATAATAATACGTAAATAGATTTTTAGGCCATGTTACATTCGCACAAAAACGAATATAACATAATCGTTGACGGAAGAGAAAAGAGAGAGAGAGAGAGAGAGAGAGAGAGAGAGAGAGAAGGAATCCACGCTACAGGCCTAGAGAGGTTTGCCAAATAATGGCTCTCTGACAATAAAATACCCACCCAAAACAAGGTTTAACCTTCCTTTTTTTTTAAATTGTACTTTTACATATTAAAAGGTCCCATGTGTCATTAACAGCTATTTGCAAAGTAAAACTCAATTTGAAAAAAAAATTACAACCTTGTTCTGGGTGACTGTTCTATTCCAAAATTTGATCTGTAAGCTATTTTATATTTTATTGTAGGCCTATCTATATTTATTTTTGTAGTACACATTAGAACAGTATATTGCGTCATGTCACAAGTTGTAAAACTATTTATGTTTATTTTGACTAGTCAGAACAAACATTGAAGAAGAACCTTTGCCCTTAAAAAGAGTGGTTTACAATGTGTTTGTTGAGTAGCTACAAATATTATCTCCATATTTAAATTGCGACGCTAATGATCTTAGCTGACAAAGAATGATATTAAATAAAATACTACCTAGCTATTTACTGATGCATTTGGTAATATAATAGGCTCTCATTTTATATCTGGTATCGAGAGTGCGTTATCTATGCAGTGATCGTTAAAATAAAAGGGGACCTAGAATAAAGCCTTGAGTAATTTTGTTTTACACGATTGTCCCATTCCTTTATTGCTCTTGTATTAGCGTGACTAAATAAAAAATGCATATTGTAATTTAAATAAGCTTTATCCCCAAATTTATATCCATTAATTAGTTTTACGATAAGCGGAAATTACCAGGTCCTACATATTGCGTGATGTGCGTGTCACGCAATAATGCGTTTCTGTGTAATTCGTTGGTATTTCTTGAACTAAATGACATGAATATCTGTCTAAAAATCTGTTTGAATTCAGATCATACAAGAGTTCAAAGGTAGATTCAAACTGTTTATTTCGGGGTGGAAATTGGTACTTCCACTGAGTTTGGGTTTCCTTTGATAAGTTTTCCAGTTACACAAATATTTCAGTGTGTTGTCGTAACATTTTGGAAATTGGGAACAAACAAATCGCCAGTATTTTTAATAGTCTTGTATATTTTATCGATATTTCGTTCCCCAACGGGAGTCCCATTAAGCATGAATTAATTTGTTTCTTGTGTATTACATTATATATATATATATATATATATATATATATATATATATATATAACCATTACTTCAACAGCTGATGAACAGAGTGGTAGTTATAAAATCACCGCTAACAGCAGCACTGAACTCTTGGTGGTATTGCACAACAACCACTAATACACTAACAATAAGAAAATTAAAAGAAGATGGTTTCTTATAAAAACTACTTAGGCTCAAAGAATTACGATAAAGAAATAATGATGATTATGATGGTCAAATGTTGATTAGAGGCCGTTTGGGCTTTAAAGTTTCCTGACATTTGTCTTACAAGTGAGGAAAAACCTCGAGAAAAAAAAAACATCGACCAGGAAACTTGACCCGATCGGGATTGAACTCGAGATCGCAGGCCACAAGGTAGCGACGCAACCCGAAGACCACAGAGGTGGAATAATTATTTATATAAAATTACAAATAAGTTTTTCTTAAATATGTCGATACTAATGGGCTGATGATCTTCGTACTCGCTCTGAGACCTGAGCAAAATTTGACGACCTTGTCACGGCCATATTTAATGATCTGAGTTGTTAAAGAGCATCATTACTTACTTACTTACTCACTGGCACTATCGAACCCGTAGGTTCATGGCCGCGCGGACATAAGATCTCCATACATCCCTATCCTGAGCTAATGCTTTCCAATCATTCCCTGTATAATCTACTTCCCTCAAATCATAGTTAATGTTGTTCTCCCACCTCATTCTTGGTCTACCAACTGGGCGTTTTCCTTCTGGCTTTCCTACAAGACGTTTCCAGGCACGTCTTTCATTCCCCATACGCGCAACATGTCCTGCCCATCGCAGTCTACGAGACTTAACTGTTCTTGTTATATCTGGCTTCCTATAAAGACCATGTAGTTCATTGTTATGTAGTCTTCTCCATTCACCTGTCTGTTCATCTCTCTTTGGTCCAAAAATTTTCCTAGATCTTTCACCGTAAAAATACAACCGTCAAGAAATGCGGACATGGGTTCATCTGGGGTAAAGAGCATCATTAATTTAAAAAAATATTACTTTCATCCCCAGGATATTTTGCTTTGTATCCATAAATACGCTCCCTTAACATAATCTAATTCCATTGCAAAAACCTATTAGGCTATTATTTTTAATCATAAACTATTTGAGGGCGTATTAATCGCCATGTCACGCGCTGTAGCCGAGTAGTGAGAGGCATAATGCCTTGTCGCGGAGCTATGGAACATGCTAATTCGAGTCCCCATTGGGGAAGAAATTTTTTCATGAAATTTCGCCAATGTGGGACTGGTACCCAGCATCGTGAGGAATTTGGGTAGCTACTATAACTAGTTGCTCCAGGTTGAGAAAATCAACTAGAACGGCTGGATGGTTCTACGTGCTGGCCATATGTCATCCCTATACTGGGTGGCCTGCTGCCTGCTGGTAAACAAAGGGCCTTCTAGGCTTATCGCGCCATGAGTTTTTAATCGCCACATTGTACGTTTTGTCAAGTCGATCATACTACAAATGTAAGAGAAAAGACTTTCATATTGATATTAGATGCAAGGATGGAGAGAATAATACGAGGAGTACAACCAATGAAAGGATTGATGGATGACATTGAGAAGGACATTCAAGTTTGGGATTTAAAAACTGATAAATTAAAGCTCAATGGATTGGCTGTTGTGAGAGAAGCCAAGATTCACTTTGGGCTATAGAGCTAAGAGAATTAATAATAATACTTACTTACTTACTCTTACTTACTTACTTACTTACTTACTTACTTACTTACTTACTTACTTACTTAATAATTATTATAATTATAATATAATAATAATCTCTATCTTCGGGTTTTTACAGCTGCGGCCGTCTTCCCGTGTCAAACCTCCAGAGCGTACGATCTTGGGCATCTTCAATGCTTAGCCCTCTTGCTTGCATTACTATCTTCATGCTTTCCTTTCAAGTTAACCTTGGTCTCCCTCTTTTCGTATTTCTGCTATGTTGCCATTGATATAGTAGTTTCGGACATCACTCACCTTCCATTCTTAAAATAGGTCCTAACCATTTTAAATCCTTCTCAATTCTTTCAATTATGCTTTCCTCTGCTTTGATTTGTTTGGTTCTTTAGCATTGTGTGTTTTTTCTAATGTGTAGGGAGCTGGTCCACAGCATAAATCCCCTACCTGGAGGACCGGGAAATTTTCTGTCTGGATTTTCCTCCCATAGCCTTTGAAGAACGCAAGGCAGCGTTTCTCTATTTCCCTTAGAGATAGGGTTGCCTCTTCCGCCAGATCCGCCATGTTGAAGGATACCTTCTGCGCCGACTCTGCCGTTGAGGTCGTCACCGTAACCCTGGCTAGGGGCCCTTACAGAGTACTTACTATCAGTCGGAGCCAACCGAATCCTGGTTTTTTAACGAGGTTGTTACTCCTTCCCCTCCCCCTTGCTCGTCCGGGCTTGGGACCAGCCATGGCGGAATTAATAATAATAATAATAATAATAATAATAATAATAATAAACCTTAAGGGAGGAAAGAAGATTGCGAATATTTGAGAATAAGGATCTTAGGAAAACTTTTGGGCAAAAAAATGATGACCAGACAGGTGAATGGAGAAAACTACATAATAGCGAGCTACATTATATGTATAGGAAGCCAGATATAATAAGAACAGTTAAGTCTCGTAGGTTGCGATGGCAGGACATGTACGTATGGGGGATGAAAGAGGTGCATGAAAGCTTCTGGTAGAAAAACACCCAGTTGGTAGGCCAAGAATGAGGTGGAAGAATAACGGTATCCATGATTTGAGGGAAGTAGATTATACAGGGAATGATTGGAAAACATTAGCTCAGGATAGGGATGTATGGAGAGCTTATGTACGTTCGGCCATGAACCTATGGGTTCAATAGTGCCAGTGAGTTAGTTAGTTTAGTATCTGAAATTTATTAGAACATAAAACCCACATGGTATTTTGTAACTCCTATTTCGCTATATTTACAACTGCTTGTTGAAATAAAATTTAAAACAGGGAATGATTGGAAAACATTATCTCAGGATATGGATTTGTGGAGAGCTTATGTCCGCGCGGTCATAATAATAATAATAATTAGGGAGCGGATATTTATGTACTAAAAGTTAAGATTGCAACATAGTATAGTGAGAAGCTAGGCTTATGACTGTCTTTTGTTTTGGTACCACATGCAAACAGTTGAATAGTATAATGAGAAGTAAGACTTTTGACTGTCTTTTATCTTGTTTCACACACAAACAGTTGAATAATATATACAATCTGCATTTAACAACAATATAATAGAACAAGTTAATAACTTGACTTATCTTGGCTGCAATCTTTCCTACCACACATGTAAAGACATAGACATAAAATTGGTCAAATTTCAAAAACTTATAGGATCAATAAAAATCATTCTTTTCCAAAAAGTACGTCCAGATATAATTCTAAAATTTTATAAAACATTGGCTCTTCAAACTCTACTTTATGGTTCTGAAACCTGGACTCTTACTACAGGTAAATTAAATAGGATAGTAGCTGCAGAAATGAAGTTAGTAAGACCTTTAGTGGGTTATACGCTTTATGATCACATACGTATTGAAGATATCCGCAAAGCTCTCAACACACCAGCAATAACTGAAATCATTCAAAAATTTCACAATAATTGGCCTGAACACCTACTGAGAATGCCAAACACTAGACTACCTCTGCAGCTATTGAACTACAGACCCACAGGGCGAAGAGACCCAGGAAGACCTAAGAAGAGTTGGAGGGATCAATTTCTTTCCTGAAGCGGAACAGGCCAATGGCCTAATCCATGCCTGCCATTGATGATGATCTGCATTTAGAACCTTATCTTTTATTACATAAAAATCCGCTCCCTAATAATAAATAATAAGAAGAAGAATTTCGATCAACACAATGATAGGCCGGACGAAACATTAAAGACGTGGTAGACTTTCTATTGTTTCAATGTATAATTTACATAAGGCTATTCAAATCCACAAATCTTTATAGGCCTATATAAGAATTGAGCCTGTGTATAAGTTCGTGCTCGCAAAACTTAAAAAGTAGTCGATTGACTGACTTGAAAATTTATATATAAGGGTTTTCGGATACGGAGAGTGTTTAGTCGCTACCAATTTTTCTCCAAAACCATAAGTTGAAACGAAACTTTTAAAAATCCCTCTAGCTGTCGCAATTTTTTTGTTTCACGACGAAACTCAGTATTTACTATTAAAATAAACCGAGATAGATATTGTCCAAAATTCAGCGAAATCCTAACATTAGAAATAGTGATTTAATTGAAATCCGAAATTAAAAATTGTCTAGAAACCGGCATGTTTCTTTGATTGCAATATATAGGGTATAACAGGACCTCACCGACAAAGTGAAAGGGATGATAGGCCATGCAGAGAGGATCTTTTTTGTGAAGGAACATATAGTCGCAAACACGACATTTATGAGTTATGCGCAGATGAAGGTGTTCACCCATAAGGGTCGAAATTGAATACAAACAATTGTACACGTATCATTTTATTAAAAAATACATGTTTTTACAATAAGTATTCTTCTTGATAGCCCATGTTTTCCCTTTACAGAGATTTAGGCGCTCTCCCCCTACAGGGATGAATTTGAACCATACTAATTTAGTTACACTTGTTTTCGTATAGATGTCCGTGGTCCGTGGTCAGCGTTCCGCCTCACACTGATATCTAGGAAACCAAGGTAGTACTAGGACGGGAAAATTCGGTAAATTTTGCTTAGAGGCCTTTTCATTCAGGCTTAAGGATTTTTTACGAGCCTGAAAATCTTCAGAGTCGGGACCCACGGCTTAAAGTCCCTCCCGGAGGACTTGCTCCTTGGATTTTTCCGTCCTAAAAAATCCATCGACCGCGGCCGGATTTGAACCCGCGACCCTCGGGACCAGAGGCAAGGAGCATAACCACTAGTCCACCGCGACCGACACAATAAGTATTCAAATAACAAATGTTTTAAATAATCAATTGAGTTGGTGTTTACTTGATGAAAATCCATATTTATTAATTAAATAAAAATAAAACTACGTTTTATTTTTATTTAATTAACAAATGTTTTGACGTCAAAAAGAATCCTGTCATGATCGGCCGTGTTGGCCGATCAATGCTGCGACTATATCAAACATGTAATGAGGCACAGGATCGACTGTTTGAACACTTATTGTAAAAATATGTATTTTTCAATAAAATAATACGTGTACAATTGTTTGTATTGAATTCCGGACCCTTATTGGTGAACACGTTCATCTGCGCGTAACTCACAAATGACGTGTTTGCGACTATATGTTCCTTCACCAAAAAGTGATACTTTTTGCATTGCCTATCATCCCTTTCATTTTGTCGGTGAGGTCCTGTTACACTCTGTATTTACTATAAAATGTAATTAACCCGTAATTTCCTTTTAACTTATTAAAAATAAAAGCACATATTTAATTTATTTAGGCGTAGCGGCGCTAGCCGGGTATTCGCTAGTTAGTGAATAAAATTAAGATATTTAAAATTGGACTTGATATATGTGTAATATTTTATTCAAATTAACCCGTTATCACTATATTTGCGTAGATAAATAATATTTATGAATAATAAAATGAAAGTAATGTTTTCGAAAGCTATAAAATGAATGTTTCCAACATTTGACAATAAGCATGACATGTTTATTGTGTATATTACAATGTGTTTACACAGACTATTTGACTATGAAACAAAATATCATTGCATATTATTGTTAGTAACCAACGTGAATGTTGGAATATTCTCTGTGCAATGTATAGCTGTAACATGAGAACACTTAGCTCTAAATTGGACGTTAACATAGATTGGTAATAGAGTAGATATCCAACATATTATTATCATAAAGTCAAGATTACTTAAGATACATACTTTCTATTCCGAATTATTTAGCCTTTCGTTTCATATTCAGGATTCCCACAAATGCTCTTTCCGGTTTCGAACATATGTAATTTGCGTTTAAATAAACTTACAAGCATGGAATTACTACTAATGGAAAGAGAAAGTCAAAACGTTTTGGTTATAGTATCACAGTTGGCAACAATGGCGTATAATTACATACAACATTGCATATTGTTGAAAGTGAGAAAATGGGTGTTCTCAATTATCATGCTCATTAATCTGTAATTGTTGTTCAACGGCATTTTCGAACAAGATTTGGTAAAGATCCACCCAGTGGTCCTTCAATTCGTAAGTGTTACTCTGATTTTACAACAAGAGGGTGCATCTGTAGGAGGAAATCTTCTGGACGCCGGCTGTAAGTGAGGCAACTCTAGACCGGATTCGAGAATCTTTTACACGTAGTCCTAAAAAATCAACCATTGCAGCTTTGAACATCTGTAAGATACTGTAACCAAAACGTTTTGAGTTTCTCTTTCCATTAGTACTAGTTTCATGTTTGTAAGTTTATTTAAATGCAAGTTACACGTGTTCCAAACCCGAAAGAGCATTTATGGGAACCCTTATACATATATATATCGCTCATTTGCTGGAACAACGTCATAACTAAAAAATTGTCGATTTTGAGTTATTGGTACCACATGAAAAACAAAACTCAGTTCTATATTCAGAAAAAACGACATAAGCTATTATATGCCATGAGTTGTAGCAATTTGATATTTATGACAAATACAAGCAAAGGTATATGGATTTCAAATCTTTAAATGATTCTCCTGAAAAACTATTTTTTTTTTTTGTGATCTAGTAGTATGTATCCTGCAGTCTTCCGAAGGTAACCATTTCAGCAGATCTAAATCTCTGCATATCCTTCTTTTTCAATGACCATACTTCGCTACCATACAAAACAGTTGGAAGAGCCAGAGTTTTATAGCCCTACACTTTTAATCTTGAATGTTTTTGGACTAACTGTGGCTTGAAGATAGAATTTATTTCTTCGTGTGACCATATAAACATAAAAAAAACTAAGGAATTCGTATTACCTGATGAAATGCCATTGTTGGTAATCTGAAGAAACACATTATAGCTATATGATAAGCAACAAATGAGAGCATTAAAATGGCAAGACTAGTATTTTTGTGATTTATTTTGTAAATTATGTCGCTGTTTAAGAATATAATGACCTTTTTACTGCCTATATTACATATTTAAGTGTTTTTTGCCTGCCTTTTATAACGCCTGAACATCCGATCTCTGGTTATGACTGTAGAACACGTAGCACTAAACTGAACATAATGATAACATATAGTCCAAAGTCATAATATCAGCCTATCATCGTAAAGTCAAGATGGAGGCAGAGGTTAATAAGCGTACAAAACTTTGTACACTAAGCAAAGTTTCTTGTCTTCATTATTAAATTAACAGTTAACTTAGCTATTAGAAATATCCTCTTCTTCTCCATCCTAGTTTAACATCTCACCCTGCCTTCTCCGTGGACGCGTGGCTAGCGCGCCCGACTCCCCGGCTGGGATCTCAGGTTCGAATCTTTGCGGTTCCGTAAGTGTATTGTTCTCCAGTTTCCCGTATTTCATCCCATCAACAGTCTATCCACTACTCTTCCATCCCTGTTTTGTGTTACTTTATTATTCACTGATTGACTGGAAGAGAAGGCCTTTAAGGCCTTAACTAAGTACTCTTATTATTATTATTATTATTATTATTATTATTATTATTATTATTATTATTATTATTATTATTATTATTATTATTATTATTATTATTGAATCATGGTCTCTTACTTTAAGGGATGAGAAAAAGTAACGACTCTTTGAGAATAAAGTTCTTAGGAATTTTTTTGGACCGAAGAGCGACGAAGAGACAGGCGAATGAAGATTGCAATACAGTGAGCTACACGACCTTTATGGGAAACCAGATACAGTAAGAACAGTTAAGTCTCGTAGATTGCGATGGGCAGGACACGTGGCACGAATGGGGAATGAGAGAGGAGCATGGAAGCTTCTTGTAGGAAAAACAAAGATAAAATGTCCGTTGGTAGACCAAAAATGAGGTGGGAGAAAAACATTAACATTGATGTGAGGAAGAAGATTATATAAGGGATGATTGGAAAAGAGTAGGGATGTATGGAGAGCTTATGATCGCGCGGTCATGAACCTAGAGTGCGATAGTGTCATTTGCCAACATATTTTCTCACATATAACGGGATTGTATCCTAGGAGCTCACTTACATTAGTTGGCAAGTTACGGTAAGAAAATGGGAAAATTGATGTTAGATTGGATAAGTTAGGATGACATAATGGACGGGTTGGTACACGATTAGTTTAGCATTCACTTGCCTTAATTAATTTGAAGGCATTTCTCACATTTTTACACGCTTTATATTAGCTTGACCTGTATCTATCTGTATGTAATGGAATCTTTCAACACGAATTTCACCCACATAAAAACTTTGGATCGACTTGAAACTTTGTATACTTGTAAAGGACCAATGGCAATACAATAATTTCTACATTTTTGTAAGATCCTGGCCAGGATCATCAGGACATAAAAAAATGAAGATCGGTAAGATAGGTTGCGGACGTATCGACATTTTAGTCCATCGTTGTAAGAAATTAATATTATAACCTCTGGTAGCTCAGTTGGTAGAGCGGTGGACTGTAGTAATATATAATTTCAGTAATCTATAGGCCGCTGGTTCAAATCCGGCCCGGAGGATTTTTTAGAAGAGTATTACTTTTAGCTCATACTAAAATAGTATCGAATTTAAAGATATTTACATTTTTACCTTATTCTGTAAAATATTAATGACAATGTTGTAAACTTACAATATTGTAATTTATCCAAAAAATATGAGAAGGATACGATTAACTGTAACTATTCATCTATATTAAAATATTCAAAAATATTATAATAATGTTAGATAATAATAATTTTAAAAAAATATAATTATATTCGTGCGTAGACACTAAAAATATCGTAAGCAATTAATTCTGGTTTATGGCAATCAATTAAACTAAAAAATAAATAATAGTTGAAAAAACTAGAACAACGCGCTTTATTAGAAAACCGAACTAAAAAATGAAAAATAATTTTAATTTCCAACGCGCTTGGGATAAAATTAAAGTGGCCAACAAAAAAATCATCTCCAACACATCTAGAATAAAACTAGAGTTATCTACAAAAAAATAATTTTACTATCAAAAGCGTGGGGTGCTCTATATCAATTAATATATTTGATAATAAACAGATATTGGTAAACGTAAGGTCTCTAAGAAGAAAACGTAAAAACCATCAAAAAGTACCCCACGCTTTTGATGGTAAAATTATTATTTTTTAGATAAATCTAGAAGTGTTGGAGATGATTTTTTTGTTGACCACTTTAATTTTATCCAAAGCGCGTTGGAAATTAAAATTATTTTTCACTTTTTAGTTCGGTTTTCTAATAAAGCATGTTGTTGTAGTTTTTTAAAACTATTATTTATTTAAGAAAAAAACAACATAATTTCTCACAGGTAATTACTCACATACTACAATAATAACCTGTAAGTATAATTATAGGCTTTCACGGCCGGTGTCTTGCCTCTTAAGTTGTCTTCCCGCTGATTGGCCGAGGTCCAGTTTTATTAAAACTCGACGTTTCATATACTGCAGCGGTTAGATATCTTCAGGAGATTCTGAGTGTCCTCTGTGAACTTCTCATCTGTCGGCTGCAGACTGGCTGTGTGCGTTAGACTAGACTAGACATGGGGTTGGAAGAGCAGAGCCACTCTTTATGCACCCATACCCATTGTCCCCTGGTCCGCTGAGCCTACTGTCCTCCTCCGACGAGTTCAGCGCTCAAAGGAATGTGGTGTGGGGATGGATACTGGATGACAACACCAATCAGGAAGAAAGTTCAATCATATTGAAAACATTCGCCCTATTTACGAAAGACACAGTCGCAGAAAACCGCAAACTGAAAACTGTATATTTGTGGATGAATAACACTTCCCTTAGACTCGGTTGTAGGAACAAAAGAAACTAGCTGCAAGAGTAGTAAACCGAATGGCAAGAATACCCTACCTCCCAGCGCTAAACTCCTCGGACGAGGACAGTACACTCAGTTTGACCCGGGAGCACGCTCGACAAGCCAGGTGGAATCAACGAGCAGGCCCGTTGCCTATCTCTTCCGGCTGCTTTAAGGACTTAAATGCCCTCTTCAGCCCATTTATATTTTTTCAAAGTTGTTGGTAGAGCCATGATCCAGCCGCCGGCCACAACCAGCCGTAGATCAGGAGCCCATTAATATTTTTTTCAAAGTTGTTGGTAGAACCATGATCCAGCCGCCGGCCACAACCAGCCGTAGATCAGGAGCCCATTGATATTTTTTCAAAGTTGTTGGTAGAACCATGATCCAGCCGCCGGCCACAACCAGCCGTAGATCAGGAGCCCATTGATATTTTTTCAAAGTTGTTGGTAGAACCATGATCCAGCCGCCGGCCACAACCAGCCGTAGATCAGGAACCCATTGATATTTTTTCAAAGTTGTTGGTAGAACCATGATCCAGCCGCCGGCCACAACCAGCCGTAGATCAGGAGACAAAGATCCGGTAGTTGAGCATTAATAAGCATTTTCTTTCAGTTTTTCGTTAGATGTTATTTTGTTGTTGTTTGATGCCAGAGGAAGACAGTTATGAGACCGGACGCACCCTCCATGGATCTAGAGTTCAAGTGTTCTTATGTAGTTAACTAAACCTTGGATGGGTGTACGTCTACGAAAACGGACCACAGCGAAAACTCTATGTGTTTATTTATATAAGACCTAAACCTGTGACTCGAACTTATCATTCCTTGATAATGGCATGTGGGATCATGCCGAAACGTCGGAATCAGTGGCCAGAGGCCGAACTTGAATCCAAGACGCGGAAACCCTAAGAAAACTACCTTATATATATATATATATATATATATATATAAACCAAAGTTACATGGGATTAAAGAGAAAATCTTCGACTTTTCATAACACACTTTATAAGTCTTCGATGTGAGCACCTTTCGTCACAAGGCACACATCTAGCCGATAGTCGAATTCCTCCGAAACCTTGGTCAGCATATTTGGAGTAATGGATTCAACAGTAGCAACAATCCTTCTTCTCAAGCCTGGAAGGTCGACCGGAAGTGGTGGTACGTATGCACGGTCCTTCACATACCCCCACAGGATCCTTCACATACCCCCACAGGAATAAATCACAAGGTGTGAGATCGGGAGAACGTGGAGGGTGTGGGAATGAATCATGTCATCCGGACCGACGCGTCATTTGGTGTTCGTGGACGTCCTGGACTTTTCCTCTTACAGATACATCTAGTTATTTCTAACTGTTTATACCAGCGATGGATAATTTTATCTGTCGGAGGATTAATTCCAAATTGTCGTCGCAAAGCTCGCTGCACTGCAACAATGGAACCAGACCTCGCAAATTGCAACACACAGAATGACTTCAGTACAGGAATCTCCATTTTCACAAATTTAATGCTGACGACGTAATAATGACAAGAAACAAATTACTACATACAGGATATGAAACCGTCACAGTTTTTCTTTCATTATAGCAAATAATCACGCATCCAATTTCGTTTGTAAAGCTATAGCAACTACTTAAAATCCCGTCCATCATTTTGGAACACGGTGTAGAGAAACAGTTTACAAGCACAGCCAAATTAACGAATCTAATTACACGGGTCGACAAGGTTTTCTTTACAAGAAATCTGATTTGAATCTAGTGAATTTTTTCATTCAGAATTCAGATATGTAGTCAGATTTTTTTTGTGACAGCTATTTTTTAAAATTGATTTTAGCATTCTCTTCTTCCGGACTTCTTTATGGAAAATCTTGGCGCTATCTCTGATGAGCACGGTGAGCCTTTTTTGTCAGCAAATTTCCACAATGAAAAAGAAGTACCAAGGCAAGTGGAATTCTAATATGATGGCTGACTACTGTTGGACCAAGAAGAGAGATGTTCCACATGCAAAATATGCCCGAAAATCACTATTTACCACTTTCTAGGTAAGTCAAAATGAGTTAGAGTTAGATGGATTTTATCAAAAATTATAAAAAATGTAAATGAACATCACCAGAAAACTCTTGCCTGATAGGAAAAAACTGAAATGATATTTAAATTCAGGATGAAAAATACTTCTAAAATCTCACCTTTTTATTATTGTGAAAGAAAAAAGTACATTTTTGTCGACCAGCGTTATTATAAATAATGTAGGAGCCGTCATACTACAAAATAGGAGCACATTTAATGCTGCTTACTACTAAGTCATTGTTACTTACACTCAATATTATCGCATACTACTCTAATAACTAAAGTAGTTACAAACTAACATACTAACATTATTAAGCCGGGGCTAATATCACTAAGTCAAGAACCCGGGCTGGTGATTATTTTGTAATCGCCAGCGAAGGAGACTGACAGCCACTTACTGCAGGCCATATTCTCCACTTTGAAATCGGAACACATAGCTAGTCTACAGCCGACAGTTTAGGTGTTCACAGAAGGCGTGCAGAATCTCCTGAAGATGTCTACCGCAGCAGTAGACAAAACGTCGAGTATAAATAAAACTGGATCATGGCCAAACAGCCCGGAATACCAACTTAAGAGTCAATAAATTGTATTTTTTTCCTCCGTTTTTCTTCTTCTCGCAAGGATTAAACCTTTTTTGTTCGTTCCGGCTCGACGTATTATAGCTGTTGTGTCCATCTCTTTCGTGGACGTTCTCGATATATTTTTTTTCTCCTCTTGGTTGATAGTTTAGACTTTTCCTGAGCTATCTGTTGGTATCCATTCTGCAGACATGTCCATACCTTTTTCTCCTGTACTCTTCTATTTTATCTGTCAAACTGAATATTTGTAGTTCTTTACGAATATCTTCACTTCGTTTTTTATCCATTAAAGTATATCCTGCCACAAATCGTAAATATTTCACTCATCTTCATCATCTGCCTTTCAAGTATTAGGCCCAGTGGCCTGTTACGGTCTCCCGCCATCTCCGAAAAGGTCGACCCACAGATCTTCTCCTCGAGGAATGTAGTGAAGAATTTGTTTTGGTATTCTGTGACGATCCATGCGCTGAATATGGGCTAGCCAATTGTTTCTATATTCTTGTAGGTATTTAGGTATATGTACGATGTTTAACTCTCTGGCTATTGTTGAATTTCTTTGGTGGTATTTCATTTCTGCTGCTTATATTATTTTAATTGACTGTTTATTCAGAGTCCATATTTCTGAGCCATGCAATATTGCAGGTACAGCCAATACTTTATAAAATTTTAAATCTGTTTCTTTTCTTACTTTCTTTCCCAGTGTTCTTTCCTCTTTTTTTTTTCGTTTTTTTATTTGAATTTATGTTGGTGACATCCCAAATTTGTATTATCTAAGCGGGATCTAACTCGGAGCCTATGAACTGTAGTTCAATAGGCTAAACTATTTAAATATTTTATAGATAACAATTCACAGTAGAAAATGACTATTTTTATTTGACTTGGGTTGCATAAGGACTGTTCCTATTCTCGTTTCGTGCCGTTTGGGGGAGAATAGTGACGATTCGGAAATGGAGGACTGGGGGGTTAATACGACAGATATCCCTCCCTCACAGTCACGAGGGCGTTTCAACCCCCGTGGGTATAAGGGTTGTACGTACAAGGGAAGAGAGTTGCACGACACCCGATGGTAACAGCTGAGAGCCATCCCTTCCCTATCTCCATTTTTACTGGTAAAACCTATCTTCCAGGAAATTATACGGAAAATTAAGCTAATGGTGTAGTCTGCTGCTTGATCTCTGACATTTCACACGTTCTTCATCATAGCTTAAGGCGACGTCACAAAAACTATCTACTTCGAATCTTGGAGTCTGGATTGGAATGGCACTATTGCCAAGTCTACAATTGTTCAATTAAATAAACCACTGGCGTTTTCTATTTAGGTATTCATGACAAGTTTGAAAATTTATTAGATCTGAAATTACTAAAATCATTCATAGTTATACGTGGTACAGTCATTAAATTTTGAGACTGGACGCATAGTGGCGCTGTGGTGCACTATAGCGCATAGGTGGCGCTGGTGGTATGGTACCTTGTCAGTTAGTCTCTCGTCCCAACAAGAGAAAGTTGAGTGCATGCACTGCAAGCAGAACTACGGTCTTTGTTATGACGGTGATTTGAATGCGCATGTCGGAACTCAAGATGTCACAGTTAGAGCTACATCAAATTCTGACAGAAATTGTGCAAGACCGCTGCCGAAACATTTCAAATGATGACGCATTGAATCGCAGTGTTGTGTTTAGGTGGCACCGACCTTTTTTGCAAGGAACAAACAGTTTGGAAGATGATATAATGCCGGACCGGTCAAGAGCTGTAAGAGACAGCTTGGTCGAAAGAGTGACGATCTTTCACTGTAAATTTACAACCGTTAAGAAACGCGGATATAGGATTTACTCAAGTAAAATTTGTAGCTTTACATTATATTTAGGCCTATGGGAAATCTGACATAATACTAAGAGTTAAATCTCGTGGATTTGATAGGTCGGACATATGACACGAATCAGAACTGAAAGAGGGACATGGAAACATCTTGTGGGAAAGCCAGAGGGAGAGCACCTGTAGGTAGGCCAAGATTGAAATAAAAGAATAATATTAACTATGATTTGAACTATCTTACCGACACCACCGAACCCAGAAGTTCATGCCCGCGCGGCCATAAGTTTTCCTCTCATCCCCTGAACAATTAACCTTCCTAAAATCGTGGATAATGTTATTCTCTCGCCTCATTCTTAATCTACGTACTAGGCGTTTTCCCGTTTGTCTTCTTACAAGAAGTTTCTATGTTTTATTCTCCATTTGTGCCACATTTGTGACTTAATTGTTCTTGTTATATCTGGTTTCGCTAACAAAATTATTGAATATAATAATTCAAAACAATGAGATAAAGAAAAATGTTCTTCCTTTATTAATATTCTTGTAACCAATTAGTGTTTTAATTTATATTTTTAGCCTAATTGAAATGTTGTCTTGGCTCCGATTGGAAGACAGGCGAAAGATACATTGCCTCTGCTTCTTATACAACACTTTGTCCACCTCATCACCCCTTTATATTTCTACTCGCTTTCATTCGCTATCCTCCCGCCATAATGTAAACACATGTTCGAGAGAAAATTTAACTCTAGCTGAACATCTATATCGAACATCTCACTATTCCTCATCCTTCCTTGTTTCAGCCACACGACTCTGAAATTCCCTCCTCTCGTATATCAAGGACTGCCCGACTCAAAAACAGTTTAAAAAGAAACTCACTTCATATTTTCTTAGACAATATAATATATAACCGTGTTCCATGTATAGGCCTACTTTTATTGTTCCTTTATATTTTATACTTTCTTTACCAAGCCATTTATTTAATCTAACTATAGGTTATGTTTGTTGTTGTTATTATTATTATTATTATTATTATTATTACTATTTTTCTTTCTTTCCCGTGTCAACTTTATATTATGTAGTCTATAATTATCTATTATGTATCATTTATCATAATTCTTATTGTATGTATAATTTAACCCTGGTGAAGTGGAAGAGACCTTATGGTCTTTACTCCGTCAGGTAAAATAAATAAATAAATTAATTAATTAATTAATTAAATGAAAATGTAGTTTATTGTTAAGTAGTCTTCTCCATTTACCTGTCTGTTCGTCTTCCTTTGGTCCAAAAATGTTCCTAAGAACTTCATTTCCAAGTACAGTACTCACAATATTTTCTCCTCCCTTAAGGTAATAGATTAAGAGTCGGTTTCACCAACAGAGGTAACTACATTACGCAGTTCCCCGTGTATAATGCATGGCTTAAACTGGCGTAACACAATTACCTCTGTTGGTGAAACCGACCCTAAAAGTAAGATATTGTAGCCTTCACTATGATGGTTGTCCAGCGGCTCGCTTTGTTTCCCCGCAGCTGTTATATATAATTAAATACAAAGATGCCGACTACCGCCACTATAATAATTCCGCATTTTAATCATTGTCAAGCGTTGTCCGCGGTACCCGCTTTTATATAAACGGACAACCATCATAGTGAGGCGATAATACATGCAATGGTGTATACAAATATGCGTCGCATGGGCAGCAAGTCGTGCGTGCTGTTGACAGCCAGTAGCAATAAATCAATGTCTAGTAATAACATAAAATAGATGGAACAAAACAAAACAAAAATCACAATATATAAGAATACAATTACTTTATACATTGAATAGGTTACGTAGAGTTATTATATATTGACTATTTAACTCATGCCCCAAATGGGAGTCAATGACCAATCACATTTCAATGAATTTTGATTTACAACCAATTACAGTCATTTTTACCTCGATTTTATCAGTTTAATTTTATCACTTTAAAATCAAGCTCCTCCCTTTTAACATTCTGAATAAGCCAGAGCATTAGGCCTATTTGCAGTGACTGATTCTCTAAAAAATACGGCTACTAGATTGTATATATAGTGCACGAATGTAAACAGATACTACTGTTTGCTTTGTTATAATAGAAAAACATTCGTAGTAACTGATTATACCACAATAAAAAGAAACCACTGTTTGCACTTTCTTAAACTATTATTTCCCAGGAATTTACGTTCCAGAAAAATATAATTTACGTCATAGGACATCAGAATATGTTGGTTATAAACAATTTGATTTGTTTCATTTTTTTCTCCACTAGGCTGCATTTTTACAATATTGCGATCCTTTGGCAATAAATAATATGATCTGGTTGCAGTGATGAACAAATGAAGCATAACAAACGTTTCTCATTTGTTTTCATACATCGCCGTTTACATTAAATATATAAATGCTTTAAAATAACTATAGTTAAATAATGATTTCTGAGTAAACAGCTTAATTTTATTCGTTAAATCAGCGGTATTCATTACGCGGCCCGCGGGCCGCATGCGGCTCTTGAGGATAATAATTAAGGCTCTTGGAATAATTTTACCTTCATTACATTACATTTAAATTTTAAATTCTAAGTATAAAAAAGCTGCGTGTTACCAAGACTGATAACTGTGAAATTTGGTGCAGCTCTCGAACAGATATGGTTTCTTATATTTGGCTCTCTTGTAATTTCTAGTGAGTACCACTGCGTTAAATTGTCCTAACAAATACCACTCTTGATTTCCAAATTCTCTAGATAAATTGGAAATTACTCGTGGCATTAGTTATGATAATATTACATTTTTCGTACATATTTATTTATTTTCGAATGAGTGTGTTCTTATTTTCCGCGTTTTGTCCAGAAATTTTCTCACGTTTATCCCTAGCCCTTAAAGTAAGAGACAATGATTTTAGACAACTAAATTATAATGGAATGAGTGAAAAGCATTAGCTCAGGATAGGGATGTATGGAGGGCTTATGTCCATTCATGAACATGCGGGTTCGATAGTGCCATTGTAGACTACTTTGTAAATCCTGTTATTATATCAACTTTTTTAATGTGAACACTCAATCCGATCAGAATTCTGGTTTGTGTGATTGTTTGAAAATTGCACAATTTGCACATATCGTGGTTGAGATAATTGACATTTGAAATGAGGTTTACCGCAGAAGGATCTTGCATGAGCAATAAGAGCTGCTGTGTGCACACGAGCAGGGCTAGAATTGGCATTTCAGACGGATATGGGGAGGGGAGACATGCTAACTAAAGCACAATCTATGTAATGGGAAGGGAGACTACATTTCATATCAAAAACATATCCTCTGTACCCTTCATATTTATATTTATATTTTACAAAAATGTGGAACATTCCAACGTAATGAATGTTATTTTATACCTATTTTTTGTTCATCTCTTATAAAATAAAATAAGTTAAAATACCTTCTTGGGTAAAATCCGTCGTCCTCAACTTTTAAAATATGTAATCTTTATGCCTGTAGGCCTTTCAGGACATCCGTCCCATCTTCAGCAGTTCATTCTTTGCTACAGCATCAAACAGCATACTGGATGTCGTCCTCAACTTTTAAAATATGTAATCTTTATGCCTGTAGGCCTTTCAGGACATCCGTCCCATCTTCAGCAGTTCATTCTTTGCTACAGCATCAAACAGCATACTGGATGCTGTAGCGAAGAATGAACTGCTGAAGATGGGACGGATGTCCTGAAAGGCCTACAGGCATAAAGATTACATCTTTTAAAAGTTGAGGACGACGGATTTTACCTATTTTAACTTATTTTATCTTATGACTCTCCACCTCAACGGTTTTAACAATGAATTTTATTAGTATTGACTTCATCTCTTATACTTTATAGGCTAGGGAATTTAAATAATAATAATAATAATAGCTTTATTTAACCTGGCAGAGTTAAGGCTAATGACAAATGAGGGAAATTTTGAGGAAGTGGCTGAATTCAAATACCTAGGAAAAATAATCACAAATAGGAATGAGATGCACAAAGAAATTAAACATAGGCTCAATTCTGGAAATGCGTGCTATTATGCATTGCAGAGACTCTTGATGTCCCAACTCCTTCCAAAAAAACGTTAAACTGAAAATATATAAAACTATTATTCAACCAGTTACATTATATGGGTGCGAAACATGGACTCTTACTTTAAGGGAGGAAAGGAGATTACGAGTATTTGAGAATAAAGTACTTAGGAAAATTGTTGGACCAAAGAGAGATGAACAAACAGGTGAATGGAGAAGACTACATAACAATGAACTGCATGGTTTTTATAGGAAGCCAGATCTAATAAGAACAGTTAAGTCTCCTATACTGCGAATGGCAGAACATGTTGCGTATGGGGAATGAAGGACGCTCACGGAAGTTTCTTGTAGGCAAGCCAGAGGGAAAACGCTCAGTTGGTAGACCAAGAATGAGGTGGGAGAATAACATTAACTATGATTTGAGGGAAGTAGATTATACAGGGAATGATTGGAAAACATTAGCTCAGGATAGGGATATATAGAGAGCTTATGTCCGCGCGGCCATGAACCTATGGTTCGATAGTGCCAGTGAGTAAGTAATAGTTAAGGCCTTTAAGGCCGGCCTACCACTAAGCCAAATTAAAATATACAAAAAGTATTTTTACATCTAAATTACAATAACCATAAATATTACGTGATACACCTACAATTAATTATTAGTTGTAAAATATTTTGATTTAATCTAGATTTAACGAATTAAATACTAGTATAATATTTACAGGGGGCACGCCGTAGCGTAGTGGTTAAGGCACTGAGCTACAAGCCGGAGGGTCCAGGGTTCAAGTCCCGTTGGTGTCAGGATTTTTAAACTGACCCAAACCCTCTGTCGGCACTATGGCCCTGGGGTCGACTCAGCCTCTAACGGAAATGAGTACCAGACGCTTGTTCCTGGGGGTAAAGGCGGCCGTCACGCAGGGCTGACAACCCGGCTGACATAAAGTGCCGATTGTCTAGAAAAAGTGGGAGCCTTAACCTCCTACTACCTCAAGGGCCTCCGGGTCTGTTGTGGGATCACTTTACTTTTTTTATAATATTTACAAGATAGAAAATGGGAAGAAAAAAATATTAATGACATACGGTAGAATAAATTTACTTCTCCTGAAAAATTATTTAACAACAGGTAATTATATAAGCGTGACTTAAAAGGGTCAAGTGTGCGCCAATCCCTGATATATTGAAGGAGGGAATTCCAGGAGCGGACAGAGGCTGCTGTGAAAGAAGTAGAATAAGAAGAAGTGCTATGAAGGAGGATTGTTACCAGACGGTTTTCTTGTGACCTATTGAACGATTTAGAAATTTAAAAATTCACTTATGTTTCATTGATAAATAGTTATCCATACTCTGATTTTTTAAAATCTTAATTAGTTGGAATTTTGTAACGAACATAATTTTGGGTCATACATTATAAAAAATAAAATAAAAGTTTGTTTTCTTTCATCCAAAACCACCAGATTGTTTTTTATGACATTTCTTGCTTTTCTCCTCTGACATTGGCGGAATTGTTATCCAATTCTTAGGTTGCGGAACCTGGAAGGCGAAGTTCCATTACCCCAATGGCATGACGGGTGAAGCGCCAGGAGAGTCCTTAACTTAACCTTAACCTAGATTCCAGACCATGGACAACCACAAGAATAATTACTCTTAAGGAAAAGTTCCTTTAGTCTGACCGGGAATCTAACCCGGGACCTCATGAACTGTAGTCAGAAATGCTGACCTGTATGAGGCGACCTCAGGGGTCCTCATCTAGGGGATATGTGGATGGCGACCACAAGGTGCCCAAGCTGAGCAAAACATTTCTTCCACTTGTGTTTTGTACTCTTTTAACTTTACTATCTAATCTCTCTTGGTTAACTCTTGTTTTTTTCGACCCCGACGCTATTAGGGCATCCGAGGGCTAGGGAGTCTTTCCTTTCTTCCATTTCTTCTTTCCTTTATTTTCTTTTCTTTTCCAGAAAAGCCTGACCACAGGCTATAAGATGGCAGCCCCATCACTGGTCTTGCCTTCCTTTGGCCAGCAACCAATCGAAGGGACTATTATTATGCTTCCAAGTCTTATATGAGAATTTCCCGGTTCTGGAGGGAAAATGTTCTATAGGATCGTAACAGGCCTTGGCCTAATACTTGGAAGGAAGAAGAAGAATCCATGAGGCTGGATAATAAAAAACTAACTACACCAACTCACTGGCACTATCGAACCCGTAGTTTCATAGCCGCGCGGACATAAGCTCTCCGTACATTCCTATCCCCAGCTAATGTTTTCCAATTTAACCTCTTTATAATCTACTTACCTCAAATCATGGTTAATATTATTCTCCCACCTCATTTTAGGTCTACCAACTGGACGTTTTCCTATAGTTTTAGGACAAGAAGCTTCCACGCTCTTCTTTCATTCCCTATTCGTGTCACATATTATTTCCCATCGCAGTCTATGAGACGGTACTTATTACATCTGGTTTCCCATAAATATAATATAGCTCACTGTTATGAAGTCTTCTCATTTCGGTTGTCTGTTCATCTCTCATTAGTCTCTTGTAGAGATTAAAGTATATATTTTCGGAATTGGCTTCCTATCTCAATACACTCAGTTTTGACTCCTCTTTCTTCTGCATTGATGCGACCCAAAATTTTTGGGACACTCTGTATAATTAACATTATCGAATAGAATTAACATTGTCAGTGACAACTGTACAATGTTTATTCTTAACCTGTGTAATTATTTGGTTTCTGAAACTCGCAGAAAACTGTAATGTTAATTTGATGTGTTGTATTATCTAATGCACGGCTGAGAAAGCTGTCATGAATATTACATTCTGTCTCCAGTTTAGCCGTAGATAGTATCGTATACAGAGACAAGTGAAGTCCATGGATTCAGATTGTCACATGTTCCCGTCACGTGTCTCATTTCCTGCATTATCCTCTCTTTATACTCCAGTTAAATTTATTCTCGAATTAACTGTTTCTTCATTTCTAGAGGGAAAACATTTTCATAATTGAATTTTTCATCATTTTTTATTACTATCGTGAATTTTTTTCTTTTCTCGTCGGTTTTAATTAGTATTTGTAAAGTCTTGGACTGGGTATTTCACTGGGCGGCCCTTTGTGTTAGTTTCACGGAGCAGTGTAACACGCGGTCAGTAAATGTTTTCCGCGTATGAGGAAGCATTATTTTCTTTAAAGTAAAATTTTGAGAAGAAAGGAAGAAACATTGCTCATATCCAATGTCTAAGAGTTAAAATAACATTTTAAATCTATGATTATTTTAGTAATCAATTAACAAAACTAAAATTATGGCATTTCATGGGAAGGACCCCATACAAAGTAAAATCTGTCTCCAGAATAAAATTTTAGAGAGATCTAATCAATTTAAATATCTTGGATATTATCTCTCTATCTGGGATGAAAAGGATATTCCTGAAAAAGTTACTAGTTATAATAAAAGTTTAGGAATTATTAATCAAGTTATGAAACCATCCCTTGTACAAAAAAACACCAGATTACGTTTATATAACACTTTGGCTAGACCAGTGTTGACCTATGGTAGTGAAGCATGGACACTAAGAAAACAACATGAAAGCAGAATAACGGCTTGTGAAATGAGATTCATGTGCAGAACAGCGGGTTACACCAGATGGGATCGGAAAAGGAACACCGATATCTTAAAAGAATTGAAGACTACGCCAATTTTGGAATATATTAAACAGTACCAACTAAATTGGAAACACCATCTTGAAAGAATGAGTTCAAATCGGATCCCCAAAGCTATTTATAATTATATACCAAGAGGACGAAGATCACTGGGCCGTCCTATGAAACGCTGGAGGGAAAATTTTCTATAGGATCGTAACAGGCCTTGGCCTAATACTTGGAAGGAAGAAGAAGAATATCATTTTAGTAATTTTCCAGATTCAGTTGATATCGTCATTAAAATCATTTTGAAAACAGGTGACTAATAATAAGCAGAGAAACAGAATATACAAAAAAATAATAGTATTGATTATGTGTCAATTTTTTAATATCTTTTCAAAACAGACCATAATAGACAGATAAATAATTATATGTTGTATAGCGTATCATACTTAAATAGTTATTTAGACGACTAATTACTAAACCTAATTTTGTAACGTGTTGTCTACTGTATTTTATCTACGTTCAGATTATTTTAGTAGACTGGTATTTAGACCGGTACCCAAGAACGAAGCTCTCTAGACAATGCCATATCCGTCTTCTGTAAGTTGAGTTTCTCATCTTTCAATTGTTCCCGGAAACTTTTTAAATATTTTTTTTTTAAATTTTTAAGAAATGTAAAACAGTACCTTAGATCTCAGTCGTCCTCAGTAATCAGCAGTGTAGTTTTCTAGGAGGCCTTTCGATAACCTAAGTGTCATCTTCTGCTTTCAGTTTGGTACTGACTATTGCTGGTAATGGTTTTGTACACAGGGTTCACATTACTGGGTACATTCTCATTTAACAGGTGTTTGTTTGGGTTTTAGCTATAAGAGAGCTGTAATACTCAACCTCTTCACCCCTACAAAATCACCATTTGTAGTGAAAAACGTGAAAAGGGTCGCTTTTTGGACGATTAAATGGTTTATGCTGCCTAAACCATAACAAATATATTAAGTTAATGTACACAGAATTGGATATCTCAAAAACTACAAAAAACGTCCGCGACAGCATATGTTTATCTTTTACGGATAACTCATAATAACCATTTTTGTCTTTCATTGATGCCAGGAAGATCGGTATAAGTAGATTCCCGGGCAAGTGTAGCAGTGCACGGTGGGTATTCTTATACGGATAACTCACAATAACGAATGTTGTCTTTGGCAACGCCGGGTAATCAGCACGGGGTATCTAAAAATAATTAAGATATAAATTTATAATTATTTTTCCTCTTACTTATTCAACTAAACATAAAAAAATCAATTTTCATTTATTTATTTATTTAGGCGTATCAGCGCACATCTGGTATTAGCGGGTTGTAGATAAATGGCTTTAAACATACTGACTAAAGAAATAAAATATCTCGTTGTAATCTACTTTGTCGCAAATGGTCCCCACATGGAACATCTCTGATTGTCCCTGAAAATTTGAAGAATTAACATTTCATGTTAGGCCTATATTTGAATCAGTCATTTCGAAAAGGAATCATCTACAGCTGATAAAATTTTACATGAGAGGAGAAAAAACTGGTTCAACTTGTTCAGAATAAAGCATTGAATCTGAAATTGCTACTGAATAAAGTCAGAAAGTGGTAAAGGAATAGTGTAGTTGATACATTCTCACACGGGAACGATGGAAGCAGGTATCTAAACACGGAATAATGAAAGAAGTGAATTTCAGAAAAATTGGAGATGATCCCTTTTCGAAATGACTGATTCATTTGTATCTATGAAATAAATACGTTACAGCACTCACAGAAATTATTCAGTTTTGTAACAATTGTTTAGAATGTTCTGTATAGTATTTATGAGATGATCAGTAGATTGCTGTATATAATATTAAGTTATGTATTCTGGAAGAATCGCGAAGACCCATTATTATTTAAGCTTGTCGAACTTTTCTAGTGTCGGAATATTTTCTTAATCAACATTAAAAAGAGCTGTAATGAAGCCAAAGTTTCGCGAGTTTAATGCACAAGTTACAGCAAACCTATCATGAACTTTCAAAACAATTCTCAAATTCACTTACACAACTTCTCTGTTAAATAAAATTACGTCAGTCAACGTACACCAGCTTCTTCGTGTTTATTGTTTATCTTTAATTAATTCCACTTCTTCAGCTACCTCTCTTCATACTTATTCTTATTTTTCTTTTTCTTCATAATGTCCTTCTTCTTCTTCTATTCTCTGGAGATTGGGTAACATTTTTCCTTCTCAGATCATATAACCTGGCAATAAGCTGCACTCATCCGGAGAAGCCCTTCATGACCGTTGTGACAATAATGCATATGAACACTTTTTTTATACTGTACATGCCACGGTGGACTAGTGGTTATGATCCTTGCCTCTGGTCCCGAAGGTCGCGGGTTCAAACCCGGCCGGGGCAGATGGCTTTTTAGGACGGAAAAATCCAAGGAGCAAGTCCTCCGGGAGGGACTTTAAGCCGTGGGTACCGAGTCTGAAGATTTTCAGGCTCGTAAAATATCCTTAAGCCTGAATGAAAAGGCCTCTAAGCAAAATTCACCATATTTTCCCGTCCTAGTACTACCTTGGTTTCCTAGATGTCAGTATGAGGCGGAACGCTGACCACGGGCCACTCAAAAATGACATCTATACGAAAACAAGTGTCTTCTTCTTCTTCTTCCTTCCAAGTATTAGGCCAAGGCCTGTTACGATCCTATAGAAAATTTTCCCTCCAGCGTTTCATAGGAAAAATTAACTGATATCTTAAGTTCGACACAATGAAAAAATTAACTGCATAACAACTATATAGAGCATTCCATTAATAATCATCTAGGAAGCTACTTACTTTATTTTATATCATTTTAATTTTATTATATTCTATGTTTTTGTTAGTATTAGCTAGTATTAGATTACATCATCATTGTATTTTGTTTAGTCTGTATTTTAATAATATCTTAAATTGTAATTTGTAAGTAATTTTTGTATAATTTTACTATTCTCTGGTTGAGTGGAAGAGAAGGCCTTATGGCCTTAACTCTGCCAGCTAAAATAAATTATAATAATAATAATTATTATTATTATTATTATTATTATTATTATTATTATTATTATTATTATTATTATCTTCGTCCTCTTGGTATATAATTATAAACAGCTTTGGGGATCCGATTTGAACTCATTCTTTCAAGATGGTGTTTCCAATTTAGTTGGTACTGTTTAATATATTAACTAAATTAATATGGTTCAAATTCTTCCCTGTAAGGGGAGAGCGCCTAAATCTCTGTAGAGGGAAAACATGGGCTTACAATACAATACATGTCAATACCCTCCCCCCTAGCCGAGTAGTTAAGGCAAGATGCCTTGGCGCAGAACTACGGGACGTACGCTGGTACGAGTCTCCATGTGGGGAAAAAATTCTCATGGAATTTCGGCCAGTATGGGACCGATAGCCCTTAAATTCGTAATGTATCCTTTTGAATACGTCAGTTGGTTTATCATCATCATCATCATCATCACTCCAGGGATTAGGCAATTGCCCGTTCCGACTTCATATTGCATCAGCCCAACGTCTTCTAGGTCTTCCAACATCACGTCTTCCTCTTGCTTGATAATTTCTGGCTAACAATGGATATCTCTCCTTGCTCATTCCATCCATGTGATCAATCCATTTCTGTCTGTAATTCGTGACTTTATCCAATAAAGGCTGTACTTTCAATTCTTCTCTTATATCCTCATTTCTTATTCTATCAAGTCTTGTACATCCTTTTACTTGTCTTAGGAACCGCATCTCTGCCGTCTGTATTCTATCCTTCTGTCTTTTCACTGGAGCCCAAGTTTCACATCCATACAATATTGTGGGAACCGCCATAACATTATACATTTTTATCTTGGTTTCTTTTCTAATTTTATTTTTGAATGTTCTCTGTATTGTTTCCACACACCGTCTGAAATTTATTTATTTTGGAGTCAATATCTCTTTCCACATTGTAGCCAACATCACAGCCCAAATATTTGAAACTAGACACCTGTTCTATACTTTGATTTTCTAAAATAATTTTGGTTCTCACTGGATCTCTTCCTCTAAAAGCCATGGTCTTCGTTTTCCTTACCGAAATTTTTAGATCGTATAATTTACATATTTCATTTAATGCATGCATTGATTTCTGTAAGTCGTCTTCATTTTTCTGTATTATGATTACATCGTCAGCAAATAAAAGATTATTTATACACATTTTATTATCCATTCTTATTCCTGGATTTACTAAAACTTTCCATTTATTAAAAATATCGTCTATATATATATTAAACAAAGTGGGTGATATACTACATCCTTGTCGTAATCCAGTATTTGTTTTGATTGCATCTGTTCTTTTGAATCCGGTATCTATAATTATATTTGTGTCTTCATATAATGTCTTTATTGTTTCAACAAGGCACAGCGGGTATCCTTTCATTCGTAATATTTCCCATAATTTTTGTCTGTTTACTCGATCGAAGGCCTTATCCAAATCTATAAATCCTATGTGAGTTTCTAAGTTATGTTCTCTTCTCTTTTCTATGAGTTGGTTTAATTAATTTAATATTTTAAATAAATCAGAAGAAAACGAATAAAAAGAAATCACTTAAATGTGTATCTAATTATGCAATATACCTAATAATAACAGTTACACAAGTTTCCGTTTTCACTGCGGTCCGCCACATTCAAATAACTGACAGAAGAAATTTGTGTTTTGGCAATTTAAGGGATAACTGCCCATCATCGTGAGGAATTTGGGTAGCGGCCAGGTTGAGAAAACCAGCTATAACGGCTGGGGGACCCAACATGCTGACCACATGTAACCCCTACACTGAGTGGATGATTGTCTATCTCTGTGATTAACACATGTGGATGAGAGGCCTGTTGCGCCATTGAGTTTTTTACTAGCTAATACCCGGCTTTTGCTGCTACGCCTAAATAAATTAAATGTGTTTTTATGTTTAATAGAATAAGTAAAAAGAAAAATAATTATAAATATATATCGTAATTACTTTTAGATATCCCGTGCTGTTCACGCGGCGTTGCCCGGGAATCTAGTTATCCCGATCTTCTTGGAATGAATGAACTGAAAGACAGAAATGGTTATTGTGAGTTATCCGTAAAATATTGACTTATGCTGTTCACTTTTTTGTATAATTTTTTGAGATGTTCAAATCTTTGTATTATTGCCTCACTCTGATGGTTAACCGTTTATATAAAAGCGGGTGCCGCACGGCAATGCTTGACATGCGGTGTTGTCACGTTTCTCATAACGCTATGGGCGTTTATTACACAAGGACAGAAGACATTGATTATTTATGTTATTATTTAATTGTTATGTTATTTGATATTGTTTAACTTTTAAAATAAAAATATTACACTTTTTTATTAAATAATTTAATTCCAACATTATATATAGCTTGTAGGTCTACATAAATTTAATATTAATACATCATGCTGAAAATATTTATTATTATTATTATTATTATTATTATTATTATTATTATTATTATTATTATTATTATTATTATTATTATTATTATTATTATTATTATTATTATTATGATTATTATTATTAATTATTATTATTATTATTATTATTATTAACTGCTCGGTCTGAAATATTTTTCCATGGCCGCCAGATGTAATCACTTATATATTTAACTAATATAATATGTAGATATTGTATTATTATTCGAGCTACATATCACAATAAATCACTGATAATTATAACAATTAATTACGGTATACAATTTTATAACTGGATCGACTGCTCCACGTTCCGAGTTTTAATTGAAACTGAGGGAAGAAGCTCAATGTGGCAACATCATGGTAGTCGCGGGAGTCGAGATCTTTGTACTTTAATAACATACAACAGCTGCGGGGAAACAAAGCGAGACGCTTGTTAACCATCATAGTGAGGCTATAATACATCAATTTGGTGTATGTATTATGATGTAGACAGCGTAAGCCATATAAGCGTCCAACAAGCTACTTTTTTTAGTGCACAATACCTTTTTTTTTTAGCTCCGGCCTTATAGTACATACAGTATATATACATGTTATATATGTTAATTATCATAAGTAATGCCACGAGTGATTTCCAAATTATCGATAAATTCACGACTCACGAAGTGAAGAGTGAATTTATCTAGAGAATTTGGAAATCAAGAGTGGCATTTGTTAGGACTATTTAACGAATAAAATTAAGCTGTTTACTCACATATCATTATTTAACTATAGTTATTTTAAAATAGTTATATATCTAATGTAAACGGCGATGTTTGAAAACAAATGAGAAACGATAGGTACGCTTCATCTGCTTCTTTTGTTTATCACTGCAACCAGATCATACTATTTATTGCCAAAGGAACGCAATATTGTATGAATGCCCTCTAGTGGAGAAAAAATGAAACACATCAAACTGTATATTAATTCATTTCTGATGTCGTATGATGTAAATATGACAATTATATTTTTCTGGATTGTTACATGGGAAAAAATACATTTAAGAAAGTGCAAACAGTGGTTTCTTTTTTTGGTGGTATAATCAATTGCTACAAATGTTTTTATATTAACTCCCGCATGCGGCATGTGTTAACATTCATGCACTATATATACAATCTGGTAGCCGTATTTCTTATGGGCTCAGTCACTGCAAAATAATGGTCAGACCTGTTCAGAATATTAAAAAGGAGGAGCCTGATAAATATTTCGTGAGACACGACTCTGATTGGTTGTAAAACAGAAATCATTGAAACGTGATTGGTCATTGCCTCCCATTTGGGGCATGAGTTAAATAGTCCCAGAAAATTCTCTAAATGACGGGTACAAATCCCATTCAAGTCGGTCAAATAGTTTTTTGAGTCCATAAAGGATAGACAGACTCACACACACATTTTTGTATATAAAAATATGTAATTTTCACATCTGGGTCATAAGTTCGTGTCTCGATCACTCAAGTGACGTGGTGGTGATCCAATCGGAGCCATGGCAGATTTTTCTCGGGTTTCTCCCTCTTCTCCGCCCAAAAATCTCCATTTCACCACTTCACCAAATCATGTCAGTCATTTTGCTCAATTTGATGTATTGGGTTTGGTGCAATTTAGACACATAAAAAAGAGATAACTGAAGATAGACTAGTCCAAAGAATTTTATATTTATTCCACCTTGAATTAAGAGAAGAGGAAGAGAAAGTAACCTACACGGATTGAAATGAAAAACCTGTTAAAATTTAGCCTAATACATTGTTATAAATAATTTATCATTTATAAAAGAGGGATCAAATTATTTTCCTCTGATAGCATTAAACAGAGACTCTTGACGTTCAAACTCCTTTCCAAAAACGTTAAACTAAAAATATATAAAACTATTATTCTACCATTTATATTATATGAATGCGAAACATGGACTCTTGCTTTAAGGGAAGAAAGGAGATTACGAGTATTTGAGAATAAAGTTCTTAGGAAAAATTTTGGACCAAATAGAGATGAACAGACAAGTGAATGGAGATGACTACATAATAGTGAACTACGTGGTCCCTAAAGGAAGCCAGATATAATAAGAATAGTTATATCTCGTAGACTGCGATGGAAATGAAAGACGTGCATAGAAGCTTCTTGTAGGAAACAAGACGGAAAACGCCCAGTTGGTAGACCAAGAATGAGGTGGGAGAATAACATTAACTATGATTTGAGGGAAGTAGATTATACAGAGAATGATTGGAAAGTATTAGCTCAGGATAGGGATTATGGAGAGCATATGTCTGCGCGGCCATGAACCTACGGGTTCGATAGTGCCAGTGAGTTAGATAGCATTAAACTCGGAAAGTATTATTAACTGTTGAAAAACTGTTGCAACTCAAAAAACTCAATTAAGTAGGCCTAACTAACTCGCTAGTTCTATTGCTTATGGTCACGCGTTCATATCTCCATACATCCCTATCCTGAAGTAATGTTTTCACATCATCCTATATACAATTTACCTCCCTCAAATCACAGTTAATGCTTTTGTCCAACTTCATTCCTGCCCTACCTTCTAGGTGCTTTCCTTCTGGTCGTCCTACAAGAACTTCCCATTGTTTGTATTCGAACTTGAGACTTCTGAGTGATATATATAGCTACGAATGGGATATACATAATAAATTAAACCGATAACAAATGATGTGTGGCACCATAAGAATAACCCTCCGAAAATACTCGAAAAGAAACTCAGCTCAGGTTTTATAAAATTATGGCTGCTCCTGTTCTTTTATATGGATCTGAATCTTGGGTACTTACAAAAAAATATATCTCACACATTTAAGCCGCTGAAATGAAATTTTAAGATCCGTAAAAGGATGTACACGCATGGATAGATTACACAATGAATCAATAAGAAATGAACTGGATATATTTCAATACTCGATAAAAAACAGAAGAGCACAAATACCAATGGAAAGAACATTGAGACAGAATGGACAATACAAGATTACCCAAAGAGATCAACACCTACAAACCTCGTGGAAAAAGATCTTTGGGACGGCCAAGGAAACGATGGACTTGAGACCGGAACAGGTCGCATTGGCCTAATGCTGGAAAGGAAGAAGAAGAAGAAGAAGTTTCCATTATTTCTATAATTAATAAATAATTCGATACCAGTAAAATGCATGGTAAGTTTCCGTTGAGGCATTAGTTCACAGTAATATAATGTTCGGTTAAAAACTATAAAATAGTTACCTTGTAGGTCCGTCTCCTCAACTTAAGTTCTTTTAAAACTCTGTAGGCCTTTCGGGACTAGTCCCATCATCAGCAGAAAGCATTAGGTCCGTTCTTGTTGACCCTTGTTGAAGCACTGAGTTGGTTATGAGAATTTTGTACAGAGGATTGTGTGGACTAGGTGTGTATTCATTGAGAATCAATAAAATATACTGGAGTAAATCGCAATCCTAAGAGAAATCAACCTGATTCTCAATGAATACACACCTAGTCCACACAATCCCTGTACAAAATTCTCACAACCAAGTCAATGCTTCAACAAGGGTCAACAAGAAAGGACCTAATGCATTCTGCTGATGATGGGACTAGTCCCGAAAGGCCTACAGAGTTTTAAAATAACTTAAGTTGAGGAGACGGACCTACAAGGTAACTATTTTAAAGTTTTTAACCTTACATTATATTACTGTTAATAAATAAAGTAAACTTCTCTAATGTTTCTACTTACTCTTTCTGTGTCCACTGATACTTCTGCTGTTAACTCAAGAAATTAATTATGTTTATATAGGAGTACGCTTTATAGCAGTACCTGGCTTGAAAAGTCAACTTTTTATAACACATTTCATGATCAGTCTAAAAAAAATAGACGCATCTTCCTTCTGCTACCGGCCCTAAAAAGTCAGGTAGGGTTGCTTTACGGCTTCACATCAACAAGGGAATAGAAATGTTTCTTTTCGCTCCCCCAAGATGTCTCTCTAACCTTTGATCTCAAACAATGTACTGTTTGACATGACGCAAATACATTGTCTGGATAAAGTAAACAAAACTTCAAAACTGTTACTAACAAGTATTTCAGTGTCTCTTTTAACTGAGGGCCGCTACTAAGAAACCTACAGATTTTAGATTGATCCTATCTTTGTTCTTCAACAGTAAAAGTTACATTCTTCAATTAAATGTTACATCTCTGGAGTGACATGCTGAGGCTTGTTCTTCTTAGTGGGGTGGTTGGAAGAAGAAAAAAAGTTTGGTGAATAATTACATTCTTCAAGCTAAAATTTATTAAAATATTAAAATAAGTACCTGATATGTCAGTCGTCCTCAAATAAAATTGATGCATATTAAAAAAACTTCATCAATTAGTTAAAACCATGTAGGTCTTAGAGATCATGTTCCATCTTCGGCATGTCGCATGTTAATAGGAAAGTGGTACCAATAATTACATGGAGGCCATGAAAGCCTGTGGCTATAAAAAATGTTGAACCATAAACTGAGTCTGCAATTGTAAATGGGGTCTCAAGGTATTCAAAAGCTTGCCCGAAGAAGCCCGTATCCCCATAACTTTAAAAGAATTCCAGCTAAAATTATTGAACCTCTTACCGGAGCCTCAACATGAGCCTTAGGAAGCCACAAATGAACAGAAAATATAGGCATTTTTACCAAAAATGCAAGAATTATTCTTATGTATAAAAAAAAGCTGATTAATTCTCCCACCAACTTCTTCGTGTGTATTGTTTATATTTAAATAATTCCACATCTTCCACATGTTTGAATTAATATATATAACTCACTGCCACTATCGAACCCGTAGGTTCATGGCCGCGCGGACATAAGCTCTCCATACATCGCATCCTGAGATAATCCTTTCCAATCATTCCCTGTATAATCTACTTCCCTCAAATCATAGTTAATGTTATTCTCCCACCTCATTCTTGGTCTACCAACTGGACGTTTTCCCTCTGGTTTTTCTACAAGATGCTTCCATGCACGTCTTTCATTCCCCATTCGTGCCACATGTCCTGCCCACCGCAGTCTATGAGACATTATATATATAGGAATATTCCACAATACAGTGTTTCTCCTTCAGCCCAAAATTATTTGTCTCCAGAGGTTCCTGTCTGAAGCATCTTCTTCCCTCAAATCTCTAGCTTCCATACTTCACTCCATCCATCCATCGTTCTCTAGGCCTGCCTCTTCCACTTCTTCCATTAGCTTTCCAATTAAGGATCTTTGGCATTCTGTCTTCTTCTATTTTTATGAGGTGTTTTTCTTCTATTGTCCTACTATTATTTATATATATATATATATATATATATATTCCACCGCTGTGGTCTCGAGGTAGCATGCTGCCTTGTCACGCAGCGGGCCCGGATTCGATCCCCGGTTGGGGCAGTTTATCTGGGTGAGGTTTGTATCGGGGTTTTTTCCTCTCCTGTAAGACAAATGTCAGGAAAACTTTAAGGCCCAAACGGTCCCCGAAATCATATGGCCATCGTCATCATCCTAATTATCATCGTCATCCTTCACCGGTGTGGAAAGTAACGGGAAGTTACCACACCTACAATTCCCTATTAAAGCTGCAAGCATAGCATGAAAATGCTATAATTGTAGTGAAGGACCTGCCCTCGGGCAGAATTATTACGGATGGATATAGGCTATATATATATATATATATATATATATATATATATATATATATATATATATACTTCCAGTTATAATATATGGATTCGAAACATGTTCTCTTATTTTAAGGGAGGACAAAATATTACTAGCATTTTTTAGATCAAAGCGAGACAAACTGCCGGATGGAGAAGAGCAACATGACCTTTATGTTAAACCAGATGTAATAAAAATAATTAAGTATCGTAGATTCCAATGGGGAATAGGGAATGGAAGTCGATGTGGAAAATGGAAAATCATTGTATCATGAACTTCCGTTACTTAGTTAAAACCATGTAGGCCTTTCAGAACATGTTCCATCTTCGGCATGTCAGAGGGAAAGCGCCCAATAGGTAGGCCAAGAATGAGTTTGGAAAATAGCCATAATTTGAAGGACATAAATTATACAGAGCATAATTTGAAAACATTATCTCAGGATAGGAATGTATGGAAAGCTTAAGTCAGCTCGGGCATGAATGTCCAGATTCGATAGTGTGAGTGAGTTTATTATTATTATTAGTATTATTATTATTATTATTATTATTATTATTATTATTATTATTATTATTATTACCTATTTTATTTTATTTCTATTATTGTACAAATTAACATAGAATTATTCTATAATAAAATGTCTGACACCATGAAAAACGAATACCGAAAGATTCAGTTAGTAAACAATCTCTAAAAGTTTGTCGAATTTGATTCTGTTTTAAATACAAAAAAAAATAGAATTTGTAATTAGTTTGATGTCACCTTATTATCTTCATCTGTCCATTTTTTGCAACATTACCAGATTTTGAAATTAACTCCCGTAGCGTAAAAAAGTTTTACGTGCTTCTTTTGAAAGTTCCACACTGAATATTCAATAAAAAAACGAGAAACAGTTACCTCTTCTAATTTTTAAAACAAAGGCTTTCATTCTAATTGAAAAAACCCGCATGTAATGTATTAATTTACTTATATAGTTTGATGAAACAAAGGAGATGAAATTTGCTTTAACGAAATATGAAAAAAAAAAAAAAAAAGTTAGTGTAAACATAAAATCTGCGTGTAATTGGATTACTTCAGAAAATTAGTTGTCAGAGAAAACATGGTAAGTTACATGCATGCAGTGTTACAATGGAGATCGCCTACGAGGTTCTCTTTCAGGCCCTACTCTTTATTTCTTTTTAAGGCTAAAAGTGGGTTCAATTTACATATAAATTTGAACCATCAGAACATATTTTTAGACTTTCCAGAATTTTGAAGAAATCCATCATGTAAGAACTGCGTAAACTAAGCGACTTCCTACACAAGTCAAATGTACGGTCCGATTTCGCTGGCTTATGGAATATATATATCCACCCATAGTAATTCTGCCCGAGGGCACATCTTTCACTGCAATCATAGCATTCCCATGCTATGCTTTGCAGCTTTACTAGGGAATTGTAGGTGTGGTAGCTTCCCGTTACTTTCCACACCGGTGAAGGATGATGATGTTGATGGCCATATGATTTCGGGGACCGTTTGGGCCTTAAAGTTTTCCTGACATTTTTCTTACAGGTGAGGAAAAATCCCGATAAAAACCTCACCCAGAAAAACTGCCCCGACCGGGGATCGAACCCGGACCCGCTGCGTAACAAGGCAGCACGCTACCTCTAGACCATAACGGTGGACTGTTCACCCATAAGGGTCAAAATTAAATACAAACAAATTGTACACGTATAATTGTATTGAAAAATACATGTTTTTATAATAGGGCCTAAGTGTACAAATAGTAAGTGTTTTGACGACGCCAAAAAGAATCCTGCCATGATCTGCCGTGCTGGTCGATGGTTGCTGTACTTACTTACTTACTCACTGGCACTATCGAACCCGTAGGTTCATGGCCGCGCGTACATAAGCTCTCCATACATCCCTATCCTGAGCTAATGCTTTCCAATCATTCCCTGTATAATCTACTTCCCTCAAATCATAGTTAATGTTGTTCTCCCACCTCATTCTTGGTCTACCAACTGGGCGTTTTCCTTCTGGCTTTCCTACAAGAAGTTTCCATGCACGTCTTTCATTCCCCATACGCGCAACATGTCCTGCCCATCGCAGTCTACGGGACTTAACTGTTCTTATTATATCTGGCTTCCTATAAAGACCATGTAGTTCATTGTTATGAAGTCTTCTCCATTCACCTGTCTGTTCATCTCTCTTTGGTCCAAAAATTTTCCTAAGAACTTTATTCTCAAATACTCGTAATCTCCTTTCCTCCCTTAAAGTAAGAGTCCATGTTTCGCACCCATATAATATAACTGGTAGAATAATAGTTTTATATATTTTCAGCTTAACGTTTTTTGAAAGGAGTTGTGACATCAAAAGTCTCTGCAATGCATAATAGCATGCATTTCCAGAATTTGAGCCTATGTTTAATTTCTTTGTGCATCTCATTCCTATTTGTGATTATTGTTCCTAGGTATTTGATTTCAGCCAATTCCTCAAAATTTCCCTCATTTGTCATTAGCTGTCCATTTCCATTATATAATGTATTGCTGTAACGATATCAATCATACAGTGAGGCACAGGGTCGACTGTTTGAACACTTATTGTAAAAACATGTCTTCTTCAATAAAATGATACGTGCACAATTGTTTATATTCACCTTTACGGGTGAACATCTTCATCTGCGCATAACTCATAAACGGCGTAAGTGCGACTACGTGTTCCTTCATGAAAAATGATCCTCTCTGCATGGCCTATCATCCCTATCATTTTGTCGGTGAGGTCTTGTTACACCCTGTATATTAAAATGAATGTATGTATGTTTGTCCTTTGTGGACTCAAAAAGTACTTCGGCGATTTGAATTGTTTTTATCATTTAGATAATTTTCTGGGACAGTTAACGTATATAACATTTTATCCATCGGTCCTATACATCCGGAGCCGTACTTTAAAAAAAAAGCCTCGGTGCACTAAAAAATTGGACACGCCGTAAATGGTTTACTCTGCTAAACCAATAGTCCTAACAAATACAAAACCAACTTAATTTAACAAAGAATTGAGTAATCCTCCAAAAATCTACAATAAAGTACGCGGCAGCATATGCCTATCTTTTAAGGATAACTCACAATAATATTTTTTTTATTTCAGCTCATTGATGCCAAGAAGATCGGAATGAGTAGATTTCCGGGCATCTATCATCTAGGCCCAGCCTTCCATCCACCCCCCCTTGGGATACCCTCGGTCGTCATGACCATAATACGCCCAAGTCCTAGTTCTAGAAGTCCTCTCTATCCTATGTTCACGTCCACGTTTCAAGTTCCCGGTCCTTACACCAACGCCAAATGTAGAGGAGTGTTGGAGTTTGCATTTCTGGGGGGGGGGGGGAATTGCTGAGCTACATAGTACATCAGGTCGCTCAATCCTGACGACCCCACAGTTGGTCCACGGGCTCCTAGCCGGGAGGACTGCTCTCGCAGATCCACCGACCATTCCCCTGTTCTGCCTCCAGGGACGTGTCCTGCAGCCGTTGTGAGACCGGCTAGGGCTACAAGCCCAACAGTGTGAGACTTTTAGTACGTCCAGGTGCTCATCTCCTGGCGACCCCACAGTTTGTCGACGGGCCCGTAGGCCGAGCCAGGAACCAGTACAGTAGCTCCCCTCTGGACTGGTCCGAGCCGAGCCCTGGTGTGCCCCCAGGGACGCCTTCTGCAGCTGTTGTGGGCCAGCACGGAGCTCGCAAGCTCCAACAGATGAGCAACTAGTACGACAAGGCGCTCAACTCTTGCGGGCAAGCGTATCAGCGCACGGCGGATATTCTTTTATGGATAAATCACAATAGCCATTTTTTCTTTCAGCTTATTTATGCCATGAAGATCGCGATAAGTAGATTCACGAGAAACACCTGTAATCAGCTCGGCGTATCTAAAACATAATTATGATATAAATCTATAATTAATTTTCTATCTACCTAGTCAATTAAACATAAAAACACATTAATTTCTGTCTTTCAGCTCATCTATGCCAAGAAGATCGGGATAAGTTGATTCCCGGGCAACGCCGGGTAATGAGCACGAGGTATCTAAAAATAATTACTATATAAATTTATAATTATTTTTCCTTTTACTTATTCACTTAAATATAAAAACATATTAATTTTCATTTAGTCGTAGCTGCCCACGCCGGGTATTAGCTAGTTATTATATAAAATATGTGCTGACTTAATCTAAATACGGAACATTAAAGATAAAAAGTGGGTAATCGAATAAAACTACGAATGACATAGAATAAATTCCATTGTTTGAAGGAGAAAAAATAATTGTCCAACAATTGGTGTTTCTTGGAGTCAGTTCCATCACTCATTTAAGTGTCTGTGCGGTCAAACAAAGCATGAACTGTGTGTAATCCAGACTTAAAAGTTCCCTCACAAGAGTTAGTGTCCCTATAAGTCCGAGGAGGTGTGGGACAAGTAAAAGTACCGAAGTTAAAATTGAACTAAGGAAGAGAGAGAATCCGTTAGTTTGAAACTATTTCACAGAGGTCTCTAGCTGTAATCACAGACTATCATTAACATGCACTTTGCATTTCAAATAGAACACTGTATTGTAAGGCAACAGACTGTGTCTTAATTTGTCTTAATTAAAGGTAAATCACTGTTGTTCAGCTCGTCTTAATTATCTTTGTGTCTTTCAGTTGAAATAATTAATGCCAACTTCTCATTTTCACGAAGAATTTAATATGTTCCTAGAATTCTACTGCAGACAGAAAAGTATTTGAAGTTATTCATAATTAAAGTTTAATTTTTCAACATCTTATTTTTCTTCCTTTCATGATTTAGCCCGTTACGGTTTCATTCCATCTTTCATAGTGTCTTTCTAATGTTCTTCTTCCTACAGACCTGTACTCAAAGATCTATAAAACAGCATATATTCATTCTTGTTGTTTAAGATTTTGTTACTGATAAATTTAATTAATTAACTATATTTAACACTGCGACCTCGGTATTAGTAAATGAAGGGAACAGGGAAAAACCAGGTAAATCACTCTTACCTTGAAATCTAGAAACCTATAAAACGTACTTTAAAGGGGATCGACTGGTGAATTTCAAATTTATTTTAGTTTTCAACTGATCAGAAAAAGAACCAAAACCAATTGTCATGATCATGATGATAAATTGGATCGGATAAGGAATGAAGATATAAGAACACAGGTAAATATATATCCATTGAATGAGAAAATCAGAGAATATAGAGATAAATGGTTTACACACGTGGAAAGAATGAATGTAACAAGATTACCGAGAGCAGCATTCAATTACAAGCCAAGAGATTCAAGGAATGTAGGAAGGCCAGTGAAAAGATGGACAGAACAACTGTGAGGCGGAACAGGCAATTTGTCTAGCCCGTGAAGTGAAGAAGATGATGATGATAAATTATTACATTTTGATATATTATTTTCTTTAAATAACTACAGTCGTAAATTTCAAGTGCCAAGTGTTTCTAATAGAACCAAGTATACTTCTCGTTTAATTGCATTATCTCCATGACCAGTACATAACTAACTCACTAACACTGTAGAACTCCTAGATTCCTACCCGTGCTGTCATATGCTCTCAATATATTCCTATCCTAAGCTAATGTTTTCCAATCACCCCCGTATATTTTATCTCCCCCCAAATCATCCTTAATGTTATTCTCTCACCTCATTCTTGGTCTACCTACTGGGCCCTTTCCCTCTGGTTTTCCTACAAGGAATCTCCGTGCCCCTCTTTCATTGTCCATTCGTGCCACATATCCCCCATCGCAGTCTATGAGTCTTAAGTATTCTTATTAAAACTCTTTTTTTTTTTTTTTTGCAAATGCCCAGGTTGTCTTTCGACTTTCCCGGTGTTCTCTCCAGGCATGGCGTACTTGTAACCACTCCTGAGGTTGGGGCGTCTGGAAAGCGGGGTTACGTTGCTCCGATGATATGATGGGTGATGATGATGAAGATAGTGGTGCGCCAGGAGAGTCCCTAATCTTAAGCTTAATCTAAGATGAATATGAATGATGATGATTGTGATAGCCATATGATTTCGAGAACCGTTTGTGCCTTAAAGTTTTCCTGACATTTGTCTTACAGATGAGGAAAAATCCCGATAAAAACCTCACCCAGAAAAACTGTCCCGACCGGGGATCGAACCCGGGCCCGCTGCGTGACAAGGCAGCACGCTACCTCGAGACCACAGCGGTGGACTTCTTATTAAAACTTGTAGACTATATAATTATTAATTTTAATAAAACCAAGGGAATAATAAATTGAGTAATGAAACCTTCACTTATCCAGAGAGATACCATATTTCCTTAGACAATATAATATATAACCGTGTTCCATATACACTTTTATTATTCCTTTACATTTTAAACTTTCTTTACCAAGCCACTTACTTAATCTAATTATAGGTTATTATTTTTGTTATTATTATAATTACTATGTTTCATTCTTTCCCTTGTCAACTTTATATTGTATAGTCTATGATTATCGGTTATGCATCATTTATCATAATTCTTATTGTATGTATAATTTAACCTGGTGAAGTGTGATAATAATACGGTCTTAACTTCATCAGATAAAATAAATAAATAGATACCAGGGTACGGTTATATAAAACCTTAACAAGACGTGCACTTTGCTACGCCAGTGAGGCATTTTCTTTGATGAAAGGTGAGGAGAGCAAGGATTAACGTCTAGTGAAATGAAATTTATGAGATGTACAGCAGGGTACACCAACTGGATTACAAACTCAATGATGATGTATTGAAGGAACTACGCTTAGAACCAGTCATGTACATAATAGAATACCACAGTACAACTGGATGAATCATTTCCAACAAATGAGTTCAGGTAGAGTTCACAAAGCCATGCTTCGTTATTGTCCAACAGGGAAGTGATCTCTAGCTGTCAAAAGAAGCGCTGGATATAAAATTAATCAGTGAGATCGTAACAGGTCTCTACTCCTAAGATTGTATGTATGAAGAAGAAGAAGAAGAAGATTGCAACATGTTTCCTATAACGATCATATAGCTCACTATTTAATTGTCTTCTCTTTGGACCCAAGATTTTCCTAAAAACTTTATTCTCAAATACTCGTACTTTTTCCCACTCCCTTAATGTACAATTTTCATGTTTCGCATCCATATAATATAACTGGAAAAATAGCATATATATATATGTGTGTGTGTGTGTGTGTGTGTGTGTGTGTGTGTGTGTGTGTGTGTGTGTGTGTGTGTGTGTGTGTGTGTGTGTGTGTGTGTCCAACGCTGTGGTCTCGAGGTAGTTTCCTACCTTGTCACGCAGCGGGCCCGGGTTCGATCCCCGGTCGGGCCAGTTTTTCTGGGTGAGGTTTTTATCAGGGTTTTTCCCCTCACCTGTAAGACAAATGTCAGGAAAACTTTAAGGCCCAAACGGTCCCCGAAACCATATGGCCATCATCATCATCATCATCATCCTTATCATTATCATCATCATCATCATCATTCTTCACCGGTGTGGAAAGCAACGGGAAACTACCACACCTACAATTCCCTAGTAAAGCTGCAAGCATAGCATGAAAATTGCAGTGAAAGACCTGCCCTGAAACAGAATTACTATATATATATATATATATATATATATTGAGTTTAACTTTTTCCGAGAGAAGTGACCCTGTAATGCGTAATAACACGCATTTTCAGAATTGAGCCTATGTTTAATCTCTTTCTACACCTCATTCTGTTTGTAATTATTATTCCTTCTTCTTCTTCTTATTTTTCTTCTTGTAGGCGACTACTACAATTTCAGTGAAGTTTTGGCTTCAACTATTTTCCCCCATTCAGATCTATTCTGGATACAGATTGGCCAATTTTTTATATTTTGATTTCTGATATACCTTTTATGATGTCATTCTGCCATCTGTTTTTTGGGTGTCCAGCTTTTCTAGTGCATAATGGTTTCTATTTGTATATTCTTTTTACAAGTTTGTCTCCTTGCATTCTATTCACATGTCCAAACCAGCGTAGCATTTGAGCTTTAATATGGTTTCATATTTTTATTTTGTATTAAGTCATTTAGGCCTACTTCCAAGTTCGATCGTATACGCCATGTGCCAACCCCTTTTCTAATTGGCCTAAAGATTCCCTGTAAGATTTTCCTTTCAAAGATTAATTGTTTTTGTTTATCAGATTCTTTCAGCACCTTGTTTCACAGCCATAAGTTACAACTGATCTTATTACTTTATTATACAGCTTAATTGTATTATTCTAGTTTTTTTTTAATTCATTAATAAGCTGTTAGTTTATGCTGATGTTGTAGTACTATTGGCCGATAGCGAGGAGATACTAAAGGACAACACGCACATACTATTGAGGAACACTAAGAAATTAGGACTGGAAGTAAATATCAATAAAACTAAATATATGATCACACGTAGAAATTCATTATATAATGGAAATAGACAGCTAGTGACAAATGAGGGAAATTTTGAGGAAGTGGCTGAATTCAAATACCTGGAACAATAATCACAAATAGGAATGAGATGCACAAAGAAATTAAACATAGGCGCAATTCTGAAAATTCGTGCTATTATGCATTGCAGAGACTCTTGATGTCCCAACTCCTTTCAAAAAAACGTTAAACTGAAAATATATAAAACTATTATTCAACCAGTTACATTATATGGGTGCGAAACATGGACTCTTACTTTAAGGGAGGAAAGGAGATTACGAGTATTTGAGAATAAAGTAGGCCTACTTAGGAAAATTTTTGGACCAAAGAGAGATGAACAAACAGGTGAATGGAGAAGACTACATAACAATGAACTACATGGGTCTTTATAGGAAGCCAGATATAATAAGCAGTTAAGTCTCGTAGACTGCTATGGGCAGGACATGTTGCACGTATGGGGAATGAAAGACTTGCATGGAAGCTTCTTGTAGGAAAGCCAGAGGGAAAACGCCCAGTTGGTAGACCAAGAATGAGGTGGGAGAATAACATTAACTATGATTTGACGGAAGTAGATTATACAGGGAATGATTGGAAAGCATTAGCTCTGGATAGGGATGTATGGAGAGTTTATGTCCGCGCGGCCATGAACATACGGGTTCGATAGTGCCAGTGAGTAAGTAAGTTTTTTTAATTCAATATCTTCAAAACTTATCATGGCTAGTACATTTCTAAGACAATTGCACTGTATATTCATAAGCTAGTTTATGAAGTGCATACTGTTTTAATTTGGTGGAAAATGAGAGAAGAACTGAAGTAAGAATTGTTGAAGAAGAGATTTCCTGAGTAACATTTGTGTCAGCATAACGTATTAAATTGTCCGGCAGAGTTTATCTTACTCTCCTGGACATGACGTGCAAGAGTTATTGTTTCTTCCTCCGGGAAAACTTGCAAACAAAGCAGCGCTCTTCTTTTGTTAAATCCAACAAAAACATGCGACGCTACGTTAAGTTTCAGTTGAGACAATAAGATAATTTATTACATTTTTAAATTTCATAATTTTTTTAAAGTATGTAGTTTTAAATGATTTATTACTAACTCATTAGCACTGTCGAATCGGAGGTTCGCAAAGTTCACCATACATCCCTAACCTGAGCTAATATTTTCCAATCATGCACTCTATATAGGCGGCTCTATAGTGAAAGTGGCTATACACTCGCCCTGCATCTCTGGGTCCCGAATTCGTGTTTCAGTCCATCATTAGGATCGTTGTAGACGAATCGAAGTCAAGGCAGCATTATCTAAGGGTTTCTCCCGTTTTCCCTGCCAAAAACTCAATTACACAATTTCTCCATACTTACGTTATCAACAAGACTTAGCGGATTCCACGCCAAAATAAACGCTACAGATGTGGTAATACACTTAGTATAGAGAGAGAGTATTGAGAAGCTCGTAAAAGAAGCGCAAGCCTGAATAAAAAGGCATCTGTGCAAATTTAATCCATTTTCATCCATTCAAGTAATACACCAATCTTAGTTTCCTATTAGATGTCTCATTGAGGGGATGTGCTAACCATATATCACTCGTTCACATCTAACTAAAAATTAGCCTGATTAAGAAACACCCTCTAGGGAGCACACATGTGCCCACGAAGTACATATGGATATAAATTTAGCAGACTGCTAATTAGTAAATTTGATACTGCTAATAAATAACTGTTAAAACTAAAACTTTCATGAAACATGCCCCTGCAGTTATTTTGCATTATGAACAATGGTGTTCCCTGCCTTAGTTTCCTATTAGATGTGCTAACCACATGTTACTCGTTGACACCTATAGGTAAATAACGTAACTAAAAATTAGCCTGATTAAGTACCTCGCGCTAGGGAGCACACGTGTCCCCACGAAGGACATTTGGATACATAAATTTAGCAGTCTGCTAACTAGTAAATTTGATACTGCTAATAAATAACTGCTAAAACTAAAACTTTCATGAAGCATGCCCTGCATTTTGCATTATGAACAATGGTGTTCCCTGCCTTAGTTTCCTATTAGATGTGCTAACCACATGTTACTCGTTGACACCTATAGGTATATAACGTAACTAAAAATTAACCTATTGAGAAACTCCCGCCAGTGCGCACCCGTTTCCCCACGAGGGTCGTATGGATACATAAATTTAGCAGACTGCTAACTAGTAAATTTGATACTGCTAATAAATAACTTTCATGAAACATGCCCCTGCAGTTATTTTACATTATGAATAATGCTGTTTCCTATTTTAACTTCCTACGAGATCTGCTAACCACATGTTACTCGTTCCCACCTATAGGTAAATAACGTAACTAAAAATTAGCCTGATTAAGAAACTCCCGCTAGGGAACACACGTGTCCCCACGAAGGACATTTGGATACATAAATTTATCAGACTGCTAACTAGTAAATTTGATACTGCTAATAAATAACTGCTAAAACTAAAACGTTCATGAAGCATGCCCTGCATTTTGCATTATGAACAATGGTGTTCCCTGCCTTAGTTTCCTATTAGATGTGCTAACCACATGTTACTCGTTGACACCTATAGGTAAATAACGTAACTAAAAATTAGCCTGATTAAGAACCTCGCGCTAGGGAGCACACGTGTCCCCACGAAGAACATTTGGATACATAAATTTAGTAGACTGCTAACTATTAAATTTGATACTGCTAATAAATAACTGCTAAAACTAGAACTTTTATGAAAGAGGCCCCTGCAGTTATTTTGCATTATGAACAATGGTGTTTCCTACCTTAGTTACATGTTACTCGTTGACATCTAACAATTAACCTATTGAGGAACTGCCGCTAGGGAGTACATGTGTCCCCACGAGGAACATTTGGATACATAAATTTAGCAGACTGCTAACTAGTAAATTTGATACTGCTAATAAATAACTGCTAAAACTAGAACTTTTATGAAAGAGGCCCCTGCAGTTATTTTGCATTACGAACAATGGTGTTTCCTACCTTAGTTACATGTTACTCGTTGACATCTAACAATTAACCTATTGAGGAACTCCCGCTAGGGAGCACACGTGTCCCCACGAGGAACATTTGGATACATAAATTTAGCAGACTGCTAACTAGTAAATTTAATACTGCTAATAAATAACTGCTAAATCTAGAACTCTTATGAAAGAGGCCCCTGCAGTTATTTTGCATTATGAACAATGGTGTTTCCTAGAAGGATGGTTGAACTTAACCGTGATGAAGGTGAATGTCGGCCGGAAGAGAGGGGAATGTGTAACAGCTGATGTATGGAAATAGAACAAGACGAGATGGAACGATAGGAACTGCCTGCACGTGTTTCCATCTGATCAAGTACTCGTGGGGAATGTGTCAAGTTGCAGTGATAATGAACGTTAAGTGATAAGTTGTCACAAGATTAATGAAAAAACTTCTCTTCTCTCTTTGCCATATCTTAATAAGCCCATTCTCTCCCTTTCTCTTTGCCATCTGTAAGTCTATCTCTTTTTTATAGCTTTTTTTATTTGGTTTTCATACAAGAAGTTTCCATGCCATCTTTCAATCCCCATTCGTGCCATGTGTCCTGCCAATCGCAGTCTACGAGACCTAACTATTCTTATTATATCTGCTTTCCTATAGATCTAACTAACTGACTCACTAGTTCTATCGAACCCATAGGTTCATGGCCGCGCTGTCGATATATCTATATCCTGAGCTAATATTTTCCAGTTATCCCCTGTATAATATATTTCCGACAAACCATACTTACTTACTTACTCACTGGCACTATCGAACCCGTAGGTTCATGGCCGCGCGAACATAAGCTCTCCATACATCCCTATCCTGAGCTAATGTTTTCCAATCATTCCCTGTATAATCTACTTCCCTCAAATCATAGTTAATGTTATTCTCCCACCTCATTCTTGGTCTACCAACTGGGCGTTTTCCCTCTGGCTTTCCTACAAGAAGCTTCCATGTAAGTCTTTCATTCCCCATACATGCAACATGTCCTAACATTCCATGTTCCTAGGAACATGTCCCTGTGTTTGAGCCTTTGGCATGGGTTCCCTGAAGTAGTCCCCGCCCGGAGAACCGAATGGGGGATTATTTGACCTCCGGAAAATTTTACCCCAGTTGAACTCATGTCCGCACTTCTTGACGGTTGTATTTTTACGGTGAAAGATCGTCACTCTTTCGCCCAAGGTACTTTTTTCATCTGGCTTGTCACCTTCGACCAGTCCGGCATGAGTAACCCTATCGGCAGCAATGCTTACCGCCGGCATAGCTCTCAGGATCATTTAAGCACGCAAGCCACTTCACCACGACAAGGTAAAGATACCATGGTTAATGTAATTCTCTGACCTAATATTGGTCTACCAATTGGGCGTTTTCCCTCTGGTTTTCCTACAAGAAGCTTCCATACCCCTTTTTCATTCCCCAATCGTGTCACATGTCCAGCCCATCGCAGTCTACGAGACGTAACTGCTATTATTATATCTGGTTTCCTATAAAAATCGTGTAGCTCACTGTTATGTAGTCTTCTCCATTCACCTGTCTATTCATCTCTCTTTGGTCCAAAAAAATGACATAAGAACAATATTCTCAAATACCTGTAGCCTAATCTTTCCTCCTCCATTAGAGGTCATGTTTCGCATAGGCCCTACTATTGAATTTGTTATGTCCTTCTATGCCATTATGTATTATGTTGTTTAATTTGTTATTGATTTTATAAGCTATGTGTATTAGTATTGATCCTACATCTAATGGTTTTAGTATAGCATTGTTACAAACTGTTGGTTTTCTTAGGGCTAAAAGGACCTTCGGGACTTGGATTTTTGGTAGCATGAGGTTCTAGCCGAGCGTTAGTATGTGGACATATTAGTTATAAAGGCATACGTGTTTTCGAACATAAATAAATGAATTCTTAATTTAACTAATTTATTTCTAGCGTATAATGATTACAATAACCTTAAGTAATTCTAACACAAAATAACTAATCTAAGCTTCTAACTTTCTTGAGTTTCGAGAGAGGGAGATGGGGATTTATAAATCTACCCTAATTTACATTTTAATAATTATCTAATAACTCTTACATTTTGAAATATAGTATTAAAATATTTAAGATACTTGATTTCATTTCTAACTGTCATAAATTTTATTAAGAAAAATGGTATGTAGACTTACCCATCAGCTACTGCTTCAACAGACACGAGTCCCATATTTTGCAAGCTTTATATACTAAGCTTCTCTCCTCCCAGCTACAACTAACTGTACTAACATACCAATAGTCTAAATGCAGAGATTTACAGTTAGCCTTGAAAATTTTGTTCCTGCCATAAGTCAAAATTCTGTCCTGAAATATAATATGTCTAAATGCTTTATATTTCAACAACTGTTTTTATTTGGAATAATTAAAATAATCTATGGAATAATTGAATATCTATGTAAAATAATCTATGTATTCGTAACAAGCATAATAGATACGGCCAGACAGTCGCCGTATTAGAAAATATTTGTGTAAAATATTTCGCGAAGATCGGTTGAGCCGATTCAAACATGCGCTGGCTGAATTTTTATATAAAGTTATTTTTTCTTATTCTATTCTTACATCAATCCTTTGGAAAAATAACAGAAGAGCGAAAAACGAGTCCAGCGAGAAAAAAAATTCATCTACTGAGATATAGGATACAAGGGAACGAAGAGGTTAAATTAAATCATATCTCATTGACATTCCTATGTTTTGAGATCCAGTCAGCACGTTACAATTGCGCGTTGTCGTTTATTAACATTTTGTGTCTATGACACATGTTGAAGTGCGGTTAAGTTTTCCGGAAATACCTTATTAAAACGTGTGTAAATTATAGACGAGGAAATGACGGTTTCAATGTAGGCTATACTGTTATTTGCTTTCCAACTGTGCTAGACTAAGCCAATATTATTCTATGATATTTTAAAAAATGTATAGGCCTATTACAGCGTAAAATTATGAACTATATTTTCATACACATTCATTACAAAAGGATAACACTTAAAAACTATTAATAACTATGTTTATTTAACGAATGTAGGTACTGTTTTATTAGCTCATATTATGACATAGAATTACAATTAAAGGAAAGGTGTTTTTGTAACTTGTTTTAATTCAGTATTTTCTTTTAACATCCTGGAAACTAATGCTTAAAATAAACGAGTTAATTTAACATAAGTAGATATGTAGCTTAATAAAACTAAAAATGGTCACAGTCCACCGCTGTGGTCTCGAGGGTAGCGTGCTGCCTTGTCACGTAGCGGGGCCCGGGTTCGATTCCCGGTCGGGACAGGCTCCTGGGTGAGGTTTTTCTCGGGGTTTTTCCTCACCTGTAAGACAAATGTCAGGAAGCTTAGGGTCCAACGGTCCCCGAAAAAATCATCCGGCCATCATCATCATCATCATCATCCTTCACCGGTGTGGAAAGCAACGGGAAGCTACCACACCCTATAATTCCCTAGTAAAGCTGCAAAGCATAGCATGAAAATGTTATGATCGCAATGAAAGACCTGCCCTCGGGCAGAATTACTATGGATGGATGGATATGGTCACACCAGAAACACATTATGTAGTGGAAATTGACAGTTATTGACAAATGAGGGAAATTTTGAAGAAGTGGCTGAATTTAAATACCTGGGAGCAATAATTTCAAATAAGTATGATATGCACAAAGGAATTAACATAGGCTCAATTCTGGAAATGTGTGCTATTATGCTTTACAGGGACCAACTTCCCTCTCTCAAAAAAATATCGAACAACATCAAAATATAAAATAGCTTACAATAATGGCATCTAAAATGTATAAAATTATATATTACTTTTCAGAACGGGGGCACGCCGTAGCGTAGTGGTTAAGGCACTGAGCTACAAGCCGGAAGGTCGAGGGTTCAAGTCCCGTTGGGGTCAGGATTTTTAAACTGACCCAAACCCTCTGGCGGCACTATGGCCCTGGGGTCGACTCAGCCTCTAACGGAAATGAGTACCAGACGCTTGTTCTGGGGTAAAGGCGGCCGTCACGCAGGGCTGACAACCCGGCTGACATAAAGTGCCGATTGTCTAGAAAAAGTGGGAGCCTTAACCTCCTACTACCCCAAAGGCCTCCTGAGGCCAGTTGTGGGATCACTTTACCTTTACCTTAGTTTTCAGAACTCTACACTGTTTATGGTGTTACGCCATTTGTCTCTGTCTTGTACATAAATAGGCCTATATATGAAACTGTTACTCTCGCAGTTACATTAAATGTAGGCCTAAAGGAGTTTACAAACTGACATGTAAAGATTGTGGACAAATGGAAAGTTCGACACAAGATTTAAGGAACACGTCAGAGATTTTATGTAGGCCTACCTACGCGGGTGGCAAATCAAGCTACGCTAAACACATAATTACCGCTGGTCATCGCATGCACACAATTGAACACACTTTATCGATAGTTCACCGAGAAAGAATACCAGCCAAAATCAATGTACTGGAAGAGCTTGAAATCTTAAAACAAGTCGACAACAATGTGCTTTTGAATGAGAACACACCCCAAACATACAATCCCTTATATGAGATGCTTAAAAAAACGATCAGTTCCTCCTGGAGACGCAACAGGACCTACAACGTCTTCTACAGCGTATTATCCACTAGTAGCGCATACTCGTCCTGCTGATGATGGAAGTTAACTTCCGAAAGGTCTACAGTTAATATTCTATATAAGTTACATTATTTTAACAAAGTTGAGGACGACGGCACCTGCCAACAGGTACATTTTTATTTTAATTTTATTTTTTATCTTATTAGATGTAGGAGTTCACCTTAAACAAAGATTACAAAATCGCTCCAGCGGTCGCAATTTTCGATGTTTCACAACGAAATCTTCTAACATCATTTCACAAGAGCTTGAAATCTTAAAACAAGTCGACAACAATGTGCTTTTGAATGAGAACACACCCCAAACATACAATCCCTTATATGAGATGCTTAAAAAATTCCTACTGGAGACGCAACAGGACCTGCAACGTCTACAGCGTCTAAACTACTACCAGCGCATACTCTTCCTGTTGATGATGGAAGTTAACTTCCGAAAGGTCTACAGTTAATATTCTATATAAGTTACATTATTTTAACAAAGTTGAGGACGACGGCACCTGCCAACAGGTACATTTTAATTTTAATTTTATTTTTTATCTTATTAGATGTAGGAGTTCACCTTAAACAAAGATTACAAAATCGCTCCAGCGGTCGCAATTTTCGATGTTTCACAACGAAATCTTCTAACATCATTTCACAACTAAACTTAGTATATGCTATAAAATAGGCCGAGGTAGATATTATCGAAAAATCAGAGAAGTCCGACTATTAGAAGAGGATATACCTGAAATCCGAAATTAAAAATTAACTCTAGTAACCGCCATGTTTGGTTCGTCGCAATGTAGGCCTATACATACAAGTTTTCAGGTACGGCGAGTGTTTACCCGCCTATTATAACAATTAGGCGTAGACCTTGTCGTGGTGGAGGGGCTCAGTACCTAATGACCCAGACGATTAGATAAATAAATAAATAAATAGCTTTATTTTACCTGGCAGAGTTAAGGCCTTAAGGCCTTGTCTGCCACTCAACCAGGTTTTTAAAAAAAATACAAAAAAAATAGTCTTACAACTAAATAAACAATTACATATTATAAAAACAATACAATACAATCAATATTTATAATATATTTTGATTTACTCTAAATTTAACGAATTAAATATATAATATGTACAAGGTATAAAAAACGAGAAAAAAAATATTAATGACATAGTATAAATTTAAATAAATAAAGAGAAATTAATTAATAGACAACAGGTAACTGTATAAGCGTGACTTAAAGGTGCCAAGTGTGCGGCAACCCCTGATATCTTGAGGAAGGAAATACCAGTAGCGAAGAGAAGTAGATAGGGTAGTCTGTTTTTTTTAACTTGCTTGCTATCTAGTAAGAGGAGAAGGGAAGCGAACTAGCTCCAACGCGGGACCTCAACGGCTTCAGAAGCGGAAGAAGAATATTGTTTTCAACGGTAAAGAAGGCGTAAGAAGAAACCTGCAAGACAAGGGGTAGATGGGACTCTAAAGCTTTGGTTAGCAACCCGCCTAGGAGAAGGAAACTCCGACATAAATCCCCGATCTACTAGGGAATGTGGTTGTGCGTCTGGGCTGGTAACCGGACCACATAAAAATTTCCAAACTCATCTCTCTGACAGTGTTCATGTAGAAAGAATGAATGTAACAAGGTTACCAAACGCCCATTTAACTATAAGCCAAGAGGTTCGAGGAATATAGGAAGGCCAGTGAAAAGATGGACAGAACAACTGTGAGGCGGAACAGGCATTTGCCTAGCCCGTGAAGCGAAGAAGAAGAATAATAAGTTAATCTGATACTAACGTTTAAAAATCGTATTTAATTTATTTAGGCAAAGCACCGCACGGGGTTTAGCTAGTAGCTTAATACACAAATTGTCTATTATTGGTCTAGTGTTTATGTTCCTTGGCTGTAGCCCCGAGGGTCGCGAGTTCAAACCCGGCCGGAGACGATGGATCTTATATGATGGAAAAATTCAAGGACAAGTTCTCTGGGAGAAACTTTAAGCCGTGGATACCGAGTGTGGATATTTTCAAGGCATGTTGTCTTAAACCGCTCGATTACGGCACGGACATCTCAAACCACGATTGTAAACAAAAGAAACTTTTTTTTTTCCACACTCTTAAAATGCTGTGTAAAAACACTAACTTTACGAGTGTGAAATTTCATATTACACAAAAGGAAGCGTTATTTAAAATCTAGTATAAGTTGCAGTAATTTGCATGTTTCATGTGTAAAAGTGAGATAGTTAGATTTATATAATGTGAACTTCAAAGAATAATTTGAGTTTTAATCATATATATATATATATATATATATATATATATCCTTGAACCAAACAGATAAATTTGAAATTTATATTTGGAGCGTGAAATAATATTACTTAACTTATAAAAAAATGAACAGGCAACAGATTTTTGCTGACATTACAATTTGCTGATGATCAACTGGTTTTAGCGCAAGACAAATTTGATATGGAATTCATGATAAAAATGTTGAAAAACACTTATGAATCATGGGGGTCTCACAGTAAATTTAAAAAAACAGAATATTTGGCAATAAATAGCAATGCAAGAGAAAATTTAATATTGAAAGAAGGAATCCAAATAAAGCAAGTGAAATAAACTAAATATCTGGGAATAATTATGGATAACATTGAAGTTATAGGCAAAGAGAACTTAAAGCATAGAATTGAATTGAGTAGCAAAATAACATCATCGTTTAAATTCCATATGGTGGGATAAGCATGTTTGGAAAGACAAAAAAAAATATAGTGAAACATTGGTGAAATATGTTAGAAGTGAGGTATATGTGATCAATAAAGAATTACAAGAATAGACAACTAGGTCCAGAAATGGATTATTTACGCAGAAGTGCCAGAAACTCAAAATTAGAACATGTCACAAATAAGTAAATTAGATACATAATTGAAGCAGAAGAAAGCATAATTGAAAGAATTGAAGATAAGGAGTTAAAATTGTCAGGACATATTTTAAGAATGAAAGAGGAACAATGGCCGAAACTACTATATCAATGGCAACCAAGCAGAAAGAATAAAAGAGGGAGACCAAAGTTAACATGGAAGGAAAGCATGAAGATAGTAATGCAAGCAAGAGGGCTAAGCGTTGAAGATGCTGAAGATCGTAGGCTTTAGAGGTTTGGCACGGAAAGACGGCAGCAGCTGAAAAAACCCGAAGGTAGATAGATCTTCTTATAAGCCCATGTTTCCCTTAACAGAGTTTTAGGCGCTCTCCCCCTACAAGGAAGAATTTGAACCATACTAATTTAGTTACACTTGTTTTCGCATAGATGTCATTTGAGTGGTCCGTGGTCAGCGTTCCGCCTCATACTGACATCTAGGAAACCAAGGTAGTAACTTACTAGGACGAGAAAATTCCGTAAATTTTGCTTAGAGGCCTTTTCATTCAGGCTTAAGGAAGATAGATAGATCTTCTTCTTCTTCACTTCCTGGTTTAGGCAAGAGTTGCCTGTTCCGTCTTCATTAATAGATCTAAGACAATCCCTTCCGAGGACGTCCGACATCTCTTCTTCCTCTTGGAAAATAATGGAAGATTTTATTTGGTAATCTACTTTCTTCCATTCTTTCTACATGTTCTTTCCACTGTATCTTGTTGTTAACTATCTTTTCTTTTATGGAGTAGATCTGTAGTTCTTCACGGATATCCTCGTTTCTTATCTGGTACATTCTAGTGCAGCGTTTTACTCTTCTATAAAATTTCATCTCGGCTGCTTGGATTTTACTTTCTTGTTTGGTAGTGGTAATCCAAGATTCACTCCCATACAAAAAACAGGGACAGCCATTGTTTTATAAAATTTTAATTTTGTTTGTTTATGGGCTTTATTATTCAATTGTCTATTTATTGTACCACAAATAGCTTGAAATTGATGTGTTTTGTGCTCAATATCTTTATCATACCCATAGCTGATGTCACATCCTAAATATTTAAATTGGGATACTTGTTCAATAATTTCGTCTCTAATTACTATTTTTGCACGCAGAGTATTTCTTCCACAAAATGCCATTACTTTTGTTTTACTTATTGAAATTTTAAAATTATATCGCTACATATTGCATTTAGTTTGTAAGCAGCCATTTGTAACAGATCTTCATCATGGTGTAGTAAGACTAAATCATCGGCGAAAAGTAAGTTATTAATACTTGAGTTATTGTTCAATCTAAGGCCTTTGTCCATTATAATTTTCCATTGTTTCATAATGTCGTCGATATATATATATATATAATATATATATTAAAAAGAGTGGGCGATAGACTACACCCTTATCTATAAGATAGATAGATAAAAAATTAAATCAATAAAATATGTTCTGGAGAACTCAGTGGTCCACAACTAATTAAAACTCTAGTTAAAAAAATTAAGAGGTCATTCGGAACATGTTCCATCTTCATCTGTTGTAAATATAATTTTCCAACAGCCTATATATATTTTTTAAACTGAAGTTTTAATTAGTTGAGGACGATCTCAGGTACATATTTTAAAATTTTAAATTGTTATATAACAATCTCAACGGTAGTCAAAATTGCTTTAATTAACTTGCTACAGTTGGGCTGCTTGATGGAGCTCTATTATTTGAAATGAAGAAAACTTGTGTGATGTAGATGTTCTAAATTTGGATGCTCGATACTGCATGTTGTCGACAGTGAATTCCTCGAACGCTTTTTGTACAAATGTTCCAGCTCCAGACAGACAGAGGTGGTTTCCAACCTAGCCAACAGACAAATGACAGTAGGGATGAGGGGTGTAAAATGTTATATTTAGAGATCGCTATATAGGGAGATCATCACTGCAGCACCCATCCAGCTGCGTCATCTCTTACCTAAATGCTAAATGATATGCTTACATTCAAAGGATTGCAAGTGATAAAACTGCAGTCTATAAAAGGCCAACATGCAAGTGTATAAATATGTCCACCGCTGTGGTCTCGAGATAGTGTGCTGCCTTGTCCCGCCCGGGTTCGATCCCAGGTCGGGGCAGTTTTTCTGGGTGAGGTTTTTATCGGAGTTTTTCCTCACCTGTAAGACAAATGTCAGGAAAACTTTAAGGCCCAAACGGTCCCCGAAATCATATGGCCATCATCATCTTGTTTTTCATTTAATTGAGGCATGGAGATTGTTTCTGTAGTATTAGGCATATTATTATAACTAACAGACTTACTTTCAGTTCTGTTATTTCGTTCCTTAGGACCTTCATATGTTTTTAAATTGACATTCTTCTTAAATGTAAGATTTATGTCACATAGGCCTATACCAATTTGCGGAAATTCACTTGATATCTTATCATTCATGGTCTCTAGAACCGATTCGCCATATTGTTCAATGTCCCTTCTCGGTCCAGTTAAATTTAAATTAAGTTGCTGTCTTTTAGCCAGATTACTTAAAACTAATATTTGCACACTAAATTAATATAATTAGTAATATATATTGAAAATAAAATAAACACAAACACATTTAATTTTGAAATAATCAATATTTGTAATTCAATTGAAATTCGCGGTTGTAACAAAAAGCACAGCCACCTGGTTAAATAATAAACCAATTACCTTACACGGCCATCTGTTAGAATCGTATGGAACTCACAGTTAAATAATAAACAAATAATTTGCAATAAAAATAATGCGACTATACATTTAGTTATAAACTTCCCTAAGTCTCAAGTTGGATCAAACTGCACATAGTGTGCAAAATTTTATTAAAATCGGTTCAGTAGTTCAGGATTCCATTGCGGACAAACGTGACACGTAATTTTTATATATTAAGATATATATCCATCCATAGTAATTCTGCCCGAGGGCAGGTCTTCCGCTTTAGTAGGGAATTGTAGGTGTGGTAGCTTCCCGTTGCTTTCCACACCGGTGAAGGATGATGATGATGGTGAGATGATAATGATGATGATACGGATGATGACCATATGATTTCGGGGACCGTTTGGGCATTAAAGTTTTCCTGACATTTGTCTTACACGTGAGGAAAAATCTCACCCAGAAAAACTGCCCCGACCGGGGCAGCACGCTATCTCGAGACCACTACGGTGGACTTCCATTATGCTACAAGCCGGAATATCTAGGGTTCGAGTTCCGGTTGTGTCAGGATTTTTAAACTGACCCAAACCTTCTGGCGGCACCATGGCCCTGGAATAGACTCAGTCTCTAACGGAAATTAGTACCAGATGCTAGTTCTGTGGTCTCTCGCAGGGCTGACAACCCGGCTGACATTAAGTGCTAATTGTCTAAGAAAAGTGGTAGCCTTAACCTCCTACATCTCCAAGGACCTCCTAAGGCCTGTAGTGGGACCACTTTACCTTTTAGCTGATTTATACTCGTAGGGGAAATCAGATGTAATAAGAAATGTTAAATCTCGTAGTCTGCGATGGGCAGGTCTTGTAGGACGAATGGGTAATGAAAGAGGGGCATGAACATTTCTTGACGGAAAACGAGAGGAAAAACGACCAGTAGGTAGCCAATAATGAAGTGGGATAATAGCATTAACTATGATTTGGGGGTGGTAAATTATTCGGAGGATTATTATAAAACATTGCCCCGGGATAAGGGTGTATGGAGAGCTTATTCATACTCGGCCATGAACCTCCGAGTCCGGTAGTGCCGGTTATTTATTTCAAGTTATGGCATAATAACACCAGTTATGAAGTGATCTCTGTTTCTTATTATACATCATGGATATTTATAGTCACTTTGAAAAAGTAAACATAATTATAATATAAAAAATAGAGTTATAAAAAAATATGGTGCCAATTTCTAGCAGTTATGACTTCTAGCACCGAATAATTATCCATCAAATTCCATTTAAAATTTTTATCGTGTTTTTCGCACCAAATATGAGACATTAATCTTCAAATATTTTTATTCAAACTTGTGCCATTAAATTTCCTGCTAGACTTAATGTCTTCCCCAACTTTGTTTTATATGCGTTTTATTAAAGATCCGGCAATATTCTCGACAAATCTAAACTTTTCTCTTATTCCCTGATTTAATTTATATGGAGACAATGAAAATACAATAAACATACAATAATTTTGAAAACTACGAAGTATATGTGAGTTTATGATGAAGATATTAAGCTTTACTACCAACAGTAAAAGAATAGGCCTCATAAAAATGTATAGACAAATATTGCTGCCTATGTAAAGATTTTTAGTAGGGATGGCCAAACACGCACTTCTCTCTCTCTCTCTCTCTCTTTCTCTCTCTCTATCTATCTATCTCTCTCTCTCTACCTTTCTCTCTTCATTTCTCCTTCCTTCTCTCTCTCTCTCTCCTTCTCAATTTCTTCCTCTCTCTCGATCTCTCTTCCCCTGTCTCTCTATCTATGATACACCTATCTCCCCTCCATCACTCTGCCCTCCCTCTCTACCTCTCTCTCAAACTCCCTCTCACTCCTCTTTCCTCCACCAATCTCCTCTCTCTCCCTCTACCTCCCTCTCTCCCTACCACCCTCTCTCCCTAGCTCCCCTTTTCTCTCTGCCTCTCTCTACATCACTCTCACTCTATACATCCTCTCACTTTCCTCTATTTCTCAAATCTCTCTCTATTTCTCAGTCTCTCTCTCTCTCTCTCGTCTCTCTCATCTGTCTATCTTCTCTCTCTTCTCTCTTCTCTCTCTCCCGTCACTCTCTGCCTCTCTTCCCTTGTCGTCTCCTCTTCCAGCCTCATTATCTATTCCACTTCTCTCTTCCCTCTATACACCTTTTCTCTATCACTATAGTCACGCACTCTCTCTCTCCACAGCCTGCGCCATCTCTATCTCTATTACATCTATATAGCCATCTTTCTTCCTATCTATCTCATTCAAACTCCTCTCAATCTCTCTCCTCCTCAGTCTCACCCCTTATCTCTCTTCCTCTCTCTCGCTCTCTCCCTCTCTCCCTACATCTCTCTCCCTCTATATCTCCCTCTCTCTACCCCTCTCTCTCTCTCTCTCACCCTGTCTCTCCCTCTTTCTCCCCCTCTCTCTCTCCCTCCCTCTCTCTCTCTCTCTCTCTCTCTCTCTCTCTCTATATATATATATATATATATATATATATATATCTCTTTTTTCTTTTCTCTATCCCACTCTTTCTCTTTCTTTGTCTTCCTGACTTTAGCCTCATCTTTTAAGGTACTTCCAAGTGTATTTGATCACATAGGCCTATTGATATGCAGAGACTGCCTGAATGAGGACATCTCTCAGACAGTATATTTAAAACAATATAACACCATTCACTTGTAGATTCTTACTAACTCACAGCACTATCTTAACACATAGGTTCATGGACACGCGGACATAAGCTCTCCATACAGACTTATCCTGAGCAATGTTTTCCAATCATCCCCGTGTATAATTTAAATTCCTTCAAATCATAGTTAATATTATTCCCCAACCTCATTCTTGGTCTGCCAACTGGGTGTTTTTCTTCTGGTTTTCTTACAAACTTCCATGTCCCTCTTTCATTCACCGTTCTTGCTACATATCCTGACCATCGCAGTCTACGAGACTTAACTGTTCTTTTAAAGATTCTTACTATATGCCTAATTAATTTATGTATTTTCCAGTGTCTACTTTATGTTAAAAATATGTAAATAATTATAGCCCTAGAATTCAAATTCATACTCACAAACCAGAAACAATACACTTATAAATACCTTACTATAGATTAAGCAAGTGTTTAAATAATTTTAATGTAATTGGAATAAAAATGTATAGGCCCAATATATTGGTAACCGTGTGAAATGACTTTTAATATATTTAAATATAAGATGTACAACTCATTAGTTTATCATCACCTATATAAGATTTTTTTTAACTTCAATGTGTGATTTTTTTTTATTTTAAGGGGGTGATGGGTGAAATTTCTATTTTCTACATTTTTTGAGTTAGAGACTTGATTTTTTGTACAAACATTCACTGAATAATACATAACTATGTTTTTAAATTTCATTCTTGTGAGACATTTATTTTATGAGTTATTAAATATTATATTTAAAAAATACATATAATTAAATGGGTTCCACAATTTTTTAGTAAAATGTCTGATTTTTTTACAAGATCCCTAAAATATTTAGAAAAATATCATGCATTAGAATTCTTATAACGTGAATACAAAGGGGAAAAAAATGTTGTAGGCCTACCTCATGCGTGGAATTACAAAAAAAATAATAATTGCATACATTTTATTTTTTATTTCTTAAAATATTACTTGAATCATGAAACCCATGCACTACTTTGTTACCCATTGTTTTTAGGACATGCAAGTAAAATTTTGAAACTTCTAGGACAAAATTCTGAATTTCATTCAATTTTGAATGTACAAAAATGCAGTGGAAATAAAAGTGTGGAAAAAATAGTTTAAAGATTTGCATGCAGGTAGTATTTAACTGGCGCAGCCTTTTAACTCTGATGTAATTCAGGGCACTTAGAAGCGGCATAGGCCTCTCAAACTTTGACAACATATACATTAGAGTACATGTTATTTTTTAGTATAAAAAACAAAAAAATGCCAATTTTGATCTCAAATGGTCAATTTTTCACTCATCACCCCCCTTAATTCTGACACTGTCAATTGCAATTGGTATATTCATTAACTTTCAATCAATCTATTGGAAATACTTTAGAACATGTGACAAGATTTTTTTCCAAATTCCAACCATACATCATCCGCATGCGCCAAACAGCCGCGAAGCGGTTTACACTATGGAATCACGGGATGTAGCCAACATATACATGATATTTGAACTCGCGTTGCCAACGAACCTCAAAGCTAACCTAACGCAATTTAAGTACTCTAACCTGTGAACGAATGCACGTCGATTTTATTTAGTGTAAGTTAATTAGTGCAGACTCTATGTTGTCTGCCCTGGACACAGAATATTTGTTAAAATCAATATGGCTGCCACGTCTTCATGTAGTTCAATATCGTGAAAAAATATATTCAAATAATCGTTAGAAAATATTAAAAATCATTGTAACTGGTGTAAAATAACACTGGTCAACCTGATTTTTGTCTCATGAGTACCAATAGCTGTACTTAATAAAGTTTTGTATCGTGTTTTCAAATATGTATTCGGAATTTCTCCATCACCCACAGTTTTTTTTTATTTCAATTTCAATTAACGGATTTAAATAATTATTTTAATAAACGTTTTTCGGTCCATTTATCCATTGTAAAATAAAATCAAATGAGTCCAGCTATGGAAAAGAGATATCAAGGCAAATGGAATCCTAATATGCTGGCCGATTATTGTTGCACCACCAAGAGGGATGCTCCACAGGCGAAATATAGCAGAAAATCGTCATTTCTTACTTTCTAGGTGAGTCCGAATGTTCAAATATTATGTAGTTAAACTGAGAATAGATTTGTTATCATTTTCAGTTTATTATTTTAACACTCACCTCTTTTTTTTTGTACAAAATATTAAAGTGTTTGAAATTATATATTCCTGTCTCTCGGAAACCTTTCGTGATGGAAAAAACCGATATCATAGTTGAATTCAGGAGAAAAAATACTATCAGAATCACACATTTTTCTTTCTGAGACAAAAAAAAATTATTTTTTGTTGCTCAGTGTATTTTGAAAAATGAAACCCTAAGAATAAAATTTGACATTTAAAAATTTATGTCACGTGTAGTATAGTTTAGCCAAACTATTAAACTATTCTCAGGATTTAAGTCCTTAAAATATATGGACTCCGCGAACCTCCGAACTAGAGGTAGACATGTCAATCACTAGTTCATTGGGACCGACAGATTTGAACATTGCATTGCCCCTGTACTGTACTCACTATGAATCATTCTTGAGTGAGTGCAAATAACAGTAAATTAATACTGTATTGTAAGGAGTTTCGCCAATAAGAAACTGAAACACGCTTCAATGACCTGTATTTATTGCCACGTTACAACGTAAGTTCTTTTTTTTTAATTGTGTAAGCATCATTCCAACTTGACATCACTTTTGATGAACTTTCACGAATTCACGATTGAAGAAGACTACATAACAGTGATCTTTTATGGAAAACCAGATACAATAACAACAGTTAAGTCTCGTAGACTGCGATGGGTAGGACATGTCGCACAAATGTAGAATGAAAAATCGGCATGGAAACTCTAGGAAAACCAGAGGGAAAGCTCCCAGACAAGTCCAGTTCTGGTAACTGTAGCTGTCTTGTAAAACCAAAGGCGCGTGGCAGGAGGGAACATTGCCAAGTAGGGGAGGGAAGTAGTAGCCATGCAAAAACCATTTTCTTAATAATAACTAACTAACTAACTAACTCACTGGCACAATCGAACCCGTAGGTTCATGGCCGCGCGGACATAAGCTCTCCATATATCCCTATCCTGAGCCAGTGTTTTCCAATCATCCCCTGTATAATCTACTTCGCTCAAATCATCTTAATAATAATAATAATAATAATAATAATAATAATAATAATAATAATCAAATCAACTCAACTCAACTCACTGGCACTATCGAATCCGAAGGTTCATGGCCGCGCTGATATAAGCTCTCCATACATCCCTAACCTGAGCTAATGTTCTCCAATCATTCCCTGTATAATCTACTTCCCTCAAATCATACTTAATGTTATTCTCCCATCTTATTATTGGTCTACCAACTGGGATTTTCCCTCTGGTTTTCCTACAAGAACTTCCATGCACGTATTTCATTCCCCATTCGTGCCACATGTCCTGCTCATCGAAGTCTACGAGACTTAACTGTTCTTATTATAATCTGGCTTCCTATAAAGACCATGTAGTTCACTGTTAAGTAGTCTTCTCCATTCATCTGTATGTTCATCTATCTTTGGTCCAAAAATGTTCCTAAGAACTTTATTCTCAAAATACTCGTAATCTCATTTCCTCCCTTAAAGTAAGAGTCCATGTTTCGCATCAATATAATATAACTGGTAGAATAATAGTGTTATATATTTTTATGTTTATCGTTTTTTGAAAGGAGTTGGGACGTCAAAAGTCTCTGCAATGCATAATAGCACGCATTTCCAGAATTGAGCCTATGTTTAATTTCTTTTTTGCATCTCATTCCTATTTGTGATTATTGTTCCTAGGTGTTTGAATTCAGCCACTTTCTCAAAATTTCCCTCATTAATAAAAATAATAATAATAATAATAATAATAATAATAATAATAATAATAAAATTGTTACCAAAGCTACGCTATTCTATAATGAACACTTCATACTTATTAAAGATCAAATCTACTCCGTATTCACTAACACACAACTAGTAGATATGAAAATTCAACGTGTAGCAACTATCATGTTTTAAAAACTGAGGATAGTTTCTGGCAGCACCTGTAACTCTCCCTCGCTCTTGCGCATAATACACCATATCCATCCATAGTAATTCTGCCCGATAGCAGGTTTTTCACTGCAATCATAGCATTTTCATGCTACGCTTTGCAGCTTTACTAGGGAATTATAGGTGTGGTAGCTTCCCGTTGCTTTCCACACCGGTGAAGGATGATGATGACGGCCGGATGATTTTCGGGGACCGTTGAACCCTAAGCGTCCTGACATTTGTCTTACAGGTGAGGAAAAAACCTCACCCAGGAGCCTGTCCCGACCGGGAATCGAACCCGGGCTCGCTACCTCGAAACCACAGCGGTGGACAATACACCATAGACCCCACAAAAGCAGCTAAAGAAGCCAGAACTAACTATAGGTAAAGTAAAGTATTCCCACTACAGGCCTCAGGAGGCCCTTGGGGTAGTGGGAGGTTAAGGCTCCCACTTTTTCTTGACAATCGGCACTTGATGTCAGCCGGGTTGTCAGCCCTGCGTGACGGCCGCCTTTACCCCCAGAACAAGCGTCTGGTACTCATTTCCGTTAGAGGCTGAGTCGACCCCAGGGCCATAGTGCCGCCAGAAGGTTTGGGCCATATTAAAAATCCTGACCGCACCGGGACTTGAAACCTCGACCTTCCGGCTTGTAGCGCAGTGCCTTAACCACTACGCTACGGCGACTGATTATAGGTAGCCATGAACAAAGCGGGACCATAACTTTAACCTTGATTTGAGGGAAGTAGATTACACAGAGGATTATTGGAAAACATTAGTTCAGGATTGAGACTACCTTTCAACGCAACGCAACATCAATGAACGTTGATTGCAATTCCGGTATTAAAAAGGTGAGATTAAACTAAGGGAAAGTGAGTAAAAATGATTAATATTGCAAACTGGGATGCATAGACTGATTCACTACGCATAGTCCACCAAACCGACAGAAGTAGACTCGCAGAAGATTAAAGAAATAAAATAAATGAAGATGGAAGTGGTGGAAACCACGTTAGGTCGAATGTGTGAACTAAGTACTTGCAATAAGAAATAATAGCACTGCTGAAAATCGCCTTCTTCCCTCGAATTAAATTTACGACTACCACCACCCCCATGCATCAAGTCCCAAACCAAGGAATTCCCGATATCAATGCACCATTTACTTCAAAGCTGTACAATACAAGGCCGATGTGGTTATGTTTTGTAAACTCAGCTGCTATAAAACATCCATAAAATGTGCTTTCCACGTCGGTAAAACTTTCAGTTGTTTATAACATCACCTTGGAAACAGAAAGTTATTTTCAGTAACATATGACATTCGTGTTTTTTAAATTACCTCTAATTCAAGTCATAAAATGTAGAAGGGAAATTTTCTGCTTGTTTCCTTAAACTACACTTTCCTGGAGATAACTAAAGTATATTTATTTTAATGTTGAACTATGTCATGTACAAAAACAGAGTGTAACAAAACTAAGTACTTAGATTTCCAAGGATTACATAACAAATCAAACATTTAATATCCATAAGCGAGCGAGTTGGCTCGGACGGTAGAGCGTTTAAGCGCGGAATTCATACTCATCTAATATATAAAAATGAATGTTTGTTTGTTTATTTGTTTGTTCGTACTTTATACGCGGCCATACCGTTGATCCGATTGTGATGGGTTTTTTACAAAATGTTCAGGAGATTCCCGGGATGAACATAGGCTATAAGATAGTTGAGACACTCAACTCCTACACCCTTAAAAAACACCCTCTGGAATAAAAAAGTCCTTTCTTCTTCTTCTTCTTCTTCTTCCTTTCATGTGATAGACCTAATGGTCTGTTACGGTCTCAATCCAACGTTTGAAGGGTCTGCCCAAAGATATCTTGCCTGGTGGCTGGTAATTTAAGATCTGACGTGGTATTCTTGTTCTACTCATTCTTCGTACGTGAGATTTCCAGTTGTTTCTGTATTTTTGTACATATTCCATGACTGTCCTTTTTTAACCTTAAATGACCTAATACTTGGAAGGAAGAAGAAGATTTACAAAATTTCTACTTTATAGTATGTATACTTCAATTAGGCCTACAATTTGAATTTTTTAAATGTATTTACAAAATGTAGTTCATCAATTTCACAAATTAATTGTCTGTATCACTTTGTCCTTGAGGCAATCCTCTAATGAGGAAAGTTGTATATAATAAAAAAAACTATGGAAAAGTTAGGATTAGGAAACCGGCTTTTCCAAAAATATATTGATTAAATGGATGGGTCCAGAATTCGATTTGGGTGTGCAGGTAACACAATGGTACGTTCCTGATTCCCAGGAAACCGTTCAATTTTCAACCGCAAAACCACATTTCTTTGAATTCTGAAGGTTGGATGAGAAATACCTTCATGCAGTAAATTCAACCAATCGTGCATAAAGTAGCCAGTCTGTCTTCTCATATAATTCTTACAAGTTTTTGTGCTCCTTCTCTATCAATTCCATATGACACTCTTATCAATAACACATCCGTGGCATATTTTTTATAATTTTAGAAAAAAAATTGTCTACTGTTATTACTCATCATCATCATCCAGGGATTAAGCCTGTTGGCTCGTTCCGGTTTCATGAAAACTAGAATTGTTAAAATTGTTCAGACCATCTTCTGTGTGGGCGTTCAACATTTCTCCATTCGTGCGGTTTATAATTTAGCAATAATTTTGTACTACAGACTAAAATTTCAATGGCAAAAAATGCAACTAAGACATTACATGGAATAATTTGGAATAAAAATATTACAAAATAAACTAAAATGAAAATTTATAAGAGCATAATACAGAATATTCTGTCATATGGAAGTGAAACTTGGTCTTTGACGGAGTTACAACAGAAGAACATTAGAACAGTTGAAGTTGATTATTTTAGAAGAAGCCTCCAAAAAACAAGACAGGATAAAATAAGAAATGAATTCCTTTGGAGAGAAATGAATGTCACCACATCTGTTGTTAAGAGGATTGAAAATCGAACGCTTAAATGGCATGGCTATGTACAAAGAATGGAAAATGAAAGATGGCCAAAAAAATATATACCAATGGTCACCCCCTGGAAGAAATAAACGTGGCAGACCAAGATGGAAATGGAAAACCTACGTCAGAACTATAATCGATGATTGGAATTTGGAAGAGGGAGATTGTTATGATAAAGATAAATGGAAACTGAAGACGGCAAACCTATAAGTGGGAGAAAGCCGAAGAAGAAGAAGATTTTGAAAATCTTTCTTCTGGCATTCTATCAATATGTTCTTTCCAGGAGTTCCTATATTTAATTATTCGGTCTGTAAGTTTGAAAATATTTAGTTTCTTTCTTATATCTTCATTTCTTTTCTTATCCAGCAGAGTATATCCTGCTATATTTCTTAAAAATCTCATCTCAGCTGCTTCCAATCTTTGTTCTTTTCTTTTAGTGATCGTCTTTTAGTGTCTACTGTCATTACTAAACTGCATAATTAGTTTACTGTTTCCATAGCAATAAAACATGAACTCAATATCCACGTAAAAACTTGCAAAACAAAAGTAATCTTTTTGAAATATGAATTGCACAGCTTACTGGAAACAATTGTTTATTTCTTCTTATTTTCTGACTAATTAAATATTAATAAAACTTATATTATTATAATTTATTAGTTGCCCCAAAAAAGATCTAACCCACATACTACAAATTGTTAGGAAAACGTAATATATATAATGTTTATTTTATTATATCATATACACTTTAATCTCTCATCCTACTGAAAACATATACAGCCAATTTGAATGCAAAACAACTGATTGAATATTAACAAAATAATGCACAATTTTATGTAAAAACGATCTATGTCTATAGAGTGCAAAAATGATCTAACCCATATTTAATTATAAATGCTATAATAAGAAATAGAAAATACATATTGAACACTGATTCAGTTAGAAAAATTTCTAATCGAATCAGTTTTCAATATTTATTTGCCATTCAATGTTATTTCGTTACATTCTTTGTGTCTTTCTTTTTTCACTCAATTTCTCTAAGATTCTGATTAGAATTCGCAGAACTGTGGTGGAATGAAATTACACATGTGCAATAATAGTTTTTCTGCACAGCTACTTATGACTTGAGTAACTGCTTTCGCCATTGTGTTACAGATATATCACTATTAGCTTGAAAGCCATTTTTTTCTAAATAAATAAAAGAGATCTGGAAGAGAGTATGGATAATTTTACATCCACCATCCCGTGATATTCTCCGGATAGATCACTAATCCACTGAAAACTCAATTTTCGAATGTTTAATGGTTAGATCTTTTTTCGGGGCAACTATTCAATTGTAATATAAAACGAAACATAAATGTTGTTAGTATTACTCAATAGAATATGCTTGTTGGCCCTTAGTATTTCTTCGCGATCGTCTAATAATATGTGGTTGTGCATGTCAACTTAAGGCGGTATAGGGCCAAAGGGAGGGTGGCACAGCCCGTCCTCGAGGCCTTGGGCCCAGCCAAATAAGTGGTGGTATGAGTCATGTGTTTGAATGATGTGAGTTGGACCAGGAATACCACAACACACTACATATCACCATAGAGCAGATTTCTCCTCAATCATTCCACGAAGAAAAGACCGCTTATACAACAAAACAAAAAAATAAGATTATCGACCCCATCTTTATCATAAGTAATGTACAGGATTTGGAAATCAAAAGTTGCATTTCTTAGGACTATTTAATGAATAAAATTAAGCTGCTTACCCAAAAATCATTATTTAAATATATAGTTGCCGATATTTTAAAACATTTATATATTTAATGTAAACGCCGATGTTTAAAAACAAATTAGAAATATGTGGTTAAGTTTCATTTGCTTATTCACTGCAACTTGATCAATTTAATTATTGCCAAATAAGATCGCAATGGAGAAAAAATTACACACATCATACTGCATATTATAAGCAACATTGTAGGTTATTAATTAATTTTTTTAGTAAACAACTCAGTAAAAGCATTATTTAAAAACACGATTATTGAACACACTTATCAAATGTAGAGTTCGAAGGAATCTGTTCATTATTTGCTATATTTAGTATATTTGTTGGAGAGTCAATCACTGCAAAATAATGCTCTGACCTGTTCAGAATATTAAAAAGGAGAAGCTTTCTTTATCGCAAAACAGGAGGTGAAAAAGGACTGTCATTGATTGTAAAACAAAATTCACTGAAACGTGATTTGTCATTGATTCCCATTTGTGGCATGAGTTAAATAGTCAATATAATCTAATGTATTTTTTAGCGAAGTATGGACGTTGATGCAGAAGGATATACAGAGACTTAGATCTGCTGAAATGAGATACCTTCGGAGGACTGCAGGATACACACTACTAGATCACAAAAAAAATTAAGACATCTTAAAAGAATTACACATGGAACCTTTAGAAAACAACATTTCTGATTATAAGTCAACATGGATGCAACATGTTCATCGAATGGAAGATCATAGGATACCCAAACAAATATTAAGATATCAACCTGCAGGAAGAAGAAGACCAGTACGTCCACTCAAAAGACTTCTGGATGGTGTTTCTTTTGAGGCCGAAACAGTACATTCGTGAATGTACTATGATGATGATCATTTTTACGTTCATATTGGACGAGGAATGGAAAACGAGTCTGAGTCGCTATCTCCTGGACCAACTCGTCCAGTAAGACTTGTTTTGAATTATTAATTATGTTTTAAGGTTGGTTAAACAACGGTTCGATAAATATCGCAGCTGGTACGTAATTTAAATTTCGTTGAAAGAAGGGAATGAGATCTTTACCACAGATGTCGCTGGAAAATGCAATCAATTGAACATCTGGCAAATGTATTTTATGGGACAAAATGTCTCAAGTGTTTATGAGCGGATCTTCAAGATATAAATCATTACATTCTTAGAAGCTATTAAATTCAGATTCGTATTAATTTCTAAATGTTTTTGTAGTTGTAGAACGTTGTTTCCTGCGTCAAATTGAATACTGATACCAGTAAATTGCACAATTTCACATGACATTTTATAGACGTACATTTAGTTTCAAGTTCAAAACAAAATTAATTTCAGGTTCTTCCTTTTTTAATAACTGCAGAAAAACACAATACAAAAATTGTGGATTATTTTATTATACAATTAAAGTATAAAATTATAAAATAGTTACCTAAAAGGTATGTCTCCTCAACTTAAAAATTATCATAAGTAATGCCACGAGTGATTTCCAAATTATCGATAAATTCACGACTCACGAAGTGAGGAGTGAATTTATCTAGAGAATTTGGAAATCAAGAGTAGAATTTGTTAGGACTATTTAACGAATAAAATTAAGCTGTTTTACTCACAAATCATTATTTAACTATAGTTATTTTAAAATATTTGTATATTTAATGTAAACGGCGATGTTTGAAAACAAATGAGAAACGATAGGTACGCTTCATCTGCTTCTTTTGTTTATCACTGCAACCAGATCATACTATTTATGGCCAAAGGAACGCAATATTTGTAAGAATGTTCTCTAGTGGAGAAAAAATGAAACACATCAAACTGTATATTAATTCATTTCTGATGTCGTATGATGTAAATATGACAATTATATTTTTCTGGATTGTTACCTGGAAAAAAATACATTTAAGAAAGTGCAAACAGTGGTTTCTTTTTTTGGTGGTATAATCAATTGCTACAAATGTTTTTATATTAACTCCCGCATGCGACATGTGTTGACATTCATGCACTATATACACAATCTGGTAGCCGTATTTCTTACAGGCTCAGTCACTGCAAAATAATGGTCAGACCTGTTCAGAATATTAAAAAGGAGGAGCTTTCTTTAATATGGTAATTATAACACTGATAAATATTTCGTGAAACACGACTCTGATTGGTTGTAAAACAGAAATCATTGAAACATGATTGGTCATTGACTCCCATTTGGGGCATGAGTTAAATAGTCTCTTTAAATCCTAGATTGAGTATATTAAGATTCTTTCCCCCAAACTTGTTTTAGGTCTAATGATGGTGTAAATTAAAATACTGTAGTACATAAAGTAGAGAAACATATTGGAATAAATGAGAAAAATTCTAACGAAAATCAGCCAATTGTTTTGGCTAGTGTCAATAATTGTAACAACTGTTCAGTCACTATACATTTAAATTATCAAAGTGAGAAATAAATACGTATAATACAATAAAATTGTATTGTATTACTCAATAAAAGTTTAAGTAGCTAACATTTTTACATTATTAATTAATTCAATTAGGCCTACTTTTCTCCCCAAGGGAAGTAAGTTGATCTATTACATGTCGTTTTCAATGATACCAAGGCCTCTCTGGTAAATTCAACTTACTTCTCTAAAACAGAACGATAATTAGGCCATATTTGCACAGGAGTGAACAAAATATATTATGATATTTGAACCTGGCCCTGTTTTACTTCTCTTGCACTTAATTCACACACTTAATTTCCAAACTTAATAACGCATTAACAGTTTTTTTTTTCCACTACAACTTTTTGTGTTAATGTAACACCTGCACACATTGATTGCATTTAACACTTCAGTTTAGGAGTTTCCAAGAGTCAGGTTATTATCCGGACCATTATCGCCTCTCTAATACATTTTATTTATGGTTAAACAAATCAACATTAATATTGAGGTAAGATGCCCAGACTAAACATAATATAACACAAATCATATGTTCAAACAAGACCGGAAAAAATAACAAATGCAATATAATACTGTACATAATAAAAATAAATATATGAAATATAAATAAGCATAGATCTATTGTCGGCCGCGGTGGACTAGTGGTTATGCTCCTTGCCTCTGGTCCCGAGGGTCGCGGGTTCAAACCCGGCCGGAGTCGATGGATTTTTAGGACGGAAAAATCCAAGGAGCAAGTCCTCCGGGAGGGACTTTAAGCCGTGGGTCCCGAGTTTGAAGATTTGCACGCTCGTAAAAAATCCTTAAGCCTGAATGAAAAGGCCTCTAAGCAAAATTTACCGAATTTTTCCATCCTAGTGCTACCTTGGTTTCCTAGATGTCAGTATGAGGCGGAACGCTGACTACGTACCACTCAAATGACATCTATACGAAAACAAGTGTAACTAAATTAGTATGGTTCAATTTCTTCCCTGTAGGGGGAGAGCGCCTAAATCTCTGTAAAGGGAAAACATAGGCTTACAATACAATAAATGAGTAACTTTTCCTCTTCTCATTCTCCACAGCATACCAACCCCAAATAAAGGAATCACTTTTTTTTTTCATTACAGAACACTGCATCAGCAACTTTTAATTCAGTACTTTAATTTCCCGACTGCTTTCACAAAGTGCGTCTCGCGTTCAAAACAGTTTCACTTAAAGGGACCTTGGCTATCCTATGCCATCTAAACTCGACTTCATTATTATCCAGTGTAAGATATATATATTAATTGGTGTTTCCCGTATAATGTATCATATTTATATTATTATTATTATTATTATTATTATTATTATTATTATTATTATTATTATTATTATCGTATCATTATTGTTATTACCCTATAAAATGTTGTTTGTACATGACATTTACATTGCTACATTTATTGTATCTTTAACTGTTTATAATTAGTATAGTGTATATCTATATTTGTCGAATATTTATTTGTATTTGTGCTGGTTGAGTGGAAGAGAAGGCCTTATGGCCTTAACTCTGCCAGAATAAATAAAGTATTATTATTATTATTATTATTATTATTATTATTATTATTATTATTATTATTATTATTATTATTATTATTATTATTATTATTATTATTATTATTAAAAGTACCAGCTGTGAATTTTCGATCGGAAAACAAACGACTGCTAGCGTCATGTTGGGCAATGTGATGACACATGATCCGGATAGAGCTAATTGCCGATATGTTTACTCGCATACAAAGGGATTCAATCCCAGGAGTGCACCTAAATTAGAAGGCAAGTTAGGTTGAGAAAATGAGCGAGTTAGTGTACAACAGATTAGTTCAGCATTCACTTGTTTGTTACCTAATTTTTGTGCTAAGATGGCTAAATTGTCTGTGCAATGACTAATCCATATTTTATATTGTAAATATGGTGATTTTAGGTTATTTTGAGTTCTAACTTCTCACTTCATTTTAGGGCGTTTCTCACATTTCTTTTTTTTTTATTATTTTATATAGGGGATTCTATACCACTATATAAAATAATTTAAAAAATTAAAAAAACACAATTTATTGTCGCAGCAACTTATGTGAATAATTGAGGCGTTGACATCGGAAAGGTAGTAAGTGTAAAAAGCAAATTTTACAGGGAAAGCAAAAAACAATTTTGACACTTTTAAATTTAAATATATTTTGTAAAGCTAATATGGATATTTTGTAACTATTTTAAAAAAATGTTTAGTAGTGTCAAAATTATTTGTTATTATTTTATATAGGCCTATGTATTATGTGTGTAGCAAATTACATAAAGAAAAAAATTAAACAACATTTTTGAAAAAAAGGAGGCCAGTGGAAGAATTCAAAATAGACTATCTTCAGAAGTTCAAAAGCAGAATTTAAACAATTAGTTCAGTGAACTTTGAAATGGTATAAACATATTAAACAAATAAATATTGTTTATAAGTTAATTAAGTAATTTTTATAATATGGCAAACAGTTAATAAAACATAGGCCTATATATACGAGTATATATGCGCACGCGCGTGTGTTAAGGCATTATTATTATTGAATTATTATTATTATTACTATTATTATTATTATATTATTATTGTTATTATTATTATTATTATTATTATTATTATTATTATTATTATTATTATTATTATTATTATTATTATTATTATTATTATTATTATTATTATTATTATTATTATTATTATTATTATTATTATTATGCCAGAGAAAATATTACCCAGACAAACTTTGGAATGGATTCCACCTGGGAAAGGAAAGAAAGGTCGACCTTGATTTAAATGGATGGATGATGTAAGAAATGGTATCAGGGATATAGGTCTGGAAGAACTGGAATTTGAAGATAGAGAAGAATGGAGAAAGAAGATAAAAATTTAAAAAGCTTTGGGCTGAGGAAGATGTTTTATTATTTGTAAACCAGTTTATGAATAAATAAATTATTATAATTATTATTATTATTATTATGCCCAAGATCGTAGGCTTTGGATGTCTGGCACGGGAAGACCGGCAGCAACTGTAAAAATACCCGAAGATAGATGTATTATTATTATTATTATTATTATTATTATTATTATTATTATTATTGTATAATCAATTGAGTTGGTGTTTACTTGATGAAAATCCATATTTATTAATTAAATAAAAATAAAACTACGTTTTATTTTTATTTAATTAATATTATTATTGTTATTGTTATTATTGTTGTTATTGTTATTATTGTTGTTGTAATTGTTTTTATTGTTATTATTGTTGTTATTGTTATTATTATTGTTGTTATTGTTATTATTGTTGTTATTATTATATTATTGTTATTATATTATTATTATTATTATTATTATTATTATTATTATTATTATTATTATTATTATTTATTATTATTATGCCAAGATCGTAGGCTTTGGATGTTTGGCACGGAAGACCGGCAGCAACTGTAAAAATACCCGAAGATAGATGTATTATTATTATTATTATTATTATTATTATTATTATTATTATTATTATTATTATTATTATTATTTATTATTATTATTATTATTATTGTTATTATTATTGTATAATCAATTGAGTTGGTGTTTACTTGATGAAAATCCATATTTATTAATTAAATAAAAATAAAACTATTTTTATTTTTATTAATTAATATTATTATTGTTATTGTTATTATTGTTATTGTTATTATTGTTGTTATTGTTGTTGTAATTGTTTTTATTGTTATTATTGTTGTTATTGTTATTATTGTTGTTATTTTATTATTATTTTTATTATTATTATTACTATTATTATTATTATTATTATTATTATTATTATTATTATACTGGCGCCTGCTATACAGTCTCCGAACTTTATATTGAATTGAAAACTCGTGATATACAAAAGTATCTCATGGAAGAGTCTGCGTAACCTACTTTATTCTTCCTGATGCTAGACATGTGGTTAATATGGTGGAAGAAAATACATTTTTCTGTAGAGAAGAAATGATAAATTTTGTTTTCTAGGATATCATATGGAAGTTCTTATCTTAGCTATCATTTCTTTTAAAAGCACCAGATATTGAATTCAGCGTATACGATATGATCGATACTTGAGTAAAAATACTAAACGCTATTTGTCCTGTTTAACCAAGTGTGAGAAAGAACAAAAGAATGAGAATTTTCATTTAGTTTCCGCAAAACAAAAAGTCACTGGCAGAGAACATTTTTCCTATAAGATACGTTTTGCCTGAGCTGCTTGAACGAATTATGAACTTTAAGGACAAGCTGTGAAACCGACTGTGAATCTGTTGCACAGAGTCGAATAACCTCTCTAACTTTACTCTTCAAATGTAATGTTCTGACATTTTAAACGGTCGTAACGTACATTCAAATACATCAGCTTGTTCTGTTTATCTCAAATAAGAAGGAATTTCCACAAGAATGCAAGTATTAGGAAAGACGTTCTTACAAAATTTTGTTTTAATTTTGTATAACTCACTGGCACTATCGATCTCGTAGGTTCATGGCCGCGCGGACGTAAGCTTTCCATATTTCCCTATCCTGAGATGTTTTCCAATCACCGCCTTATAAACTACTCCCGTAAAATCAAGGTTAATGTTATTATCTTACCTCATTCTTGGTCTACGGACTGGTTTTCCTACAAGAAGCTTCCATGCCCCTCTTTCATCCTCCATTCCCCTGTCACATGTTTTGCCCATCGCAATCTATGAGACTTAACTCTTATTATTATATCTGATAAACTATTAAGATCATGTAGCTACATATCAGTATATTTACAAAAAAAAAAGTACTTCGCATTGAACAGTTGTCTAGATCTAAACCAACTCCTTACTCCTCAGTGAAACGCCACATAAAGTTCATCATCATCATCATCATCATCAACAACAAGGATTAAGTCCAATGGCCTGTTCCGATCTCATTATAGGTCGAATTGGTTCTTCCATCTCTTCAATGGTCTTCCCAACATTCTTCTCCCTTTTCGTTTATAATTATACATTCTTTTTGGTATGCGCTGTTCATTCATTCGTAAAACGTGCTCAAGATAAGCATTTTAATAATATTCTATTCTTTCACAGAAATTAAATATATTAAGTTCTGTTCTTATATCTTCGTTTTTTCTTTTTATCGGTCCTTTGGTATCCTGCTATTGCTCTCAACATCTTCATTTCAGCAGCCTCTATTTGTTTACTATCTGCCTTTGTTAATGTCCCCCGTGGACTATCACCTCGACGTGGTGGGGGCGCCGAGTACTCATTGAACCAGACGACCAAATCGGGGAAGTTTAGCTTTGCTAACTTGCCGATTGGTTAGAGGTGAGAGGAAACTAAGAATAGTCCGCAACGTGGGAGACGTCTGCCAGAAGGTTGACTTCGACCAAGAAGTCTGCAACGGTCTACGAGGCGACGTGATACCAGGCGATCATCACAACGGCTCAAGCAGCAACCCTCTCTAAAGGGGAGCATGGAAAGATGCTCTGAGACAGCAGGGGACATTTATTATTACTGATTCATCTCAAAGCAAAGACCACATAAAGTTAAAATTCAAAATGATGAATGACAATAGACTTCAAACAGTGGTCAGAAACAAAAAAAATTGGGAATGCCTAATAAAACATATTGATGTACCGAACATACAAAAAAAACAGAAGTAGCACATTTTAGGATGACAACGGGCCACGACTGTCTGGCAAAACACCTTCACAAAATCAATGTCTGCCTTCATCGAAATGCATTTTATGTAATCACCCTGATGAAGAAATGGATGAAGTCATCTGAACAACTGTATCGCTGTCAAACATGAAGATTCTAAGACCTGAAAGTATTGGAGAACAAGACTGCTAATGATTTCAGTGTTACATACAGCACATTAGACAACAACAAAGAATATCAGTAATATGTAGTCTTCTCCATTTGCCTGTTTGTTCATCTCTCTTTTTGTCCAAAAATTATCCTAAGAAACTTATTCTCAAATACTCTTAATATTTTCTCCTTCTTTAAATTAAGAGTCCATATTTAACACATTTTTTCTTTCGAAACCAAACTCGCATATAACTTCCGAACCATTCGTTTAAATGCTGGACTTTAAGTATCAACTCAATAGTTGATAACTAGAGATCGATTTTTTTTCATATGCCCCAGGTTTGTCTTTCGGCATTCCTGGTTTCTCTCCTGGCATGGCGTACTTGTAACCCACTTCTGAGGTTGGGGCGCCTGGAAGGCGGGGTTACGTTGCCCCGATGATATGATGGAAGGTGATGATGGTGATAATGATGCTCCAGGAGAGTCCCTAATCCTAAGCTTAACTAAGATGAATATGAATGATGATGATTGCGATGGCCATGTGATTTCGGGGACCGTTTGGGCCTTAAAGTTTTCCTGACATTTGTCTTACAGGTGAGGAAAAACCCCGATAAAAACCTCACCCAGAAAAACTGTCCCGAACGGGAATCGAACCCGGGCCCGCTGCGTGACAAGGCAGCATGCTACCCCGAGACTACAGCGGTGGACAGATCTAATTTTAAATGTAATATATTTTTATGACTATTTAACTCATGCCCCAAATGGAGTCAATGACCAATCACGTTTCAATGATTTCTGTTTTACAACCAATCAGAGTCGTGTTTCACGAAATATTTATCAGTGTTATAATTACCATATTAAAGAAAGCTCCTCCTTTTTAATATTCTGAACAGGTCTGAGCATTATTTTGCAGTGACTGAGCATGTGAGAAATACGGCTACCAGATTGTATATATAGTGCATGAATGTTAACACATGCCGCATGCGGGAGTTAATATAAAAACATTTGTAGCAATTGATTATACCACACAAAAAAGAAACCACTGTTTGCACTTTCTTAAATGTATTTTTTTCAGGTAACAATCCAGAAAAATATAATTGTCATATTTACATCATACGACATCAGAAATGAATTAATATACAGTTTGATGTGTTTCATTTTTTTTTTCTCCCACTAGGGAGCATTCTTACAATATTGCGTTCCTTTGGCAATAAATAGTATGATCTGGTTGCAGTGATAAACAAAAGAAGCAGATGAAACGTACCTATCGTTTCTCATTTGTTTTCAAACATCGCCATTTACATTAAATATATAAATATTTTAAAATAACTGTAGTTAAATAATGATTTGTGAGTAAACAGCTTAATTTTATTCGTTAAATAGTCCTAACAAATGCCACTCTTGATTTCCAAATTCTCTAGATAAATTCACTCCTCACTTCGTGAGTCGTGAATTTATCGATAATTTGGAAATCACTCGTGGCATTTACTTATGATAAATCATTAGAATCTTCATTGGTGTAAAAAGGGGTAAAAATTTTCCAAATTGGATAAAAGTGTAGGATTCAAATTTTTCGGCGTCACTAAGCTCCTTGGTGCAAAAAATTGGGATAAATGCCCCGGGAACCCCGGACAATCGGATAGTTCTAAATATACTTAAATTAATGTTGGGAAGTAAATATAATGAGGTTACTTCATTAATAGTGAGTGGAGAACATATTTTTAACGACTCACCTCATACAATTTCAAATTAATAATCTACTGTACATAAGAATTTTCATCTGTTTGGTGGACTAGTAGTTATGTCCCTTGCCTCTTGTCCAGAGAGTCCAGGTTCAAACTCGGACAGAGTCGCTGGATTTTTTTAAGATGCAAAAATCCAAGGGACAAGTCGTATATTCCTTCCGTTTAAGGCATTGCACTCTGTATAAAACAGCTTTCACCTCCTACATATCTTCATAAATACCAAAAATTCCATTCGTCAATTCCACAGTATCTTGAAATAATAATTCACATGAAAATGTTACACTTTCTTTAAAAATAGTTACGTAATTATGGGTTAAACAAAACAGTAAAAACAAATGAAGATTTAAGAACTAATTCCTCTTGAAGTTATGTAAATTAGATAACGGATTGCAACGTCTGGGAAATTAAAATTTATGAAAATAAAGAAGCGTCATTTAAAAGCTAGCTTAATACCAGTCTACTTACTTTATATACACAATGATGATTAATGGGCCACTTTTCTTACCTGCAACAAATAAAAATATATAATTTTGAATTATGACGATTTTACTGACATTCAAGGTAAAAATGATAATTTAACAAGAGTAGGCCTATTTAACTCATGCCCCAAATGGGAGTGAATGACCAATGACCAATCAGATTTCAATTAATTTTGATTTACAACCAATCACAGTCGTTTTTCACCTCAATTTCATCAATTTAATTTTATCACTTTAAAATCAAGCTCCTCCTTTTTAACATTCTGAATAGGTCATAGCATTATTTTGCAGTGACTGGCTCTCTAAGAAAAAAGTAGAATATAAAAATTTATGTATTAAGATGTAAGAATTCTAGAATGCATATGGCTACCAGATTGTAGTGCACGAATGTAACCAGATAGTGCTTGCGGGATATAATATAAAAACATTTGCAGCAATTGATTATATCACAAAAAACACTGTTTACACTTTTTAAACGTATTATTTCCCAGAAATTTACATTCCAGAAAAATATAATTGACATATTTACATCATAGGACATCAAAAATTAATTAATATGTTGGTTATAAACAGTTGATGTGTTTCATTTTTCTCCACTAGGGTGCATTCTTACAATATTGCGATCCTTTGGCAATAAATAATATGATCTGGTTGCATGATTAACATATGAAGCATAACAAACGTTTCTCATTTGTTTTCAAACATCACCGTTTACATTAAATATATAAATATTTTAAAATAACTATATTTAAATAACGATTTGTGAGTAAACAGCTTGATTTTATTAGTTTCATAGCCCTAACAAATGCCACTCTTTATTTCAAAATTCTGTAGACTATTTGACTCGTGCCCCAAATGGGAGTCAATGACCAATCACATTTCAATGATTTTTTATTTACAACCAATCACAGTCGTGTTTCGCCTAAAATTTACCAACTAAAGTTTATCATAATAAAGAAAGCACCTCCTCTTTAACATTCTGAATAGGTCATAACATTATTTTGCAGTGACTGACTCCGTAACAAATACGGCTACCAGATTGTATATATAGTGCATGAATGTCAACACGTAGCGCATACGAGAGATAATATAAAAACATTTGTAACAATTGATTATACCACAAAAAAAACACTGTTTGCACTTTCTTAAACGAATTATTTTCCAGGAAATGACGCAGAAAAATGTAATTGACATATTTACATTATAGGACATCAGAAATTAATTAATACTTATACCGTTTGTTATAAATTTCTTACAACATTGCGATCTTTTGGCAATAAATAATATTATGATCTGGTTGCAGTGATCGAACAATAGAAGCAAATGAAGCATACCAATCGTTTCTCATTTATTTTCTAATATCTCCGTTTACATTAAATGTATAAATATTTTAAAATAACTATAGTTAAATAATGATTTGTGAGTAAACAGCTTAATTTTATTCGTTAAATAGTCCTAACAAATGCCACTATTCATTTCCAAATTCTCATAAGTAATGCCACGAGTGATTTCCAAATTATCGATAAATTCACGACTCACGAAGTGAGGAGTGAATTTATCTAGAGAATTTGGAAATCAAGAGTGGCATTTGTTAGGACTATTTAACGAATAACATTAAGCTGTTTACTCACAAATCATTATTTAACTATAGTTATTTTAAAATAGTTATATATTTAATGTAAACGGCGATGTTTGAAAACAAATGAGAAACGATAGGTCGCTTCTACTGCTTCTTTTGTTTATCACTGCAACCAGATCATACTATTTATTGCCAAAGGAACGCAATATTGTAAGGAGGAGCTTTCTTTAATATGGTAATTATAACACTGATAAATATTTGGTGAAACACGACTCTGATTGGTTGTAAAATAGAAATCATTGAAATGTGATTGGCCATTGACTCCCATTTGGGGCATGAGTTAAATAGTCTAGATAAATTCACTCCTCACCTAGTGAGTCGTGAATTTACCGATAATTTGGAAATCACTCATGGCATTATATTTATGTCAAAATTTTAGTCTGGGACCTGTTTCATTAAAGTCTACTATTAGTATTTAGTTATTAGCAGTGACTATTTAACTCGTGCCACAAATGCTAGTCAAATGATCAATCACGTTTCAATGAATGTTGTTTTACAGCCAATGACAGTCGTGTTTCACCTCGCTCTTTATCGATTTCTCTTTATCAGCTCCTGCTTTTGTGATAAAGATAGCTCCTCCTTTTTAATGTTCTGAACAAGTCAAAGCATTATTTTTCTCCAACAAATACATTGAATATAGCAAATAATGAAAAGATTCCTTTGATTTTACTGAATTGTTTACTAAAAAAATAAATGAATAACCCGTAATGTTGATTATGATATATAGTTTGATGTGTTTCATTATTTCTCCACTTGGGTGCACTCTTACAATATTGCGATCTTATTTGGCAATAAATACTATGATCAAGCAGCAGTGAATGAACATAATCTCACATTTCTGATTTGTTTTCAAACATCGCCGTTTACATTAAATATATAAATATTTTAAAATAACTATATTTAAACAATGATTTGTGAGTAAACAGCTTAATTTTATTCGTTAAATAGTCCTAACAAATGCCACGAGTGATTTACCGATAATTTGGAAATCACTCGTGGCATTACTTATGTCAAAATTTTAGTCTGGGGCCTGCGTCATTAAAGTCTACTATTAGTAGTTAGTTATTAGCAGTGACTATTTAACTCGTGCCACAAATACCAGTCAAATGATCAATCACGTTTCAATGAATGTTGTTTTACAGCCAATGACAGTCGTGTTTCACCTCGCTCTTTATCGATTTCTCTTTATCAGCTCCTGCTTTTGTGATACAGATAGCTCCTCCTTTTTAATGTTCTGAACAAGTCAAATCATTATTTTTCTCCAACAAATACATTGAATATAGCAAATAATGAAAAGATTCCTTTGATTTTACTGAATTGTTTACTAAAAAATAAATGAATAACCCGTAATGTTGATTATGATATATAGTTTGATGTGTTTCATTATTTCTCCACTTGGGTGACTCTTTACAATATTGCGATCTTATTTGGCAAGAAATAATACGATCAAGCAGGCATTGAATGAACATAACCTCACATTTCTGATTTTGTTGTTTCAAACATCGCCGTTTACATTAATATATAAATATTTTAAAAGACTATAGTTAAACAATGATTTGTGAGTAAACAGCTTAATTTTATTCGTTAAATAGTCCTAACAAATGCCACTCTTTATTTCCAAATTCTCTAGATAAATTCACTCCTTACTTCGTGAGTCGTGAATTTATCGATAAATTTGGAAATCACTCGTGGCATTACTTATGACAAATGTACTAATTAGCAGTCTGGTAAATCATGTTTCATGAACATAGACCTACACTGCTTTCAGCAATTTCCAGTGTGATTTCATGAAAAGAGTATATGATAGAGAATAACAACTGAACAACAAAAAATACACTTTTTTTGTCTCAGAAATATGTGATTCTGATAGTATTTTTTCTCCTGAATTCAAATATGCTATCGGTTTTCCTCCATCACGCAAAAGTTTCCGAGAAACAGGCTTTTATAATTTCAAACACTTTAATATTTTCTACATTCGTAACTACATAATATTCGAACATTCGGACTCACCTAGAAAGTAAGAAATGACGATTTTCTGCTATATTTCGCCTGTGGAGCATCCCTCTTGATGGTCCCACAATAATCGGCCAGCATATTAGGATTCCATTTGCCTTGATATCTCTTTTCATAGCTGAAAACCATTTGAGTTAACTCATTTCGTTTTATTTTACAAAGGATAAATGGACGAAAAAACGTTTATTTAAAAAAATAATTAATTGAATTCATTAATTGAAATTAAAATAAAAAACTGTGGGTGATGGAGAAATTCCGAATGCATATTTGAAAACACGATAAAAAAATTGCACCAAGTACAACTATTGGTACTCATGAGACAAAAATCATGTTGACCAGTGTAAATTATTCTTTTTCTGGATTTCAAGGCCTTCTCTATGTATTATATTTGCAAATTACTTCAAAATATAATAGCTCTATTGCATTATTGTTCTGTAACATTATTTTTAGCAATGTTATCAAAATGTTAAAATAATTTTAAAAAAGAACAAAAATCGAACAAGTAAGAAAACTTCTTAAGGAAAATTTAGAAAATTATTTTTTAGATAATTTTTTTGTAGCGTATTACTGTTAAATTGTGTACACTGCTAACCCTTCTATCAGTATATCTTAACTTATAAATAGGGCGGGTTATTAGGAGTGTAAATTAGGAAAGACCGTAAAAAGAAGGATGTATGGACGTTGTGAGAAGATGAAGTTGCTACAACTGGAGAAGGCGAATTCCTTGAGGATGAAACTCATTCATTGGAATAAATTCCTAAATGAAATATTAGTATTATTGTTATTATTATTATTATTATTATTATTTATTCTTATTATTATTATTATTATTATTATTATTATACATACTGTTCTGGACAAGAGCAGATCTTTCATTGCAAACTCAGCATTCTCCACTCTTTCCTTAACTCAGCCTTCCTTTATTGTATCCGCATACAAACCATTATTTTAATATTGTCTATCATCTGATGTCTTTTTCTGCCTTTAACCTTCTTTCCGTTGACCACTCCTTCTAGGACATCCGTCAGCAGGCAGTTTATTCTTAACTAGTGGCCAATCCAATGTATTTTCCTCTTCCTTATGAGTTAGCAGTTACTTTATTATTATTATTATTATTATATATTATTTTATTATTATTATTTTATTATTTTATTATTTTTATTATTTTATTATTAGACGATCCGGCTGTTTCCATGAAGCTTCTCAGTAGTAGTAAATGTCTCCTGGAAGCGTTACGAGCGCTTCGCAGGACAAGGATGGTGGAAGGGCTGCTTCCTCTGAGCCTCCAAACATTAGAAAAGAAACCAAGAAAAGAAACCAAGATAAAAATGTATAATGTTATGGCGTTCCCACAATATTGTATGGATGGTGAAACTTGGGCTCAAGTGGAAAGACATAAGGATAGAATACAAGACTGCGGAGATGAGTTCCTAAGGAAGTAAAAGGATGTACAAGACTTGATAGAATAAGAAATGAGGATATAAGAGAAGAATTTGACAAGTTCACAGCCTTTATTGGATTAAAGTCACGAATACGGACAGAACTGGATTGATCACATGGATGGAATGAGTAAGGAGAGATATCCATTGTTAAGCAAGACATTATCAAGAAAGAGGAAGATTGATGTTGGAAGACTAGAAGACGTTGGGCTGATGCATTATGAAGTCGGAACGGGCAATTGCCTAATCCCTGCAGTGATGATGATGATGGATTTATTATTATTATTAGTAGTAGTAGTTGTAGTAGTAGAGTAGTAGTCGTAGGAGTATTATTATTATTTTTATTATTATATTATTATTATTATTTATTATATTATTATTATTTATTATTATTATTCTTATTCTTGTTTGTTGATTAATAGTATTACATACATATGTTTCTGGACAAGAGCCGATCTTTCATTGCAAACTCAGCATTCTCCACTCTTTCCTTAACTCAGCCTTCCTTTTTTGTATCCGCATACAAACCATTATTTTAATATTTTCTATCATCTGATGTCTTTTTCTGCTTTTAACCTTCTTTCCATTGACCACTCCTTCTCGGACATCGTCCTGCAGGAGTTTTATTCTTACTAGTGGTCCAATCCAATGTATTTTCTCTTCCTTATGAGTATGGTTACTTTATCTTTTATTAGTGTAAGGAGTTACTGTATTTATGTTTTTCTTTATTGATTTATATTATTATTATATTATTTTATTATTATTATATTATTATTATTATTCATGTCTGGGAATATCAGCAGACAGGTTAATATGCTACTGTTATAAACAATTGAGCGATAATGGTTGACGTGTTTTTATTGCAGAAAACCTGATGGGAACACAGGTTGACCAAGTCAGCAGTAATGCGATATAGAGAGGGTCAGCGAGTGGAACAATGGGCTGCCTTCAAGAGGTTAGTGTACACTATCTACCATTACCGCTCCACTGCTTTGCTTTTCTCTCCTGCATTCTACACGCTTCTCCTGTAATTAAAACACCTTTTGCTAACCTCGTATCAATCCAACAGCGTTTAGTAAAAACTGTCCTTGATTTTTTTTAATGAGATTTAGAACATTCGTTCCATCTTATATGAGAACTCACTGGCGCTATCGAAAATGTAGGGTCATGGCCGGGCGTACATAAGCTCTCCATTCCACATTTTCAGAACATCTCCTGTGTAATCTACTTCCATCAAATCATGGTTTTAAAATGAGATTTAGAACATTCGTCCCATCTTATATGAGAACTCACTGGCGATATCGAAAATGTAGGGTCATGGCCGGGCGGACATAAGCTCTCCATCCCTATCCCGAGCTAATGTTTTCAAAACATCTCCTGTGCAATCTACTTCCATCAAATCACGGTTAGTATTATTCTCCCACCGCTTACTTGGCCTGCCTGCTAGGAGCTTTCCTTCTGGTTTTTGTGCAAGGAGTGTCTAAGCTTATAGGAAACGCCTGGAAAGAACATATTGATAGAATGCCAGAAGAAAGATTTCCAAAATTATTGCTAAATTATAAACCGCACGGAAGGAGAAATGTTGGACGCCCACAGAGAGGATGGTCTGAACAATTTTAACAATTCTAGCTTTCATGAAACCGAAACGAGCCAACAGGCTTAATCCCTGGATGATGATGATGATGATGATGATGATGATGATGATGATGATGAGTGTCTAAGCCTCTATGTTATTCTCCTTTCGTGCTACATGTCCTGCCCATCGCAGTCTACCGAGACTTGACTGTTCTTATTATATCTGGTTTCCCATAAAGATCATGTAGCGCACTGTTATGAAATATTGTCCATTCGTCTCTCCGTTCACCTCTCTTTGGTCCAAAATTTGTTCTAAAAACTTTATCCTCAAATGCTCAGAATATGTTCTCCTCTTTTAAAAGTACATAAGGATTTTATCAGACTAAAAGTAAGATACATACAATGTTATTTACAAATATGGGTCGCACGGGCAGCAAGCCTTACGTGCTGTTGACAGTCCGTTACTATAAATTGATGTTTGGTAATAATATACTTAAAACAAAAAAAAACAATAATATTAGTGAATGGAGAAGACTGCATAACAATGAACTACATTGTCTTTATAGGAAGCCAGATATAATAAGAACAGTTAAGTCTCGTATACTGCGATGGGCAGGACATGTTGAACGTATGGGGAATGAAAGACTTGCATGGAAGCTTCTTGTAGGAAAGTCAAAGAGAAAACTCCCAGTTGGTAGACCAAGAATGAGATGGGAGAATAACATTAACTATGATTTGAGGGAAGTAGATTATACAGGGAATGATTGGAAAGCATTAGCTCAGGATAGGGATGTATGGAGAGCTTATGTCCGTGCGGCCATGAGCCTACGGGTTCGATAGTGCCAGTGAGTAAGTAAGTAAGTATTAGATAACAATACAATTACATTAGACATTAACTTAGTTAATTATAATTAGTAAGAATGAATGGTATTGCAATTTGTTAACATAGGCCTATTTATTTATTCATGAATGAGTGTGTTGTTCTTATTTTCCGCGTTTTGTCCAGAATTCTACCCAAGTTTATCCAATTTTCTGGGCTTACCAATAACTCGTAGCATGCCAATCTTTCACGATTTGAATTTAGAAATAATTCCGGTAGTAACTGACGCCTGCAGTATTCCAAATCATAGAGTCCCAAGTTTCGTATCCATATAATATAACTGGGAGAGTAACTATTTTATTTTATTTTTTTGTCAGTGTAACTTTTTTTTAGAGAAGTTGAGACTACAAAGTCCCTGTAATGCATAATGCATGCGTTTCGAGAATTGAGCCTATGTTTAATTTCTATCCGTACTTCATTCTTGTTTATAATTTTATTGATCTAGGTATTTGAATTCCGTTAGTTCTTCAAAATTTCCCTCAAATGTTTATTTCCATTATATAATGTATTTCTATGTGTGAACATATGTTTACTTCCAGTCCCAATTCCTTAGTGTTGCCCAATAAAAGTGTACATTGTTGTTGTCTCGGTAGCGTGCTGCCTTGTTAGGCAGCGGGCCCGTGTTCGATTCCAGGTCGGTACAGGCTCCTGGGTGAGGATTTTTTCGGGATTTTTCCTCACCTGTAAGACAAATGTCAGGAAGCTTAGAACCCAACGGTCCCCGAAAATCATCCGGCCATCATCATCATCCTCATCCTTCACCGGTGTGGAAAGCAACGGGAAGCTATCACACCTATAATTCCCTAGTAAAGCTGCAAAGCATGCAAATACTATGATTGCCTTCGGACAGAATTACTATGGATGGATTATTCTTATTTGACAAAGTACTTCCTTCGAGTCTATCTTTCACGGTAGCCACTTTATCTTAGGAAATTACGAACTTTCCACCGTTGTTGTCTCAAGGTAACGTCGCTGCTTTGTACGCAGTGGTTCGGGTTCGATCCCCGGGCGGGACAAATTTCCTGGATGGTTTTTTCGGGGTTTTTCCTCACCTTGTTAAGACACATCTCAGGAACCTTTTAAGACCCAAATGGTCCCCGAATATCATCTGGTCATCATAATCATCATTCGAATATTCGCCATGTTTTGTATGAATATATGTGTGAATTGTGTGTTGTCTCGGAGGAGGCCATGACATTGAGCTGGTCTCTCATTTGGGGAGGCCCTCCATGTCCTTCTGTGGTCAAGTTTGTATGTTATCCATAGTTAAAATCCCTTTCCCGACATGTCGTGTCACTCACTGTAAGGCCGGGCTGGTATGTGGCACGTAAAAGTACTTATAAAGCGAGAGATTAAACTGCGTTAATAGATATTAATTATTATTTATTTGGCAAAAGCACTTCCTTTGGACCCATCCATCCATAGTAATTCTGCCCGAGGGCAGGTCTTTCACTGCAATTATAGCATTTTCATGCTATGCTTTGCAGCTTTACCAGGGAATTGTAGGTGTGGTAGCTTCCCGTTGCTTTCCACACCGATGAAGGATGATGATAATAATGATAAGGATGATGATAATGGCCGGATGATTTTCGGGACCGTTGGGCCCTAAGCTTCCTGACATTTGTCTTAGAGATGAGGAAAAAACCCAAAAAAACCTCACCCAGGATCCTTCCCCTAATCAGAACCCATTCCCGCTGCTTGACAATTCAATCACTCTATACCTCTATACCACAGCGGTGTGTACTTCGGACCCATTGTAACCCATTTTATATTACAAGGGAATTCTCAACAACTGCTTGCTGAAACCTACCTTGAAATTTCTCCCATAGAAGCGTTGTCATGTCCCAAGACTGTGTCAAAAAAAAGTCTGTTAATTTTTATACTGCAAGACACAGGAATCGAAGCCAGAATCTAGTAATGTCAACCCACTGTACGTAGCAGATGGTCTCCCTCCATGAGTTAAGGGCTGAGTGAAGTGAGACGGGACGCGGCGTGGACGGCAGGTATTGAGGGTTATCCAGTCTGCCAATTCAGGTGTTGTATTACTTCCCTACATGCCTAGTTTAAATTAGAGATTTGGCGTTGGATTTTATTGCCTTGCAGTTAAAAACAGACTTTTGGACACGGCCTTTGTACATCACAACTCTTCTATTAAGAAATTTCAATTTCGGCATGCACTGGTTGACAGATCCCTTGCTAGAAAAAAACAGACTATACTTTTGTTATTGAAAACAGTAAGCCTGGAGGTAGCAGGTTGAAAGTAAACGTTTCTGAATTAATGTGTACGATTTCTCCCTGAAGTAATAATTGCATTCATGCCTGAGTTGTTTTCGTTTCGTTCCTCCCCTATAGCGGGTTGCTTAACTGAGCATATCACAATATTTATAAATATACAAATTGCTCAACACTGGAGATGTAACAATTCCTTCGTAAACGCAATATTAGTGTGTGGTTGATGGGATCATTGTACATATCAGAGGGAAAGAGGTTAGAATAGTTTTATGTACTGTCTGGTTACAGCAACATTGATAAACTGTATTGTTTAGTATCCAGAATAACCATTTTAAAGTAAGTAAAGTGATCCCACAACAGGCCCGGAGGCCCTTGGGGTAGTAGGAGGTTAAGGCTCCCACTTTTTCTAGACAATCGGCACTTTATGTCAGCCGGGTTGTCAGCCCTGCGTGACGGCCGCCTTTACCCCCAGAACAAGCGTCTGGTACTCATTTCCGTTAGAGGCTGAGTCGACCCCAGGGCCATAGTGCCGCCAGAGGGTTTGGGTCAGTTTAAAAATCCTGACCCCAACGGGACTTGAACCCTCGACCCTCCGGCTTGTAGCTCAGTGCCTTAACCACTACCCTACGCTAGTTATATTTCACTCCAGATGTTCCGAACAGTCAGTGCGTAACTTTTATGTTCCACCGAAGAATGATTTGTCTGTAAGTGTGAATCCTTTTCTTGTTTACATGTGACCGTTGTTCAGAGTTCAGAGTGACCTCTACTGTATGGTTGAAGCTTAGTCAACTTCGTGTCATTGGATGGAGATGTTTCATATTTACTCATCACAAAACAAAAATACATTATATGTATAATCTGGGCATAGTGAAAAATGGACTGTCCTTTTAGCGACATGTTTGAAGATGATGACTGACGATTATTCCCCGGTTATACCGCCAGGGAACATAGGTGCTTCCCCAGTGCCAAGTTTCTTAACCAGATTAATTCAGTGACGCTTATTTCTCTACATATGTCAGCGAGGAACATGTGGTTAGTACATCGCCACGAGGAGACACCGAGTAGGAAACTAAGATATTACTCGGATATATGAGATGTTATTTTTAACTTGAGGTTCTATGCTTGTGAAACTTGGAAAACTAGTAAAATCATAGAAAATAAATTGCAAGTATTTATAAATAGACGTCTAAAGAAAATATTAAGAATAAAATGGGCAGAAGAAACAATATCAAATAAAACATTATGGGAAAAAAAACTGAACAAAAGGAAATTAAATAGAAATAAAAAAGCGAAAATGGAACTCGATAGGATATATATTAAGAAAAGACCATGATTCCACTGAAAGAATTGCATTGGATTGGAACCCGCATGGACAGAGGGGAAGAGGAAGACCGAAACAGATATGGAGGACATTGAAAAATTGAAAAGGTAGAAAACCTGGAGAGAAGTGAAGAAGTTGGCTTACAATAGGATCCATTGGCAATGTTCTGTGGATGCCCTATCCTCCTGATAGGAGATAAAGGCGATTATGATGACGAAAATCTTCAGAATCGGGACACATGGCTTAAACTCTCCCCCTGAGGACTTATCCCTTGCATTTTTACATCCTAAAAATTCATCTACCCCGGCCGGGTTAGAAACCCGCGACTGTCCGAATACCTGAGTATAATAGGCAGTATTTATTATTGATTTGGAAAGTATTATTACGTCATATTCAGAGAATACTGTTATTTCACATTTGCTTTCCGATATGCAAGATGGTTCTGTAAAGTTATAAAACCTATGTTCGCTATATTCAGTAAACGTTATTTATTCTCAACTGGCGATATTTTGAATTCTCGTATCCTATTTTTAACCTTATTTTGCGTTGAAATTTCAATTGATGCAGGTAGGATTCCCAGTAGTGCAGTACTTTTGAATTTTTAACGTAAGGATGCAACGGACGTCGATTCGTGCAGGCCATACTTTCTCTTCTACGTGAAATATGAGCTCTTCAACAAAGTTGAGAGGTAGCACAACATGTTGCATATTTTATGCGCGGTACGTGCTAACATCTTGTGGGAATAACAGGTTAACTAAATTTTTACTTGTTTAGTACCAGCCTCCCCGTGACCTGATAGAGTTTATACCGCGATTACAATCCTAAACTTCCGCTCCACACATAATTAAAGACACATAAGAATTGCATTTGACATGTTGGTGAACGTGTGGCTAGCGCGCGCGACTGCCCCTACTGGAATCTCAGGTTCGAATCCTGGCCGTTTCGGATGAATATTCCTGGTGGGCTACATCAGGATTTTTCGGGTTTTTTTCTCAGAGTTCTCCCATTTCCCGAAAATTCATTCCACCAACGTTTTCCACTTCTCTTTCCTCCTCGATAATGTCATTTCATCTCCATTCTTTCATTTCTTATCAACTTTCACCTCATCTCATGTTAGGTGAAAAAATATCCTGGTTTAACAAATCACAGGTCTTTAATAGTATATTACGATGCGAGGTTGGGAAGTGGTTTTTACAGAAACGAGGAAAATGTTTAAAACCCGAGCGATAGCGAGGTTTTTAATTTTCGAGATTCTGTAAAACACTTCACAAACGTGCGTTGTACATTATTTTTTGCGCGATGGTGTTTTCAAAATAATAGATAATAATAAAATAATAGCATCTTTGTTGAAAATATTTGCGTTCATTATAAACAATTCGGGGTTTTTCCTCACTTGTAAGACAAAATGCCAGGAAAACTTTAAGGCCCAAACGGTCCCCGAAATCATATGGACATCATCATCATTATCATCCTTCACCGGTGTGGAAAGCAACGGGAAGCTACCACACCTACAATTCCCTAGTAAAGCTGCAAGCATAGTATTAAAATGCTATGATTGCAGTGAAGGACCTGCCTTCGTGCAGAATTACAATGTATGGATAAACAATTGACCAACGTTAACAGTGTGGGCAATGTTTATTAGTTGAAACTACAGAAGGCCGTAACACCAATCGGTGATACAATTGCAGCAAGTTCGTATTTATTGTTTTATATTGTTTGAGTCCACCGCTGTGGTCTCGAGGTAGCGTGGTGCCTTGTCACGCAGCGGGCCCGGGTTCGATCCCCGGTCGGGGCAGTTTTTCTGGGTGAGGTTTTTATGGGGGTTTTTCCTCACCTGTAAGACAAATGTCAGGAAAACTTTAAGGCCCAAACGGTCCCCGAAATCATATGGCCATCATCCTTATCATTATCATCCTTACCATTATCATCATCATCATCCTTCACCGGTGTGGAAAGCAACGGGAAGCTACCACAGCTACACAATTCCCTAGTAAAGCTGCAAGCATAGCATGAAAATGCTATGATTGCAGTGAAGGACCTGCCTTCGGGCAGAATTACTATGGATGGATGGATATTGTTTGAAATAAAGTTCAGTTCATTTAAAATGCAGTGATTTGTTTCGTACAATGTATATCAACAGTACCTTTTGGATATATATTTTTTTTACACTGTACATAGAATATATACATTGAGGGCAATTGGTTTTACTTCCCACACGTGGTTTGTAATATGTAATATTACAGTATAGTTATTTAGGTTGACAACACCGAAATGTAAAAAGTTGAACTTTCAATCATGGTCGTCATTGCTGTGAATATGACAAAACGCACTAACGCGAAAAAATATGTTATGAAGACGTTGATAAATACCTTCTCGTCTCGCCATCGTTAAATTATTGTTAATATAATTGTTATTCACAATTTAGAGGGTGCAGCATAAGTTAGTTAACCGAAAATGCAAATATATTATTTTCTGTAGTTTACAACATCTATACAAAAAAACAACTACCGAAATTGTTCACAGTGACCTCCATTATTGTTTAAGCAGTAGTGTTTGAGATTATATTCTGAAGGTCCCGTATTCAAACCTCAGTTTCAACCGATCTGATTAACTGACTTATGCCGCACCCTGTTTAAATATTCCCTTGGTATAGTGTATTAGTTTATATAATTTATAGCGCATTCATAGGCTTGAGCTGCATTCATAAAATTTTACTTTTAAGAGGGGGTAGAATTTTAATTGGAATATATCTAAATTTCAATCTTAATTGATTGTATTAAGGTTTGCTGACTATAGGAAGGGGACAATTTATAAATATTCCCTGGTTGCGGTAATTTAATGGGGACACATTTACGTACTTCCTCATGACTCAGAGCCTGTGTCAACTTAAGGCAGAATAGGGCAAAAGGGTAGGTTGTAGCTCCTCCTCGAAAACTTGGACCCAGCCCTAATAACAGTACATATATATTTTTCATAAGTAATGCCACGAGTGATTTCCAAATTATCGATAAATTCACGACTCACGAAGTGAGGAGTGAATTTATCTAGAGAATTTGGAAATCAAGAGTGGCATTTGTTAGGACTATTTGACGAATAAAATTAAGCTGTTTACTCACAAATCATTGTTTAACTATACTTATTTTAAAATATTTATATATTTAATGTAAACGGCGATGTTTGAAAACAAATCAGAAATGTGAGATTATGTGCATTCACTGCTGCTTGATCATAGTATTTATTGCCAAATAATGATCGCAATATTGTAAGAGTGCACCCAAGTGGAGAAATAATGAAACACATCAAACTATATATCATAATCAACATTACGGGTTATTCATTTATTTTCTTAGTAAACAATTCAGTAAAATCAAAGGAATATTTTCATTATTTGCTATATTCAATGTATTTGTTGGAGAAAAATAATGGTCTAACCTGTTCAGAATATTAAAAAAGGAGGAGCTTTCTTTATCACGAAAGCAGGAGCTGATAAAGAGAAATCAATAAAGAGCGAGGTGAAACACGACTGTTATTGGTGTAAAACAGAATTCATTGAAACGTGATTGGTCATTGACTACCATTTGCGACATGAGTTAATTAGTCACTGTAACATTCTTTAGAGATGTTGGGATGACAAAATTTAGATAAATTTATAAATTAACTCAGAACGAATGGTTTTAAGTATGTAAAAATACATGTTTTGAAACGAAATGTATCCTTACTTGACACATAAACTGTAATAATGTCAGGTAATTACAATCATACATGTAATTTTTTTGATTACGAGTTAGTTACCTTTTATCCCTCTTGACAGACTTAAGGAAGATGTGGGTAAGCCTGGATATAGAATATAATACAACCCTTGGAGTGAAGTGTTTATTCAGTTAAGTAGGATATAGCGACATCTCTTACACGTTGCTCACAGACATTGTATGTTGTATGCTGAGAGATTAGTGAATCAACAAGCATACATTGTCCGAGACATTAAGGCTTACAGCTTACTGTATATGTCATGTAGAGTGATACAAGGAAATGACATTATGTATCAGAGAAGAATTAAATTTACCACAATTAACTATTTTTCATAGTATTTTCCTGGCTATATATATATATATATATATATATATATATATATATATATATATATATATATATATATATATATTTCTTCTGTACGTGTGTTTGTCACTCTACTTCTCCAAAATGACTGGACCAATTTTGACCAATAGGAACCTCAAACTCGATACTATTCTTTTTGCAGACGATTTAGCGCTTCTGGCACTTTCCGAAAATGATTTGCAACGATCAATTTATAATTTACAAAAAATAGCTGCCAACTTTAATATGGAAATGTCAATTAACAAAACTAAAATTATGGTATTCCATGGGAAGGACCTCATACAAAGTAAAATATGTCTCCAGAATAAAATTTTAGAGAGATCTAATCAATTTAAATACCTTGGATATTATCTCTCTATCTGAGATGAAAAGGATATCCCTGAAAAAATTACTAGTTATAATAAAAGTTTGGGAATTATTAATCAAGTTATGAAACCATAATTTGTACAAAAAAACAACAGATTGCGTTTATATAACACTTTTGCTAGACCAGTGTTGACCTATGGTAGTGAAGCATGGACACTAAAAAGACAACATGAAAGCAGAATAACGGCTTGTGAAATGAGATTCATGCGCAGAACAGCGAGTTACACCAGATGGGATAGGAAAAGGAACACAGATATCTTAAAAGAATTGAGACTACGCCAATTTTGGAATATATTAAACAGTACCAACTAAATTGGAAACACCATCTTGAAAGAATGAGTTCAAATCGGATCCCCAAAGCTGTTTATAATTATATACCAAGAGGACGAAGATCTCTGGGCCGTCCTATGAAACGCTGGAGGGAAAATTTTCTATAGAATCGTAACAGGCCTTGGCCTAATACTTGGAAGGAAGAAGAAGAAGAATTTTGATTTTTTTGTGTGTGTCTGATTGGGTCCCTCGATGGTTTACATTCACAATTGGACCTTCTAAAATCATTAGGTGTAGGAGTTCACCTGAAGTGAAAATTTGAAATTCGCTGTAGCGGTCACAGTTTTCTAATTTTCACAACGAAACTCAATATAGCCTATTCTATTAAAATAAACTAAGGTAGGTAAGTATTATATTTGAAGAGAAAAATTCTCGCCTAGATCGGGACTCGAACCCGGGACCCTTGGCTTTCCGGGCCAAGTGCTCTACCAACTGAGCTACCGAGGCGAGTTACGATCTAGACGCAAATTTTTCTCTTATGTACGTTGTAATTCCCTCGCGCCAAATGCTTGAAACCATAGCTTCTATCTTTGCAAATGGCGGCTTCTTAGTTAAGAAGACATTTATTGGGAATTTAACACTACTTTATAGCCAGTAGGGCTTCTATTGACGATTTTATTATTAATTTAACACTTGTCATAGAAGGATAAATTATATTTGAAGAGAAAAATTCTCGCCTAGACCGGGACTCGAACCCGGGACCCTTGGCTTGTTAAATTAATAATAAAATCGTCAATAGAAGCCCTACTGGCTATAAAGTAGTGTTAAATTCCCAATAAATGTCTTCTTAACTAAGAAGCCGCCATTTGCAAAGATAGAAGCTATGGTTTCAAGCATTTGGCGCGAGGGAATTACAACGTACATAAGAGAAAAATTTGCGTCTAGATCGTAACTCGCCTCGGTAGCTCAGTTGGTAGAGCACTTGGCCCGGAAAGCCAAGGGTCCCGGGTTCGAGTCCCGGTCTAGGCGAGAATTTTTCTCTTCAAATATAATTTATCCTTCTATGAGAAGTGTTAAATTAATAATAAAATCGTCATTAGGTAAGTATTATCCAAAAATGAACGAAATCAGACAATTAGAAGTGGAGGTTTACTTGAAATCCGAAATTAAAAACTGCCTAAACGACTGGACCGATTTTGATTAAATTTGTTGTGTGTTTGAGTGGGTCTCTGGATGTTTTAGATTCACAATTGGATCGATAAGTGGCGCGGCGATCGGGTTATAGGATTTTTTTATGTCAGATGTGTAGTCATCTGCATTACTGACATTCTGCGCGACAACTATGTGACGTCATAATGCATGCTTCTTGAGTAACAACAGATGGCAGTGAGAAGTTTTTCTTGCGAACCTATTAATTAGTGAATGTTACGGTAAAAAGTAACTTACATTTTGTATCGTCCGACCGTGACACGAGAATTGAACGTTCGGGCAGGACAACGTCTGCCGGATCCGCTAGTTGGTATTAAATTCCTTTTAGCGAATTCTAAAGGAATGAGAAGAAGCTGTTGAGGTTTGTTCTCATGAAAATATTTTCGAAAAAATTTACAAATCTTCACCGAACCTATCTAGTAGACGCCGAAAATGACCATGAACAAAATTTATATTTACGTATGCGCTGTTCATTCATTCGTAATACGTGCTGAAGATAAGCATTTTGATAATATGTTATTCTTTCACAGAGATTAAACATATTAAGTTCTGTTCTTATATCTTCGTTTTTTTCTTTTTATCGGTCCTTTGGTATCCTGCTATTGCTCTCAACATCTTCATTTCAGCAGCCTCTATTTGTTTACTATCTGCCTTTGTTAATGTCCAGGTTTCACATCCATAGATAAGAGATGGAACTGCCAATACTTTGTAAAACTTCATGTATATGTATATATATATATATATATATATATATATATTTATTTATACATATATATATATTTATTTATATATATATATTTATATATATATATATTTATACATATATATATATTTATTTATTTATCTATTTATTTATTTGTGTGTGTGTGTGTGTGTGTGTGTGTGCGTGCGCGCGTGCGTGCGTGCGTGTGTGTGTGTGCGTGTGTGTGCGTGTGTGCGTGCGTGTTTGTCCGTTAACGCTGTAGCTGTCATAATTTTTGTTTTATCTGAACCAAACTTGCGAGATACAGAAAAAAAATAATAAATCAGTAGTTTTTCTTTTAATGCAAACCAAATGTTCTGATTAACTTCTATCCCAACCGGCATGATTTTACAAATTTTAAACGTTACAGAGAAGTGTTATAATTACGTCATAAAAAAAAAGAAAATCAGTGGTTAGATCGTGTCCGTGACTTTTGCGTCGTGATGCGGATTTGTTCAAGACCAAGTACAAACAACTGTGTCTGATCGAGTTATCAAAGAAGTGTCCTCTATAACAACTACAGTATACACAAAAAATATATAAACCTGTATTGTAGGTAGGTAACGTTAAAATATTTATTTATCCATTTATTTACAAGTGGCGGGTATTTATATCAAATACATTATTTAGGCTAAACTTGATAACAAATGACATGACATGTTTAATTAATTCATAAACTCCTGTCAAATTTTATTCTTAAAGTTTCATTTTTTTAATTATTTTCCACCATTTACAATGATTTTTACATGTTTTTTAAGGATTATTTGAATATATTTATTTCACAATATTGAACTACGTGAAGACGTGGCAGCCATATTGATTTTAAACAATATTCTGTGTTCCAGTGTAGGTAACTTATAGTCTGTACTAATTAACTTACACCAAATAAAATCAGTGCATTCTTTTCCAGGTTAGAGTACTTAAATTGCATTAGGTTAGCTTTTAGGTTGATCTTTCATATGTTAAAGTACTTAAATTGCGTTAGGTTAGCTTTTAGGTTCGTTGGCAACGCGAATTCAAATATCGTGTAGCCTATATTTTGGCTGCATCCCGTGATTCCATAGTGTAAACCGCTTTTCGTCTGTGGGCGCATGCGCATGGTATATGGTTGGAACTTAGTAAACATTTTCTTGTCACATGTTCTAAAGTATTTCCATTATTTATTATTCGAAATGTATAAACCCTATTTCACCTAAGATATATTAGTGATATAATTTGTGTCAAAGTTATGATATATTAATTAATTTTATCCAAAAATAAATATTTTTTATGAAGCTTATTTATAAAGTTTGTAGTTCTTTTCTGTCAAAAACACTTCCGTAATGGTGGCTCACTTAAACAGGCGGCGTTATTTAGAAGACAAGTGATTTCGAACCATTGATTCCAGAACAAAGGACAATCAAAGATAATATGTTCAACACTTTGGCTGCTGATGTGACTAGTAAAGAAATATATTAATATGAAATTTGGCAGAATGTGCTTGCATTTTATTCTGTCATAAATACTCGGTAAGAAAAGCTGTCGTATTAATGTACCTATAGTATTATTTAGCCACATGTTGTTCTATCTTGTTATTACGTGTCCCTTTATTTGCGAGTTCGAGAAATAAAGAAATGTGGCAGAGATCGTAAGCATACCGTGAATTAGAATTTGTTGCAGACTGGCTGTTTTCTGTCCAGCCTAAGAAAGACACTTCAGAAAAATAAATGGGCTGGTAATCCACGAATCACATGACTGCTGCAGTTACTGCGATTCGTTCATGACCAAAGCACAGATTAGCGGAAGCGAAAAAAATAGATAATGTATTCGATTAATATAATTACGTATTTAAAGCTATTTATATTAACTAAAGTTGATCAGAATACAGTATGTACCTACATACTTCTTCGAAGGTCGGAGACTAACTAAAAATTCGCATTTGTTTGAAACTGAACGATTCTTGAGAAGTTGAATGTCAGTTACAAATATGGCGGCTGTCGGGTTGTTTATGTTAACTCGGTTATTTTAATTTAAATGATTGATTTGAATTAATTTGTTTAATATTAATAATTATAATTTAATTACTTTTCAACATACCATTGTAAATGTTAATACAACCTGCAACATTAAAAATTAAAACGATTGTTGTGCATTAATTTATCGGTTTGTAAACAAACAGCTGACAGAATTCGCCTGCACTCTTACACGTGCTATGTGGAAGTTAAGTCTCAAAGTGTGCTTCTTACGTTGGACGGAGAATAAAACATCCGCACGTTTGTTTCCTGATAGCCCTCAATGCCCACGTACCCATGATAGACAAATATGTTTCGAACTTTGCCTTATCTGTATCAAATACAGGGCTATTCACAAAGAAGGAACATGCTTCAAACATTTATTTCTTCCAAACTACAAAAAAATAGAAACACGATTCCATTGTTCCTAGAAAGAGAAAAGTTTGAAGTTCCGATCACGGCCTCATTGGCACTGTTGCTTGAAGTTTTGATCATGATCGCATTGGTGCTACTGGATTGGAGAGAAGGAGCAGCAGAAGATCAACTTCATCACCGGTGGCCTCCCAGGTCACCAGACCTAACTCCGTGTGATTTTTATGTGTGAGGTTACATAAAAGGCCTGTTTTTATCCCTCCCTATCCCTGATACTCTTGAAAATCTACGACATCGAATTGTTGAAGCTGTGAGTTCGGTAACTAGAGACCAGTTGATTCGTGTGTGGCAAGAAATGAGCCACCGTTTTGATATTTGTCGTGCAAACACGCTCATATTGAATGCATAAAATAGTTAAATTTGAACTTTTCTCTTTCCAGGAACGTTGGAATTGTGTTTCTATTTTTTTGTAGTTTGGAAGAAATAAGCCTTTGAAGTAAAGTAGAATTTTAATATCATAATATATATGAAAGTTAAAGTTAATAATTTTGTATTTTAAAATTCTTTTAATATTTAAATATAACTTAAATAAATAAAACATCTAAATAATTTATTGTTTGTTACTGTTGAATAAAAATGTCTCAGTAACAATTAAAGAAATTGTATTACATAACAGTCTTTGTAAAGAATGCTTTTAAAAATTGTTTAAGTCATTGTTGTCAAAATTATAAATCCTTCTGTTATAACTGTAATAAGAACACCTGCTTAACTTCATATTCTTAAATGAAAGTATACTAAACTCTGATTGGATGTTAAAACAATTAACTTTCTTGTTTAACAAATCAAATTTAAACCTTATATTTAAAGGACTATTAACCAATAGAATTTAAAATTAACATCATGTGATGTAATAATGTTCTTTAAAATTATAAAAGAATTACACTATTCATTCTGCATGCAACTTTCCACAAAGATAGAAGCAAGAAGAGTTCTCAAGATAAAATGCAATATTTAATAAAAGAATAATTGATTCCAGAAAAGAAAATAATTTATTTTAATCGATAGTGAAGAATAATATCACTTACATTTACTTAATCTGCTGGGAACCTACAAAGTGAATAAATTTGTAATTATTTCTACAAGAATTTTTTTTTTATGATTTTGAAGTATTTTCCTATCCAGTGTACCAACTTCCGACCTTGAGAAGAGAATCCGGCTCTACCAAAAAATTAAACCCAACCTGAACCAGTAATTCTTTTTGGGACACCAATCCTTCTTCAAAATGTTACTACAACATCAGGCATGAATAGAATGACTGCGTCAAAAGTCGCCACAACGTGGGACAAAGCAATTTACTTCTTCAGAAGTCTGTTCCTTCTTTCTGAGTAGCCCTGTATATTAAACCAAACAACAATGACAAACGCATAAAAGAGCTCAATGAGGCGACTATCCCATTTTCATTCGAGCTTCCCAGTTAGCAGTCGCTTTCTATGCTACTTTTCAGGGCTGGACAGGTGTGGAGGTGTTCGCTCTCCATGACTTCTTTCATAATGCAGCGTGCAATATGGGTCTGGGAAAATACAATACGCTGAAGTTCATCAGACAGACAGTGGTACCAGTGTGGAGACGAAACGTGGCGATTGCAATTTTACTTTGTTTGTCTGTCATTTTATGGATATCAGCTGTCCACTGCTTGGTAGATGTTCTCCTGGCAAGTTTTCTGTGGTGAATTCGCTGGAGACTTATCGGATATATAGTTTCATGGAATGGAAAGATGTTGCATTCGAGTTCTGTGTGACGATATTTGTGGCTTCTTTGCCGATATGTCTGTCTGTTCGTTTCCATGGATCGGCAAAGTCCATTGATCTAGTAGTGCATAGGAGTACCACAGTGTGTTCCCTTCCCCTCAATCATATTTGAACCCTCCCACTGTTGCAAGAAAAGTGCTTGCATTCTGTTTACTTTGTTCATTACTCATTTGATCTGTTTACCGAATGAAGTAACACTTCGTTATTATTGTCGTTCTATTTATGTAAATACATGTTAATTACTCATATGTAGTGTTTATTTCTTTCTGTTAACTACGAGATCAAGAGTTATAACAACACATTGGGCTGCATAGCCATTGTAGAGTGGAGAGATATTTTAATTCAGACACTTCTTCAAAATTTCTCTCATTTGTCAAGAAATGTTCATTTCCATAATATGTGATTCTATGCGTGACCATGGATCTAGTTTTAGTGGTGTTTACTTCCAGGCCCAATTTATACGATGGAGAAGAAGAAGAAGAAGAAGAAGAAGAAGGAAAACATGTAAAATCTAGGAATAATAATTACAAATAGGAATGAGATGCACAAAGAAATTAAACATGGCTCAATTCTGGAAATGCATGCTATTATGTATTACAGAGACTCTTGTCCCAGCTCCTTTAAAAAAACGTTAAACTGAAAATATATAAAACAGTTATTCTCCCAGTTATATGGATGAGAAACATGTACTCTTACTTTAAGGGAGGAAAGTAGATTACGAGAATTTGAGAATAAAGTTCATAGAAAAAAATTTGGGCCAAAAAGAGATGAACAGACAGGTGAATGAAGAAAATTACATAATAGTGAGCTACATGATATGCATAGGAAGCCAGATATAATGACAACAAAAAACAGTTAAGTCTCGAAGACTGCGATGGGCAGGACATGGCGCACGTATGGGGGAATGAAAGAGATACATGGAAGCTTCTTGTAGGAAAACTAGAAGAAAAACGCCCAGTTAGTAGACCAATAATGAGGTAGGAGAATAACATTATCCATGATTTGAGGGAAGTAGATTATACATGATACGATTGGAAAACATTAGCTCAGGATAGGGATTATGGAGAGCTTATGTCCGCGCTGCCATGAACCTACGAGTTCGATAGTGCCAGTGAGTTAGCTTACTTACTTACTCACTGGCACTATCGAACCCGTAGGTTCATGGCCGCGCGGACATAAGCTCTCCATACATCCCTATCTAGAGCTAATGCTTTCCAATCATTCCCTGTATAATCTACTTCCCTCAAATCATAGTTAATGTTGTTCTCCCACCTCATTCTTGGTCTACAAACTGGGCGTTTTCCCTCTGGCTTTCCTACAAGAAGCTTCCATGCACGTCTTTCATTCCCCATACGCGCAACATGTCCTGCCCATCACAGTCTACGAGACTTGACTGTACTTATTATATCCGGCTTCCTATAAAGACCATGTAGTTCATTGTTATGTAGTATTCTCCATTCACCTGTCTGTTCATCTCTCTTTGGTCTTTGGCATGGGTTCCGTGAAGTAGTCCCCGCCCGGAGAACCGAATGGGGGACTATTTGACCTCCGGAAAATTTTACCCCAGATGAACCCATGTCCGCATTTCTTGACGGTTGTATTTTTACGGTGAAAGATCGTCACTCTTTCGCCCAAGGTACTTTTTTCGTCTGGCTTATCACCTTCGACCAGTCCGGCATGGGTAACCCTATAGCCAGTGAGTTAGCTAGTTAGTTTAATATGGACTACTTACAGTGATGTGTCCTGTCTTATGACGACATTAAATTAAGGATTATAAATATCCTGGATGTCAGTTAGAGTAGGTTTGCTTTAAAGTCCGGACACTTGAAACTTGATGGATTTGAAGGTGTTGTTCGCTAATTAATTGGCAAACTTGTGAAGATGTAAACATGTGCATTAAAAGGGAAGGAAACGACGCAGAAATGTTATTGAGGACTGGCGCATGGATCAATACTCGAGGAAGCCGGTTGCACCATAAACGTATACTGGGAACTTGAAGCCTTACTGATACTGGGTTTCCTATCACATTTCATACACTTTCCTTTTATTACACGCTAGACAATCCCACGTCTAGAAGTAACATCGCAGCGGAACCGGGTTCGATTTCCGGTCGGGTTAAATTTCTTACTTGAAATGTTAACAGATTTTCCTCAACTATTGGGCGGTCAGATACTAAAGGACAACACGCAGACACTATTGAGTAACACTAAGAAATTAGGACTGGAAGGAAGTAAATATCAATAAATCTAAATATATGGTAACACGTAGAAATACATTATATAATGGAAATGGACAGCTAATGACAAATGGGGGAAATTTTGAGGAAGTTGCTGAATTCAAATACCTAGGAACAATAATCACAAATAGGAATGAGATGCACAAAGAAATTAAACATAGGCTCAATTCTGGAAATGCGTGCTATTATGCATTGCAGAGACTCTTGATGTCCCAACTCCTTTCTAAAAACGTTAAACTGAAAATATATAAAACTATCATTCTACCAGTTATATTATATGGATGCGAAACATGGACTCTTACTTTAAGGGAGGAAAGGAGATTACAAGTATTTGAGAATAAAGTACTTAGGAAAATTTTTGGACCAAAGAGAGATGAACAAACAGGTGAATGGAGAAGACTACATGACAATGAACTATATGGTATTTATAGGAAGCCAGATATAATAAGAACAGTTAAGTCTCGTAGACTGCGATGGGCAGGACATGTTGCACGTATGGGAAATGAAAGACTTACATGGAAGCTTCTTGTAGGAAAGCCAGAGGGAAAACGCCCAGTTGGTAGACCAAGAATGAGGTGGGAGAATAACATTAAATATGATTTGAGGGAAGTAGGTTATACAGGGAATGATTGGAAAGCATTAGCTCAGGATAGGGATGTATGGAGAGCTTATGTCCGCGCGGCCATGAACCTACGGGTTCGATAGTGCCAGTGAGTAAGTAAGTAAGTTAGTAATTGGGCAATGTTCGATCTGGTGGAGTAGTGATCATTATGCTTCCCACCAGTTCCAAAGTTCGCGGGTTCAAAACCAGCCGAGCCCTTGCCTATCCCATCCCATCCAATAAAAATTCCGATTATATTTCGTCTAATAATTAAAAATGAATAATAACAAGTAATTATATTTAAAAGACTTTCAGAAAAATTCCAGACATCAAAATGTCTACTTCAAGGATGTTGCTTATCACTAACGTTGTTCAAAATATATATTGACTATTTAACTCATGCCACAAATGCTAGTCAATGACCAATCACGTTTCAATGAATTTTGTTTTACAACCAATGACGGTCGTGTTTCACCTCGCTCTTTATCAGCTCCTGTTTTTGTGATAAAGAAAGCTCCTCCTTTTTCATGTTCTGAACAGGTCAAAGCATTATTTTTCTCCAACAAATACATTGAATATAGCAAATAATGAAAAGATTCCTTGATTTTACTGAGTTGTTTACTAAAAAAGTAAATTAATAACTCGTAATTTTGATTATGATATGTAGTTTGATGTGTTTCATTATTTCACCACTTGGGTGCACCTTTACAATATTGCGATCTTATTTGGCAATAAATAATATGATCAAGCAGCAGTGAATGAACATAAATTCACATTTCTGATTTGTTTTCAAACATCGCCGTTTACAGTAAATATATAAATACTTTAAAATAACTATAGTTAATCAATGATTTGTGAGCAAACAGCTTAATTTTATTCGTTAAATAGTCTTAACAAATGCCACTCTTGATTTCCAAATTATGTAGATAAATTCATTTCGTGAGTCGTGAAGTTATCGATAATTTGGAAATCACTCGTGGCATTACTTATGATAATTATATAAAGAATTGGTCAATATACTGCAAATATATGGGAATTCAAATAGAAGATAATTATTATCTATACCATTTATTATTCGCAGATGATCAGGTGGTAATTGCTCACGATCCAGATGATTCATCTGTCATGTCAAGAAAATTAGAGATAGAATACAAAAAAATGGGGATTACAGATAAATTATAATAAAACAGAATATATTTCATTGGACAGTACATACATACAGAGCTAAAATGTAATTCAGGAAGAATGCTTAATGTTACAAATTTTTAATATTTAGGATCTATTTTAGATAAAAATAAGAATTCAACTACAGAAATTGAAAAAAAGAATAACTGATGGAAGAATAATCATTGGTATGTTAAACTTAGTGCTTTGGAATAGAAATATAATATACAGAACGAGAAAACAATTTTCGAAGTTCTGTCCAAAAGCATTTTATTGTATGGGTCCGAACACTTGGACAATAAGTAGAAAAACAAGCCAACAATCTGTTAGCAGTAGAAATGGATTTTTGGAGGCGATCGACAAAAATTTCAAGAAGGATAAAGTCGGAATACAATAAGGGAAATTATGCAAGTTGGAAAAAAAATAGAAAAAATAGAAGAAAAACATTTGAAATGGTATGGACACCTCATAAGAATAGAAGAAGATGGAACACCAAAGAAGATCCTTGATTGTAAAACTAATGGAAGAAATGGAAGAAGCAGACCTAGAGAACTTGGATAGATGGAATGAGGAGAAGTATGGAAGTTAGAGATTTGAGGGAAGAAGATGCTGGCGACAAATCACTTCGGGTTGAAGGAAAAATGCTGTATTGTGGAATATTCCTAAAAAATTATATTTAATATTATAAATATTAACCATACCTTGAAGATGATGATTAAATATTATTTCCTGAGAGTAGTTAATAATAAAAGCAACAAAAATTAATGTTTATCTCAGTCAAATATTTAATTTATTCAAGTTAAAATATGTTTAATCATAGATTCGAATTTTAAATTTGTTCATTTAAATTTGTAAAAAAAACACTCACAAACACACATACACAAAATTGTCTTGGTGATGGTAACGATGTATTGTAAAGAACCATGTTAAATCTCTAGAAAATTATCTCACACAAGGAGTTAGAAACATCGACTTAGATAAATTAAATATTTGATTGAGATAACGGTTAATGTGTTCATTATATTTACCATATTAATTAATTAAAAATTAATAAAATAATATTTAAGGAGATATCTAACTTACTGGCACTATCGAACCAGTATGTCCGGGCCGTCTGGAAATTAGTTCTCCATACATCCGTATCCTGAGATGTTTTCCATTCATCCCCTGATATAATTTGTCTTCCTCAAATCATACTTTCTTACTTACTCACTGGCACTATCGAACCCGTAGGTTCATGGCCGCGCGGACATAAGCTCTCCATACATCCCTATCCTGGGCTAATGCTTTCCAATCATTCCCTGTATAATCTACTTCTTTCAAATCATAGTTAATGTTATTCTCCCACCTCATTCTTGGTCTACCAACTGGGCGTTTTCCCTCTGGCTTTCCTACAAGAAGCCTCCATGCAAGTCTTTCATTCCCCATACATGCAACATGTCCCGCCCATCGCATTCTACGAAACTTTGTTCTTATTATATCTGGCTTCCTATAAAGACCATGTCAATCATGGTTAATGATATTCTCCAACCTCATTCTTGGCTTACATACTGGGCGCTTTCTTTCTGTTTTCCTACAAGGAGTTTCATTTCACTACTTTCATTCCGCATTCATACCACATATGTCATTGTAGCATTCTTCTATAGTTATGTTTTATATTCTTCACAAGTCTTGTATATTTAGATGCGCAGATCATGAATGTCTACCAACATACATATTCTATTAAGTAACACTAAGAAGTTGGGACTGGAAGTAAACATCAATTAAATAAATAGTCTAGAATTAAAGTTGTATAGAGTAATAATGGAGTAAAGTTCAAGTTTTATATTTATTTTTGCGCGGTAGTGCGTTTTGTCGTACTTACAGCAATGGCGACCATGATTTAATTTCAACTTCCTACATTTCTTGATTGCCAACCTAAATAACTATACTGTAATATTACATTTACACCCACGTGCGGGAAGTAAAACCACTGCCTTCTATGTATACTACGTACAATGTATATACAAAAAATATCCAAAAGATAGTGTTAATATACATTATATGAAACAAATCACTGCATTTCAAATGAACCGAACTTTATTTGAAACAATATAAAACAATAAATACGTACTTGTGGTCATGTTATCAATAACATTGATCTCACGACCTGCTGTACTTTCAACTAATAAACATTGCCCACACGTTAACGTTACTCAATTGTTTATAATGAACGCACATATTTCCAACGGATGTTCTGAAAGGCCTACAGGCATAAAGAATACATATTTTATAAGTTGAGGACGACGGATTTTACCTAAGAAGGTATATTTTAACTTATTTTATTTTATGACTCTCCACCTCAACGGTTTTAACAATGAATTTTATTAGTATTGACTCATTTATATATATATAAATAAACCGACAAAATATTTTGGCCGAATGTGCGGAAAAACGATCACTATTTTTACAAAGAGACCTAAAACAAGTTTGGGGAAAAGAATCTTATATACTCAATCTAGGATTTAAAGAGAGATCAGGGCTTGCTTGGTTCAGGCTAGGGGCATGATTTTTTTAAAAATTAGCGACGATCACGATATGCGAATATGATCAATGTGCGGGAGCTTTGAAGACGAGACACATATATTAGGAAAATGTAATGATTTGGAATATTGGAGGCGTCAGTTAGTACCGGAAAGATTTCTAAATTCAAATCGTGAAAGATTGGCATGCTACGAGTTATTGGTAAGCCCAGAAAATTGGATAAACCTGGATAGATTTCTGGACAAAACGCGGAAAATAAGAACAACACTCATTCATGAATAAATAAATAGGTTAACAAATTGCAATATCATTAATTCTTAATAATTCTACATAAAGTTAATGTATAATGTAATTGTATTGTTATACAATTGTATTATTATTGTGTTTTTTAAGTATATTATTACCAAGAGGACACGCCGTAGCGTAGTGGTTAAGTCACTGAGCTACAAGCCGGAGGGTCGAGGGTTCAAGTCCCGTTGGGGTCAGGATTTTTAAACTGACCCAAACCCTCTGGCGGCACTATGGCCCTGGGGTCGACTCAGCCTCTAACGGAAATGAGTACCAGACGCTTGTTCTGGGGGTAAATGCGGCCGTCACGCAGGGCTGACAACCCGGCTGACATAAAGTGCCGATTGTCTAGAAAAAGTGGGAGCCTTAACCTCCTACTACACCAAGGGCCTCCGGGCCTGTTGTGGGATCACTTTACTTATATTATTACCAAATATCAACTTATTGTAACGGACTGTTAACAGCACCTACGGCTTACTGCCCATGTGGCCCATATTTGTAAATAGCATTATATGTATCTAACTTTTAGTCTGATAAAGTCCTTATATATGTATATATGTATGTATGTACGTATGTTTAAAGATTCTTCTATGCAGAAATGTTAGCATATAGTATAAAAGTCAGTAAAACTCAATGAAATTGCAGTAAATATGCAAAAACAGATTATTATCAAGCAACGACTGTAAAGAATTAACTACCACATGTGTTTATGGGAGGTAAAGTCCACGCATTGTTGGTTATGTGAATTTTAATGCAGTGTTCAACTGTTTAACGAAACTCATGCAACCGCATTAGCTCCCATTATTTCCGTTCATCACCTCTGCAGATTCGCGGTTAAAAATCTTTACAAATCTGCTCAACAGGCATGCCTGTATTACATAACCGTTTAAGAGACTCATAAAATATAACTAACTTACTGACGCTATTGAATCCACAGGCTGATGACCTGCAAACGTAAGTCTTCCTTACATTTTTTCTATCCTGAGCTAATATCCGTGAAATAGTCCCTGACCGGAGATCCGAATGGGGGACTATTTTTCTTCTGGATAATCTTATCCCAGTGGAACCCATGTCCACGATTCTTTATTGTATTTTTACGGTGAGAGATCATCAGTCTTTAGACCAATGTACTTTTTTAATCTGGTTTATTGTCTTTGACCTGTCATAGGTGACCGTTATGACAGCAATAATACCATATTGTAGTATCCATCCATAGTAATTCTGCCCGAAGGCAGGTCCTTCACTGCAATCTTAGCATTTCCATGCCATGCTTCTCAGCTTTACTAGGGAATTGTAGGTGTGGTAGCTTCCCGTTGCTTTCCACACCGGTGAAGGATAATGATGATGATAATGATGCCCATATGATTTCGGGGACCGTTTGGGCCTTAAAGTTTTCCTGACGTTTGTCTTACAGGTGAGGAAAACCCCCGATAAAAACCTCACCCAGAAAAACTGCCCCGACCGGCGATCGAACCCGGGCCCGCTGCGTGACAAGGCAGCACACTACCTCGAGACCACAGCGTATAAAAAAGCAAAATGTAGTGTCTTACTACCTGAAGCCTAAAAAAAAGTACTTAATTTTGTTGTAAATGTTACATCAGTCAGCATGGAATTCGCCATATACAAAACTATCTACCTTTTTAAAGATATATCTCATAATATTTATTAAATTAAACTTTAATTAAGGTAAATTTGTGAATATTTGTTACAAACTTATAGTCTATAAGTCTGTAGTCATTTATGTATTTGTTAAAACTCATGTTAATTAGTAAGATTGGTTGGAGAAAACCCTCAATGATGAGAAAAATTCCCAAAATGAATTGAATATATTTCTTTTCTATCGTATTGCTTTTAGTTAACAATTATACATTTTGCTTTCCCTTACTTATCGTAAGTCCCATATTTTACCAGAATTGTTTAATGTTATGCAATGCTTTTAGAGTTGAAGTATGCGTAATTATGGAATGGTGGTTGTGATTAAATACGTCCTGAAAATGAAATTCCGGCTTGGAATTGTCCTTCAAAAATTAGAAGAAAAAAGATATGAACCTCATCCACGATAACTTATATACTGACATTATGGAACCTGGAGGCTCATGGACGTACAGACATAATCTCCTATACATTCCTATTCTGAGTTATTATTTTCCAACCATATCCTTTATCCATCCATAGTAATTCTGACCGAAGGCAGGTCCTTCACTGCAATCATAGCATTTTCATGCTATGCTTGCAGCTTTACTAGGTAATTGTAGGTGTGGTAGCTTCCCGTTGCTTTCCACACCGGTGAAGGATGATGTTAAGAATGATGATGATGGCCATATGATTTCGGTGATCGTTTGGGCCTTAAAGTTTTCCTGATATTTGTCTTACAGATGAGAAAAACCCCCCGATAAAAAAACTCACCCAGAAAAACTGCCCCAACCGGGGATCGAGCCCCGGGCCCGCTGTGTGACAAGGCAGCACGCTACCTGGAGACCACAGCTGTGGACATATCCTTTATAATACTTACTTACTTACTGACTGGCACTATCGAACCCGTAGGTTCATGGCCTATCCTGAGGTAATGCTTTCCAATCATTCCCTGTATAATCTACTTCCCTCAAATCATAGTTAATGTTATTCTCCCACCTCATTCTTGGTCTACTAACTGGACGTTTTCCTTCTGGCTTTCCTACAAGAAGTTTCCATGCAAGTCTTTCATTCCCCATACGCGCAACATGTCCTGCCCATCGCAGTCTACGAGACTTAACTGTTCTTATTATATCTGGCTTCCTATAAAGACCATGTAGTTCATTGTTATGTAGTCTTCTCCATTCACCTGTCTGTTCATCTCTCTTTGGTCCAAAAATTTTCCTAAGAACTTTATTCTCAAATACTCATAATCTCCTTTCCTCCCTTAAAGTAAGAGTCCATGTTTCGCACCCATATAATATAACTGGTAGAATAATAGTTTTATATATTTTCAGCTAAACGTTTTTTGAAAGGAGTTGGGACATCAAAAGTCTCTGCAATGCATAATAGCACGAATTTCCAGAATTGAGCCTATGTTTAATTTCTTTGTGCATCTCATTCATATTTGTGTTTATTGTTCCTAGGTATTTGAATTCAGCCACTTCCTCAAAATTTCCCTCATTTGTCATTAGCTGTCCATTTCCATTATATATTGAATTTCTACGTGTGACCATATATTTAGTTTTACTGATATTTACTTCCAGTCCTTTACAATATTATTTTTTATACAATTTCCAGGATATGAACCCAAGACCTTTCGAATACGAGGCAGCCTGTACCAAATCTTTCGGTAAGTTATGCTCATTTACTATTTATTTGAAATGTATATTCTTGTATAAAGATTTATATAAAATATAAAGATTGACCTTTCAAGATTTCTTTTAAATTTCCCAGCTCGTGACCTAAAAAGGCGGTTTGAACCATAAAGTGAAGTGGAACTCCTCGTCTTGCCTTGCGATGAAGGCAAGCGTTTACACTTTTCCTTCTGAATTTTTCTATTGACATATATTTTATGTAAAGTTAGTTGCAAAGATGCTTTGATTACTTTTGGAAGGAAACGTTTTCAACTTGAAGACACATCATTTGTAGTTTCTAGCAGCAATTTTCTTTTCTTTTTCTCTCTTACGTTCGCCAAATAAAACGAAAACTCATGCATATGTACATAAATTTTAGTTTCAAAAGATTTATGTCAACTGAAAATCAAAATATCAAAATATATGCGAAATTATTTTACATAACCCTTTTTATCCTTTAAAATGACAAAAACTTAATGAAAGCAAGAAATAATACGACCACCGCTTGGTCTAGTTTTATCTCCAAGTGGGGCCAGGGAACTCACTTGCGGGATTTACTTAAACTAATTCACTGGCATTATCGAACCCGTAGGTCCATGGCCGCGCGGACATAAGCTTTCCACAAATCCCTATCCTGAGCTAATGTTTTCCAATCATCCCCTGTATAATATACTTCCATCAAATCATGGTTAATGTTATTCTCCTATCTCATTAATGGTTTACCAATTGGACGTTTTCCCTCTGGTTTTTCTACAAGAAGCTTCCATGCGTCTCTTTCATTCTGTAGGAATTACTTAAACAAACTAATTTAGGTACACTTATTTCCGTTGAGATGTTGGTAACTGACAAATGGTTACCTCATCCCTCAATGTTCTTTTACGAGTCCAAAAATCTTCAGTCTCGGAATCCACGGCTTGAAGTCTCTCCCGGAGGATTTGTCCTTTAGATTTATCTATCCTAAAAAATACATCCACTCCTGTCGGGTTTGAACCCGTGACACTCGGGACCAAAAGCAAGGAATATTACCACTAGATCGCCGTTGCCGACATCTGGCTACATAACTTCGGATAGAAGAGTAAGAAAATGTATAGATTCAGAAAAACGTTTTCTTCCATGAGAGATGTTTTTTTTATATCTGTATGCATGATCTTTTTATGTATGAGTTTAGATATGTGTAACTCTGTAGCCTATGTACTGTAGACGTAGACACACACACACACACACACACATATATATATATATATATATATATATTCCTTATTGTCTATTTATGTGTGAGTGTGTAGCCATATAGGCCTATATATTTGTTTATATATTCGTTTTTTTTCACGGAACAGAATATGCACGTACGGCCAAACAGGCCCGTACCCAATGTAAATGAAAATATATTGCCTTTCTTTAAAAACAAAAATGTCAATAATTTCCATTACTATACAAATAGTATGTAACGCAAGCGTTTATGAATAGGGTATACGTTATATCTTGAGTGAAAATTCAGTATCCAACTCAAAGCCATAGTTGAGGACGAATAGGTAACTCAGGTACGTTTGTAGAATTTAACTGAAATATTTACCTCATAGGCGATCAAAAATGATTCTTAAAAACATAGAATTACGTGGTATTCAGACAAATAAGAGCACAAACGCCCGAAAGTGCAGTTTATTTTAAACTACTGTCTAACAACCCTCTCTAGAAATGTTTGTCTGTAGACAACATCCATCACCAGAGTTGCAATAGATATCTTCCTGAAAGCTCGTAAAATCTTTCAACTTTAAGACCATTATATCTGTTTCCAAAGTAGCGCTCGCTTTCCTACTAGCAGATACAAAATATCTTCACTGTTTACACGAGGTTAATGGATGATAACGATCCAACTGCATTCAAAACCTCTTAAAATGCAACTTTAACTCTAGTTGTCATCCTTATTATTATTATTACTATTATTATTATTATTATTATTATTATTATTATTATTATTATTATTATTATTATTATTGTTATTATTATTTTTATTATTATTATTAATATTATTATTATTATTAATATTAATATTATTATTATTATATTTTTTGTAATATTTTTGCTCCACCAAACAGAGTTTAAAGCATTTATTTATTGTATTGTCTGGCAAATTCCTACCAGGGAAATGAAAGAATTTTAAGTACAGAAATGGATGTTTTAAGAAGATCAGCTGGAAAATCTAGAATGGATAGAATACGAAATAAAGAAATAAGGGAAATTATGGGTGTACAAGAGGAGCCAGACATCATAGACATTATAGAAAAGAAAAGATTACAATGGTATGGCCATGTCAAAAGAATGCCAGAACAAAGATTGCCTAAAATTGTTATGGAATGAATCCCAATGGAAAGGAGGAAGAGAGGAAGACCGAAGAAAACTTGGATAGAAGGGGTACAAGTAGCTATGAATATCAGAGGAATGGAAGAAGATCAATGGATGGACAGAGAGGAATGGCGTTTGGTTTCCGGAAGACGGCGGCAGCTGCCATGATACCGGATGATGATGATATTATATTTATTATTATTATTATGATTATTTTTATTATTATTATTATTATTAGTATTACTATTATTATTATTATTATTATTATTATTATTATTATTATTATTATTATTATTATTATTATTATTATTATTATTATTATTATTATTATTATTATTATTACAGTGCGTCCACCGCTGTGGACTCGAGGTAATGTGCTGCCTTGTCACGCAGCGGGCCCGGATTCGATCCCGGTCGGGGCAGTTTTTCTGGGTGAGGTTTTTATCGGGGTTTTTCCTCACCTGTAAGACAAATGTCAGGAAAACTTTAAGGCCCAAACGGTCTCCGAAATCATATGGCCATCATTATCATCACCCTTATCATTAGCATCATCATCATCATCATCCTTCACCGGTGTGGAAAGCAACGGGAAGCTACCACACCTACAATTCCCTAGTAAAGCTGCAAGCATAGCATTAAAATGCTATGATTGCAGTGAAGGACCTGCCTTCGGGCAGAATTACTATGGATGGATTACAGTGCAGAAATATGGGAATTAAATTCTAGAACAATAAGTAAATTAAATTCTGCAGAAATGGATTTCTGGAGGTGTTCAGCTGGAATATCTAGAAGAAATAAAATGAGAAACAGTGTAATTAAACAAAACATGAATGTTCAAATTTCAATTGTGAATTTCATAAAAGAATACAATTAAAGCGGTGTGGTCATTAAAAAAAAGACAAGACTGATTCCCAAGAAGAATACTAGAATGGTAAAAGAAGAAGAGAACGGCCAAAAGTAACGTGGAATGATGATTTAAGCGGCGTAAGGAAAAAAGGATTGGACGATGGAGATTAGAATGACATAGACATGTGGAGGAGAATGGCAGTAATTTAATTGGGCGCAGGAAGATGTAAAGAATTGTGAAAACCTATTAAATAATAATAGTAATAATAATAATAATAATAATAATAATAATAATAATAATAATAATAATAATAATAATAATAATATAATAGTAATAATAAGTATTATTATTATTGTTATTATTATTATTATTATTATTATTATTATTATTATTATTATTATTATTATCATGTCCACCGGTGTGGTCTCAAGATAGCGTCGCTGCCTCGTATGCAGTGGGACCGGGTTCATTCCCGGTCGAGACAAGTTTCTTGGGTGAATATTTTCTTCGGGGTTTTTCCTCACCTGTAAGATAAATTTCAGGAAACTTTAAGGCCCAAACGGTCCCCGAACATCATCTGGCCATCATAATCATTAATATTGTATTCGTCATGTTCAGTATGAATGTGTGTGAATGGTTAGCATTGTATTGTTCTAGATTTTACTTCCTATGTTTCTGCACCGTATGTCATTGTACTCACTATTATATTAAATGTATGTATTTTATAACTTGGCACATGAGTCATATGTGTAAATGATTGATGCGTGTTGAACCAGGAACACCTTAACAGATTACATATCACTGTACAGTAGATGCCATCTTATTTATTCCATAAAGTAAAGGTGAGTAATACAATGTACCAAAAATAAGAATACCATGTTAGGGTCATAAAACTTATGGTCTTAATCTAATGGCATTATTTAGATTCTTTGACAAAAACCGAGAATATGAGAGACGCCTAACTGAATTGTCATTTTAAGTCCGGATTTAATTTCTTCACGTGAGAGAAAAGGGTTTCAGACTAGAACAAACATAATTAGAAATGAAAATGGGGATATTATTGCAAATTACAGGAGTATATATTAAATACTTTCAAAATGCATTCTATTGTACATTACAGGGACTCATGTCGTCTCAACTAGTCTCAAAAAGCGTTAAACTGAATATGTATAAACCTGTTATTCTTCCAGTTATATTATCCATCCATAGTAATTCTGCCCGAAGGCAGGTCCTTCACTGCAATCATAGCATTTTCATGCTATGTTTGCAGCTTTACTAGGGAATTGTAGGTGTGGTAGCTTCCCGTTGCTTTTCACACCGGTGAAGGATGATGATGATGATGATGACGATGATAATCATAAGGATGAGGATGATGGCCATATGATTTCGGGGACCGTTTGGGCCTTAAAGTTTTCCTGACATTTGTCTTACGGGTGAGGAAAAACCCCGTTAAAAACCTCACCCAGAAAACTGCCCCGACCGGGGATCGAACCCGGGCCCGCTGCGTGACAAGGCAGCACGCTACCTCGAGACCACAGCGGTGGACAGTTATATTATATGGATGCAGTACATAGACGCTAACTTTAAGGGAGGAGAAAATATTATGAGTATTTGACAATAAAGTTCTTAGGAAAAAATGTTGACCAAAGAGAGATGAACGGACATGCAAATGGAGAAAACTACATAACAGTGAGCTTCTTTATAGGAGAACAGTTAAGTCTCATAGACTGCGATGGGCAGGACATGTGACACGAATTGGGAATGAAAGAGGGGCATGGAAACTTACTGTAGGAAAACCAGAGGGAAAACGCCCAGTTGGTAGACCAAGAATGAGGTGGAGAATAACATTAACCATGATTTGAGGAAAGTACATTATACAGTGGATGATTTGAAAACATTAGATCAGGATATGAATGTGTGGAGAGCTTATGTCCGCGCTGCCATGAACCTATGGGTTTTTTATAGTGCCAGTGAGTTAGTTAATAGTTTCAAATTATTTATACATTCTTGGAATCCTCAAATAGTTAGGATTCCTTGAATGTTATTTAGTTAGGTAGTTTGTTCCTATAATAATGGACATTAATGTAAGCGAATAGTGCACGAATGAGTGAAATATGGATTTGTTATGTTTTTAAATTTTAGATGAAACGTATGGTTTCACAGGAAATGGCTTTGAACTAGCAATAATTACATCTTGTTACTCATTTGTATCTGTTAAACCATATGGTGGCTTCCTGCGCCGACCGACTTTCATCATCAACTTCTTAAACATGCGATTTCCTCCGTCCTGAAAGTGCATAACAATTCTTTACACACAGCTTCATCAAGCTTCGATATCAAACGGCGAATTCAGGTTTTCCTTGCTATTAAGCTGACCTTATTGCTGTTATCTTATTGCACTGGTCAACATGGTTTTTGTCTCATGAGTACCTATAGTTGTACTTAATGCAGTTTATATCGTGTTTTGAAATATGTATTCGGAATTTCTCCATCACCCACAGATTTTTTCATTTCAATTTCAATTAATGGATTTAAATAATTTTTAATAAACTTTTTTCGTCCATTTGCCCATTGTAAAATAAAACCAAATGAGCTAACTCAGGAGATTTCAGCTATGGAAAAGAGATATCATGGAAAATGGAATCCTAATATGCTGGCCGATTATTGTTGAACCATCAAGAGGGATGCTCCACAGACGAAATATGGCAGAAAATCGTCATTTCTTACTTTCTAGGTGAGTCCGAATGTTCGAATATTGTTTAGTTATGAATGTAGAAAATTTTTAAAAATACTTGTCTCTCGAAAACCTTGCGTGATGGAGAAAACCCGATATCATATTTGAATTCAGGAGAAAAATACTATCAGAATCACTTTTTTTTCTGGGACAAAAAAAAGAGTTTCTTTTGTTGCTCAGTGTTATTAGAGCCCGGATTTCTAAGTAATTGCATAATATTTCCTCACAAGGGAACTGTCGACCATTGCATGCCGAAAACTATCTTGAAATTTCTTCTAGAAAAGAGTTGTGATGTACAAAGACCGCGTCCAAAAAAAAAAATCTCCCTTTTTAACTGCAACGCACTAAAATTCAGCGCCAAATTTAAACTATAAGGAAGCAATACAACTCCTGTCCCAGTGATACGATGGGTGATGATGATGGTAATGATGGGCCAGGAGAGGACTTAATCCTAAACTTAATATAAAGAGATGAATAAGATAAGTAATGATAATGATGGCCAGATGATGTTTGGGAACTGTTTGGGCTTGAAAGTTTCCTGATATGTATCTTACAGGCGAGGGAAAACCCCGAAAAAAACTCACCCAGGACATCTGGCCCGACCGAGGATAGAAACGGGCCCGCTGCGTGACAAGGCAGTCCACAGTAGTGGACTCGACAAAAATAACTCCTGAAAACATCGAAAAATATATTGTGATTTACTGTGTTTCCTGTCACGATAGATTTCAGGATTATAGCTATTCATGCACGCAATGTGTGTAAAATCATTTTTCCATATTTTTAGTTCATAAAAGCATTTTGAAAATTGTAATCGCTTGGGAAAATGATGAAATTCATGTTGCCGCCATTATAACAAATTAAATATATAATTAATTAAACTTTTTTTTTACATTTCTTTGTATTTTTGGTATTACATAGGCCTATGTATTTAACACTTTCCAATATTTTTATGTTAAACACAGTTCCAATAATGGATTATTTTGTAATATTATAATGATATTGTGAAAAGAAAAATTGATGTCTGAACTATGAATCGAACCGTGGAATTCTCGTATTCCGTACGAGCGTGCAAGACCACTACATTATTCGAAACATGGTACAAACATTAACAATTCTTTCCACATATCCTAATCTATAATTCTAATATATATATATATATATATATATATTTAATTAGCGAACACATTAAAAAAGCTTAACAAAAATTTAAATATAGCATACAGAAAGGGAAATAAATTACACAATTTAATAAACAATAATATTGAAGAAAAAAAAATTTAACAATAAAGGAAAATACAAATTAATGTGTACAAGTTCTAAAAAATGTACATTGAAAAAACCAACAGAAGCTTTAATGTCAGATTTAAAGAGCATTTTAGAGATTTTGTCTATGCTGGAGGAAGATGGAGTTATGCAAAACACCTAATTCAAGCAGGACACCATATGTACAACATCGATAACGTCGTTACAATATTGCACAGAGAAAACATACAAGCGATGGTAAATATATTGGAAGAAATTGCGATTTTGAGAGAAATAGATAACGACTATTAAAAGAACCCTTAAAAACACAAAAAGGAAACAAAAATGAAATTTTATAAAGTAATGGCTGTTCCTGTATTGATGTATGGATGAGAATGTTGGACGATCACTAAAAGACAAGAAGAAAGATTGGAAGCAGCTGAGATGAGATTTTTAAGAAATATAGCAGGATATACTCTGCTGGATAAGAAAATGAATGAAGATATAAGAAAGGAACAAAATATTTTCAAACTTACAGACCGGATAATTAAATATAGGAACGACTGGAAAGAACATATTGATAGAATACCAGAAGAAAGATTTCCAAAAGTATTGCTAAATTATAAACCGCACGGAAGGAGAAATGTAGGGTGCCCACACAGAAGATGGTCTGAACAATTTTAACAATTCTAGCTTTTATGAAACCGGAACGAGGCAAGAGGCTTAATCCCTGGATGATGATGATGATGATGATGATGATGATATGATAGATAACGACTTATTTCTGAATGAGAACATAGCCAGTATGCACAATTCTCTATACAGAATAATCACAACTAAGTCAATGCTTCAACGAGGGTCAATAAATACAGACGTACTTTTTCTGCTGATGATGGGACTAGTACCGAAAGGCCTACAGGGCATCAAAACATCTTAAGTTAAGGAGACTATTTTATAATTTTATTTTAAAATGTTATTATTGTGACTTAATACCTCAACGGAATTTCATCATGAATTTTACTAGTATCAAGAAACTCGGACCATAAAATCGACTTTCTGAGAAATTCGCTTACAGTTCCTGCGTGATGGATTTTTTCTTGGTTTTCCTCAATCGTTAAGGCAAACAACGGAATGAAATTTCATTGAGAGGATGCAGCACCCGGAAGACTTGTGGTAGGAAGTTCCAAGTGTAGCAGAGAATGCGATAAAGGAATTAGAACAGTGGGAAGTCTTGTGATTTGAAATCTCAAGCATCATGTTCTGGTTTGATCGTGAATTCAAATTGTGGTTGGATGATATGATATGAAAGCCAAAAAATAAGCAGCTTGATCTATATATATTTTAATCTGATGAAATTAAGATGGTAAACAAATAACATGGATTCTTAAAATTACGAATGAACTATGTTTTTTTACAAATGCTACCAGGTTGTTTTCAAGACATTTTTGGTATTCTCTCGCATTGGCTGAATTGTAACCCACTTCTTAAGTTGGAAGTCGAAGATATGTTACCCCGATCATATGACAGGTGGTGAATAATAATGGAGCGCCAGGAGAGTCCTTAAACCTAAACTTAACCTAAATAAAGCCCATGGGCGACCACATGAATAATTCCCTTTAAGAAAAAAGATCACCTGGATGAAAGAAGATTAGGCTTAGATATAACATTCTCTCTATTCTATAGTAATTCTACTCGAGGGCAGATCTTTTACTGCAACCATAGCATTTTCATGCTATGCTTTGCATCTTTACAAGGGAATTTAGTTACAGCTTCCCGTTGCTTTCCACACCAGTTAAGGATGATAATGATAAGGATGATAATGACCGGACGATTTTCGGGGACCGTTGGGTCCTAAGCTTTCTGACATTTGTAAGGAGAAAACCCGAAAAAATACTCACCCATGAGCCTGTTCCGATCGGAAATCCAACCCGGGCCCGCTGCTGAGAAGGCAGCACGCTACCTAGATATCACAGCGGTGGACTAAATAGTCCTATAACATATAAAAGTTATAAAATTAAGTATATAACGTTATATTGCTCATTGCAAGTTCTTACTTGTGTGAGAGACAATGAGCCGGATTGAATCCACGATCGAACAATTATTTTTTTTTAATTTTTCCTCGTGTTTAAGGCAAATTTGTTTGCCTCTAGTAACGAGGGTCGTGGTTCAGAGCGGGAAACTGGGAGGGACATTAAGCCGTGGGTTCCGAGTCTGAAGATTTTCGGGTTCTTGAAATTATCTCAAGCCTGAATAAAAATACCTCTGAACAAACTTTAAAGAAAAGTAATCTGGTTAAGCAACTTCTCACTAGGGAAGCAACCACGTCCCCAAGCGGTCGAACTGTTTAACTCATGCCCCAAATGGGAGTCAATGACCAATCACATTTCAATGATCTTGTATTTACAACCAATCACAGTCGTTTTTCACTTCGATTTTATCAGTTTAATTTTATCACTGTAAAATCAAGCTCCTCCTTTTTAACATTCTGAATAGATCATAACATTACTTTGCAGTGACAAGATGTGGCTACCAAATTCTATATATAGTGCACGAATGTAACCTTATCGTGGTTGCGGGAGATAATTTCAAAACACATGTAGAAATTGATTATACCACAAAAAAAAAGAAACCATTGTTTGCACTTTCTTAAACGTATTTTTCCCAGGTAATAACGTATCAGAAAAATATAATTGACATATTTACATCATAGGACATCAGAAATTAATTAATATACAGTTTGATGTGTTTCTTTTTTTTTCTCTCTCCACTAGGGTGCATTCTTACATTATTGCGATCCTTTGGCAATAAATAATATGATCTGGTTGCAGTGATGAACATGTGAAACATAACCTTTCTCATTTGTTTTCAAACATCACTGTTTACATTAAATATATAAACATTTTAAAATAAAAAAAAGTAAAGTGATCCCACAACAGGCCAGGAGGCCCTTGGGGTAGTAGGAGGTTAAGGCTCCCACTTTTTCTAGACAATCGGCACTTTATGTCAGCCGGGTTGTCAGCCCTGCGTGACGGCCGCCTTTAACCTCAGAACAAGCGTCTGGTACTCATTTCCGTTAGAGGCTGAGTCGACCCCAGGGCCATAGTGCCGCCAGAAGGTTTGGGTCAGTTTAAAAATCCTGAACCAACGGGACTTGAACCCTCGACCCTCCGGCTTGTAGCTCAGTGCCTTAACCACTACGCTACGGCGTGCCCCCACATTTTAAAATAACTATATTTAAATAATGATTTGTGAGTAAACAGCTTAATTTTATTCATTAAATAGTCCTAAGAAATGCCACTCTTGATTTCCAAATTCTCTAGATAAATTGGAAATCACTCGTGGCATTACTTATGACAAATGTCAGGAAACTTTAAGGTTCCAAGCAGTATCAGAACATCATATGTCTCCTATAATCATCATCATATTCGCCATTTTAGTAGGAATATGTGAGTGAATGGTGACTTTCGTCTTAAACGTTCGTGTTGCTTTGAATGAGGCCCTGAATTGAGCTGATCACTCAATCCATGAGGCCTTTCATGTTCTTCTGTGATCAAAAAAGTATAGAGTGATCCAAAGTTTAAAATGCCTCTCCGATAGGTCGTGGTGGCGTGGAACACGTAAAAGTAAATTTAAGATGAGATGTTAAGCTGTGATGGACAAGAAGAAGGGAGACAATGAAAAATCTGAGATCGCGTGGATTTTGTTTATATCTATTCTATTCTTCAGTTGGAAGGAGATTAGTTTTTTCCATTGGCTGTCTGTTCATCTCTCTTAGTTCCATAAGTTTTCCTGAGCACTCAAATATGTGTAATATGTGAACTCAGCAGAAAATCGTATGTGAATTTGTGACTACGTGATTGCTGCTAGCTACAAACTCTGCTGGTAATTACAACTCGGCAAGCGATAGTTATCGATTTGCCAAATGTGCGAATCTGTAAACGTGATTTTCCAAAATCTCATTATTATCACACCCGAGGCTTAGAGAATCTGATATATCACTTAATGGATAAACGCCGTGTATTGTATTCCTCATCCTTAAAGATGAATCTCGTTGTAGGTCTCAGAAAGTAATATAAATTAATAATATGTCACAGACATAACAATCGTATTTAATACCAGCTAATACCCGGCGTGCGCTGCTACGCCTAAATAAATTAAATATTGAGAGTTAATTAATTATATCCCTCCATGGTATCTTTACCTTGTCGTGGTGGAGTGGCTTGAATGCTTAAATGATCCTGAGAGCTATACCGGCGGTAGCATTGCTGCCGATAGGGTTACCCATGCCGGACTGGTCGAAGGTGATAAGCCGGACGAAAAAAGTATCTTGGTCGAAAGAGTGACGATCTTTCGCCGTAAAAATACAACCGTCAAGAAATGCGGACATGGGTTCAACTGGGGTAAAATTTTCCGGAGGTCAAATAGTCCCCCATTCGGTTCTCCGGGCGGGGACTACTTCAGGGAACCCATGCCAAAGGCTCAAATACAGGGACATTTTCCTAGGAACATGGAATGTTAGGACTTTATACAATAGCGGGGCACTAGAGATATTAACGCGGGAATTAGATAAATCGCCCTTGGATATAGTCGCATTACAGGAAGTTAGGTGGCCAGGAGAAGGTAGTCAGGAATCAGGAAGCTTTGCATTGTACTATGGGGGTGCAGAAAGACCTGCATTTGGAACGGGTTTTTTAGTCAGAAGGAGGATCCTATCCGTTATCCGAGATATTAATTAATTATATGGTATATACTGCGACGAACCAAACATGGCGGTTGCTAGAGTAAATGACACCAAATGAAATGCAGAATATGGCATATGATTCTGAAAGGCCTACATAGTTTTAACCACTTGACGAAGATTTTCAAACAGAAATTTAATTTGGTTGAGGACGACTGATATATCAGATACTTATTTAAATATTTCATCATTTTATTACAAAATCTCAACGGTGCTTTACGATGAATTTTAAAAGTATTGGTTGTATATATAACTGTCATTTTCGTGAGATATAATCCTTTTATCTATTCGTAGGCCTTCTTATCTCTCTCCTCCCTGTTGGTACCATTGTACATATATTCTTCGTTTCTCTATCCTCAATAAATCTTTGTGAACGCCAATCCATTTCAATCTGTTAATTTTGCCCCAAATGGGAGTCAATGACCAATCACATTTCAATGATTTTTTCTTTACAACCAATCACAGTCGTGTTTCGCCTAGAATTTACCAACTAAAGTTTATCATAATAAAGAAAGCATCTCCTTTTTAACATTCTGAATAGGTCATAGCATTATTTTGCAGTGACCAATTCTGTAAGAAATACGGCTACCAGATTGTATATATAGTGCATGAATGTCAGCAGAAAGCGCATGCGATAGATAATATAAAAACACATTTGTAACAATTGATATAAACAACAAAAAAAAAGAAAACACTGTTTGCACTTTCTTAAACGAATTATTTTCCAGGAAATGACGTTGCAGAAAAATATAATTGACATATTTACATCAATGGACATCAAATTAATTAATGCCTATAACGTTGGTTATAAAGTTCTCCACTAGGGTGCATTCTTACAACATTGCGATCCTTTGGCAATAAATAATATTATGATCTGGTTGCAGTGATGAACAAAAGAAACAAATGAAGCGTACCAATCGTTTCTCATTTGTTTTCAAACATCGCCGTTTACATTAAATATATAAATATTTTAAATAACTATAGTTAAATAATGATTTGTGAGTAAACAACTTAATTTTATTCGTTAAATAGTCCTAACAAAGTCACTCTTGATTTCCAAATTCTCTAGATTAATTCACTCCTCACTTCGTGAGTCATGAATTTATCGATAATTTGGAAATCACTCGTGGCATTTACTTATGATAAATTTGACCAGATCAGGTTCTCCATACTTCATATATAATTCAAAGTGTATATTCTTCTCCATTTGCCTTGCTCCATCTATTCCTCCAAAAATACATATCAGGATCCTTTTGTTCAGGGCGCCATCTGATTTCGTTAGTATCCGTGTTTCAGGGATATAATATATGAAGAGCACAGGGAAAGAATCAGTCACTTTTTTTTTGTCCAAATAGAGTTTGAAGTATCATTAAATTCTACGTGGGAGGCACTATCAAAATGTGAAACAGTAAAAAATAAATTGTAGTCATACAGATAAAGAAGTATGTAAGTTGAACAACTAAAAGTATGTTTTCTTGGTTTCAAGGAAAATGTGATTTAACTGTCTTTTTTTACCATCTTATGTCAATACGCTACTAACTGGAAGGTCAAGGGTTCGAGTCTCGGTGCGATCAGGATTTTTAAACTGACCCAAACCTTCTGATGTCACCATACCCTAGTGTCGAGTCAGCCTCTAACGGAAATGAGTACCAGATGCTTGTTCTGGCTGTAAAGGCGGCCGTCATGCAGGGTTAACATCAAGTACCGATTGTCTAGAAAAAGTGGGAGCCTTAACCTCCTATTACCCCAAGGGTCTCCTATCACCTGCAGTGGAATCACTTTATTTACTTTTGCCCTTCTTATGTATCTACTGGTCTAATTAAAACTTCATACATTATAGTTTCGTCACTTTACAACACTACAAACTAAATTTTAAGTTTCAAAAGTTTCTAAAATTCTGTTAACAATTCCTAATAATAAAAACGACTGTAACGACTATGATAGGAAATATGTTGGACAAACAAGAAGATCTATTTTAACCAGATTCAATGGACATATTGCGTATTTTAGATTTAATACGGGAATTGAAAATCTGCAGTTACCGAGCATATTTCTGATTACGGTCATGTAATCGATAAAAGTAACCTTAGGCTGGTTCGTTCGGTCATTAATTTGAAATTCCTTGACGTCCTTGAAAGTTTAGGAATCTATAAAAATAAGGACAAAATTATGAACAAAGACAAGGGCCCTATTCCATACAGCGTCATCTTCTCTTTAAATAAAAAAAAAGATTAGTTTTATTATGTCATACAGTTTACGTGTAATTGACCATGTCATGTGACGTAGTTTGTTTTTAATTGGATTCTGTTTATTCATTTACCATGTTTGTCTTTAGTCAATATTTAGTCTTGAAAATGACAGCTTCGCTGTTGAAACATGTTGATTCTTTTAATTATTAATAGGTGAAATGGGTACATTGACTACATGTTTTACGACTTTATCACCAAGAAGATCAGTAGTTTGTTAAATTCCTAATAATGAAATTACTATAACTGAAAAAAAAAATCTCAAGGAAACGCTCATAAAATTAATTCTGTCAATTACAGAGAAAAGTAACTAATTAAAAATTATTTTAATAAAAATTTAACAAATGTTGTGTTAGACGCTCTGTGTATTTTATTTATTTGTAAATGAAATTTGTGGCAGTAATATAAATTAATATGTCAGAGACATAACAATTTATTTAATATAAATGTTGAATAATATATCTGCCATTTTCGTAAATTAAATAACATATTCCCAGTGGAAATGTTTTATGTGAATTACATTAAACGAACGACCATACAATATGTTTAAATATTAAATAATATTTAATAAATTATTTTGCCACGATGGCAGATTTATTATAGTAAATTACTGAATTCACTTTTTATCACCGGTAATAAAATCAGAGATTGCACTATAAAATTTGAGACTTATGAATCAATCTCTTCTAATAAATTAACTTACCCGTTGTATGATAATAATAATAATAATAATAATAATAATAATAATAATAATAATAATAATAATAATAATAATAATAATAATAATAATAATAATAATGATAATAATAATAATAATAATAATAATAATAATAATAATAATAATAATAATAATAATAATAATAATAATAAGGTGAATCGCACGTGACAAGGACATTAATTGAGGAATGCAAGAAATGGGGATTAAATATAAATATTAAGAAAACCGAATATCTCACGACAGAACTGGAGAACGAAGAGAAATTACAATGTGAAAATGTGCAAATTAAGAAAGTTGATAAATTCAAATATTTAGGATCAATTTTAGATTCAGATGGGAAAAGGTATTGTGAAATTGAGAAAATAATTAGTGAAGAAAGAAAAATAATTGGAATGTTAAATTCAGTGATATGGAGTAAAAATGTTATAAATAAAACATAGACATTAATTTTTAAACAATTAGTACAAAGTGTTATATGGTACAGAAGACAAAATATACTCGGACCAACGGATCTGTGCCCCTACAACGCTGACATCGTTCTTAGAAAAGTACACATCTATACTCACACCATTTCACCGCACTTTCCTCCCACTATGTCAAACAGCACTTACGACAACTTACCGAGTAGGGATGTTGCCATACTTCCCCCAGTGTCATGGCTCTTGAATATTGAATAATGCAAGGTTGGAGTCGAGTTGACAACACTGTAGTGCAAGTGCAAGAGAGAGATAGAAAAGAGAGAGATAGGAATGCAGGGAGGGAAATGATTTGCCGAGCCAGAAAAGGAAGTATGATTTAGCTCGCATATCTTACGGGGGCACAGATCCGTTGGACAGATAATAATATTTTTTTTTATTATTATAGGCCAGAAAATGTTGAGTTTTGTTCGTCCTTTTTGTCCTTTTTTTTGTATTTTTTGGCTTATTGATCTTTTTTAGTATTTATTTAGGTCTTAACGGATTTTTTTTTACAACTTTACCTTCTTTTGACTATATTTATACCATTTGTAAAATTCAAGAATACATAGAGTCTAGTCTCAATTCCTACTTCTTTTAAAAAATACTATCTAGTTTTACTTTCTAAAGACTTTTCACTTTCCACACACTTTGTTCCACAAAATATCCCGTTATTTTGCTGACAGCCTAAACTATTGTATTTCGACTTCAGATTTTTTAAGAAGTTGCCATTTTGTGACAATTCCCTCGAACAGAGGGTGAAAGTAGCAAGGTTGTCTTTATCCACTCCTTAGCAATTGTAACACCTTTTACTTCCTTTTTTAGAGTTTTTAGGTATTTTGTAGGATATATTTAGGTATTTTTAAAGGTCTTTCATAGGCAGTTTACAGGTCAACTTCCGAGCCCTACTTATAATAATAAATAAATACACACTGTCAATATTTCTAAAATCCATTGTAACCACAATTGAGGTTATGTGGAATGTTTTATAAATATTAATATTAATTCATAGTAATTCTGCCCGAAGGCAGGTCCTTCACTGCAATCATAGCATTTCCATGCTATGCTTTGCAGCTTTGCTAGGGAATTGTAGGTGTGGTAGCTTCCCGTTGATTTCCACACCGGTGAAGGATGATCGTGATGATGATGATGATGATAAGGATGATGATGGCCATATGATTTCGGCGACCGTTTGGGCCTTAAAGTTTTCCTGACATTTGTCTTACAGGTGAGGAAAAACCCCGATAAAAACCTCACCCAGAAAAACTGCCCCGACCGGGGATAAACCCGGGCCCGCTGCGTGACAAGGCAGCACGCTACCTCGAGACCATAGCGGTTGACTAATATTAATATAAGTACCTGATACATCAGTCTTCCTCAATTAAAATTTATTTTTGTTTAGACATGTTCTGAAAGATCTACATGGCTTTAACTAAATTACGAAGTTTTTTTTAACAAAAAATCAATTTTAATTGAGGAAGACTGGTATATCAAGTATTTATATTAATATTAAAAAAAAACACACACTGGTGCTGGATTTGAGGAACAATTTTTGACTTCTAAAAACTGACCACACCCTGAATGTATCTGGTAAGGTTTATTGGAAACTTTCATGAGGAAGGAAGTAGGCGTTGACAACTATGATATATTACTCGCGATATAACGGGGAAGATTTCGTTAGCTGGGGTTATGATATTAAGATGATATATTGCTATACAGAATAATGTCCGACAAATTTTATTTGCTATCTAACTCTAGATTTAGCCTTGCCCTCTTATTACTCTCGTTAATATGCGAAACATTAAATCTATGTTATTTTTAAAAACATGTAAAATCGGGTCATACAGGAACACGGCCTATAATGAGAGGATTTGAAATTTTTGGATCAAACACTTTTTTATCACACAAGGATATGAGGGCTTCTCCGGATGAGTGATTAGCTAATACCAGGTTCACCTCCGAAACGACACAAACATTTATGACAAGGCACACATTCTTACATTCATTCTAGTAGTAGTAATAGGACTTTATTAGACTAAAAGTAAGATATATACAATTTTATTTACAAATATGGGTCGCACGTGCTGTTGACAGTCCGTTACAATAAAGTAATAATTGGTAATAGTATAAAGAAAAACAAAAAGAAAACAATAATATTACAATTACATAAAGAAAACACAATAATATTACAATTACATAATAATACAATAACATTATACATTAATTAATTTATGTAGAATTATTAAGAATTAATGGTATTGTATTTTGATAACATGTATTTATTCATGAATGAGTGTTGTTCTTATTTTCCGCGTTTTGTCCAGAAATTTACCCAAGTTTATCCAATTTTCTGGATTTACCATTAACTCGTAGCATGCCAATCTTTCACGATTTGAATTTAAAAATCTTTCCGGTAATAACTAACGTCTCCAATATTCTAAATCGTTACATTTTCCTAATATATGTATCTTCTTCAAAGCTCCCGCACATTGGACATATTCGAATATCGTGATCGTCGCTAAATTTTAGAAATTTCCATGCCCCTAGCCTAAACCAAGCAACCCCTAATCTCTCTTTTTAAATCCTAGATTGAGTATATAAGATTCTTTTCCCCAAATTCTAAACAAGGAAGGGACGATTTGGGCCTTAAAGTTTCCTGACATTTGCCTTAAATTGAAGAGGGGGAAAAAAACGAAAAATGTCACCTAGGAAATTTGTCCCGACCGTGGATCGAGCACAGGTCCGTTAAGTAGGAGCCAATTATTTATTTATTTAGCCTGGTGGAGTTAAGGCCGTGTGGCCTTTTCCCCCACTCACTAGGACAAACATATGTTATATTAGAATATAGTAATCACAATCAACTCTAATATTAAACACTAAATGAAAAATTGATTAACAAGACTATTTAACTCATGCCCCAAATGGGAGTCAATGACCAATCACGTTTCAATGATTTCTGTTTTACAACCAATCAGAGTCGTGTTTCACGAAATATTTATCAGTGTTAGGATTATCATATATTAAACAAAGCTCCTCCTTTTTAATATTCTGAACAGGTCTGACCGTTATTTTGCAGTGACTGAGCCTATAACAAATACGGCTACCAGATTGTATATAATAGTGCTTACATGTCAACATTTGTAGCAATTGATTATACCACCAAAAAAAGAAACCACTGTTTGCACTTTCTTAAATGTATTTTTTCCCAGGTAATAATCGAGAAAAATATAATTGTCATATTTACATCATACGACATCAAAAATGAATTAATATACAGATTGATGTTTCATTTTTTCTCCACTAGAGAGCATTCTTACAATATTGCGTTCCTTTGGCAATAAATAGTATGATCTGGTTGCAGTGATAAACAAAAGAAGCAGTAGAAGCGTACCTATCGTTTCTCATTTGTTTTCAAACATCGCCGTTTACATTAAATATATAAATATTTTAAAATAACTATAGTTAAATAATGATTTTGTGAGTAAACAGCTTAATTTTATTCGTTAAATAGTCCTAACAAATGCCACTCTTGATTTCCAAATTCTCTAGATAAATTCACTCCTCACTTCGTGAGTCGTGAATTTATCGATAATTTGGAAATCACTCGTGGCATTACTTATGATAATATCTGTAAGATTAAGATCGATAATACAATAATGTTAATTATAATTAAAATTAAAACTAAAGCTTTTAATAAAATATGTACAAGCAAAATAAATGTAATTGTTTGGTAGACTGTCCATAGCGGTTGATTCTAATTATTCTCTTCTGAATTAAAAAAAAAAGTATATTTACATAGCATTATAGATGTTAAAGCATCTCTAAATATGTACAAAATACAACAGTGAAGATGAATATAAGTGAATTTGTTTTCACATTCCGCCCTTGGCATTAAACACGTTGAATAGAGCGCCATGACGGTATCTGCAATGACGTCATTTCTACTGCATCTCAAAAAACAATCGACAGCCGTCAATATAAATGACAAGAATTCCCGTTAAATATTTTGATACAAGGTAATATATAAACTTAAAAATATTATAGCACATACTTTTTTTTTGTTCATGCTGTAACAGACAGATATAAAAATGGAGTCTATTCTCATCGCGAGAGCATTGTTCTCACGCATGACCGTGTAATTCTGACACTAATGAGAACAAAGTTACATTTTTAACTTGTAAATCTCCTTTCACCGTAACCGGCTTTCATTTGTCTCTCTGACACATTTTTAACAATGACATGTTTAACACGGTTCCAATAGCCTTCATTTTAAGATATTATCAAACCAGTTAATTTATAATATGGCTACAATTTATATGTACATAAATAATATTTTCACAACGTAAAATATTAAAATAATAATAATAAAGTAAAGTGATCCCACAATAGGCCCGGAGGCCCTTGGGGTAGTGGGAGGTTAAGGCTCCCACTTTTTCTAGACAATCGGCACTTTATGTCAGCCGGGTTGTCAGCCCTGCGTGACTGCCGCCTTTACTCCCAGAACAAGCGTCTGGTACTCATTTACGTTAGAGGCTGAGTCGACCCCAGGGCCATAGTGCCGCCAGAGGGTTTGGGTCAGTTTAAAAATCCTGACCCCAACGGGACTTGAACCCTCGACCCTCCGGCTTGTAGCCCAGTGCCTTAACCACTACGCTACGGCGTGCCCCCAAAATAATAATAATAATAATAATAATAATAATAATAATAATAATAATAATAATAATAATGCCCTCCATGGTATATTTACCTTGTCGTGGTGGAGTGGCTTGCGTGCTTAAATGATCCTGAGAGCTATGCCGACGGTAGCATTGCTGCCGATAGTGTTACCCATGCCGGACTGGTCGAAGGTGATAAGCCAGACGAAAAAAGTATCTTGGGCGAAAGAGTGACGTTCTTTCACCGTAAAAATACAACCGTTAAGAAATGCGGACATGGGTTCAACTGGGGTAAAATTTTCCGGAGGTCCCCCATTCGGATCTCCGGGCGGGGACTACTTCAGGGAACCCATGCCAAAGGCTCAAACACAGGGACATGTTCCTAGGAACATGGAATGTTAGGACTTTATACAATAATAATAATAATAATAATAATAATAATAATAATAATAATAATAATAATACAAGTATTGCAGCCAATTGGCTATATACAATTAGGTTACATGTTTGCATATCCACTGATTGAGATTGTACTTTCGGTGCAGAGTTCCAGGTGGTATCGACCACATTTTTGTTCACACAGTTTGCACAGACATGTTGCGTTTGATTCATAGAAAGCTGGATTGTTACAGATGATATGATGAAATCCGTGGATCGCCATTCTTGTACATATGTGTCTCATCTCGAAGTTTGCTGCTGTCCAGGATCGATCAATCATGGCCCCTGTGGCATAGAATTCTGAAGGTATTTCGTCTCTCTTTTTGGTCATTGTTGTTAGGAATGTTTCTGATGCTTTGGTGCTGGGTAGGAGCATTTGAAGTCTGATGTCTTCAATGAGGTAGGATTCTCTTGCCAGTAGATATACAAACCTGGATCTTGATGTTTTTGACACTCCTATCGCCTTCTTTATGTAGGTTGATTTTATCATTTCTAATGTGGCAAGGTTATTTGTCGTGAGATGAGGCCAGATGACTTCTATGGCGTAGGATATTATTGACATAATTTTGTTCTGAATAGTGCCATGGCAGTTTCTAGGCTGAGTTGTTTGATGTAGTTTATTTGGTGCATAGCCATTATTGCGTGTGCACTTTTTTTCTGTTTGTGAAGCATCTGGCACTTGTTTGGATGGTGACGCCCAGATATTTGTAGTCGGATACTACCCTTAACTTATTTCCTTGTATGAATATTTCTGCCGGTGCAGGTATCTTGCCACCATTTCTTAGTACCATCATTTCAGTTTTTGATATACTCGTATTTATTTCAAAGTATTAAAATGGATACCTGTCAGGTGCCGTTGTTCTCAACTAGGTTAAATTTTTTTTATTAATCCTTAAGGAAATCCAATGGTGAAAATGTTGAAAAAATGGTAAAAAAATATTTGTTGTTTATTTGCTTTTTAATGACTCTGATTCTTTAGGATTATTTTTATGTAAACATTTTATTGTAGGAGCAAAATTGACCCCGTCACGTAAGAGTTTAAATACCCTTGCACGTATGGTTAGCATTACTACGTAAAATTTAAAATGCGTCTTTCTCGGTTTCCATATTTTTTACATTTTCTAAAACTTAAAATGCTCCTTACGATGAATGTTTTTTGCTATCAAAGTGAAATTTTGTGGTTAGACTCTCCAATAAATGCTAATTTAAACTTGCTATGCAGTTACTAGTCTAAGACACATGCGTTCTTTTAAATTGAGATGGAATAAATAATAAGAGTGATAAAAATATTTTTTAAATTAAAAATAAGCAATATCCTCCCTTTATGAATATGTTTTGCATAGCAAATGTGTTTATTGGAATAATGAAGAATCTGAATCTCAAATTTCAACAGAGAATATTTAAAAATGCATCGTAAGGAGCATTTTGTACGAAATGTTTTAAAAAATAGTTTTAAAAAATCATAATTCTGAAAATATTCTACTTATAAACACCAAACTGTAAATAAATTTCAGGCTATTTGTGGAACCATAAAAAGAACCTTAGGTCGGAAAACAAGGAAAGATACGAAACTTAAATTATATAAAACAATGGCTGTTCCTTTGTTGTTGTATGGAAGTGAAAATTGGATAATGAAATCAAGGGATAAAGCAGGATACAGACTGCGGAAATGCTGTTTTTACGTAATGTGAAAGGATCCACAAGAGCGGATAGAATAAGGAATGAAACTATACGAGAAGAATTAAATATATATAAAATTGAAGATAAAATCAGCGAAAATAATAAGAAATGGACAGAACAATTAATGAGAATGAACAACGAAAGAATACCAAAAAGAACCTTCCTGTATAATCCCAGAGGAACAAGAGATGTTGGCCGACCACGCAGAAGATGGACTCCACTTTTAACTTCGCCGGAACAGGCTGCATAGCCTAAACCTTGTAGTAGAAAAAGGAGGAGAACACCAAACTTCACAGAAACGCTTCTATGCACATAATGAATGTTATAAAAATTTCAAAACAATCAGATAATAACTAAAAGAAATTTGAAATGTCTTTGACATCGTCCGATTCCTTGTCGGGTCATCCAATCTCCTGATGTAGACGTGTCTCCTTCATGTATAAATATATTCCCTAACTCCAGAAGTTTATAGGTCTTTCTCTGCCTCGTCTTCCCTTTCAGGTTTCCATTCCATAACACATTTTGGTAGCCGATCCTCTTCCATTCGCTGGACATGTCCGTACCATCTTAATTGCTGAGTTTTAATGTAATTTAAATTAGTGTCTTTAGAAATGAGTTTATGGAAACAACAGAAAATCCATCCATAGAAATGAACGCCCTGGAATTCGATACAATAGATATAGAATTAGAAATTCAAACCCTAAAGAATAAAAGGCACCAGGGCCGGGAAACATACCAAATGAGTTAATTAAATATGGCCCAAAAAATTTAATAGGTAGATTGAGGGACTTGTTTAATAAGTGCATTGCAATACAGAAGATTCCTGATGAATGGAAAATAAGCTACATTGTACCAATATACAAGAAGGGCGATAGAAGAGACGCAAAAAACTACAGAGGACTAAGTATAAATAACACATTATATAGATATTTACGAAGTTATTAAAAACAAAGTTACAAAAGATGTTAAAGACAAATTAGGAGAAGATCAAAATGGATTCAGACCAGGAAGGTCATGTGTTGACAATATATTTGCAATACAACAGTTAATTGAAAAACGGACTGCAGTTGGAGAAGAAACCCATTTGACAATGATAGATTTAGAGAAAGCTTATGACTCAATTCCGAGGAACAAATTATGGGAAGTATTGGAGAAATACAATATTGACAGAAACCTAATAGAAATTATTAAACAAATCTATAAAGATAACTCCGCTTATGTTAAAATGGGAAATAAATGTCTAATCCTATAAACACCTCAAAGGGATTGAAACAAGGGTGCAGTCTATCACCAATTTTATTTAATATTTATGTAGAATTTATATTAACGAAATGGAAACAAAGCTGCAAAGGTATGGGGATACCAATAGGCAATAGATTTTTGCTGACATTACATTTGCCGATGATCAACTGGTTTTAGCGCAAGACAATTTTGATATGGAATTCATGATAAAAAGGTTGAAAAACGCATATGAATCATGGGGTCTCACAGTAAATTTACAAAAAACAGAATATCTGGCAATAAATAGCAATGAAAGAGAAAATTTAGTATTGGAAGATGGAATCCAAATAAAGCAAGTGAAACAAACTAAATATTTGGGAATGATTATGGATAACATCGAAGGTATAGGCAAAGAGAACATAAAACATAGAATTGAATTGAGTAGCAAAATAATATCATCATTAAATTCCATATGGTGGGATAAGCATATTTGGAAAGACACAAAAAATATATTGGTAAAACATTGGTGGAATCTGTGCAATGTACGGAAGTGAGGTATGGACAATCAATAAGTACTACAAGAATAGACTAATAGCTCTAGAAATGGATTATTTACGAAGAAGTGCCAGAAAGTCTAAATTAGAACGGGTCACAAATAAGGAAATTAGAAACATAATGGAAGCAGAAGAAAGCATAATTGAAAGAATTGAGGAAAAGGAATTAACGTGGTTAGGACATGTTTTAAGAATGGAAGATGAGCGATGGCCGAAGCAACTATATGAATGGCATCCTAACAGAAAGAAGAAAAGAGGAAGACCAAGGTTAACATGGAAGGAAAACATGAAGACAGTAATGCAAGCTAGAGGGCTAAGCATCGAAGATGCCCAAGACCGTAGGCTTTGGAGGTTTGGCACGGGAAGACGGCAGCAGCTGTAAAAACCCGAAGATAGATAGATAGATAGATAAATTAGTGTCTTCAGTCTTCATTTTCTCTCTTATAAATGAGTTTCTAATTTTTTCTCTTCTTGAAATTATTGCTGCCCTTCGTATAAAATCCATTTTCGTTGCCAAAAGATACATATTTGTTTTTGTTGTTCATGGCCAAAGTCCTGCTCCATAAGTAGGCCTAATGATGCTTTTAACAATTGTTTATAATATATAAATTAGGTAATTTATTTTTTAAATAATTTTAATAAAACAAAATAAAACAAACTAGTAGAAATTACACAATATATTTAATAATAATAGTTGTGCGTGATTTCGTTTTCATAGCGGACCGCCACACTTAAATAACTGACTCGAGTAAATTAATGTTTGCCAATTAATGGGTTAAACAATTTTTTTATTATAAAATATAGGCATTTCTGCTAAGCATTGGAAGCCGATTTCCGAAAGGCATACTTAAAAGTTTTTAATAATAGTTTTAATCTAGTTAAGGACGACGGCATCTGCCAGGTATATATTTTAATATTCTGCTTTGTGACTAGGCCTCTTTACCTCAACGGAATTATAACATGAATTTAATCAATTTTTTCAGCGGATATAATAAAATGAACAGGAATGAAAGACAGCGGGGCAAAGAAGTATCATGTTGGAAAGTTAACGGGAAAGCTCCTAGTGAGTAGGCCAAGAATGAGATGGGAGAATAATTTAATTATGACTATGGCACTATCGAATCCGTAGGTACATGGCCGCGTGGACATAAGCTCTCCATACATCCCTATCCTGAAATAACGTTTTCCAATAATTCCCTGTATAATTTTAAAATGTATCTTCAACTAGTGTCCAGCTCTAGTCAAGTCGAGGGATGAGATGAGATGAAGCCTCATATATATATATATATATATATATATATATATGCTAGGTATGTAAATGACAAGGGTGCCGGCCGATCGCGCCTGACGCACCATCACAGGGGCAGATGAACGAAATGAAATGAAACGAATGAGATGAGTATGGAAAAGTGGTGGAATGAAATTGTGTAGCAAGCTACTAGTGCTTAAGACTTAAAGAAGCTTCTCTATTTATAACTTTGAAGGACGGGGAAAAACGGGACAAACCCCCCAGAAAAACCTGCCCAAGCTCCGTTTTGTGCACCACGAAACCCGCATAGAGTGACCGAGATTTGGTCTAGGGACCCCAGCGGTGACAGACGAGCATGTAACCGCTTGCGCCACAGAGCCGCCATCCTTTGTTTAATGTATTTTCTTCAAATCATGGTTGATGTTATTCCTCCATCTCATGTTTGGCCTATATAGGCCCTACTGGGAGATTTCCCTCTGGTTTACCTACAACGAGCTTCCATTAAACCTCTTTCATTCCCCATTCGTGCCACATGTCCCATAAAGATCATGTAGCTGTTATTTAATCTTCTCCATTCACCAGTCTGTTTCTCTCTCTATGGTCTAAAAATTTCCTAAGAACTTTATTCTCAAAATTTCTCCTCCCTTAAAGAAAGAGACCATGTTTCCCATCCATTTAAATGGGAGAATAACAGTTTTATATATGTTTAGTTTAACTTTTTTTATAGAAATTGGGGTGACAAGAGTCCCTATAATGCATAATAGTATGCATTTCCAGAGTTGAGTCTATGTTGAATATTATTCTGCACCTCGTTATTTTTTTGTAATTATTGATCCTAGATATTTTAATGCAGCCACTTCTTCAAAATTCCCCTCTATTCTATTAACTATCCATTTCCATTATACGTATAATGTCTTCAACAATGGCGCACTTCTTCTTATTGGACATTAGAGCTTCATTCAGTTGAACACTTTGACCTTCTCAACAATTTCTTTCCAACGCTTCCCATCACGAACACATCTAATCCAATTTTATTATCCTCATTTTCTTCAAGTCTTGTAAGACACCAATCCTCCATCTAATTTTAGATCTGCCTTGAGCTCTAGTTTCTAAAGATTTCCACTGATTGTGTGTGTGCTTTTTTTTTTACAATACTTTCATCGCACATTTTATATAGGCCTACGTGATTAGACCAACTTAATTTTTACTCTTGTGAAATTAACAAGTCGGCCGCGGTGGACTAGTGGTTATGCTCCTTGCCTCTGGTCCCGAGGGTCGCGGGTTCAAACCCGGCCGGGGTTGATGGATTTTTTAGGACGGAAAAATCCAAGGAGCAAGTCCTCCGGGAGGGACTTTAAACCGTGGGTCCCGAGTCTGAAGATTTTCAGGCTCGTAAAAGATCCTTAAGCCTGAATGAAAAGGCCTCTCAGCAAAATTTACCGAATTTTCCCGTCCTAGTACTACCTTGGTTTCCTAGATGTCAGTATGAGGCGGAACGCTGACCACGGACCACTCAAATGACATCTATACGAAAACAAGTGTAACTAAATTAGTATGGTTCAAATTCTTCCCTGTAGGGGGAGAGCGCCTAAATCTCTGTAAAGGGAAAACATGGGCTTACAAAAAAAATGAAATTAACAATATCCTTATTTTTAATTATTTTACTCATTCATCATTCGAAGGGTACAGGGAAATAACAGATAAGCAACTTTTTTTTGTCGAAATCGAGTTTGAGGTATCATTACATTCCATACAAAACACTATCCTTTAGAAGTGTGAAACAGTAAAAAATACAAATTAGTCATGAGTTTATTTAGTTCCGAAGTTTAGCATTCAGATAAGGAAATATGTTTATTTTTCGACTAAAAGTGCGTTTTCTAGGTTTTAAGAAAAATCTACTTACTGTTTTTTTATTTATTTCTTGTTGGCCTATGCTTCATTTGTTCTAATTATCCAAGTTCCATCTCCATTTTTGTGGGGCCCAACATTTTCCACGTGATTTTCCTTTCAAAAAATAATATAGGCCTATATATAGCTATGAAAAGAAAAATGAATGCTTGAGTCGGGATTTGAACCCGAGTCTCTAAACTCTGTACGTTTAGCGCACTAACCAACTGAGCTACTCAAGTATTCAAACACAAACGTACATATAAGTTATATATACGAGACATGAAAAGAAAAATAAACGCCTGAACCCGGATCTGAACCCAGGACCTCTAACTTGGTACATTAGTGCGATATGAGTTACGCTATGCAGGCATCCTAGCACAAACATTTATTTGTCCTTTATTTTTATATATTATCTATCATGAGGAACAGCGGGAACTCAGTCTCACTGCCCTCTGCTATAACAAGTAAGCAATTTAAAGAGAATTTTTACTTTATAGCAGTGACTCTTCTTTATTTCGAGGTTATAATTAAATTTTAACATTTAGCAATGAAGGCCTAATATGACATGAAAAGCAAAATAAGCGCATGAACCGGATTTGATCACAGGACCTCAAACTTATATATATATATATATATATATATATATATATATCGGACTTTTTCAAGGCCCCGGGATTCGCAGGCATAAGTCACCACAGGTCGTATTACAGATTGTTATATTCTAAGAGTTCTTCGTGGTTAATTTGGATCCCAGATGTGATTTGCTAACACGATATGCTCTATGGCCTGGTATAATCATATGTTGTATATTTTCTTCCATTGAGTAATTTCCGTTCATTATTGAACAAAAGTTATTAAAAGAGCTCATTTGTTCAATTTTGTGTTGGTACCAGTGGCCATCAAAGCATCATCCTTCAGCGTTAGTCTACACTAATTTTAAAAAGTATTCCGTTAATTGGTAATTGCCACAAATTAATGAGAATTAATTTATAATAACAATAACCTATGTAGTAGCCCTATTAGGCTATATGAATCGGTCATGGTCGAAAGGGGAGAGTCATAAAAATTTAAGAATGACTTTAGAGTGATATTATCTCCATTGACAACACATTTCCACACACAAATGGGACAAGTCTGTTCTTTCTCAACGCAGTAGAGACTGCCATAAATATAACGATTGCACTATATTTGGAAACACGATACAGTTTTTATACATTATCTAGAAAATAAGATTTTATTACTTATCTTCTTTCTCCAATGACCGGTTCATAATGTGCGTGACTCAAAATAATCTTGGGACATAGCCGAATGGTTTAATGTATGACGTCGTGATTGCAGAGCTACACTGGTTCGAGTCCCCTGGAGAAGACATTTTCTTACGGAATATCGACAAGTACGGGACCGGTGCCCAAAGTAATAAAATTCAGAGGATATAATAAGTAGCGGCTCCAGATTGATAAAACCAGCTATAACGGCTGAAGGATCAGACTTGCTGATTACATGTCACCCCTATACTGGCTAGATGATTGTCCACCTCTCTCATTAACACATGTGGATGTGAGGTCTGGTAGGGTAAGGTCCATTTAAACCTGTCGCATGGACTCAAACTGATATCCTCAATTGTAGGCTCTTAAGGTAATTTGCTTGAATAGTCTTTACAAGGTGCAATTTATGTTTAAGTGGTAATGGATTACAATGTAATTTAAATTAACGGATTACACTGGTCAACATGATTTTTGTCTCATGAGTACCAATAGTTGTACTTAATGCAGTTTTATCGTGTTTTAAAATATGTATTCGGAAGTTTTTTTATTTCAATTTCAATTAAAGGATTTAAATAATTACTTTTCAATAAACGTTTTTTCGTCCATTTGTCCATTGAGCGATGAGCACGGGTAACACTTTCATCGGGAGATTTCAGCTATGGAAAAGAGATATCAAGGCGTATGGAATCCTAATATGCTGGCCGATTATTGTTGGACCATCAAGAGGGATGATCCACAGGCGAAATGTAGTAGAAAATCGTCATTTCTTACTTTCTAGGTGAGTCCGAATGTTCGAATATTGTGTAGGTACGAATGTAGAAACTATTGAAGTGTTTGAAATTATAAATTCGTGTCGCTCAAAAACCTTGCGTGATGGAGATCGTATTTGAATTCAGGAGAAAAAATACTATCAGAATCACATATTTTTCTTTCTGAGACAAAAAAAAAGTTTATTTTTTGTTGCTCAGTGTTATTAGGTTAAACGTTAGTTTGAAGGTGGGTTTAATTGTAATATTAAATAGATTATAAGTTTGATTTAGGCTGAATATCATAAAATGATATTTTAGGTTGACACCCTAATGTTATAAAATTAACTAATTCTTCCTCATTCATCAGAAGTAAGCGCTAATGTACTATTGATTGGTTTAAGAGACCATTACTTGCTACTGTTTTTACTGTAGACTAGGTATGTGTATTATTTTATAGCCTATTTTTTGTGTGGTCTCAAGGTAGCGTGCTGCCTTGTCACGCAGCGGGCCCGGGTTCGATCACCGGTTGGGGCAGTTTTTCTGGGTGAGGTTTTTATCGGGGTTTTTCCTCACCTGTAAGACAAATGTCAGGAAAACTTTAAGGCCCAAACGATCCCCGAAATCATATGGCCATCATCATCCTTATCATTATCATCATCATCCTTCACCGATGTGGAAAGCAACGGGAAGCTACCACACCTACAATTCCCTAGTAAAGCTGCAAGCTTAGCATGAAAATGCTATGATTGCAGTGAAGTACCTGCCTTCGGGCAGAATTACTATGGATGGATATATATATATATATCCATCCATCCATAGTAATTCTTCATAGCAGCTCTTTCGCTGCAATCATAGCATTTCATGCTATGCTTTGCAGCTTTACTAGGAAATTATAATTGTGGTAGCTTCCCGTTGCTTTCCACATCGGTGAAGGATGATGATGATAAGGATGATGATGTTGGCCGGATGATTTTCGGGTACTGTTGGGCCCTACCCTGCCTGACATTTGTCTTACAGGTGAGGAAAAATCCGAAAAACCCTCACCCAGGAACCTGTCCTGACCGGGAATCGAACCCGGGCCCGCTGCTTAACAGGGCAGCACGCTACCTCGAGACCACAGCGGTGGATATAGGCCTATATATACATGCATGCATGCATACATACCTACGGCTTCCATTACTATATGTCAAAATTTAATTATAACAAAAAAAAATATGTGTTCGCGCGTGCATGCGCGCTTTTTCTATATGAAGGATGACTGCTAAAAACCATCAGTGTCACATTACGCTAAGTTTTTAGTTTTTAACTTTTAATCTATCTTACAAGTATGATAAAATTTAACAATTAAACCTAGTGCAAAGCTAATTTTAATTATAGATAAAGTTAAGGTAATTAATTTTTATGCATATAGAGAAATTACACTACTAAATCGTTTTCTTGAAAAGTGGACTGGTGACGCAAATTTATTAGTTGAGAATGAAGATAAAGTTTATTATTCCATTCCATTAACGCAGTTTATACGTGTCACACTCCACCCGGGCCTTACACTGACACGACCTGTTGGGAAAGAGATTTTAACTATGAATCACACACATACTTTTTTTAACCCCACAAGGACATGGAGAACCACTGCGAATGAGTGATCAGCTCAATGTCAAGGCCTCCTCCGAAACAACACAACATTAAGACGAAATATACCATTCACACACACATTCATACTAAACATGGCGAATATGATGATGACAATAATAATGATCTATGGCCAGATGATGTTCGGGAACCGTTTGTGTCTTGAAGCTTTTTGACATTTGTCTTACAGATGAGGAAGGAACCTGAAAAAAATCACCACCCAGGAAATTTGTCCCGACCGGGGATCAAACCCGGGCCCGCTGCGTACGAGGCAACCACGCTATTCCAAAAGTACAGCGGTGGACACGACGTTTATTATAGGCCTATCAGTTTAATTTAATAGGTTGGAATATCATTACCAGGTCTTTCCAACATTACCGTTTTTTATTGTAAGGCCTATTTAAATTTAATCTTTAAACTTCGCCAGGAAACCCAGGAATGAAAATTAACGGCCAAATATTCTAAAACCGACATGACAAAGGTAACGTTAAGTTTTTTTTATATTGATGTGAAGCGTGTAAAAGAAGCTTTTACTGCAGACACTCATGAATATCTGCCTAAAAAAATACTAGAAATTAAATGGCCGGAAATAATTTAATGAAAACTTAGGAAGGAGGAACAAACTAAAAAGGAATTATAATAAAATCATTCTGAAATATGCTAACGTCTTTAAATTTATATAGCATATTTATTCATGTAATCTGTCAGAGTGTTTTGTAAACATTTGAATAACACTGATTCATTTTGAATTCCAAATTCCAATCGCCATTATCAACGAGATTAGGCAATTTTGTCCTTCATCTTAAATTTCCTTCGCAAGCTGGTATATTCTAATCCGCCTACATCTATCATAAAAGGCAATATTGAATTTTTCTTATCATTACTGGAATCCTTTATTTCTGTCCTTACAAACCTAGTGTCCATTAAAATGAATTTAATGTTTGCCGTGTATAACATGATTACTCATCATCATTATCATCGATAACATTCGTGAATAGACCTTCTGGCCTATTCCTCTTCAGGCTGAAATCTGGTCCTTCCAATGCTTCCTTGGACGTCCAATGTTTGTCTTCTAAAGAGGTCTGTAGTTGTTTAGTTTATGGGGCAGTCTTTTTTGTTGGTCATTCGTACCATGTCATTACGCTGCATTGTTAACCCTTAAATTAAAAATGTATCCTATAGGATACATAAATTAATTTAACTTATTTAATATTATTAATTAAACAAAAGAAAACAAACGAGTAGAAATTGCTTAAATTTGTGTCGAATTACACAATATATCTAATAATAACAGTTGTGTGCGATTTTATTTTCTCGGCGGTCCGCCACTCTTAAATAACTGACTCGAGAAAATTAATGTTTGCCAATTTAAGGGTTTAAACATGAATTTAAAATTACGTTAATTCATCTAATTACAGTGTAAAATCTGTAAATAGTGCGATATACCCTGACACTCCATCTGATAGGTATTTACCTTAGAATTATTCCCATCACCAGTTAATTCTGACTAAACGTGAGAGCCAGTGATATAACAAATTAAACATTCGTTTGTTTTTTGCAGTGATCTTCATGAAGCATTTTAATTCCATCTGTTAAGAGCCAGTTGAACATTATGACGACTGTTAAAATGTAATTCTGTGCTTTCTGGAAATAGCCCATTTGATATGCCCATATTGTAAATTCTCAATCTTCTCAATTTTCATTCTTTGATTACTTATTCTTATCCACTTTCATTATATCTCTGATTCTTTGGTTTCTAATATTATCCATTCTTTATTTCCTTGCCCCTCTATGCCAATAGTCCATTTCTAAGTGGCTGATTTCAAGTATCTAGGAACAATAATTACAAATAGGAATGAGATGCACAAAGAAATTAAACATAGGCTCAATTCTGGAAATGCATGCTTACAAACACGCAAAACTCCTTTCAAAAATCTTTAAACTGAAAATATATAAAACAGTTATTCTCCCAGTTATATTACATGGATGCAAAACATGGACTCTTATTTTGAGGGAGGAAAGAAGATTACGAGTATTTGAGAATAAATTTCTTAGGAAAATTTTTGGGTAAAAAAAAAGAGATAGACAGGTGAATGGAGAAAACTACATATTGCTGAGCTACATTATATGTGTACTCTAATTATAGGCCTAACATTATATACAGGGTGCTAACGAAATGAGTGCAGATTTTTCGTGTGGTGGTAGGGAACATCCATACAAGTATTTCAACATAATGAACCTTGGGACGGAAATGCATTGTTGTGGGTCTACAGAAAAAAACAGGATTTAAAATTGTTGAACACATTGTTGTTTATTTATTAATTCTAAGAACAATTGAAGGTATTACATGTTATTTTACAGTAATTGTTGGAAATGGCGATCATTGACCTGGATGCATAGCTCCGCGCACCTCACATCGGACTGATGAACTCTAAGAAGCATATCTGGATGTTCCCTGATTTCCACAGCCGCTGCCATGATCCTTCCTACAAACTCTGGAGCTGTGCATCCAGGTCAATGGTCGCCATTTCCAACAATTACTGTATAATAACATATAAATATCCTACATTTTTCTTAGAATTAATAAATAAACAACAATGTGTTCAACAATTTTAAATGCTGTTTTATTCTGTAGACCCACAACAATGCATTTCCGACCCAAGGTTCATCGTGTTAAAATATGTGTATGAATATTCCCTACCACCATACGAAAAATCTGCACTCATTTTGGTAACACCCTGTATATAACCTACTTTTTGTTAAATTTCCGAAATTATGTCATTTCTAGAGGAGCAAAAAGTTTCGTTTTGGAGATTATAAAAATCTGAAAATTTATATATCTTTAATGGAAAGTGGAAATGTTTTAATAAAACAAAAACTTGAGTCTGAAAACGTTAACAAATATTTTCAGAAGACTGGTTTTATTCACAGTTTCAATCAAATAAGACACGAATCACTGATATGTATGTTTAATTAATATATGATATGTAATATGTCCAATCTCCAGCACATTGGAGGAATGCTATATTAAATTGTATGCAACTTAGAGATACTAGAAGTCAATAACACCATCTGTTTTAATTTTATTATTTCACCTTCACTTGATTTTCTAATTAATCTTATGTGTAGTTATGTTATAGAATTATTGTAGTAAGTGTAATGACAGTTTTAATTCATCAGGCGAAATTATGGAGGTTTTACGAATGTTTCATGAAAATGGAGCTATATATTCTTTGAATGAATGTATCCTCTGTGTTAAATTACTTTTATCAAGGCAAATGGAATCCTAATATGCTGGCCGATTATTGTTGGACCATCAAGAGGGATGCTCCACAGGCGAAATATAGCAGAAAATCGTCATTTCTTACTTTCTAGATGAGTCCGAACGTTCGAATATTGTGTAGTTACGAATGTAGAAAATATTAAAGTGTTTGAAATTATAAATTCCTGTTTTCCGAAACCTTGCGTGATGGAGAAAACCCGATATCATATTTGAATTCAGGAGAAAAAATACTATCAGAATCGCATATGTTTCTTTCTGATACAAAAAAAACAAAGTTTATTTTTTGTTGCTCAGTGTAATCGGTATTTTTTAGGTTTTTCTCTGTTCTCCCGTTTCCCGAATGTCATCCCAGCAACACTCTCCATTCCCCTTCCCTCCCTCTTCATGCCATTTCATTTCTCATTCATTCATTTTATATCACCCTTCATCTCATCTCATTTTAGGAGGTAAAATAGTTTGGTTTGGCGAATGACCCCATTCGTTCAGTTTAATTACTTTTGAAAGTTTATTAATACATGGTCTAACCAGTTTAATTCGTATCTGTTGAGTTTTTCTTCTTCTGATTCTATTTCTAATTGAAATTACATAACAATTAGAAGTACAATCAGTAGAAGAAAAACTCAACAGATATAAATTAAACTGGCTAGACCATTTAAAAAGAATGGATAATTCAAGAATCCCAAAAATGATGATGCAATATAAGCCCAAAGGACATCATCGACCAGGAAGACATCTTAAAAGACAGCTAGATGGGGCCGAAACAGGTCTACAAAGGCCTAAATTCGTGACGGATGATGATGATAATTAATACAGAAACTGATTAATAAAAAATAATATTACCGCCACGAAAAATTATATAAAATAGGCCTAAATACAGAGAAGCTTAGTTAGAAATGTGAAGTTTTAATAATGATATAGATATAATGGTAGGCTATTCTTGAGACTTCTAGTATTGAAGTAGTATGTTTTAACATAGCATTACTCCAATGTACCGGGACGTCTGACCTTTGACATTTAAACATAAATATTAGTGACTCATGTCTTAGGCCTATTTGAAACTGTGATTAAAACCAGTTTTTTGAAAAGTATTTCTGTTGACATTTTTCAGACACAAGTTCTTTTTTTTTATTAACAACTCCACTTTTCATTAAAAAAATGTGGATTTTTCAGATTTTTATAATCTCCAAAACGAAACTTTTTGACTTCTCTAGAAATTACACAATTATTAGAACCTATTTCAATTATTAATGTTGATGTCGTTTTATGTACGTATAGGCCTATATGTGGTTGTGGGAATATAATGGAGGCACTCCAACGTGGTTCTTCATGACTTCGAGCCTGAGTAACAATCTAGAGGGGCAGAATAGGGCCCATCCAGAGGGCTGTAGGCCTACTCTCTCCTCGCAGCCATGAGCAAAGAAAAAATGCAGTATTTGATTTTTCGGACCTGTAGGAAGACCCATAACAAATTACATAGCACAATAGAGTAGACTTCCATTCCATAATGCTTGTAAGCGTAATAAATCTTTCAGATCGCAGTGCTAGGGCATTTGCCCTCCTAGTTTAAGGGAGGTGATGGGTGAAAAATTGACCATTTGAGATCAAAATTGGCATTTTTTTTGTTTTTGTAGTAAAAAAATAGCCTTAATCTAATGTATATTTGACAAAGTTTCCGAGGCCTATGGCGCTTCTAAGTGCCCTAAATTACGTCACAGTTAAAAGGTTGCGCCAGTTGAATACTACCTGCATGCAAATCTTTAAACTTGCATTTTTGTGCATTCAAAATTGAATGGAGTTCAGATATTTTGTCCTAGAAGGTTCAAATTTTTACTGCTTGTCCTAAACACAATGGGTAACTAAGTAGTGCATGGGTTTCATAATTGAAGTAGTATTTTAAGAAATAAAAAATAAAATGTATGTAATTATTTTTTTTTGCAATTCCACGCATAAGGTAATGCATTTTTTTTTCTCCCATTGTATTCACATTATAAGAATTCTAATGCATGATGTTTTTTCTAAATATTTTAGGGGTCTTGTAAAAAAATCAGACATTTTACTAAAAAATTGTGGAACCCATTTAATTATAATATACGCATTTTTTTAAAAATATAATATTTAATAACTCATAAAATAAATGTCTCACAAGAATGAAACTTAAACACATCATTATGTATCATGCAGTGAATGTTTGTACATAAAATCAAGTCTCTAGCTCAAAAAATGTAGAAAATTGAAATTTGACTCATCGCCTCCCTTAAATAGAAATAGAATAGGGTAGTATAGTGAGAGTTCCATAGGTGAATGGTTAAGGTGAGATGTCTTGGCGCAGAGTTACGGGACTTGCGCTGTTTCAAGCCTCCATGGGGAATAAATTTTTCTCATGGAATTTCGTCTAGTGGAAGCACACCGTAGCATAGATGGTTCAGGCAATACGCTACTAATCGGAAGGTCGAGGGTTCAAGTCCCGGTGGGGTCACGATTTTCAAACTGGCCCAAACCTTCTGGTGGCACCATTGCCCTGGAGTCGACTCAGCCTCTAACATAAATAAGTACCAGACTCTTGTTCTGATGGTAAAAGCGCTGTCACGCAGAGCTGACAACTCGGCAGGCATCACGTGCCGATTGTCTAGAAAAAGTGAGAGCCTTAACCACCTACTACCCCAGGGTCGCCTATGGCCTGTAGTGGGATCATTCTACTTTTTTTTTTAATTTCGGCTAATTTCGGACCGGTGTCCACCCAGCACCGTGAGGAATTTCGGTAGCTATAATGAGTTCCGGCTTCAGGTTGAGAAAACTGACTATAACGACTGCGGGGCCCGATATGCCGACCATATGTCACCCCTAAGCTAGCTGGATGATCGTCTACCTTATTAATATTAATATTCACGTATTTATATACATTTTAATAAATTTTTAAATCATTAACCCATATGTGTTTGTAAGTTTATATATATAATATATATATATATATATATCCATCCATAGTAATTCTGCCCGAAGGCAGGTCCTTCACTACAATCATAGCATGTTCATGCTATGCTTGCAGCTTTACTAGGGAATTGTAGGTGTGGTAGCTTCCCGTTGCTTTCCACGCCGGTGAAGGATGATGATGATAAGGATGAAGATGATGGCCATATGATTTCGGGGACCGTTTGGGCCTTAAAGTTTTCCTGACATTTGTCTTACAGGTGAGGAACCCCGATAAAAACCTCACCCAGAAAAACTGTCCCGAACGGGGATTGAACCCGGGCCTGCTGCGTGACAAGGCAGCACGCTACCTCGAGACCACAGCGGTGGACTATATATATATATATATATATAAGGCTATGAATATCAGAGGATTGGAGGAAGAACAATGAATGGACAGAGAGGAATGGCGTTTGGTTTCCGGAAGACGGCGGCAGCTGCCATGATACCGGATGATGATGATGATATATATGTACTATAAATAATTTAACTATGTAGGCCTATAATTAACTTATTTAAATATAATATTTATTATATAACTATATATATATATATATATATATATATATATGATTATATAATAAAGATATATTTAAATTTAAGTAGTGAATCAGCAGCCGAAAGGCTTCTAGGCCTGTCGCGTCATGGAGTTTGAGAATAGTGAAAACTAAGAATAGTGTCTTTTGTCTTGGTTCCACATATAGGCCCTAAACAGTTCAATAATACATAATATCTGTGTTGCAGTCTTAACTATTAATAAATAAAAATTGTGCCATAAATGCAATAACTTCATTTTTTTACTCAATGTCGCGACAGGCTAACCAGCCGGCGTGGCTTCACATCCATATTTGACAATCACAAAGGTGGAAGATTATTCTGACAGTGTATGTGTGATATGGGTGACATGTCACCATGTTAGATCTCTACCGGTAAAGACGGTTTTCTCAGCCTTGAGTCGCTACTTGCAGCCAGCAAATTCTTCACGATGGTGGGTAGATACGGTTCCATATGGGCCGAAATTTAATGAGAAAATTTCGAACCAACGCGAACTGATAACACAATTAAAATTAAATAAGCGAACTTCTACACGAAACACGTTATAAACACAGCAATAGAAAATAATACACAATCTATTAGATTCGATCTACTTTAGCCGCGATGTCAACTTCATTATTAAGGCTGTATAAGAATAAAATAAATAGGCCTAATAAAAATTAATCAAGTTAATTGTAGTTTAAAATTATATTTTAGAGGGGCTGACAGGTGAATTGAAAAGACTACATAACAGTGAGCTACATTATCATCTTAGGAAGCCATATGTAATAAGAACAGTTAAGTCTCATAGACTGCGATGAGCAGGACATGTGGAACGAATGGGGTGTTAAAGAGGGGCATGGAAACTCTTTTTTAGGAAATCCAGAAGGAAAACGACCAATAGGTAGGCCAAGAATCAGATGGGAGAATAATATTAACCATGATTTGGGGCTATGTGAATATACAAGAGTTGATTGAAAAACTTTAGCTCAGGATACGGAAATACGGAGTATTGTGAGGCATTTGGGTAGCTACAATAAGTAGCGGCTCGAGGTTGAGAAAACTAGCTATAACGGTTGGAGGACCCGATATGCTGACCATATGTCACCCCTACACTGGTTGGATGATCGTCTTCCTCTGTGATTAACACATGTGAATGTGAGGCCAGCAGCTGGCTGGTAGGCTAAGGGCCTTGTAGGCCTATCGCGCCGTGGAGTATGGAGAGAAATATTGAGATCTTATGTCCACACAGGCATACACCTATGGGTTCAATTGTTCCGGCGAGTTAATGAGATATTTTAATTTAATAATCAATTGAGTTGGTGTTTACTTGATGAAAATCCATGTCTATTAATTTAAATAAAAATAAAACGTAGTTTTATTTGATTTTCATATTTATTATATAATTCAGTGACAGCTGTTTCGGTACACTGTACCTTCTTCAGACATGTTAAATTATGAATTGTGTTTAAACATTCATTTAATTTAAACATTCATTCAAAAAGCCTTAATATCCTGACCAGTATTTTAGCCAGATTTTCTGGACAAATCCGTAAGTTTTCAAGAAGTAAATAATTTTCTGATATAATAAAACTTTTTTTTTCAGTCTAATGTGTTTAAATCGATGTTCTACGATTTATTAACAGTATTTATTTTCAATATATATAAATTAGGAACAATAATTGTTGCTCGCAAGTTACGCTGAAATTGACTAAATGCAAACATGCGTGAAAACTTACTCATTTCTTAGACTTCTCCTACCACAGTCAACGCCCATTTGTCATCGATCACGTCTACAGCTGTATTTTTACAGAATGATTTATCCGCCATTTATAAATTTCAGTTTCGCCGTACTACTAATTCGTCTATGATTATATATATATATATATATATATATATATATATAGATAGTATATATATATCTTTTACGCTTAGGGTATCTGGGATAACTTACGTCAGTAATTTATCACACATTTTAAAAATTGCATGCTTTCTCTAAGTCTGTTAATATGATTAAGTTTTTTATTGATCATGTATGATTCCTTTGAGTACACAGGAATTTATTCGTAGTTCATTACGTTGTTATGACATTTTTATACTAACATACATATGTAAACTCCAATAATAATCACTTTTAGGACAATCAACACTTTTAAAAATCATGGTCAACCACAGTTGGCTTCCATCATCAGCATCTACAAAGGTACTAAAAAGGTAGGCCTTTCAGAAGTCAATCTTCTATCATCAGCATCTACAATGGTACTAAAAATGTTGGCCTTTCAGAAGTCTATATTGTCATCAGCATGTACTAAACATGTAGGCCTTTCAGAAGACAGTCTTCCATCATTAGCATCTACAATGGTACTAAAAATGTAGGCCTTTGAGAAGACAGTCATCCATTATTATCATCTACAATTGTACTAAAAATGTAGTAAATACTTTTAAAATTCACTGCGAAACACTGTTGAGGTCAATATGTAAAAAGTAAAAAATGTAAAAATTGGTACCTGAGCTCTCAGTCGTCCTCATCTTTATAATGTTGTAAAATATTAAGAAGGATTTTTTGAACATATGTATATTGGTGCCAATATACAAGCAGAAGATGGAGCATATGTTCCGAAAGGCCTTCTTGGTATTTTACAATATTATAAAGTTGAGGACGACAGAGATCTAAGGTACCATTTTTTTTAATCAGGCTTTTCACAAGACTGTCTTCTGAAATGCTTAAATTTTAAATGTTTGACGATGTTTTATAAACAGAAGTTTGTTTTAGTTGAAGACAACTCATACAACAGGTACGAATTTAATATTCTAGGAGAAAACCGATGAGTTAAATTGTGCACAACGATTACTGAAATGGGGGATATGGATTACTTCGGGTATACAATTTATTAATGAGAATTGGTTGTAAAATAAATTTTGTTTGAGTTTCTGTTAGAGTAGTAGGAGGTACCTTAGTTAGACTGGAAATTTGAAGAAAACCTATGTGATAACACAATAACATTATAGTAGTGTTAATATAAAAGAAGGAAGGTACCCGAATTCCCTTAAACCAAACAACTTCTCAAGTTTCAACTCAATTCCAACCTTTTCTAATTCCCACATTCTAATAATATTAATTTCACACATACTAATGTTCAGTTCGCATACGGATTCGGTGTTTTAAATAAATTATATCAATGCTTGTTTATTCCAGTTCACTTATGAGTATTCACAGATTGCAGCTAATGTAAAGAGCGAGAGAATTCCTCATCAATAGAAATGTTATTTATTTATTACACTGACTTATTAATAACGTTTGGTCTTTGTCTTCCAGTAAAGACACGTCACACATATGGCTAAATGACAATTAAAACACTTTTCCTCTCTTTATCAATGTTGTTTCACCATGAATTAAATATTTGACATTTAATTTTATGATTATACGCCCATTTTATGAACTGTTTCTCGCATAAAAATGCCACTAAAAATATTGCTGATTTAATTTCACTATGAACTTACAGTGTCAATGAAATAATTTCACATGTGTTAACTCAAAATCTAAATTATGTTTTTTTTTGTAATTTTAAAAATTTAATCACTCTCAGAATGTATTTAAGTTTATAAATTTAACTTTAAACACTTGATCACTTTAGAAGGAAAATCTGAACTTATTTCATTTTAATTTTTAAAATACACCAATATATTGTTAACAATTTTGTAGATTTTTAGAAATCATAAAGTTTCCGTTTTTTTTATTATTTAATTTTATCTTAAACTTTACAAACAGAATTTTTATCACTTTAGGAACTGGAATATTTCTCTTATTCCAGCTTTTTAAAATTATGCATTATCCTATAACCCATTTTTGTATAATTTTTGAACGTAATTTATTTTTTTAACTTAATAAAGTTAATTGTATCACTTTAAAAGACTTATTTCTTATTTTAATTAAAGTATTTAAATTTATGCACGCTGATATTAATTATATTTTAATCACTTTAAGTTAGTTAGAAAATTGAGGGTTGGATAATATGAAATTAAAGGGTCAATTGGGCCAACGATCAACACTACACTAACTACACACTTTCTGGAAAACTTTTTGCCTTACCATATTTTAATGATTTGCAAGTTGCATGTTATAACAATATTTTGTTTTATATATTTTAGTAAATTATCATTAATAGAATAATATGGATGAAATGACTTCCGGCTTACGAACCACATATTGGGAAACACTGTACTACATCATCACTACATACTGATACAATTAATCTTGATTGCTCACAGAAGACGTGTGTTAATAATGTAATGTGATAGTCTTCCTACCTTTAGCAATTCTCTGGAGAATAATTTCCTTATGTTCGGGAGAATGGGGTTCCCCGATGACGATGAGCAAGTAGCACCCAGATAGTGGTGACGGCGGAGGTGGAGGAGCACCCGGAGTCTGCTGTGGTGTGGCCGGAGTCCCTCCGGTTCCACCAGGCTCCAGTATTTGCTGATCTTCCATATTTATAGAGTTGAGAATAACACTGTGGAAAGCGGTAGGCAGCCGGGCCGATGCGAGAGGTCGGCCGGTCTGCTAGCAAGTGAATCCAGAGCTATCTCCAGCCGGCTCCCGGAACTTGCAGTTACTACGTTAGTCGAGTTCACACAAAACAATACGCCACTGCACTCTTCATGCAGTATCTTAAATATAAATCCCCTCCCACTTGTACAACTAAGTGGGGGAGATAAATCACCTATCCTATTCTACTTTTTTAACATTTATTTTATTCATAATTATATTAAATATGCTTATAATTAATAGGTGTGAAAGTTTTCACAAATATTCTATTAAATTAATCACTCTTGAATATATTTTGTGGAATGAAAAAGGGGCATGAAAACTCCCTGCAGGAAAACTAAAGGAAAGTTTTCAAAAATCGATGGAATAGGCCAGAAGGTCTAATCCATGATAATGATGATGATGATGTTTTATCAAATTATATAGGTCTATAGAGGAAAAATAACCAAATTCATTTACATGGATCAGCCGCAGTGGACTAGTGGTTATGTTCCTTGCCTCTAGTCCCGAGGGTCGCGGGTTCAAACCCTTCCGGGATCGATGGAATTTTTTAGGATGGAGAAATCCAAGGAGCAAGTCCTCCGAGAGGGACTTTAAACATTGGGTCCTAAGTCTGAAGATTATCAGGCTCGCAAAAGACATTTAAGCCCAAACAAAGAAGCATCTAATCAAAATTTCCCGACCCTCTTTATCCTAGTGGCCTACTAGATGTCTCATTGGGTCAGTATATTGACCACATACTATTCGTGACATAACTAACTAACTCACTGGCTCTGTCGAACCCGTAGGTTAATGGCCGCGCGGACATAAGCTCTCCATACATCCCTATCCTGAGCTAATGTTTTCCAATCATCCCCTGTATAATCTATTTCCCTCAAATCATAGATAATATTAATCTCTCACCTCATTTTTGGTCTACCAACTGGGCGTTTTCCCTCTGGTTTTCCTACGAGAAGTTTCCATGCACGTCTTTCATCCCCCATACGTGCCACTGCCCTGCCCATCTCAGCCTACGAGACTTAACTATTCTTATTATATCTGGCTTCCAATATATATATATATATATATATATATATATCATGTAGCTCACTATTATGTAGTTTTCTCCATTCACCGGTCTGTTCATCTCTTTTTGGCCCCGAAAAGTTTCTAAGAACTTTATTCTCAAATACTCGTAATCTCCTTTCCTCCAAATTGTAAATAAAATTCAGAGATGTCAGTCAGTCACAGAATCAAGTCAGTCAGTCACACATTACATATTAGGTCATAACTCTGGTCTTAATTGTGATTTAAGTTTCATTTTTATTTAGAACGTAACTTGAAAGCTTAAAAACTAGATATTATAAAAAAGATGCAAATCAAAATGTAACCAAGAGATATTTAAAATAATATTGTAGAATTCATGCCTTAAAGCAAGGCTAAATGAGAAGATTAATAAACTACCATAGAAACTCAGGATAGTTTAACATATACAGGACTCTAGATTCAAAAAATAAAATATTCCGATTTTAAGGAAGACGAGCTCTGTCGGTCGGATTAAGATTTAAGAACTTAGAAATGAGTCAAGTTAGATGACCATATAAAATCTTACGTCCTGAATCTCTAGGTGTACAAAGTAATAAGATTAATTGACCTTGAAAACAAAATTGTGAATGATTGCTCGAGGAAAGAAAAGTCGTCCTCCAAATGCTATTTTGGAAAATTTAATAAGGAACGCCACTTCAGAGAATGATGTAGATGATCATTTTAAGCTGCATGATGAGTTTACATTTATATCAGTCAGTCACACATACTTTGATAGATAATAAATAACATTTTTTTCTTCAGAAGTTGTATGTTTATGTACAGTCTTAATCACACACTTTTCCTCTATCATATCAAATATAAAACATCCCTAATTTCAATCAGTTGTAATATTTATGCAATTATTTTGCTGCAAAAGTGTATTGTATATGTCAGTCAGTCACATATGGAATTACTCAATACTGTTCGTGACATATTTAGAAAAATAATATTTTGGAAAATAAGCTTAACTAAATTAACTAGGAAGTTAAAATGTTAAAATATATACCTTTCGGCAGGTACCGTCGTCCTCAACTGTGTTAAAAAATCATTTAAAATTAGTAACTGTAGGCCTTTCGGAAGTCAATTTCCATCAGCAGCAGAAGAAATACGTGCTACTAACTGTTCTTGATGTGCGACGCTTTAGATGTTGATGATCTTGAGGCGTCGTCAGTAGCAACTGACTGGTATTTTGCAATTTCATATAATGGATTATCCTAGTAGGGTGTATTCTCATTTTAATATTAAAGTGTGTTCGTTTCCTTTACGATTTCAAGGTCTAATAGTAGGTTTTTCGTGTTCTCTATTAAATTAACTTGGTCTGGTAACTCCTAACAAAACGAGAGACTATGGCCCAATATTGGGCTCTTACGCCATTGTAGATGTAGATTTAAATGGACTTTAGTTTGGCAAGGCTAAGATAAGTCATTTCAGTAATCATAAAATATCGTCAGCAGTCAACGGATCAAATTTAGGCTGATTGGAGTATATCAGCTTCTGAAGTGAGTTTACAGTGTAGGACAGACAAAAAGGCCTAATTGTATTGACATTCATGGCCTCTATAAGGAAGGAGAAAATATTACGAGTATTTCAGAATGAAGTTCATAGGAAAATGTTTGGACCAAAGATAGACGGACAAGTAACTGGAGAAGACTACAATAACAGTGAACTATAATATATTCTTGGGAAACCAGATGTAAATAGAACCTGGAATCATGATAATATTATTCTCCACCTCATTTTTGGCTCATCTACTGGGGCTTTCCCTCTTGTTTTCCTATAAAGAGTTTCTATTCACCTCTTTCATTCCCCATTCGTGTCACATGTCCTGTCCATCGTAGTCTATGAGACTTAACTCTTCTTATTATATCTGGGTCTCCTTTAAAGATCAAGCAGCTCACTGTTATGTAGTCTTCTCCATTCGCCTGTCTGTTCATCACTCTTTGATCCAAAAATATATTTGATATATTAGCTTCATCCTGAAATGTTAAATTATAACCCAAATAATTAAATTAATTTACTCGTTCTAAAATTTCATTGCCCTAAACAATTTTGCTAGGTATAAGATATTTCCCACAAAAGGCCATCACTTTTAGTTTTCTTTGTATTGATTTCCTTATTGTACCATTTTGCAATTATATTAAAATTGTGTATAGAATACTGTAAATCTGTTTCTGTTGGAGCTATTAATACCAAATCATCTGCAAAAACCAAGGAGTCTTTTTAGGTTCATTGGTTCCATAAAAAAATCGTAAGAATTTTATTTTGAAATGCTCATAATAATTTCTTCTCCCTTAAAAAAAGATACGATGTTTCGTATCCATACAATATATCTGAAAGAATAATAGTTTTTTTCTCTCCCTCCCCACAATAGCATGCGTTTCCAAAGTTGATCCTATGTTTAATTTGCTTCTGTAATTAAATACATTGTGCATAGGCTATGCCGTAGCGTAGTTGATTAAGGTAATACGCTACAAACCGAAATTTGAGGGTTCGAGTCCCGTTAGGGGGCAGGATTTTTAAACTGGCCCAAACCTTCTGGGTGCACTTAGGCCCTGAGGTCGACTCAGCCTCTGACGGAAATGAGTACCAGACGCGTGTTCTAGAGGTAAATGCGCAGGGCTGACAACCCGGCTGAGATCAAGTACCGATTGCCTAAAAAAAGTGTGATCCTTGACCTCCTACTACACCAAGGATTTGCTATAGGCTGTATTGCGATCACTTTTAGCTTTTTACATATTTATTACTTATTAACTTGCATTCTAGAGCATGGGCCGGCTACGGCCCTCCATCACTTTCTATTTGGCCCCTGTATGCCTGTAGGATTCTAATAAATTAATATATGTTAATGGTAGGCCTATAATATTAGTCTATCAGTAATTGAACGAGAGATTGTGAAATATGTTATAACGACATACCAAGAAAAGTAGCAAATGAACACATGCTTACAATAATAATAGTAATAATAATAATAATAATACTTACTTACTCACTCGCTGGCACTATCGAACCCGTAGGTTCATGGCCGCACGGACATAAGCTCTCCATATATCCCTATCCTGAGCTAAAGCTTTCCAATCATTCCCTGTATAATCTACTTCCCTCAAATCATAGTTAATGTTGTTCTCCCACCTCATTCTTGGTCTTAACAACTGGGCGTTTTCCTTCTGGCTTTCCTACAAGAAGTTTCCATGCACGTCTTCATTCCCCATACGCGCAACATGTTCATGCCCATCGCAGTCTACGGGGACTTAACTGTTCTTATTATATCTGGCTTCCTATAAAGACCATGTAGTTCATTGTTATGTAGTCTTCTCCCATTCACCTGTCTGTTCATCTCTCTTTGGTCCAAAAATTTTCCTAAGAAACTTTATTCTCAAATACTCGTAATCTCCTTTCCTCCCTTAAAGTAAGAGTCCATGTTTCGCACCCATATAATATAACTGGTAGAATAATAGTTTTATATATTTTCAGCTTAATTGTTTTTGAAAGGAGTTTGGGACATCAAAGTCTCTGCAATGCATAATAGCATGCATTTCCAGAATTGAGCCATGTTTAATTTCTTTGTGCATCTCATTCCTATTTGTGATTATTGTTCCTAGGTATTTGAATTCAGCCAATTCCTCAAAATTTCCCTCATTTGTTATTAGCTGTCCATTTCCATTATATAATGCATTTCTACGTGTGACCATATATTTAGTTTTACTGATATTTACTTCCAGTCCTAATTTCTTAGTGTACTCAATAGTCCCTGGGGGTCCGCTTATCGGGCCCCCAAGCTGTGCTCACAACAGCAAACAGGGCGCGTCCCCGGGCCGGCGGATAGGGGAAACGGTCGGTGGTTTGCTTGCACTCCTCCCGGCTAGGTCCAGACCGGACCCGCGGGCCATTTGTGAGGTCGTCAGGACTCGAGGCGAACCTGATGCACTACATAGGCTCGTGCTGCGCCCACTTCAGCAGCAAATCGCGTCCCTCGGTGGCGTAGTGGGGAAAAGGTCGGTGGATCTGCTAGTCAGTCCTCCCTTCCAAGTCCGATGGACTCGCGGACCATAAGTGGGGTCAACAGGAGACGAGCGCCCTGTTGTACTAAAGCTCAAATGTCCCGTGCCCCACAATGGGAGCAGCGGCCGTCGTGGGCGAGGCGGTGGGAGATTGTGGAGATCAGAAGCTCCCTTCTCTTGGGTTAATCCCGAGGACCTTTGTGGGGGGTACCATGGGCGATGAGCTCCCTGGATGCCTACATTGCTCAGTGGGCTGACTCACAGCAGCGGCACGACTAGGCTTAGTCTTGCGAACGGGCTGGTTGGGGACAATACCGGGCGAGTAATGCTGGGAATTACCCACCAGGTCAATAAGCTCGGGAAAGGAGGAAGCGCGATCTTTTGGGTCTGGGACTTAGCGCCGACTCTGGAAAACCGAGTGGACCCAAAGGACAATCTGTGAGGTTCGTCAGGAGGGTGAGCGACCTGACGTACTATAAGCTCAGGCTGGACCCACTTCAGCAACCAAACACGTCCCCAGCTGGTGCCACTGGGGGAAAGGTCGGTGGTGATCTGCTAGAGAGTCCTCCCGGTCAAGTCCAAGGGACTCGTGAACCATTAGTGGGGTAGGCAAGAGTTGAGCGCCTTGTCGAACTATTTGCTCATCTGTTGGAGCTTGCGAGCTCCGTGCTGGCCCACAACAGCTGCAGAAGGCGTCCCTGGGGGCACACCAGGGCTCGGCTCGGACCAGTCCAGAGGAGAGCTACTGTACTGGGTTCCTGGCTCGGCCTACGGGCCCGTCGACAAAACTGTGGGGTCGCCAGGAGATGAGCACCTGGATGTACTAAAAGTCTCACACTGTTGGGCTTGTAGCCCTAGCCCGGTCCTCACAACGGCTGCAGGACACGTCCCTGGAGGCAGAAACAGGGGAATGGTCGGTGGATCTACGGACAGCAGTCCTCCCGGCTAGGCTCATGGAGCCCGTGGGACCAACTGTGGGGTCGTCAGGATTGAGCGACCTGATGTACTAATGTAGCTCAGCAATTGCCCAGAACTGCAAACTCCAACACTCTCTCCCTGGGGTGTTGGTTTAAGGACCGTGAACTTGAACGTGGACGCGAACATAGGGATAGAGAGGACTAGAACTAGGACTTGGGAGTATGGTCATGACGACCGAGGTATCCCAAGGGGTGGACGGCTGGGCCTAGATGTTACTCAATAGTGTGTGCGTGTTGGCTTTAGTATCTTCTCGCTATCGGCCAGTAGTACTACATCATCAGCATAAACTAACAGCTTATTAATACCATTTCAGTTGTAAGCCTTCCTCATTCTCTAAAGATTTAATGGGCATGCTCTAGTACAAAATTAACTAGTAGAGGAGATAGTGCATCTCTTGCTTCAACCCATTCTGGATTTCAAAAGTGTCTGGAAAACTGTTTGCCTACACGCACCCTACTCGTTGAGCCATTTAGACACATTCGTATAAGTCTAACTAACTTTTTAGGAATTCCGAACTCCAGGCAGGATACTATATAACTTCTCCCTCTTAATTGAATCATGATGCTTTTTTGAAGTCTACATATAGTTGATGTACAGTACCATTATATTCCCATTTCTTTTCTAAAAATCTGTCTTATACTAAAAATCTGATCTGTTGTAGACCTGTTTCTTCTAAATGCACATTGATGATCTCCTAGAATGTCATCAATATAGGGAGTAAGTCTGCTTACTAATATATTTGTTAGAATTTTGTACGAAGTTGAAAGTAATGAGATGCCCCTATAGTTGTTGCAATCAGTTTTATCTCCTTTCTTATAAATTGGTACGATAATTGATTCCTTCCATTCATCTGGAAGAGCTTCTTTTTCCCAAATCATACTAAGCAACCAGCGTATCTTGTCCATCAATTTTTCTCCCCCTGATTTTATCAGTTCTGCTGGGATCTCATCTGAACATGATGCTTTATACATCTTCAATTTTTCAATTGCCATTTCAACCTCTAATGCACTTGGCTCTGCGACTAGCATTTCTGCTGTCTGTAACTTATCCTCCTCAATGTCCTGTTCTGTATGTACATTTAATAGCTGATTAAAATAACTTTTCCATCTATTTAATATACTCTTGGAATCTGCAATCATATCCCCATTTTCATTCCGAATTATGTTTTGTTCTAGCCTGAAACCCTTTCTTCTCTATACTAATTCCCTGATATAATTCTCTAATGTTCCTATTTTTTGCATTCATTTCAAGGTCATTAATCTTTTCTTTCAATATATTCCCCTCTTCTTACTCTTTAGTAACTTGGTGGTTTCCCGTCTAACACTACCCAATTGCTCTAAATTTACCTCATTTGGCTCGTGTAACCATTTCATTTTTGCTAGCTTTCTTTGTTTACAATGTCGGCACCATTCCTCATCAAACCATTTCTTGTTTTGCCTCTTTTTTAAACAACCATGCTTTCTGATGCTGACAATTTAATAGTATCTCTTATAGCCTCCCATTCTTTATTTATATCAGTTTCTTCTTCGTTTGCCACATTGTCATCTGAAGATTCCAGTACTTCAAATCTATTAGCAATTTTGATTTGGTATTCTTTGCCGCATTCATCATCATTTTTCAAGTTTTTTAATTCATATTTTACAGAATCATCTTTAGCGTTTGTTCCTCTCATAAGCGATAGCCGTTGTCTGATTTTCACCTTGACCAGATGATGATCTGAATTGCAGTCTGTCCCTCTAACTGATCTAATATCAATGATGCTAACTGTGCCAGCGTTTATCCACTAAATACATGATCTATCTGGTTCCGAGTTTCTCCATCTGGGGACGTCCAGGTGTATTTATGAATATCCTTATGCTGAAATGTTTTGCTCTTAACAATGAGATTCTTTGATGTGGCAAATGTGACTAATCTAACCCCGTTGTCGTTACTATCTTCATGAAGACTGAATTTGCCTATTGTTGGTTTGAATATATCTTCCCGCCCCACTTTTGCATTTAAATCTCCTAAGACAATTTTCATATGATATCGTGAAAGGCTATCAAATAAGCATTCTAATTCTTCATAGAACTCATCCTTGATCTTGTCATCTTTATCTTCTGTGGGGGCATGTACATTTACAATTAATAAAATCATGTCGTTTACCCTTTAGAATTATGTATGATATCCTATCACTAACAAACTTAATATCTCGGATAGCGGATAGGATCCTCCTTCTGACTAAAAAACCCTGTTCCAAATGCAGGTCTTTCTGCAACCCCCATAGTATAATGCAAAGCTTCCTGATTCCTGACTACCTTCTCCTGGCCACCTAACTTCCTGTAAAGCGACTATATCCAAGGGCGATTTATCCAATTCCCGTGTAATATGTCTAGTGCCCCGCTATTGTTATAAAGTCCTAACATTCCATGTTCCTAGGAACATTGTCCCTGTGTTTGAGCCTTTGGCATGGGTTCCCTGAAGTAGTCCCCGCCCGGAGAACCGAATGGGGGACTATTTGACCTCCGGAAAATTTTACCCCAGTAGAACCCATGTCCGCATTTCTTGACGGTTGTATTTTTTACGGTGAAAGATCGTCACCTCTTTCGACCAAGGTACTTATTCGTGTCTGGCTTATCACCTTCGACCAGTCCGGCATGGGTAACCCTATCGGCAGCAATGCTACCGCCGGCATAGCTCTCAGGATCATTTAAGCACACAAGCCACTCCACCACGACAAGGTAAAGATACCATGATAATAATAATAATACTATTTTTAGGAATATTCCACAATACAATGTTTTTCCTTTTAACCCAAAGTGATTTGTCGCCAGAGGTTCCTGTCTAAAGCATCTTCTTCCCTCAAATATCTAGCTTCCATACTTCTCTTCACTCCATCCATCCATCATTCTCTAGGTTTGCCTCTTCCACTTCTTCCATTAACGTTCCGATTAAAGATCTTCTTTGGTATTCTCTCTTCTTCCATTCTTATGAGGTGTCCATACAATTTCAAATGTTTTTCTTCTATTTTTCCTAATATATTTTTTTCAACTTACATAATTTTCCTTATTATGCTGTTTCTGACCTTATTCCTTCTTGAAATTCTTGTTGATCGCCTCCAAAAAATCAGTTTCTACTGCTAACAGCTTGTTGGCTTGATTTCTACTTACTGCCCAGGTTTCGGACCATGTAGTAAAATGTTTGGTAACAGAACTTGAAATATAGTTTTCTTCGTTCTATATCTTATATTTCTATTCCAAAGCACTGAGTTCAACAAACCAATGATTTTTCCTCCATCAGTTATTCTTCTTTCAATTTCTTTAGTTGAATTCTCACTTTTATCTCAAATCGATTGTAAATATTTAAAATGTTTAACATTATGTATTCTTCCTGAATTACAATTTAGCTCATCTGTTGTATCCAATGAAAGATATTCTGTTTTATTATAATTTATCTGTAATCCCCATTTTTTTGTATTCTATCTCTAATTTCCTTAACATGAAAGATGCATCATCTGGATCCTGAGAAATCACCACCTGATCATCTGCGAATAGTAAATGGTAGAGGTAATAATTATCTTCTATTTGCTACAACAGCTATAATAGGGCCTATGGCACGCGCCACTTTGATGTTTCTTCCATTTGACCGCGACAAGTTTGGCGACTCTGTTTTGACGATTACAAAAAAATATAGAACATAACTTTGATTAATGTAACATTATCGGAATATGTCGTTGAAAATCCTCTTAATGAAAATACTTTCTTTATCTTTTTATAATTAGTGAAAACAGAAGTCATTGACCTTTAGGCGGAAATGTCAAGAGAAATCTCAAATGACATTCGAAGAAAATGAGAAAATTGAGACAGAAAGGGAGCCGATTAACAAGTTGCTTATAGTATTAAGTATTTATAACCAAAAGCATTGATGTTTGCATTAACGAACGGTTCATTTGATATGCTTCCACGATCGTATTGGTGATTTGGAAAAAAGCTTGTAACTTGTTCCCCCGGGGCTCTCAATTCAAGAGCTTGTATATGTTCTCTTCAGATACACTCATGTTAATTGAATTCACTGCTTCGACAGAAATAAAAACCAATCATTCGGCAATTTATTTGCATAACAGTACACTCTTTCTATTATCACAATGGCTAGACTCTTCCTCATATAATAATAATAATAATAATAATAATAATAATAATAATAATAATAATAATAAACGTTCTTTCTTATTCTAAGTTTAAACTCTCTCTTTTTTAGGTACTTTTACATATGTCACTCGGGTTTTACAGTCTTTTATCTTATTTTCACACCAAACAGCTAAGAAATATATACTAACTGTATTGCAATTTATATTTTATTATATGAAAATCCCGACTCTAATTAGCAACAGTAATCTGCAAGAGGTTGTGTTTTTTTCTAAAAAATTACGAGACACAAAGTCACTTGTGATTTTGTCTAATGAAAAACTCAACCTCGCGTTGAATTGGAGTGACTATTTAGCGAATAATACAACATCAGAAGCTAAAAATAATTATAATGTTTAACATTTACCAAATGTAAGATTATGTATCCCGATCTTACTTCCGGGCGATTTCTAAGACGGCTGTATAGTTATAAATAGCATATCTTTACTGTTAAATCTCTTTGGGCCTGGGAAAAATTAGTAACAGATGATTGTATGAGAAATAACTATTAAAAATCATGCAGATTTATTATACAACATTTAATAAGTTTTTTGAGCAACAGAACTAACCTTTTTTTTTGTATTTTTTTAAATTGTTTTCTTTTGGCATTTCTTTCTTACTATACCGATCGTACATTGTTCAATCGATATCCTTGTCAAAGAAGTTAATTTGCGAAGATATATCTCATTACGAACAGGAAGAGGCACGATTATCAACAGGAAGAAGCACCAATTATCGTCTATGAGTTAAATCTATGAAAGAATGCTCAAAAAAATGAAATAAAGAAAAATACTTCTGAAATAATAAATAGAATTATTCCTCATCGTAGCCCCTTTGTAACCAATTTAGTATTGTAAAATGTATGCATATTGTATTAATCGCCAGATGATAATTGGGAGCCCAAGAATCGCCAATTTCTTTAAATTGTAAAGACCTCAAAAATGTAATGTGAGGGATTCATTTATATGCATCGTCCTCAAAAAGATCAACACCTACAAACCACATGGAAAAAGATATTTGGGTCGGCCAAGGAAACGATGGACTTGAGACCGGAACAGGTCGCATTGACCTAATCCTGGAAAGGAAGAAGAAGAAGGTTGTCCCCGATGGTCTAGGGTTAAGTTTCTTGCATTGGTCCCGAGGGTCGCGGGTTCAAACCCGACGGCGTTCTATGGATTTTTAGGATGCAAAAATCCAAGGATCAAGTCCTACGGGAGAGAGCCTAAATTAGTGACTCTAAGCAAAATCTAATCGGCCTTTCCCATCCAAGAAATGCCTTAGTATCCTACTAGATGTCTTCTTGTTGCAATGCGCTAACTATATGTCACTCCCTGAGATCTGTAAAGATATAAGCATAATTAAATTGGCTTGGTTAAGAAATTTCTTTTCTGAGAATGTACGGGTGTGGACTAGATTAAACTACTTTTATATGTAAGCCTAAAGTGTTTTTTTTTTTCAAAAGAATTCAAAAGTTGGTCCTCAAATGGAAAACCAGAATTCAATTCACGATAAAACAATATTTGACTAGAGAATTATGGTTTTAACTTAACTAACTGACACTATCGAACTCATAGGTTCAATGGCTGCGCGGACATAAGCTCTTCATCCATCCCTATCCTGAGCTAATGTTTTTCCAATCATTCCCTGTATAATCTACTTCCCCCAAATCATGATTAATTTATTCTCCCACCTCATTCTTAATCTACCAACTGAGCGTTTCCCCTCTGGTTTTCCTACAAGAAGCTTCTACGCCTCTCTTTCATTTCTCATTCGTACCAAATGTCCTGCCCATCTCAATCTACGAGACTTAACTATTCTTATTATACTGGTTTCCTATAAATATGATGTAATGCTATGTAGTATTCTCCATTCGCCTGTCTGTTCATCTCTCCTTGGTCCAAAAATTTTCCTGAGAACTTTATTCTAAAGTACTTGTAATTTTGTTCTCCTCCCTTAATCTAAGATTCCATGTTTCGCGTCCATATAATATAACTGGAGAATAACAGTTGTATGTATTAGGGAACCTGAATTCGAAAACATGCCAACTCCAAAATATGACAAATTGAGTTAAAAACAACATAGTTATGGTAATGTCTCAGGCTGTGGTCATCATCATCATCTGCATTCATGGATTAGGTCTGTTGACCCGTTCCGACTTCAGCCCATCTCTTTCTAGGTCTGCCCACATCTCGGGTGCCTTTAGGTTTGTATTTTGTTATTTGTTTTGAATATCTATCTTCATTCATTCTGTCTATGTGTTGCTTCCATTTTTGTCTATATGTATCTATTTTATCAGTTATTGCAAATATTTCAAGTTCCTGTCTTATTTCTGTGTTCTTGATTGTCTTCCTTAGTGCACCCTTTAACAGATCTCAAAAATTTCATTTCTGCCGCCGTTATCCTACTTAGATCTTGTTTTTTATGTATCCAGGCTTCTGACCATAGAGCAGTACCGGTACTGCCAACGTTTTATAAAATTTCAATTGGGTCTCTCTTGTTGTTTTTGTTATTTAGTGATCGTTTTATCGTACCACATATTCCCTATTGGTCCTAATGATAAAAACTCTCTAAATCACACTCTTTCCATTGGGCCTATTTACTGACATAATAAAAATACTTCAATTCTAAACCATGTTATGTCCATGGAGTTGGTATGATTTAGAATTCATTATTAAAATTAATAAAAAGTAACTTATTAAAATGTTATAAATAATAATATAGTTCCTTTCATTCTAGCCGTCTTCCTCAATTGGAATTGATTTTTGATAAAAAAAACTTGTTAAATTATTAATCATGGACTTTCAAAAACATGTTTCATCCTCGGCATGTTAATTGGTACTGATTGATTAAGAATATTGATAAGTAACTTATTTTTAAACATTTCTTTTAAAGTGCACATTTATAATTGTGTTCCCTTTCCAATATCCCATGCCCAATGTATATGTAATTATATATTACATTTTGCACTTTTTCCATAATTCAGCTGCTAAATCACGCTAAGCCCATTATTAAAATTTGATTTTTAAGGGCAAAACAACAACCTGGTTGTTCATTTTTATCTTAAAATATACATTTTAGTACGTCTTAGATAACGAAAAAATTCAGATTCCAAAACTCAAATAGCAACTAGATATTAAACAGTTTGGACATGGCATGTTTTGGAATTCAGGTCCCCATTTTCAGTTTAATCTTTTTTGAAAGAAGTTAGGTTATAATTTTTCAATTTGGAAAGTACGGTATCATACAATACCACGCAGTGCTATATCAATTTTCTTTTGGTCCTTTTATACGTACTTTATTATCTTGCTGTGGTCTTCACACACTTTTTCTAAGATATATTATTTATAAAAGTTTACTGTACGGTCATTTCCATAAAATTAAAGTCATTGCTTATATCGGTATCAGATTGCAGTTTAACGATATAGCGAGCATAAGAAACTCGTCTGTGCCATAGCACATTGGTGTTAAAGTGTTTTAAGCGCATGCTGTCTGAAGGTTATCGTCCCATTTCCCAAGAGTAGCACTTTATACCAAGATGTTTTTACCTCTATTCATTTTACATAGTGGAAAAAAATGGTGCAGATACAAGAGCAGATACTAGTCAAACGAAACAACTCGTGAGAACAACAGAAATGAATAATTTAAGAGTCATAATAAACAAAACAAGACTTAACAGAGTTAGGGACCAGGATGTGAGGAAGGAATACAATATTATTGATGTTACTTACTTACTTACTTACTCACTGGCACTATCGAACCCGTAGGTTCATGGCCGCGCGGACATAAGCTCTGCATACATCCCTATCCTGAGCTAATGTTTTCCAATCATTCCCTGTATAATCTACTTCCCTCAAATCATAGTTAATGTTGTTCTCCCACCTCATTCTTGGTCTACCAACTGGACGATTCCCTCTGGCTTTCCTACAAGAAGCTTCCATGCACGTCTTTCATTCCCCATACGCGCAACATGTCCTGCCCATTGCAGTCTACGAGACTTAACTGTTTTTTTATTATATCTGGCTTCCTATAAGACCATGTAGTTCATTGTTATGTAGTCTTCTCCATTCACCTGTCTGTTCATCTCTCTTGGTCCAAAAATTTTCCTAAGTACTTTATTCTCAAATACTCGTACTCCTTTCCTCCCTTAAAGTAAGAGTCCATGTTTCGCACCCATATAATATAACTGGTAGAATAATAGTTTTATATTTTTCAGCTTAATGTTTTTTGAAAGGAGTTGGGACATCAAAGTCTCTGCAATGCATAATAGCATGCATTTCCAGAATTGAGCCTATGTTTAATTCTTTGTGTATCTCATTCCTATTTGTGATTATTGTTCCTAGGTATTTGAATTCAGCCACTTCCTCAAAATTTCCTCATTTGTCATTAGCTGTCCATTTCCATTATATACTGAAGTTCTACGTGTGACCATATATTTAGTTTTATTGATGTTGAGATATTTATTAAAACAAGGAAAAGGAAATGGAATGCCCAAATCGACGGAACTAACGATACGAGGCTTATTAAAGCAGCGAAGAACCTATGTCCTAGAGGGAAAAGAGAAGTGGGTAGAACCTCAAGAGATGGAATCATCATTGACATAGTGTGTATAAATAAACAGGCATATGCCTATAGAGTCCATCGCTATGGTCTCGAGGTAGCGTGCTGCCTTGTCACGCAGCGGGCCCGGGTTCGACCCCTGATCGGGAGATGTTCCTGGGTGATGTTTTCTTCGGGATTTTTCCTCAACTGTAAGACAAATGTCAGAAAGCTTAGGGCCCAACGATCCCCGAAAATCATCAGGACATCATTATCGCCCTTATCCATTATCGTCCTTCACCGGTGTGAAAAGCAACGGGAAGCTACCACACCTATAATTCCCTAGTAACGCTGCAAAGTATGGCAATAAAATGCTACGATTGCAGTGAAAGACTGCCCTCGGGCAGAATTACTATGGATGGATGAATGGATGCCTATAGAAGAGAAGAAGGAGAAGAAGAAAATTAAATGTAGCAAGATTCTATCTAATTTACTAACTATATACTGTAGCTTATGGAACCTGTAGGTTCAATGCCGCAATAATTTGTCCCTATCCTCAGCTAACTGGATCCGTATCTCTCATATACAATTTCTTAAGATCCATCAAAATATTATCCTCCTATATGCATAGGTCTTCCTAATAGTCTTCATAATCTATTCGTTATTTCTTATTGTAATACACATTCAACTCCCACTAACATAGTTTAGCCCCTCATCTTATAGGTACTTATACGTGCCACATGCCACCCGGGCCTTACAGTAGCACGACCTGTCGGGAGAGAGATTTTAACTATGCTCACATATATGCTTTTTTGACCACACAAGGATATGGAAGACCTCCTCGAATGAATGATCAGCTCAATGTCAGGGCCTCCTCCGAGACAACACAGCATTAAGGCGAAATACACCATTCACACACACGTTCATACTGAATATGGCGAATATGATGAATATGATGGCCAGATGATGTTCGGGGACCGTTTGAGCCTTACATTTTCCTAATATTTGCCTTAAAGGCGAGGAAAACCCCGAAAAAAAAAACATCACCAGGAAACTTGTATGTATGTTATCCATAGTTAAAATCCTTCTCCCGACAGATTGGCCACTGTAAATCCCGGATAGCGTGTGGGCACCTATAAGTACGTCAAAGATGATTCATAGTGGCTTTTAAAGTATTGTATTAAACATTTAAGAAAATTGTATCAATTATTTCCTATTTACATCCAGCAAACCTAGATCTGTTTTTTTTTCTTCCAATACCACCAGATTCTATTTTATGGCGATTTATGGCTTTCTCCTCTCATTAGCGGAATTGTAATCTATTTCTTAGGTTGGGGCATCTGGAAGGCGGAGTTACGTTACCCCGATGATATGATGGGTGATAAATGATAATGAAACCCCAGGAGAGTCCTTAACCTAAACTTAAACTAAATTCCAGACCATGGCTAATCACAGGAATGATTTATTTTGAGGAAAAATCCCTATGGTCTTACCAGGAATGGAACCAGGGTCCTCATGAACTGTAGTCAGAAGCTCTGACCACTAGCCCATGGGCTGGTCAAATTCTGGTATGCATATGTAATAATAAAGCCTACAAGGATCCTTGGCCTACCAGCAGGCTGCTGTCCTTATATCCCTACGTGTCATTTACAGAGGTGGACAATAATCCAACTAGTATAGGAGTTATCTGGTTTTCTTATTATAACTAACTCACTCACTGATACTATCGAACCCGTAGGTTCATGGCCGCGCGGACATAAGGTCTCCATTCATCCCTATCCTGAGCTAATGTTTTCCAATCATTCCCTGTATAATCTACTTCCTTCAAATCATAGTTAATGTTATTCTCCCACCTCATTCTTGGTCTACCAACTGGGCATTTTCCCTCTGGTTTTCCTACAAGAAGCTTCTATGCACGTCTATCATTCCCCATTCGTGCCACATGTCCTATCCATCGCAGTCTACGAGACTCAACTGTTCTTATTATAGTTGGCTTCCTATAAAGACCATGTAGTTCACTGTTAAGTAGTCTTCTCCATTCGCCTGTTTGTTCATCTCTCTTTGGTCCAAAAAATTTCCTAAGAACTTTATTCTCAAATACTCGTAATCTTCTTTCCTCCCTTAAAGTAAGAATCCATGTTTCGCATCCATATAATATAACTGGTATAATTATAGTTTTATATATTTTCACTTTTAATGTTTATTGAAAGGAGTTGAGAACTCAAAAGTCTCTGTAATGCATAATAGCATGCATTTCCAGAATTGAGCCTATGTTTAATTTCTTTGTGCATCTCATTCATATTTGTGATTATTGTTCCTAGGTATATGAATTCAGCCACTTCCTCAAAATTTCCCTCATTTGTCATTAGCTGTCCATTTCCATTATACAATGTACTTCTATGTATGACCATATATTTAGTTTTATTGATATTTACTTCCAGTCCCAATTTCCCAGTATTACTCAATAGGGTTTTCTTATTGTAGCTACCCAAAATCCTCTCGATGCTGGGTGCGAACCTGTCCCATTCTAGCGGAGATTCCACGAGAACATGTCTTCCACCAAAGGGGACTCGAACCAGCGTATGTCCGATCGGTTATGGCCCGTAACGCTATGTAGTTTAATCACTAATGAGTGGGGTCACAAAGTTCATGCATTTACTTATCTTTCCATTGGCTGTAATTAATTGCTGATTAATATGAAATCATCAAGATCTAAGCTTATTAAACTAAATTTATGGTACCTACTAACATTTACATATTTGATCACAATTGTGATCTTGTCTCTTATCTATATATGTATGTAGTTTGTACATGAATTTTATATTGCTACATTTAATCTATCTCTAACTGTTTATAATTAGTATAGTGTATATCTATATTTGTCAAATATTTATTTGTATTGTGCTGGTTGAGTGGAAGAGAAGGCCTTATGGCCTTAACTCTGCCAGAATAATAAAATTATTATTATTATTATTATTATTATTATTATTATTATTATTATTATTATTATTATTATTATTATTATTATTATTATTATTATTATTATTATTATTATTATTATTATTATTATTATTATTATTATTATTATTATTATGTAGCTAGCATGCATGTATTAACTTGTGATTCCTCATTTACTAAATAATAATAATATATTATTATTATTATTCGGGCGCTGTGGTCTCGAGGAAGCGTGCTGCCTTGTCACGCAGCGGGCCCGGGTTCGATCCCCGGTCTGGATAGTTTTTTTCTGGCTGAGGTTTTTATAGGGGTTCTTCCTCACCTGTAAAACAAATGTCAGGAAAACTTTAAGGCCCAAACGATCTCCAAAATCATATGGCCATCATCATTATCATCATCATAATCATCATCCTTCACCGGTGTGGAAAGCAACTGGAAGCTACCCTAGTAAAGCTGCAAAGCATAGCATGAAATTTTTTTGATTGCAGTGAAAGACCTGCCCTCGAGCAAATTTACTATGGATGGATTATTATTATTATGGATTATTATTATTATTATTATTATTACTATTATTATTATTATTATATTATTATTTATTATTATTATTATTATTATTATTATTATTATTATTATTATATTATATTATTTATTATTATTATATTATTATTACATTAGTGAGAAGTATTGTCACATATGCAGCTGAAGTATAGAAATTCAACAAAAATCGTTATGTCTATGGAAATGGATTTTTTAAGGAGAGCAGCAAGATGTTCAAAATTGAAAAATAATAAATAAAGTTATACGAAAAAAATGAATATTAAATATTCAATATTAGATTATATAAGATATAACAATTAATTTGTTATGGGCATATACGACGAATGCAAGAAGAAACGTTGCCCAGAAAAAACATTGGAATTGTGTCCACCTGGAAGAAGAAAGAAAGAAAGAAAGAAAGAAAGACCTCGAAACTTGTGGATGCAAGAAATAAGAACTATAATGAGAACAAGATGACTATAGGATATGGAGTGGATGGATAGGGACGAGTGGAGAAGGAAAATAAAACTTCAGGCACGGAAAGATGTGTAAAATTGAAAATCTGTACATAAATAAATTTATTATTATTATAGTAGTAGTAGTAGTAGTAGTAGTATTATTATTATTATTATTATTATTATTATTATTATTATTATTATTATTATTATATTATATTATTATTAGCACAACTACCATTAATAGTCCACCGCTGTGGTCTCGAGGTAGCGTGCTGCCTTGTCACACAGCGGGCCAGGGTTCGATCCCCGGTCGGGGCTGTTTTTTCTGGGTGAGGTTTTTATCTGGGTTTTTCCTCACCTGTAAGACAAATGTCAGGAAAACTTTAAGGCCCAAACGGTCCCCGAAATCATATGGCCATCATCATCACCCTTATCATCATCCTTCACCGGTGTGGAAAGCAACGGGAAGGACTACCAACACCTACAATTTCCTAGTAAAGCTGCAAGCATAGCATGAAAATGCTATGATTGCAGTGAATGACGACCTGCCTTCGGGCAGAATTACTATGGATGGACCATTAATATGAATACTATGTTTAGTGTATATTAGGTAATTAATGCATTCATTGGATGAGAAAGACAGATTTAATTTTGTTCAGAGGCTCTAATTGTAGATCTATTATTTTAAAGGTAAAGTGATACCACAGCAAGCTTAAGGAAGTTAAGTCTCCCATTCATCTAGAAAATCAGCATATTATGTCAACCTGGTTGCCAGCATTGCATAACGGCCGCATTTGTCTCCAGAACATAGTATTCATTTTTGTTAAAGGCAGATTTAGATTATCTTAGAAGCTCGAAAATCTTCAGAGTCGGGGCCCACAGTTTATAATCCCTCCCGGAGGATTTGTCTCTTGGATTTTCCCATTTGAAAAATCCATCGACCTTGGCCGAGTTTGAACCTCCATTCTTCGAGACCAGAAGCAAGAACCGTAACCCCTAGATTACTGGAGACCTATTGCAGGTCATTTATTTAGGAAATAAAATGTTAAGTAATGGCAATACACATACTTTTATGAAGTAACTCTATGAGTCAAAATTAATTAAATTCATGGTCCTGCAGGTGATTCCTGCAGGTTGGAATAGTCTTGACATTTGTCTGGGTATCCCTGTGATCTTCCATTCGTGAATGAAACATGTTGCAGCCATCTTGACTTATAATCAGAAATTTTGTTTTCTTAAAGGTTCCATGTGTAATTATTCTAAGATGTCTTCATTTTTGATGTGATCTAGTAGTGTGTGTCCTGTAGTCCTCCGAAGGTATCTCATTTCAGCAGATCTAAGTCTTTGTATATCCTTCTGTTTCAACGTCCATACTTCACTACCACACAAAAGAGTGTGGAAGAACCAATGTTTTATACAATTTTTAGTCTTGAATGTTTTTGGACTAACTGTGGCTTGAAGATAGAATTTATTAATCCTAAAATTCTTAAACATTTTAATATTTATACATTTACATCAATATTAAAATGAAGAAAGAAGAAAGATTACCCAGGAAAACATTGGAATGGTATCCACATGGAAAGAAGGAGGCGAGGAAGACCTCGAAACTTCGGGGATGCAGGAAATAAGAACTAGGAATGAGAGCAACCAAGAGGACAGGAGGAAGGGACATGGATTGGATGAGAGGAGAAGAGAGACGAATAATGGGAAAGAAAGATAAAAAAAGGTAGGCACAGAAAAAGATTTGTAAACATTAAAATTCTGTATTTATAGAATAAAATGAAAATGCTAATATAAAATTATAAAATTTTACCTTATAGGTCTCAAGTCAGTAAAATAGTAATTATCTGTTGACATTTCTCATCATTCAGCAAGAAGTAGCAGGAGAGATGTCTGGATCTATTGACCTTGAAGGGAATGCATTGCATTCAGGGTCAATAGATCCAGATATATCTCCTCCATACTGATTATGATGGGACTAGTCCGAAAAGGCCTGTAGAGAATTAATATTATACAGGAGGTATTTTTTATAATTTATATTTTTATTTTTATTTCGTAACGCTATGAGGTTTATTAATACCATTAAGAGGAGTCAGAATTCACACCTCACCTCATATTTGTTGAATCTTGAGGACCGGTTTCGGAAGTTCAACTGATTCCATTCTCAACTAGCATCTTAACTTTCAAAACCGGTCCTCAAGAATCAACAAATATAAGGTGAGGTGTGAATTCTGACTCATTGTAATTATACTAAATGACAATATACCTTAAGGGTAAAAAAAGGAAAAGAAGACCCAGAATGTTATGGATAAATGAAATAGTGATGCAAAAGTTGTACTAGAAATTGGAAAAAAACAGTGGACAAATGGGGGCGTCCCTTTGATAGACAGGGAACCCACCAATGAGTTTTGTCAAAGATTATGATGATCTCTTGTAGAAATCCTAGCAGTATGAGGATATTGTTTTAACTAATTTTATTGCAGATAAATTCTAGCCTCGATAATTGCGCGTTATTTTTGAGAGTAGAAATACAGGTGGCATTTGAATTCAGTGTGTCGCGGGAGCCACCACTGCAGTTCAATACTTGCCGGTGGGCGGGGGTTGCAGGGGGTGTAGGCTAGACGACCGGAACAGTCCACTTCCCTAGTCAAAACACAAACTCTAATCCTTTAAATTCACAATTACATTTTAATTATAATTCATATCGCGTTTACAATGTAAATTAACAACTGTTATATTTGGATATTCCTCTTTGATTATTTATTAAATCCTGAAATGTCTTGCCATTCGGCTTTTAAAAGTTGATACATATTAGCAATGATGATTGAAAGTCTGTCGTTTTTGTATTGAAAGAGAGAATTATTTTTAAAAAACTAATTTTGAATTTTAAGCTCTCAATGCCTTAAAAAGATTCATTCGGATCCTAAACGGAAGTGAGAAAATATACCTATAATATTTTCAACTTTAAATCGTTTCCATTTGGTAATCAAGTAAATTTGATGTTCACTTGTGAAAATCCAGTATGGACTTAATAAATAAAACTATAAAAGTTTTAGGTGATTTCCATAAATGTTGTATTTTATTTAACAATCATAACAGCTGTTTCAATACACTGTACCTTCATCTGATGAAGCTATGATTGTTAAATTAAATAAATGTCTATGAAAATAATATAAAACTTTGATATAATTTTATTTATTAAATACATTTACAAATAAATAATAAATACATTAGCATGATTAAATTAGCCAAATTAGTTTTGTTATAAAAGACCCAATGTAAAAAAAAACAATTTTTTGTTTGAAGCTCTCAGTGCCTTAAATTAACAAATATTATATTTTGGAGTTTCTATTAATTATTTATTAAATCTCAAATTTCGTGTGAATTTATTAATTTCGTACTTGTCATCATGCCTATTAAATTCTGTGGTTAGGTTCTAAGAAGGAATTATAAAATAAAGTAATTTTGAGTTCTAACTCTCAGTTCCCTAAAGAGGTTCCATTCGGATTTTATAAGCGGGGCGACATAATTTAATGTAGAGGTTATCATCATCATCATCATCAAACTTCACATCTGTTCAGTCCAGCGCTTACTTGGTCTTCCTACCGATCTTCGTCCGCCAGGATTATACATCAGTGCCACCTTTGGTATCCTATCCTCTGACATCCTTTGCAGATGTTCTATCCAATTGTTCCTGTGTTCTTCTATTTGTTGAAGAAGTGGTTGTACTTTTATTTCCTCTCTAATATTCTCATTTCTAACATGTTCTTCTCTTGGACAGCCTTTCACAGCACGTAGGAATCTCATTTCCGCTGCCTGAATTTTACTTTTTTTCCTCTTCCTTCAGGACCCAGGCCTCACTTCCATACATCGCCACTGGTAGTCCCATCGTTGAGAAACATCTTAGCTGCGTATCCTTTCTTACTTTGTTCCTCAGTGTTCGTCTGATTGTTTCACAAAAATGTTGAAATTTCCGCATTTAATATAGAGGTACCTATCATTATTTCAACTTTATATAGCCATTTATGTTTTTTTTCTTTTTTCGTTTTAGTATGTTTAAATTACTTTCCTTCTCTTTTTGTAGCACACTCTCTCTCTCTCACACACACACACACACACACATTTCATATATAGGCCTATGTACATATACTTTACATAAAACAAAATTTCAAACTGCACAGGTGAGATTCTTACATCTCCTTTTAGCTCTAAGTAGATTTGAGATAAAAAGAATTGTTGGCAATCGTGAAAGGCTGAAAGTTCAAAACAAAATATGAGATATCCAAACATAATATGATAAATGATTAAATCATAATAATAACGAAAATAAATGGTTAAATCACGTCCAAAGAATATACTGAAATAATTCACTAAAGAAGGTATTTCCAGTATCAATCTAAACTACAGAGAGACAGACGAAGGCCTAAACAACGCTGCAGAAATCAAGAAATTCTTGAGAAATAGGAACAGGCTCAACTGAGCACAAACCTAAAATGTTCGTGATTATATTGTTCGTTTTGTTATGGAAATATCCCTGTCGTTGTGCTAATCACTCATCTGACTAGACCCTCCAAGTACTTTACGAGTCCTTGTGTGGTCAAAGAAATATGTATGTGATCCAGAATTTAAATTCCGCTCCTGATAGGTCATGTTCCTATAAGGCCTGGATGACGTGAGGCACGTATGAGAACCTATAAAAGGAGAGGTTAAACTAAGGAAAATAAATAAATAAACTATTACCATCATCATCCGGTATCATGGCAGCTGCCGCCTCTTCCGGAAACCAAACGCCATTCCTCTCTGTCCATCCGTTGATCTTCCTCCAATCATCTGATATTCATAGGTGCTTGAACCCCTTCTATCCAAGTTTTCTTCGGTCTTTCTCTCTTCCTCCTTTCTATTGGGATCCATTCCATAACAATTTTTGGCAACCTTTGCTCTGGCATTCTTTTGACATGGCCATATCACTGTAATCTTTTCTTTTCTATAATGTATGTGATGTCTGGCTCCTCTTGCACACCCATAATTTCCCTTATTTCTTTATTTCGTATTCTATCCATTCTAGATTTTCCAGCTAATCTTCTTAAAACATCCATTTCTGTACTTAAAATTATTTTCATTTCCCTGGTAGGAATTTGCCAGACTTCAGCACCATATGTTAAAATACTCTGAATTATGGTTTGATATATTTGTAATTTTCTATTTTTTGTAATATTTTTGCTCCACCAAACAGAGTTTAAAGCATTTATTGCTTGTTTTGTTTGTGCGATTATATTTTTAATTTCCACTGTGTTATCGCCTGAATGGTCTAATTTTGTTCCTAAATAAGTGCATTTAATACTAGGTTTTAGTTCTTCTCCATTGTTGAAACTTATATTTTCCATTTCTTCTCCTATACACAGGTATTTAGTTTTTTCAATGTTTATATAAAGTCCCCATTTTTCATATTCTTCTTTTAGTGTTTTAGCCATATATTCTATGTCACCGAAATAAACTATTATAATCATATATTTAAATGATCATCAACTCTAAATGCTGAGTTGTGTGTCTGTGTGAATGATAAGTTTTCAATCTGGTATAATTACTGAAATGTTAATTAAGATTTTAAAATATTTGCAGCATGCGCTTAATGTATCGCTCAATATTGGCTTCCACACGTGCTGACCCAGTTTACATGTACACGTGTCCAACAACAAAGTTCGGTAATGGATATGTATATCGGTAAGTACCTGTCACATATTTAAAATTTTAACGCCATTCCATAAGTTTTATTTTGGTGTTTTACTCATCTCCTATTTACAGCTGGACCTCGAATTTTAAGATTTAAAAAATGTATATATTGAAATATAAAAAAAATACATGGAAATGTCATCAGAAAAATAAAAAACAATGGCCTTCAAGGGCGCTCATCCAGTTCGGACAATGATAATATTAGAAAATAAAACAATAGAACAAGTGGTAAGATATAAATTCCTAGGTTGCGAAATATCATACACAGCGGAAACAAATATAAATAACGAACTAAATACGTTTCATTATATAACAGGAACATTAAAAATAACTTTAAAAAATAAAGCCAGGGAAGACTCTATAATGAAATTATATAAAACAATGGCAGTGCCTATTATTACTTATGGATGCGAAACATGGAGAGTGACAACGCAACAATCTGCCAGAATACAAGCTGCTGAAATGAAATTCCTCAGACCAATAGCAGGATATCAAAGAATAGACAAAAAGCGTAACACAGAAATAAGACAACAACTAAAAGTGGAGGAATTAAGCACAACAATAGTGAAATACAGAACAAACTGGAAAGAACACTTGGAAAGGATGACTGAGAATAGAATGCCAAAAGCAGCATACAGCTATTCACCACGAGGAAGAAGAAGTTTGGGAAGACCGAAGAAAAGATGGAAACAGCAGCAATTTGGAGCCTAAGCCTAAACCGTGATGAAGAAGAAGATAAAAAGAAAAAATGTATATATTTTTAACGCGGATTGATAGTGGTTTAAGCATGATGAAGGAAATGTATTGCACCATGGATATTTATAAAAAAATAAAAATCCCAATTAAAATGAATGAAGAAGCCCTCTCAAATAATGAAAGATTATTCATAATAGTAAGGATAAAGATAGACTAAAAACCTGATTATGTGCAGGAAAATGACATTAGATTAAAATTGAGCGCAGAAAGATGTAAAATATTCCGAAAGCTGCTGAATAATATTAAAATAAATTAATAAAATGTTGATTTTTATATATGTATATATACAGTGGCGTAACAGCTCAAAATTGGGTCTTTCTTTAGTCACTCTTTTGTTAGGAGTTACTATAGGTCTACCAAGTTAATTTAGTTATGCATATTTCCTAAAGATGTATTGAATGGTATGTGGCCAACATAACGACCCAATGAGTCATCTTGATCATCATCATCATGAATAAATTCGTTTTAGGCCGTGTGGCCTAGCGAAGATGGTCTTGACTTTCCACCGATGTTTTGGTCTTCCTTGGTCCCTAGGTCCAGTTGGGGTATATTGGAATGCCAATTTTGGAAGTCTATTCCTTGCCATTCTCCTCAGATGATTTTTCCATTCTTGTTGGTATCTTTGTATATCTCCATTTAAACTTGTTACTCCAAGTTTTCCCTCTGATAATAGTGTTCCTTTGGTGATCCAGTCTATTAACTCCTAACAATTATCGTAAGAAGCGCATTTGGCTTACTTGAAGTTTATGAGAGTTTCTTTTATTTAAAATCCAAATTTCACTTCCGTATTTTAGAGCAGCTTTTGATGTGATGTTATGTAATCTTAGTTTTGTCTCTGTCCTCATCTGTTTACCAAAATGTCTTCGTATTACCCCATTCATTTTATTATATTTTTGTAATTTTGAATCAATGTCACTCTTATACTCTGCAAATACACTTCCTAAGTAAGAGAAATCTGACACTTGTTCTATAATTTTTCCATCAATCTCAATTTTCACCCGTTGTATGTTTTTTCCACACATTGCCATTGTTTTGGATTTTGAAGTGGAAATTTTCATATTATATTTGCTGGCAATTTTGAATAGTTGATACGCTGCTATTTGTAAGCTATCTTCGGAATCTGATAATATTATTTGATCATCAGCATATAATATTGTTTGAATTATTTAGAGACATCTTGTAGGCAATTAAGATATTAGTAGGGTGAAGGAAGTCGGTAAATTTTGTTTAGAAACCTCTTTATCCATGCTTAAGAATCTTTTACGAGCCTGGAAGTCTTCATACACGCCTTAAAGTGCCTATCGGAGGACTAGCTCCTTGTATTTAATTTGTTTCCAAAAATGCTATTTTACACTTTTAAAATCGTGAGATACGAATCATTGAATTCTTATTTTTTTTTAGAAGAGCGATTTGAAGTTTATAATTAACATAGGATACGCCGTAGTGTAGTTGGTTAAGGCAATATGCTCAAGGACAGGAGTTCGAGTCCCCTTGGGATTAGGATTTCTAAACTGTCCCAAACCTTCTACAGGTACCGTGACCAAGACTTTCAAAGCAGCTGACATGATGCCTCAAGAGTAGGATTAGCAGCGATGAGCTATTTTGGTTTCAACCAAAGTAGAATTAGGGTAAACTAATACCAAAGGGTTAGGTCGAAACTAATTACATTGTTGCTTCTAATTCTAGTAAGGTAAATTGCTTATACAATACTTTTTTAATGCAAATCAAATGTTATATTAGGCTATAAGTTATGTGATAAACAGCAGGATACAAATGGTTGGACTATAAAACCAATACAGAAATAACAAACAAACTAAAATTTACTCTGGTGTTACAAAAAATAGAAAATTACAGAAATGAGTGGTTAGAACATGTCAATTGAATGGCAAATAACAGACTACCAAAAATCCTGAAGTCGTACAAACAAATTGGGAAAAGATAACGAGGACGTCCAATGAAGATATTTCTGGTTTATTTTATGCTTCTGTGCCACCTCTAAATATTCGATCAGAGAACAGGTGACTGCTAACGTCATGTCGGCCAATGTAATAACACATGTTCCCGCTAGAGCCAATTGCCAACATGCTTACTCACATATAAAGGGATTCTATCCCAGGAGTCCACCTACATTATGGGCAAGTTAGGGTGAAAAATAGACATGTTAGTACACCAGATTAATTAGCGATCACTTGTTTTTAGCGGGTTTTTTTGTGACTATATAACCCATGCCCCAAATGTGAATCAATGACCAATCACGTATCAATTAATTTTATTTTACAACCAATGACAGTCGTGTTTCACCTCGCTATTTATCGAATTATGTTTACCAAAATGAAGAAAGCTCCTCCTTTTTAATATTCTGAACAGGTCAGAGCATTATTTTGCAGTGACTGACTCCAACAATACGTTGAATATAGCAAAGAATGAACAGATTCCTTCGAACTACACATCTAATAATTGTTGTGTGTTCAATAATTGTGTTTTTAAATAATAATTTTTACTGAGTTGTTTTCTAAAAAAAATAATTAGTAACCTATAATGTTGGTTATAATATATAGTTTGATGTGTTTCATTTTTCTCCACTAGAGTGCATTCTTATAATATTGCGATCTTAGTGGGTTATCGCTGATTGCGATCCTATTTAGTGATAAATAATATGATCAAGTTGCAGTGAATAAACATAACTACACATTTCTGATTTGTTTTCAAACATCGCCGTTTACATTAAATATATAAATATTTTAAAATTCCGATTACTAGGGCCTATATTCAAATAGTTATTTTTGAGTGAACAGCTTAACAAATGCCACTCTTGATACATTTATAGTATTTGGATGAATCAATAATACACAACATATATTTGCCCATTTGGTTCCCCAAGGAACACCTCCCGTTTTAATACCATTCATAGTTTGCATTCTGCAGATATATTGGCATTACTTATGATAACTTGGCTACACTGTCCGACCAATGACTAATACATATTTTACATTGCATATATGGTGATTTTAGGTTACTTTGATTATACTTCTCATTTCATTTTAACGCATTTCTCACATTTTTTCGGGAAAAACACAACATTTAGACCTATATTTCTCTCAGGTAATTATTCGCATACTGCACAATAAATGTTGTATTTTTTATTTATGTACATGGCATAGAATCCGCGACTTGTGAACTAAGCCGAAGTAGGACCGAAACAGGCCAACATATGGCCTAACTCCATCATCTTCATGGATTACGATTCATAAGGCTTATTCCGATCTCATTTTTTAACGCAGGTGAGAACATCTTTTCTTCTATCTTCCAATAATTTGGGGATTCTAAGCTATCAGCATATATTCAAATAAAAAATCGGGAAAACGCACAAATATAGGCCTATACATATATATTAGGCTTATAACTTTTTGGACTTTTGTAAAATAAAATATTTCCTGTGCAATGAATGGCTGAACTTTTGCTTAAAATCATTGAAAAAGGCCTTCATTTCACTGAGCTTCAAGAAAAGGTCACCCCCAAATTAATATGAAATATTGATATATAAATATATTGGAGGTGACCTTTTCTTGAAGCTCAATGAAATGAAGGCCATTTTCAATGAGTTTAAGCAAAAGTTCATCCATCCATTGCACAGGAAATATTTTATTTCTCAAAAGCCCAAACAGTTATAACCCTAATATATATATATATATATATATATATATATATATATAATTTTTCCCCCAAAGGTAATGTGAAAAATGCCTTAAAATAAGCGAGAAGTTGATCTCAAAGTAACTTAAAATCGCCATATTTGCAATGTAAAATGTGTATTAGCCATTGCTCAGACAGTTATCACTAAAATCCGCTAACAAACAAGTGAATGCTAAACTAATCTGGTGCACTAACTTACCCATTTTCTCACCCTTAACTTGCCCAAACGAACACGAACTTTCCCATTTTCTCGCCCTAACTTGCCCACTAATATAGGTGAATTATTGAAATAGAATATCTTATATGTAAGCAAACATGTTGCAAATTAACTCTAGCGGGAACATGTGGTATCACTTATCACATTGGCCAACACGACGCTAAAGGTCATTTGTTTTCCGATCGATTATTCACTGGTGGCACGTGGCATAGAATAGCCAACTTTTCTTCTGTTATGCCTATTTTGTTAAAAGTTAGGTTGAAAATAACCATTTGCCTCTTTGGATTGCAAACATGAATGCTGTTAATTTTGAAAGTGAATAGTGAAACTAGGTGAATGGGGAGGTAGACCTAAATGTGCTTAGTAACGTATTCATCAGCACAGAGACACAGAAAACCTGGACCGATCTATACTGGGGTCGTTGAACTCTCGCCATTATCAAACTCCTGCGCACATTCTAACTTTTACATTCAAATTTTATTACAAAAAAAAACGTTAAAAACATTCAAATGTTCTTATAAATTATGTATTTGTTTTGCAAAATCCGTTTCACAATTGTTTTTGTATAATGTGACAGTAAAGGAAATATTAGTCTTATTAATCATCTCTGTGTAATATTGCGTCATCAGCATCTCTATGAAGGGTGACAGTGAGATATTCTGCAATATGCGATATTTTAACCGTTGATTCGGAGATCGAATTTTAACGGAAATAACCTTTAGCGAATTCCGAAGGAATTATAAAGATTTTTGGAGAAAAAAAATATTAATACTGCCTATAAGACACTGAAAAAAAATACATATATAGATTTTAGCTCTTCAAGGATATGGAAACACTAAGAGTAAAAACTCATTAGAGAATAAAATAAAGAAAACATGAACAGTTTTAATTATCATAAGTAATGCTACGAGTGATTTCCAAATTATCGATAAATTCACGGCTCACGAAGTGAGGAGTGAATTTATCTAGAGAATTTGGAAATCAAGAGTGGCATTTGTTAGGACTATTTAACGAATAAAATTAAGCTGTTTACTCACAAATCATTATTTAACTATAGTTATTTTAAAATATTTATATATTTAATGTAAACGGCGATGTTTGAAAACAAATGAGAAGCGATTGGTACACTTCATTTGCTTCTTTTGTTCGTCTCTGCAACCAGATCATATTATTTATTGCCAAAGGATCGCAATGTTGTAAGAATGCACCCTAGTGGAGAAATTTATAACCAACGTAATATGTATTAATTAATTTCTGATGTCCTATGATGTAAATATGTCAATTATATTTTTCTGCAACATCATTTCCTGGAAAATAATTCGTTTAAGAAAGTGCAAACAGTGGTTTTTTTTTTGTGGTATAATCAATTGCTGCAAAAGTTTTTATCTCTTTCTGTTGACATTCATGCACTATATATATATACAATCTGGTAGCCGTATTTCTTAGAGAATCAGTCACTGCAAAATAATGCTATGACCTATTCAGAATGTTAAAAAGGAGGTGCTTTCTTTATTGTGATAAACTTTAGTTGGTAAATTCTAGGCGAAACACGACTGTGATTGGTTGTAAATTTAAAAAAAAGTCATTGAAATGTGATTGGTCATTGATCCCCATTTGGGGCATGAGTTAAATAGTCTGGGATAAGATGTGCCATATAAAAAAGTAAAGTCATTGTAAACAAAATAAATTAATTTAATTATATGTGGCACCATACTCCCAGTTGGTAGACCAAGAATGAGGTAGGAGAATGACTTGATAGAAGTAGATTATAAAGGGGATGATTGGAAACATTAGTCAGGATAGGGATGTGTGAAGAATTTATGTCCAAGCGGCCATGAACCTACAGGTTTTGGAGTGCTTAATTAACGCGAAGTAAAAATGCAAATATTATATCTTGTTAATAAATAACATAACACTACAAAGTTCACTAACCATCAGTATTATTTCCCTCTCGTAATTGGAAAAATTTTGTATACAACAATTTATCATTTTGTACTTACATACAAAGATATTTCGGATGATCAAGATATATGGTACATTTTGATTATATATATATATATATATATATATATATATATATATATAACGGGGGGCACGCCGTAGCGTAGTGGTTAAGGCACTGCGCTACAAGCCGGAAGGTCGAGGGTTCGAGTCCCGGTGGGGTCAGGATTTTTAAACTGACCCAAACCTTCTGGCGGCACTATGGCCCTGGGGTCGACTCAGCCTCTAACTTAAATGAGTACCAGACGTTTGTTCTGGGGTAAAGGCGGCCGTCACGCAGGGCTGACAACCCGGCTGACATCAAGTGCCGATTGTCAAGAAAAAGTGGGAGCCTTAACCTCCTACTACCCCAAGGGGCCTCCTGAGGCCTGTATTGGGATCACTTTACTTTACTTACTTTACTTTATATATATAACGAAGGTAATTAAATTTTGGCATATCTGTGGAATAATTAGATGAACCTTGAAAAATAAAACAAGATAAGGCACAAATTAAATATCTATAAAATTTTGTTCACACCAATATTAGCATATGGCTGTGAATCATGGGCACTCAACAGATTTGTGAAAAGAAAATCGAGAGGGGAGAAATAATTTCTTTTTAATTTCAGTCGCTGGATATAGGCCTATTACAAGAAATGAAATCAGTGACACTATAATCCGAAACTATACAAATTTATAAAGTAAACTAACTTTTAATCGAGAAGAGAAAAATCGACAAGAACACATTCTTATGGTGAACGGATAAATCATCCGACCTTTGATGAATGATTTACCATCACAACGGAAGGAGAGATGTTGGGCTATCAAAAAGAAGATGGTAACACGATATAGGTTCCTGAGTAAGCGGAACGGATCTGAAGGTCCAAACTATAAAGATGATTATAGGCCTATAGGCCTATATTGTGTATTTGTTAACACTCAAACATCTGTAATTTTAAGCATTCAATTGAATTGGCGTTTACTTGATGAAAATCCACAATTTATTTAATTAAATAAAAATAAAACTTAAAGTTTTATGTGATTTTTATATTTATTAAAATATAAATTACTTACAGCGGTTTCGGTACTTTGTACCTTCTTCAGACATGATAACAAATGAATGAATTTAGTTATTATAACAATTGTAACTAATACAACAATTCTTGTACAATCTCTATTATAAATTTAAAAGAGGGTATTCATTCAAATCTAATTGGGAATTTAACGACTTATTACCACTTTTCAATGTATTTATCTCTACAACTTCTAAAAGGTCCAACTTCTTTCATTTGTCACAAACATGTAAAATTTTAAAATTTGAATCAAACCAGTGATCATATTGGAGTAGTGGTTAGCATACTTTGAATTATCTAAATTTCTGTTATATGCTCTCATATGTTTCTTTATACGAGAAATAAAAGGTCTGCCAGTTTGTCCTATATAGACATTGTCACATGTGCCACACTTCAATTTATATACACATGATGATTGTTCCTTTTTTACTTTGGTTTTATTGTTTTTTATTATATTTTGTAAACTTTTATTATTTTTAAATGCCACATTAATTTTCAACTTTTTTCGGAACCAAACTCGGCACATGGCAACCAATTAAAATAAGTAAGGATGAGTCCGTTAATCAACAAACTTAGAAGTGCGAATAAATTGAATCAATATTCGGTATATAGGCCTACCATTGAATTCAAACAAAAAAGGTATTCTCCAAAAACCAGCGATTTCGCAGTAGCCTAGGCCTATTTGTTTTGTCGCGACGAAGTTGTTTTAAGTAGGCCTACTTAAGCTAAGAGGAGAAGTTACCTTGTATCTCCGCCATGTTAAATGTTCTACTTTTAATTTCTTTTTCAGAAAAATTGTTAACAGTAGAACATTTATTTTTTTCTCACATACACATACACTATTTGGCAATAAAATTATATTTTTTTCCAGAACACAGCATTAAAAATAAAACAGTAAGATTTTTTTTAAAAGTGCTATATTTTAATGCATTTTGAAAAGGAAAATAATTATTGGTGCCCTTAATAATAATATTAAAATATTGAAACATAGCCAGTTTATGCCTAAGTACCAGATAAATAGCTTGTGAAAATTTAATTTCTATGGGATGAATAGTTTCAGAGAAAAGAACATAAGGCTCGCAAAAACAAAAATAGCGGGAAATTGAGTTTAAAGTTTTACACTACTCAGTCCTACCTGCAGCATGTCTTTTAAACCCACAGTTAGGACCTTTAAATAAGTTTGTGGTGCAAAACCAATTTATATTCATATAGAACACACTTCAAGTTATGAATATGAGCAATAAAAGAAAAAAAATGCAAATATTGCCTATTTCTAAGGTACCTTCACCCATTAAGATTGCGTCATTTTAACTTCTGATTTAAAGTAGACTGTCATCACTTTTCAGACACGTCGGTCTTCATTATCCTTTTCTGTAAATATTTGATCAAAATTTCGATAACTTGACCTATTTTATCATAGAAAAGGCAACTCTGTGTCTCAAACTCCGTCTCTCATCGCTAGGTCACGTTTACTCAACTCGGTCACTCCATATGTGTTTCGTGGTGGACGAAACGGAGTCTGGGTATGTTTTTCTCTCTTTTTTTTTTTTTTTCGTTTTCTCCTGTCACAAATATAATTGCACCATTTCTTCACACTCATCACATTCATTTCATTTCATTTCATCTGACCCCGTGATGGTGCGTCAGGTATGTAAAAGTAACTACAAAGGGAGAGATTGGGAGAGGTTAGACAAAGGTAAAGAGAATTTATTATCATTATTTTTATTATTATTATTAATAATAAAAATTCCTCAAAGCAAATATTATAAGCAAGAATAAAACTTTACAAGCATAGTAAATGTATCTGGAACTACAACAAATTTTATAACTTTATCATTTACTCTACAGGAATATTTTAGAGTTCCCTCCAACTCGATCAACCTTAAGTTTACAATTATCGACAATAATTGCAGATATATTCCAACTTAAATTCTATCCCCCTTAAAAGTAAAACTTTACAAGTGTAATGAAAATATCTGGAACTACAACAAATGTTATAACTATTATTATTATTATTATTATTATTATTATTATTATGTTATTATTATTATTATTATTATTATTATTATTATTATTATTATTATTATTATTATTATTATTATTATTATATTATTATTATTATATAATGAAAATATCTGGAACTACAACAAATTTTATAACTGCTATTATTATTATTATTATTATATTATTATTATTATTATTGTTATTGCTTTGTTATTATTGTTATTATTATTTATTATTTATTATTATTATTGTTATTATTATTATTGTTATTGTTATTATTATTGTGATTGTTATTGTTATTATTATTGTTATTGCTATTGTTATTATTGTTATTATTACTATTATTATTATTGTTATTATTACTATTATTATTATTATTATTATTATTATTATTATTATTATTGTTATTATTAGTGTTATTATTATTGTTATTATTAGTGTTATTATTTTGTATTATTATTGTTATTATTGTTATTATTATTGTTATTATTATTGTTATTATTATTGTATTTTATTGTTATTGTTATTGTTATTGTTATTGTTATTGTTATTGTTATTAGTTATTGTTATTGTTATTGTTATAGTTACTATTATTATTACTATTATTATTATTTATTATTATATATTATTATTATTTATTATTATTATTATTATTGTTATTATTATTATGTTATTATTATTGTTATTATTATTGTTATTATTATTGTTATTATTATTGTTATTATTATTGTTATTATTATTGTTATATTATTGTTATTATATGTTATTATTGTTATTATTGTTATTATTGTTATTGTTATTGTTATGTTATTGTTATTGTATTGTTATTGTTATTGTATTGTTATTATTATTATTATTAGTTATTAGTATTATTATATTATTTTTATATTATTATTATATTATTATTATTTATTGTATATTGTATGATTGTTATTATTGTTATTATTGATTATTATGTATTATTATTATGTTATTATTGTTATTATTATTATATATTATTATTATTATTATTATTATTATTATTATTATATTATTATTATTATTATTATTATTATTATTATTATTATTATTTTTATTATTATTATTATTATTATTATTAGTTTATTATTATTATTATTATTATTGTGATTTCCTCGTCTTTAACTAAGGAATAAGTTGCCATGTTGAGAGGATTTGTAAGCTCTCTGTATGTAAATTAAGTCGTTAGATCGATCCTATCCAATTACTCCTCTTACATTCATGATTTAGTGCTAATTATTCCCCTGTTATGCTTTTATACTGTCAACTAAGCAAACGCAAACTATTTACGGTCAAAATTATGTCTTGAATTTTTTTAATTAAATTGCATATCAACGTTGGTTCTAGGTACCAGATTTTCATTTTCTTAACCTTAAAATACACCTACGTTCAAATGTACTCGTATTCCAATTTTATTTGAAACCGTCAAATACATTTTGTCAATCTAATCTATAGTACAGTAAAACTTGTTTAATCCGGAACGTGAATAATGCGGAAATCTGTCCAATGTGAACAAATTTATTGGTCCCGGCGAAATAATAGTAATTTTACGTGTATTCATTTTGCATAAGACGGAATAAAAAATATAAAGCGGAAAGACAGAGATAAAAATAAATTAGTTTCCTTCTTCTTCTTCTTCTTCGTCAGGCTCTACGACTTCCAGTGGAATGTCTTGGCCTTCTCAACCAGTTTACGCCACTTCTTCCTATCTTGTGCAGTAGATTTCAAATCAAAAATCCCCATCTCTCTCAAATCTTCAATTACATCATCTTCCCATCGATCCTTGGGTCTTCCCCTTGGTCTTGTTCCCTGTGGCTTCCAATTCAAAATATCATTCGGCAATCATCCCTTTGGTATTCTTAGTGTATGTCCAAACCATTGTAATCTTTTGGATTTGATGAAACTAACTATATTTTCTTTATTATTCTTGAGGTATAATTCGTCATTCCTTCTAAATTAGTTTCCACTTCATTGAATTCCCGTTAGGCCAAAAAAGATAAGAAATGATTCCTGCCGCCGGGTGAGAAAAATAAATTAGTTTCCACTTCATTGAATTCCCGTTAGGCCAAAAAACAATAAGGAATTATTCCTGCCGCCGGGTGAGGTACAGTAAAATCTCCTTATTTGCGGGTTGAACAATTGCGACATAGTTCCTCTGTATTCGCGACTAAAAATGCATTTATTCGCGGATCCAGGCCGATATATATATATTATATAGGCCTATATATATATATATATTAACCATCAGCAATTTTTTTTTTTTTTACTGAAGGCAGGTGGCAAGACGGTTTACAAATAAATATCAAAACAAACCTAATTGTCACTGACCCTAAAGTTCATTGTTAAAAGCTGTTGTGGTATTTCACGTGCCGATATGTACTTTGATAATGCCTCCATCGCCACGATCAATATATTATTGTTTCAACTTGTTCGTTGCAATAATTTTGATTGAATAACACGTGTCTCTTGTGGTAAAAGGAAAGTAAAATAATTAGTACCGAAGAGAGAAAAAAACAGTGTTGCCGCTTAAAGCAAAAATAAAAATGATTGACCGTTTATACGCGTTGGCGAGTCGTTTGCGTCTATATCACGCTGTTTTAATGTTAATGAATCAAGAAATCCGAAGACAAAATAAGGAATTATATCGCAGAATTCACAGCTCAGTATCAATCTTAATTGAAAGACCTTTTTAAAGTGGCAAAACAAGAAAAAAATACTAAGCTTTTTTAAGTCCTTGCCTAAACCTGACAGTAATAATTAATAGAAATTGTTCAAAATCCCTCATTAATTAATTTTATTTTGACTATTTAACTCATGCCCCAAATGGTACTCAATGGCCAATCACGTTTCAATGATTTCTGTTTTACAACCAATCAGAGTCGTGTTTCACGAAATATTTATCAGTGTTATAATTACCATATTAAAGAAGGCTCCTCCTTTTTAATATTCTGAACAGGTCTGACCATTATTTTGCAGTGACTGAGCCTGTGAGAAATACGGCTACCAGATTGTATATATAGTGCATGAATGTCAACACGTGCATGCGGGAGTTAATATAAAAACATTTGTAGCAATTGATTATACCACCAAAAAAAGAAACCACTGTTTGCACTTTCTTAAATGTATTTTTTCCCAGGTAACAATCTAGAAAAATATAATTGTCATATTTACATCATACGACATCAGAAATGAATTAATATACAGTTTGATGTGTTTCATTTTTTCTCCACTAGAGAGCATTCTTACAATATTGCGTTCCTTTGGCAATAAATAGTATGATCTGGTTGCAGTGATAAACAAGAAGCAGATGAAGCGTACCTATCGTTTCTCATTTGTTTTCAAACATCGCCGTTTACATTGAATATATAAATATTTTAAAATAACTATAGTTAAATAATGATTTGTGAGTAAACAGCTTAATTTTATTCGTTAAATAGTCCTAACAAATGCCACTCTTGATTTCCAAATTCTCTAGATAAATTCACTCCTCACTTCGTGAGTCGTGAATTTATCGATAATTTGGAAATCACTCCTGGCATTACTTATGATAATTTGTATTTTATATTGTAACCTTGGAATGTATCCCCTATATACCCATTTAAATTACCATTACATATTCGCGGTTTCTGTATTCGCGACATATTTGCGGAACATATCCCCCGCGAATAAGGAACTTTTATTGTAGGCCTATAGATTCTACCTGTATAGATTCGGCCTCACTGCACACCCGTTATGCGAAACACAGATACCTGTCTTACAAATAACAATTGCCCTGTAAAATCTTAAATTAGTTAAGTTCTGAGACCGATCTTTCACAGGTAGCGTTCTGAATTTACGGAATAAAGATGGCTGAAACGTATGTATCCTTCTTATTAAGCGAAAAACTGAAAGTGATTGAAGATTAATCTCCAAACATTTCCGGACCGATGCTCCAAAGTCAAGCTCTAACTCTTGTTAAATCCCTAGGGTATAATGATTTCAAGGAATCTTCAGGTTGGCTGGACAGTTTTAAAAGACGGCACAATGTAGTGTGGAATGAAATTTGCGGGGAATCAAAGAATGTGGACGAAAGTGTAGTTAGTGAGCGAAAACCGAAACTGCATATTTGAATTTCAGGATACGCGCCTAAGAGACATTTTTAACGCTAACGAAATTGGACTGTTTTCCCCGCGTTACCGTCCAAGTCGTTCATACATACTATATTTCACTTTTCAGTGGCAGCGGAACTACAATTAATGCAAGGTACATAAAAAAGACATATACGGTACTCTGTAATCTAAGAATATTCATAAGTTTTAGTTTTTTATAATGCGGGATTTTGTCCAATGTGGAAAAAAAATGATCCCATGCGATTCCGCTTTGAGCAAGTTTTACAATATATATATATATATATAATATATATATATATATATATATATATATATATAGGCCTATATATATGAAGTGTTCAGAGCAAAAGTGGGCCAAGTTAAAAAAATTTTAAAATCCTGATTATGTGTGAATTTGGATTCTAAATATCAATAATTTTTCAGTACAATAGTAAACCAAATATTATATTTGTTCTCTTTTTTTCACTGCAAAAAAATGTTTAATTCTTCATCTGCAATTAAATTTATTACTTTAAATTCACATCATATTTCTCAAATGAGTAAAATATGAACTAGGTCCACTTTTGATCTGAACCCTTACACACACACACACATATATATATATATATATATATGTGTGTGTGTGTGTGTGTGTGTGTGTGTGTGTGTGTGTGTGTGTGTGTGGTGTGTGGTGTGTGTGTGTGTGTGTGTGTGTGTGTGTGTGTGTGTGTGTGTGTGTGTGTGTGTGTGTGTGTGTGCATTACTGCTATAAAGTAAAAATATTCTCTTTAAAATGCCTCTTATGATAGAGAATTGCATATAAAGAAAGAAAAATTAATATTTTAACGGAGCCTGAGTGGAGAATTTGGTATGTCACTAACGTACATAAGGTACATCGTCGATTCAAATCCCGGTTCTGATGTTTGTTTTTATACCATTATATATATATATATATATATATATATATATATATAATATATATACATAGTAATTCTACCCGAAGGCAGGTCCTTCACTGCAATCATAACATTTTCATGTTATGCTTGCAGCTTTACTAGGGAATTCTAGGTGTGGATGATGATGATGAGATGATAATGATAAGGATGATGATGATGATGATGATGATGGTCATATGATTTCGGGGACCGTTTGGGCCTTAAAGTTTTTCTGACATTTGTCTTACAGGTGAGGAAAAACCCCCATTAAAACCTCATCCAGAAAAACTGGGTCCGCTGCGTGACAAGGCAGCATGCTACCTCAAGACCACAGCGGTGGACATATATATACATATATACATACATACTGTTGATAATTAAATGAAAAATTTTAATCCAGTAGGAACGGCAATAATTTTATTGCTCTCTCTCTCTCTCTCTCTCTCTCTCTCTCTCTCTCTCTCTCTCTCTCTCTCTCTCTCTCTCTATATATATATATATATATATATATATATTATAATTAAAAGAGCGAGTTAAGAGCTAGAAAATTCGCACGGACAGAATTTCAATGCATTTCATTTGGAACGTATCAAGTTATGGACAAGGTGAAATCAATAATCGCCAAGGCATTAATTAAAACTTGTTAATCACAAGTCTTGTGTGTCACAGCCATCATTTAAATTCCATACGTGATGCACATTATTTCCTCAAACATTTCATAGTCCAGTTATTATGGAACATAATGCTACCAATCGGATCCTACATGCAAGTCACAAATAATGTGAGAAATAAATTCAATGTTTCCTTAAGTCTGAATTTTAATCTATGGAAACATAACATTTACATAAACTTGACGTTAATAGGCCTAATTCCTCTTTCATTCAGTAAATAAAACACATTATATTTAAAAAATACATAATATAACTAGCTATTCTACGGCGTGCACCCTCCTAGATAAAATAAACTTTACAACATTAGAACTGCAGTATTTTTTTTTATTATATAAAACTTTCCTCAGTAGAGGGTTGCCTCAAGGACAAAGTCATACAGACAATTAATTTTTGTAATTGATGAAATACATTTTGTAAATATATTTTTAAAAATTCAACTTGTAGGCCTGATTGAAGTATACATACTATAAAGTAATTTTGTAAATATGGTTTCTTAAAATTGAAATTGATCCTCTAATGTAAGCGATGGCAATTCTAGAAAGATACACCCTGTCCAAATCTAAGGAATTCCAAAATTAAAATATGAAGCATTCTCTAATTTATAAGTGCCTTCCTTTTCACAGTCATTGGAGACGGTCTACAGAATCAAAAAAAGTCCATACAACATAGGGTCAAAACTTATTAGTTATCTCAGAAAAAATTGCACCGGCGTAACCACGCTCAATGCTACCAGAAACTGCACCATATAGGTGCTGGATCAAACCGTTATTGTTGATAACTATTTTGATTGGAAAGCATAGATTGTTCAAAATGTGACATCTTTGCCCGGGCCCGTAGAGGCAAAGAGGAATTCAACTTTCTTTACTAAATTCTCCCAATATGTAATGTTTTCTGACTTATAAAATACAATCGTGGAAGCTTTGGGATAAAGGAACTAACACACGCTTGAGCAAGCTTTTGGAATTTGACTTTGATATCTGACTTATGTTAACTACTGAATGAATAGGCATAGAGTAAGTAAAAAGCACAACTAAAGCTTTTAATGCGAGTCAAAATATAGTCAGATATAATATAAAGATAAATAAATAAATATTCGATTTACAAAGAAAAGAAATCATAATAGATCATCTATACAAAAAGAAAATATGATATAAATTAACATACATACATACATTATCACTCACTCTAGTCCAGCCTCGGGTTGGGGGAAATACTGTCCTAGCGTCCCCACCCTGGCTTACTGGACTAAACAAACAAAACCAGCTCTCCTGAGCTGTTCTGACCAGACTCCAACGGTGACTAAGTAGATGATGATTCGATGTTACAAAACACAGCTATTTATGAGAGTTCACAGGGAGAGGGGAATGCGCGATAGCACAGGGTGCACACTAGGAAAGGGAAGGGATAGATAGGAAAGCATTTGGCACTGTTCATAAAGATGACACTCGAGATGGAGACGCGATGACGTATAGTTTTGCGCAGTAAGACGTAATTCCTGTATCGAAATGTCCATTTCGGTACAAAATTAATCATATTTTATTTTATTTGCAATGTACTGCTTGTATCGTTAGTAAAAATACAAAAACAATTACATTGTGGTAGGTGTTAATAGCTTTAAAAATATTTGTGTTATTTGTACAATTTTCTTTAAATTGAATAATAATGCATGCTTACATTTGCTAATAATCTGGATTAAGAAATATGGCAACATGTTCAGGAGGGTTGAAACAGCTGATTACAAGCCATGGTACGTACTGTACAAGTCAGCTGAGTTCAGACTCCCTGTCCCGAATCAGCTGTAAAACAACCTCCTCTCCATCCAGCAATGTCGTAAACTTTAATAATTAATTGGTTAAATATTACAATTATAAAAATTGAGGACCTTTTTTCATTCTTTATGACATAAACAATCACCAGTTAAAAATAATAACAGTAAGGGTTATCCAGTCTATCAATTCATGAGTTTCATTACTTCCTATAGTTTAAATTAGAGATTTGTCGCTGAATTTTAATGACTTGTATTTAAAAACGGCAAAATTTTTTGTACACGTTCTTGGTACATCACGATGTTTATCTGGAAGAAATTTCAAGTTATGTTTCGGCATGCAATGGTTGACAGTTCCCTTGTTAGATTACTGAATTTATCAGTATTTCTAAAATTCATTGTAATCACAATTGAGGTTCATAATCATCATCATCATCCAGGGATTAAGCCTATTGGCTCGTCCGGTTTCATGAAAGCTAGAATTGTTAAAATTATTCAGACCATCTTCTGTGCGGGCGTCCAACATTTCTCCTTCCGTGCGGTTTATAATTTAGCAATAATTTTATAAATCTTTCTTCTGGCATTCTATCAATATGTTCTTTCCAGGCGTTCCTATAGTTAATTATTCGGTCTGTAAGTTTGAAAATCCTTAGTTCCTTTCTTATATCTGCATTTCTTTTCTTATCCAGCAGAGTTTATCCTGCTATATTTCTTAAAAATCTCATCTCAGCTGCTTCCAATCTTTGTTCTTGTCTTTTAGTGGTCGTCCAACATTCTCATCCATACATCAATACAGGAACAGCCATTACTTTATAAAATTTCATTTTTGTTTCCTTTTTTGTGTTTTTAAGGGTTATTTTAATAGTCGTTATCTATTTCTCTCAAAATCGCAATTTCTTCCAATATATTTACCATCGCTGGTAAGTTTTCTCTGTGTAATATTGTAAGGATGTTATCGATGTTGTGAATATGGCGTCCTGCTTGAATTATGTATTTTGCGTAACTCGACCTTCCTACCGCATAAACAAAATCTCTAAAATGCTCTTTAAATCTGACATTAAAGCTTCTGCTGGTTTTTCCAATGTAATTTTTTTACAATCTGTACACGTTAATTTGTATATTCCTTTATTATTAAAATAATTTTTTCTTCAATATTATTGTTTAATAAATTGTGTAATTTATTTCCTGCTCTGTCTGCTATATTTATATTTTTTGTCAAGCTTTTTTAATGTGTTGATCCATACATCAATACAGGAACAGCCATTACTTAATAACATTTTTCTTGTGTTTTAAGGGTTCTTTTAATAGTGACACACATTAGATTATTAGATTAAATTTATTTATTTACATATTTATTTATTTATTTTTAAATTCATTGTAATCACAATTGAGGTTATGTATTAAATTTTGTTTTTAATATTTTAATATAGGTACCTTTTTATATCAGTCTTGCTCAATTAAAATGGATTCCTATTTTAAAAAACTTCGTTAATTAATTAAAATCATGTTGGCCTTTTAAATGTATGACAAATACAATGAACCTGAACTTGTCAATTTTATTAAGCTAAAGAAATTGGAATGGGCTGGCCATGTACAAAGGCTTTCAAATAGACCGAGCACCAAAAAAATGTGCTTACAGCAAGTTTTATGGGGAATAGACGAGTTGGAAGACCGCAAAAACGATAGGAGGATGGTATTAAGGAAGATGCTGCAAACATACTTAAGTGTCGCAACTGGAGGCTTTCTGAGCAAAATAGAAATGACTGGAGGCAGAAGTTAAGGGAGGACAAAGCTCGAATTTGAGCCAATCAGCTATTGGATGGATGGATGGGCCTTTCAAAACTTGTTTCATCTTCGGCACGTCATTTGAAAGGCCTACATGATTTCAACTAATTAACAATGTTTTTTTAACAAAAATCCATTTTAATTGAGGAACTCTGATAAAAAAGTTACTTATAGTAATATTTTTAAAACATTTATTGAATTTATATCCTAAATAAACATTAAATGTGTAGAAAATGAGCCTAATTAAGGTGAGTAATTGAATGATGAGTTATTAAGAAGTGCTAGATGATTGTAGTATAGTTGAAGAAATCGCGGTATGTCGGCTAAATGAGAGGGGAAGCAAATTAGTTCCATCTTCAGGCAGAACAATATGCATATCTTGATTGAGTTATGTGAACTTCACGCATTTCTGCTCGCACGTCTTGATTCTACACTAAACACTGCCGCATCGATGCTTTTTACGAATAATTTTCACAGAGTACCGTGTGTAAAAAAATCTTCCCCTCTTTCAGTGACACTGATGAAATATAAGCCATGAATAAAACATAGTGAGAAATACATTTCTTAATCACTTCACTAGAAACTGTCCCTTAGATAAATGTACATAGATAGCCTCTTACAGAACAACTGCAATTCTAACAGTAGTTGCAGTTGTAATAGTAATAATTAGGGCTAGGATTTTTATGATATCTTATATATAAAAATCAATGTTTGTTTGTTTGTTTGTTCGTATTCTATGTGCGGCCATACCGTTGATCCGATTTTGATGGGGTTTTTTGCAAAATGTTCAGACGATTCCCGGGATAAACATAGGGCATAAGAGAGTTGTGATATTCAACTCCTTCGCCCCTAAAAATCACCCTTTATAGTGAAAAACGTGAAATACAGTCCCTATTTTGACGCTTAAATGGCTTACGCTGCCTAAACCATAACGCATACATCAAATTAATGTGCACAGAATTGAATATCTCAAAAAAACTTTACAAAAAAAGTCCGCGACAGCATATGTTTATCTCTTACGGATAACTCACAATAACCATTTTTGTTTTTCATTGATGCCAAGAAGATAGGGATAAGTCGATTCCCGGACAAGCGTGCTCTGCCATACCGTTCATCCGATAGAGATGGGGCTTTTTGAAAAATGTTCAGGAGATTCCGGGGATGAACATAGTCTATAAGGGAGTTGTAATACTCAACCCTTCACCGCTAAAAATCACCCTTTGTAGTGAAAAACGTGAAACAAAGTCCCTATTTTCACGCCTAAATGGCTTACGCTGCCTAAATCATAACAAATACATCAAATTAATGTACACAGAATTGAACATCTAAAAAAATCTACAAAAAAGTCCGCGACAGCATATGTTTATCTTCTACGGATAACTCACAATAACAATTCTTGTCTTTCATTGATGCCAAGAATATCGGGATAAGCAGATTCCCGAACAGTGTACGGCTGGTGGTAAAAACATATTTATTTATGAGTAATAGCGCACGCCGGGTATTAGCTAGTAGCATATATTTTTTGGTAAGAGTGATGTGTTTCTTAATTATACATAAATATATTTTACGCAAAAACGAATTGAATTAGAGTACTTTGTTAAGTCATATGTATGCATATTATAGCAATTTATTGGTCATATTCGTCATATTTTCATTCTTTTAAAAGTAAAATAATTTTATTGTACAATTTCTTTCTTCCGTGTTCTTAAATTTATCAAAATTTTATTTCTTATAAAATCTATCTTCCTTTCCTATTTAGTTTCAATGTCTCCCGACAAGCAGGTAAAAAAGTAAAGTAAAGTTATCCCACAACAGGCCCGGAGGCCTTTGGGGTAGTAGGAGGTTAAGGCTCCCACTTTTTCTAGACAATCGGCACTTTATGTCAGCCGGATTGTCAGCCCTGCGTGACGGCCGCCTTTACCCCCAGAACAAGCGTCTGGTACTCATTTCCGTTAGAGGCTGAGTCGACCCCAGGGCCATAGTGCCGACAGAGGGTTTGGGTCAGTTTAAAAATCCTGACCCCAACGGGACTTGAACCCTCGACTCTCCGGCTTGTAGCTCAGTGCCTTAACCACTACGCTACCTAACTACTGATAATTTTAGTAATATAAAAGCATGTTACAATATCAAATTCCATACTTCGGTATGCTTATCAATTGCATTTTATTCTTAAATAAATACTTATTTGTCATAAATTGATTTACTACTTGATTTTACAACTTGAAATTATTGCAACTAACTAGCTAATACCCGGCGTGCGCTGCTACGCCTAAATAAATTAAAATTAATGTGCTCCTATGTTTAGTTGAATAAGTGGAAGGAAAAATAATTATAAATTTATTTTTTTAGATACCCCGTGCTGATTACCCGCCGTTGCCCGGGAATCTACTTATCCCGATCTTCTTGACATTAATGAGCTGTAATACGAAAATTAATGTATTTTATGTTTAGTTAAATAAGTAAAAGAAATAATGTATATCGTAATTATTTTTAGATACCCCGTGCTGTTTACCCGGCTTGTCCGGGAATTTACTCATCCCGATCTTCTTGGCATAAATGAGCTGTAAGACAACAATTAATGTACTTCTCATGATTAGTTGAATAAGTGAAATGAAAAATAATTATAAATTTATATCTTAATTATTTTAAGATTCCCCGTGCTGATTACCCGGTGTTGCCCGGGAATCTAATTATCTCGATCTTCTTAGCATAAATGAGCTAAAAGACAGTATTCGTTATTGTGAGTTTTCCGTAAAAGAATACCCGCCATGTGCTGCAAAGCTCGCACAGGAATCTATGTACTTGTCTCGATCTTCTTGGCATCAATGAAAGACAAAAATGGTAATTGTGAGTTATCCGTAAGAGATAAACATATGCTTTCGCGGACTTTTTTGTAGAGCTCTTTGAGATATTCGATTCTGTGTACGTTAATTTTGTGTATTTGTTATGGTTTAGGCAGAGTAAACCATTTAAGCGTTCAAAGAGCTACTTTTTTCACGTTTTCCACTACTTACTTACTTACTTTCTTTCTTACTTACTTACTTACTCACTGAACCCGTAGGTTCATGGCCGCGCGGACATAAGCTATCCATGCATCCCTATCCTGAGCTAATGCTTTCCAATCATTTCCTGTACAATCTACTTCACTCAAACCATAGTTAATGTTATTCTCCCACCTCATTCTTGGTCTACCAACTGGGCGTTTTCCCTCTGGCTTTCCTACAAGAAGCTTCCATGCACGTCTTTCATTCCCCATACGTGCTACATGTCCTGCCCATCGCAGTCTACGAGACTTAACTGTTCTTATTATATCTGGCTTCCTATAAAGACCATATAGGCCTAGTTCATTGTTAAGTAGTCTTCTCCATTCACCTGTCTGTTCATCTCTCTTTGGTCCAAAAATTTTCCTAAGTACTTTATTCTCAAATACTTTTAATCTCCTTTCCTCCCTTAAAGTAAGAATCCATGTTTCGCACCCATATAATATAACTGGTATAATAATAGTTTTATATATTTTCAGTTTAACGTTTTTTGAAAGGAGTTGGGACATCAAGAGTCTCTCCAATGCATAATAGCACTACATAGGGCGATTTTTAAGGATATAGGAGTTGAGTATCACAACTCTCTTATAGCCTATGTTCATCCCGGGATCTCCTGAATATTTTGCAAACAGCCCCATCACAATCGGATCAACGGTGTGGCCGCGCATAAAGTACGAACAAACAAACATTAATTTTTATATGTTAGATTATATAGTATATTGCGATACGATTGTGGTAAACACTTGATACGGATCGAGGAAAAGATAAAAAAAAAGTGCGCCGAGTTTTTTTTTTTTTATTTCCGAGATTACGTTATGTGTTTACTACGTGAAAACTGCATACTACTTTTTGCAATATGTGTATTTATTTTAGTAATTAAGATATTAGCTAAAATATTAATAAATATAATTGAAGATTTCAGAAGGTGAATCGGCTATATGTGTTGCTATGGAGAAATAATAAGTATCGTTGGTCATGTCGCCATCTTATATTTGTTAAAACTGTAAAAGCAATTTGATTTGGGATTTATTTCCGATTATGGGGAAAGTTTAGACGATGTGTGCAGTGATGATGAAATAGAAGAGGCGTGGAATGTTGGATGTGATAAATTAATTCCGAAATTAATAGGCCTACATATTTCAGTATCACTATCAAATAAATTTTTTTACTTACTGCACTAGTGCCTTTGGTAATTTTTAAAGTATTGAGATTTATTTTGTTTTCATAGCAACCAAGACTGTATGCAGGAATGTCAAATTACGATGCGCGCCAACAATAACAGTAAGTATCCTATATAATATTAGTTACATAGTGCAAAAATATTATTAGGTCATATTTTTTAGTTTACAGTGCATATTTTTGTAAATTTTAGGTCATAAATGCATATATTTTCTTTGCATATTTCGGTTGTTTTAGGTCATAAAAATCCCAGCCCTAGTAATAATAGTAGTTGTGTTATAAGGTTTTTCCTGAATTCAAATACCTAGGAACAATAATCACAAACAGGAATGAGATGCACAAAGAAATTAAACATAGGCTCAATTCTAGAAATGCGTGCTATTATGCATTGCAGAGACTTTTGACTTCCCAACTCTTTTCAAAAAACGTCAAACTGAGTAGGCCTATATATAAAACTGTTATTCTACCAGTTATATTATATGGGTCCACCGCTGTGGTCTCGAGGTAGCGTGCTGCCTTGTCACGCAGCGGGACCGGGTTCGATCCCCGGTCGGGGCAGTTTTTCTGGGTGAGGTTTTTATCGGGGTTTTTCCTCACCTGTAAAACAAATGTCAGGAAAACTTTAGGGACCAAAACGGTCAACGAAATTCATATGGTAATCGTCATTATAAGGAGCTCACTTACCACCCTTAGTTAATTTTCATCATCATCCTTCCACCGGTGTGGAAAGCAACGGGAAGATACCCACACCTACACAATTCCCTAGTTAAAGCTGCAAGCATAGCCCATGACAATGCTATGATTGCAGTGAAGGACCTGCCCTTCGGGCCAGAATTACTATGGATGGATATTATATGGATGCCTGCGAAACATGGACTAGTACTTTTAAGGGACGAAAGGAGATTACGAGTATTTGAGAATAAAGTTCTTAAGAAAACTTTTGGACTAAAGCGAGATGAACAGACTGGTGAATGGAGAAGACTGCATAACAGTGAAACTTTATAGGAAGCCAGATATAATGAGAATAGTTAAGTCTCGTGGATTATACAGTGGATGATTGGAAAACATTGGCTCAGGATAGGGATATAAGGAGAGCTTATGTCCGCGCGGCCATGAACCTACGGGTTCGATAGTGCCAGTGAGTTATTTAGTTACTTAGTTAAGTGTCGTATATTGCGATGGACAGGACATTTTGCACGAATGAGAAATAAAAGAGGATTATGAGAAAGCCAGATGGAAAACGTCCAGTGCCTGTAGGTAGACCAGGAATGAGGTGAGAAAATATTACCAACCATGATTTGAAGGAGGCTGAATATGTACAGATTGATTGGAAAATATTATCTGAGGATAGAGATATACGGAGAGCTTATCTCTGCGTTATCATGAACCTCCAGATTCCACAGTGCCGGTGAGTTAGAGATTTAATATTTTTTCATTTAATTTATTACGATTTGTACTATTCTGCCACCTATTATTAACAGTTAAAATAAAGTTAAAATATGAGCATTAAGCACTGGGTCATGATGTCCGTTGCTGTGGCGTAGTCGGTAGAGTCCCTACCTTCCACTCCGGCAACCCGGGTCAATTCCTGGCGGGGTAGGGGATTTTAAATCTCCACCTTGGGTCTGGGTGTGTGTGTCCTGTCCTTGTGTCTATGTGAGAATTAAAGTAAGTTAACAAACAGGTAAAACAAACAAAGAAAAAGGTAAAACAATAATGAAAAACTAGTATAATCGAAAAAAAAAAGCAGGATTATTTGTTACATCATTACAAAAACCAACTACAGCGATCTTGAATTCTTCATAGAGTGAAGAAAAAATCCAAACTCTCATGTATCATGTAGACCTATAGGATGGGCTTAACCTTGATAGAATAAACAAAACATTATTGTTTCTGACATTAATATTAATAATAATAATATTGTTGTTATTATTATTATTTCTTCTTCTATCTTCGGCTTTTTACAGCTGCTGCCGTCTTCCCGTGCCAAACCTCCAAAGCCTACGATCTTCGGCATTATTATTATTATTATTATTATTATTATTATTATTATTATTATTATTATTATTATTATTATTATTATTATTATTATTATTATTATTATTATTATTATTATTATTATTATTATTATTATTATTATTATTATATTAAATAGTACATTATACCAGTATAAGCACTTAAATTGGTATGGGCATGAAAGGAAGAAAAAAGGTTACCGAGAAAAGCATTGGAATGGTAACTTCCTGAAAGAAAAAAGAAAGGAAGACCTCGAACCTCATGGATCCAAAAAATAAGAACTGGAATGAGAACAAGAGGATTGGAAGACATGGAGTGGATGGTTAGGGACAAGTGGATAAGGAAAATAAAACTTTAGATACAAAAAGATGTGTAAACATTGAATATTTATATTCCCCCCCCCCATTGCCTCAGGTTGTCATTTCGACATTTCTGGTGCTCTCTCCTGGCTTTGGCGTAATTGTAACCCACTTCTGAAGTTGGGGCGCCTGGAAGGCGGAGTTACGTTACCCCTATGATATGATGGGTGATAAATGATAATGAAGCGTCAGGAGAGTTCTTGATCTAAACTTAACCTAAATTCCAGACCATGGGCAACCACAGGAATAATTCCCTTTAAGGAAAAATTCCTATGGTTTGACCGGGAATCGAACCCGGGACCTCATGAACAGTAGTCAGAAACTCTAACCACTAGCCTATGAGGCTGGTCATGTATATATATAAGTAATTAAAAATTATTATTATTATTATTGTTATTGTTATTATTATTATTATTATTATTATTATTATTATTATTATTATTATTATTATTATTATTAATTTACACTCTTTGTAGCATTTAATACGAATGAATCTTGAGTGTAAAACTGGTTTGAAGGAATTACATTAGGAGTGCGTGGTGTGAAAAAAAAAAATGGCATTCAGATTGTGAAAGGAACAAAGGACTGTATCAACTGGGCCATGAATATAGTGAGAATGTTGGGAGACGAAAGAAGATTAGCATGTGTTAGTAACTGAATCTCAAAGCATGCACTAGAGACGTAATTTACATACATGAGTCGTGTTTTCATTGTACTGCTTGTAATATTGATTTACCGGCTCTTTCCGTCACAACTATCCAATTCACATCCAGCACCTCTCATTTCTTACTCTAATTGTTGCCAAATTCAATTTAAATAATCATTTGGGAAGTTATCTTCTCACCACTATTTTGATGCTAAGCCACAAGATAGTAATCTTTTAACAATATCCCTTCACATAAACTCCTGGCGCGACACACCTAGAAGACCCTTAGCCTACCAGCCGGCTGCTCGCCTCACATCCACATGTGTAATCACAGAGGTAAATGATCATCCGGTCAGTGTAGGGGTGACATGTGGTCAGCATGTCGATTCCCCCAGCCGTTATAGCTGTTTTTCTCAACCAGGAGTCGCTACTTATTGTAGCTACCCAAATGCCTCACGATGCTGGGTGGGCACCGGTCCCATACTGGCCGAAATACCATGAGAAAATGTCTTCCCCCATGGAGACTCGAACCAGCGCAAGTCCCGTAGTTCTACGGCAAGGCTTCCTGCCTTAACCACTCAGCTACGGCGCGGGACTATCTTTTCACATAGTCATCATATTTGGCGTAACAACCCGGGTCGAGTCACAGCTTCCCTAAGAACTCTCCTCCAGACCTCTCTATCCCTGGCGACTGTCCACTAATTTCGAATTTTAAGTCTTTGGGCAGCTTCCAAAACTCAATCCATCCAACTAGTTTTAGGTCTTCCTATATTTCTTCTTGCATCTGGATCTCTCTCTATATGGCGTAGCCCAACATTGAGCCATAGCATCTCATTTGTTAGGAGTTAGTAGACAGACTTAATTTAGTTACCTTATTTGCCCATAGATGTCATGAATGGCATACGGTCAACATACCGACCCAATGAGACATCTATGGAACTAACTCTTCTTATTATATCCGGTTTCCTATAAAGATCATGTAGTTCACTGTTTTCTAGTCTTCTCCATTCATCTGTATGTTCTCTCTCTCTCTCTCTCTCTCTCTCTCTCTCTCTCTCTCTCTCTCTCTCTCTCTCTCTCTTTGACCCAAAATTTTTCCTAAGAACTTTATTCTCAAATACTCGTAATCTTTTCTCCCCCATTAAAGTAAGCGTCTATGTTTCGAATCCATATAATATGACTGGCAGAATAGTAGGTATATATATATACTACACCCTTGTCGAGCACCTGTATTTGTTAAAATTTCTTCTGTTTTCTTCTGTCCTGTGTTAATTATAATTTCAGTTTTGTAGTATATGCTTTTTATTATTCATGTTAGGTGTTGTAGATATATATATATATATATATATATAAGAAAAATAAATGCCTGGATGGGATTTGAACCCGGACCTCTGGATTGGTACTCCAGTGTGCTATCCATTACACCACCGGGCGAATCTAGTAAAAACATTTATTTTTCTTATATATATAACTTTTTTAGAGAAGTTGGGACAACAAGAGTCCCTGTAATGAATAACAGCACGCATTCCCAGAATTGAGTCTATATTTAATTTTTTCATACATCACATTCCTATTTGTAATTATAGTTCCAAGGTATTTGAATTCAGTCAGTTCTTCAAAATTTCCCCATTTGTCATTAACTATTTCCCCATTAAAAATAATGTATTTCTATGTGTGGATATATATTTAGTTTTATTGATGTTAACTTAGTCTCAATTTCTTAGTGTTACTCATTAGAGTGTGCAAATTGGCCCTTAATATATCCTACATTCATTTACAGTATGCTCTTAATTCATAGAGTTTCATATCAATAATATCCATCCATCCATAGTAATTCTGCCCAAAGGCAGGTCCTTCACTGCAATCATAGCATTTCCATGCTATGCTTGCAGCTTTACTAGGGAATTGTAGGTGTGGTAGCTTCCCGTTGCTTTCCACACCGGTCAAGGATGATGATGATGATGATAATGATAAGGATGATGGTGATGTGATGGCCATATGATTTCGGGGACCGTTTGGGCCTTAAAGTTTTCCTGACATTTGTCATTCAGGTGAGGAAAAACCCCGATAAAAACCTCACCCAGAAAACTGCCCCGACCGGGGATCGAACCCGGGCCCGCTGCGTGACAAGGCAGCACGCTACCTCGAGACCACAGCGGTGGATTATCAATAATATAAGTAACTAAATTAATTAACGATCGAGAAACTAACTCAAAGTATCTTAAAAATATAGCAGCATTTTTTATATAAAGTATTTGTCAAAGGCAGTTGAAATATATTTTGACAATAATCCAATTTAGTAATAAATTCATGTCTTTGGGATTCAAACGCAGGACATTCAAATAACAGATATGATACAGTATGGCTGGAGATATTGCAAATACAGGTATTTGTAACTATTTAGAACCGTTCCAAATAATGTCCAAATTTACCAGGCAATCATAAATTCTGTTAATACAAAATTTGGTTTATATATTTGCATTTTAATAGGTCAAACACTGTTGGAAAAAATAATGTCCTTGTCAAAACACCATAAAGTAGATTATAATATTTTCTGAAGACAACATGACATTATCACATTGACACACGTGTTTCCACATAAAATTGTTTCTCAACGTGTTCCACATGAATACTTTTTGTAGCTATTTATATTTCCGGAGTACTGTATGTGCTCAGGGGACGAAGCAGTTTTTATGTTTATTACAACTTGATACAACAGGGATTACTGTATCAACTTGTCATATTCATTCACCAACAGGAAATAACACATATCCTGTCTGTCTTTATTAATTTATTTAACGAAAGTCCGTCCCGCAGGAACTGCTTAAACTGAACGAATTCCGTACCAGGTCAAATTTATAGTCCCATTTTGCTGTTTCTCTTGTTAAATTAGACCAGCGGTTCCCAACCTTTTTCGACTCGCGAACCCCTTCCACAACGATCTGAGTTGGGTGAACCACTGGAGCATTTATAGGATATGTTTTACCATGAGGACAAATAAATATATTTCTGAGGAGTAACAGTTATTACCAACCTCTTGTCAGCTGTTCCATATATTGGAATTGATCTTGTTCAATGGGTTTGAGGAGGTTTTGCAGTAGACAACGCTACTTTAAATCGATTTTTTTACCTTCCACGGTTCTAAATAGGTACAGATACCTGTATTTGTAAGATCTCCAGCCACTTTTAAATATACGTACAGATTTAGAATTTAGATTTATTTATTTAGCCTGGTGGAGTTAAGGCCATGTGGCCTTCTCTTCCACTCACCAGAACAAGCATATGTTACATATGAATACAAAAAAATTACAATAATAGTCATATTAAACAGGACAAACATATGTTACATATGAATACAAAAAAATACAATAATAGTCATATTAAACAGGACAAACATATGTTACATATGAATACAAAAAAAAATTACAATAATAGACATTGAACAATTAATTATCTGTCATATTGAACAATAATGAAAATAATGTCTAATAATACAATAAGATTAAACACAATTAAAATTAAATTAATGATACAATGAATAAAAAAAGGAATAACAGCTCGAATCTACTATACGTAAAAAAAAAAGAAAAAAATACACAGAAAGTAATAAACTACAATGAATTAATCTACGTTTTTTATACAAGGCATTAGGTAAATATATTAACAAATCCTAAGTCTATTTTTGTTAAATAATGCAAAAACGCATTATTAATTCTTAAAAAGTAATATTAGTGAGTTGTTTCTGTTAGTAATTTTATTTTCAATTTGTTTCTGAAAGATGGTAAAGTTTGGCAGTCTCTGACATAGGGTGGAAGTGAATTCCATGTTCTAGCAGGAGAAACTGTAAAAGATTTCGAATAATAGGTAAACATGCATAAAAATTAATTCCAAGCAAAAGGTTTAATAACCTTAAATTAACTTAACCCTTAACAGTTAAAATCTAACTTTACTCTAGTTACGGTTTAAAAGTTACACAACCTGTAGGCCTAGTTGCAATAATAAATACAAGTTTTCAAAAGTAATGCCACGAGTGATTTCCAATTTATCTAGAGGATTTGGAAATCAAGAGTGGCATTTGTTAGGACTATTTAACGAATAAAAATAAGCTGTTTACTCACAAATAATTATTTAAATATAGTTATTTTAAAATATTTAATGTAAACGGCGATGTTTGAAAACAAAAGAGGAATGTGTGATATAGCTTCTTTTGTTGATGCACTGCAACTAGATCATATTATGTATTGCCAAATAAAATCGCAATATTGTAAGAATGTACCCTAGTGGAGAAAAAATGAAACATTAAACTGTATATTATAACGAACATTATAGATTATTAATTATTTTTTAGGAAACAACTCTGTAAAATAATTATTTAAAATACAATTATTGAACACACAATTATCAAATGTGTAGTTCGAAGGAATATGTTCATTATTTGCTATATTCAACGTATTTGTTCGAGAGCCAGTCATTGCAAAATAATGGTCTGATCTGTTCAGAATATTAAAAAAAGGAGGAGCTTTCTTTAATATGATAAACAGAAGTAGATAAATATCGAGGTGAAACACGACTGTGATTGGTTGTAAAACAAAATTCATTAAAATGTGAGTGGTCATTAACTTCCATTTGGAGCATGAGTTAAATAGTCATTGTAATTACATATTTCTGTTTCCCTTTTAAACTTCCAATTTTCAACCTAGTTATGCATTTTAATGTGAACGAAAACGATTCTGATACACAACTGACAACTTAACTGCTTTTGTCACAAAGAAAGAAGTAGGCTATTGTTGAAAATACAAAATTAAATATAAATTTGTTGAAATTCCACATTAACATACAAAATCAAAAGCCTGATCGCCATGTAATCGTTCCTTAGTCGGTAATGTTGTTGGTGTTCATAGAACACAAAGAAGCTGGCAGACTAAATTTCGAGTGTAGCGAAATCAAATGCATTCCTTTTAACGTTCTTACATAACTGTAAATCAGGCATTCGCGGTAAATATTAATTTATTGTGGAAATAATGTGATAAATTCCCAATGTTACACAAATGTGACAAAGGGCATTAGGCCTATAGGGTTAATTTAATTTCAAAATAATAATAATATATTTATTATTATTATTATTATTATTATTATTATTATTATTATTATTATTATTATTATTATTATTATTATTATTATTATTTCAATTCCTTCTGGATTTTTTCGTGTTGAGACTTGAAAGTAGTTTTGAAGTTCCTTAGGACAGGTTACTGGCCCGACGCTAAGTAGTCCAGTGGTAGGGCTTTTGGAGCAGGTGAATAATTGTACATATCTAGGATGCAATATCTCATATGAAGAAGAAAAGGATGTAAATGCAAAAATATCTAAATTTTTAAGAATTTTAGGGTTAATAAATTCTATCTTCGAGCCACAGTTAGTCCAAAAGCATTCAAGACTGAAAGTGTATAAAACACTGGCTCTTTCAACTCTTTTGTATGGTAGCGAAGTATGGACGTTGAAACAGAAGGATATACAGAGACTTAGATCTGCTGAAATGAGATATCTTCGGAGGACTGCAGGATACACACTACTAGATCACAAAAAAAATGAAGACATCTTAGAAGAATTACACATGGAATCTTTAGAAAACAACATTTCTGATTATAAGTCAAGATGGATACAACACGTTCATCTAATGGAAGATCACAGAATACTCAAACTAATGTTAAGATATCAACCTGCAGGAAGAAGAAGACCAGGACGTCCACTCAAAAGACTTCTGGGTTGTGTTTCTCTTGAGGCCGAAACAGGTCAACAAATGGCCTAAATTCGTGAATGTACTATGATGATGATGATGATTAATATTATTATTATTATTATTATTATTATTATTATTATTATTATTATTATTATTATTATTATTATTATTATTATTATTATTATTATTATTGTTATGGCAATGCCCCAGTGATGAAGGAAACATAAATAGGCCTAACCTCGAAACCCTCCATTACGGAAAAGTTTTGGCGAACCCCTTGAAATATTTTGCGAACTCCCCAGATGGGAAACGATTAATTA